>OX451736.1:589413979-590013979 GCA_948472305.1 Vicia faba | reverse complement strand
GGAGGATCTAAAAGCACTATTGGGGAACAAAGAGCAAGAAAAAGGAAAAAAGAAGAAGAAAAGAGTTCGGGTAGCTACACTAGGAAGAAGATTTGAGAATGAAGCTAGGAGAGTTCTTGAATTTCCCTCCACATCTAATGAGGGGACCGGTAAAGGATAAGGGGCTGCATTACCTTCTGAGTCCGAGGCTGAAGAGGAAGAAGTTGAGGAAGATGAAGATTACTCGGAGCAGCAATACCCACCAGCGGACGACAAATACAAAAACCTGGAGGATAGACTGGCAGCTAAGGAGCTTCAAAGGGTTCCCGGGTTAGACTTTGAAGAGTTGGGATTGATTGCTGGGATTGTGATCCCTCCAAAGTTTAAGGTGCCAATTTTTGCAAAATATGATGGGCTGTCTTGCCCGAAGATGCACCTGAGGTCTTATGTCAGAAGAATTCAACCTCATACATCCGACAGAAATCTTTGGGTACACTTCTTTCAGGACAGTTTGTCTGGTACATAGCTAGACTGGTTTTACCAGCTTGAGAGGTCAGAAGTGCATAACTGAGAAGACTTGGCAGCTTCCTTTTATCGCCAGTATCAATATAAAACTGACTTGGCGCCAACCCGTACTCAGTTACAAAGTATGGGGATGGCCTCAAATGAGGGATTCAAAGAATACGCCCAGAAATGGCGCGACTTGGCCGGAAGAGTGCAGCCACCTCTTTCAGATAGGGAACTAGTTGATATGTTCTTGGGGACCCTATCTGGCCCGTTCTTCAACCATTTGATTGGGAGCTCTTCCGCAGGGTTTACTGAATTGATTCTGACTAGCGAACGGGTGGAAGCTGGTATTAAGAGTGGGAAGATTCAAAGTGATGCCTCTGCCTCTACATCTGTTAAGAAGCCATTTCCAGCCAAGAAGGAGGCAGTTGTTATATACTCTCAGAAAAGACCGGGAAGAACTGAGCATCGGCCGACTGTGGGGGCCGTGATGATTCAAAATTCATCAAATGACCAGCCTCGTAACAATCAGTCCAGACCTAAACAGCAATGGGGAGAACGGCCACAATGGCAGTTCACCCGCATAAACATGACGCCCGCACAAGTTCTTCCCCATTTGTTGAAGCTGAATCTCACCACTATCAAAGAGGCCCCAAAAAATGTGAATACAACTTCCCCGCATTATCATCCCAATGCTAAATGTGCCTATCATTCTGACAACGTCGGGCATGACACCAACGATTGCTGGGCGCTTAAGCATAAAATTCAAGACTTGATAGATGCAAAATAGGTTGAGTTCGACGCTCCAGAGAAGCCGAACATAATATCTGCTCCGATGCCAAAGCATGGTCGCAATGTCCATGCTATTGAAGAAGATCTGTATGTTGCTGTTGTTGATGATCTGTTAACTCCATTACTGACAATCAAGTTGAATCTGCTAAAGGATGGGATTTTCCCAGGATGTAAAGAAGACTGCTACTGTTGTTCCTCCCTACCAATCGACTGTCCATTACTGAAGATAGGCATCCAAGGCCTAATGGACAGCCAACAAATTCTTTTCGAAAAGATTCCTGCTACTCCAACCCCTATCGAAGAGGTTTCAATAATCACCATTTCCACCAATCTTTCCAAGGTCCCTAAAAAGCCTATTAAGATTACATCCGCTACGAAGATTGTTCCTCTGAAAATAACCATGCCTGGGCCTGTCCCCTACAAATCTGACAAATCGATACCGTGGAATTATGGTGGAGAAATCTACTACCACGGTGTTAAACAAGTTGAGATAACTGAAGAAAGCTCTGACGAAGAAACTACCGACATTGGAAACATTGCCGGTACGAGCAAGATTACCCGAAGTGGGAGAATTTTCTCTCCAGAGATTGCCCCCCCAAAGGCAATCTTTGGACCCTCAGTTGCTGCCAAGGTTACTCCTGCACCGATAAAACTTTCTACAAGAACTCCGTTGATTGAAGAAGCTGTTACTCCTGTGGTTTTCCCTCCTACTTCTGCTGATAAGGGGAAAAGGATCCAAGATGAGCTCGTCAGGACGAGGGCTCAACCATTGGCCATCCCCGAAACCTCTAAGAAAGAAATGGAGGAGATTCTGAAAATAATTAAGAAGAGTGATTATGATGTGGTAGAACAACTGGGGCAAACCCCCTCGAAGATCTCCATGTTAGCATTACTGCTTTGTTCAGAGGCGCACGCCGAAGCATTGATAAGATTTCTGAAGACAACCCATGTGCCCCAAGAAACCTCAGTCGATCAATTCCAAGATTGTGTAGCCAGCCTTACCGCCAACAACGGCCTGGGTTTCTCTGATGCTGACCTAACTCCGAAAGGAAGAAAGCATAATGACACATTGCATGTGTCAGTTGAATGCCGAGGAACCACTCTCGCCCATGTCTTGGTCGACATTGGTTCTTCTCTGAACGTGCTGCCTAAGAAAGCTCTGGACCGATTGGATTGTGAAGGCTTGGAGCTGAAACCAAGTAATATCATTGTCAGGGCCTTTGACAGGTCTAAACGGATGGTGCATGGGGAGGTCGACATTCCCATCAAGGTAGGCACTGAAGTGTTCCACTCAACTTTCTATGTGATGGACATCCGTCCGTCATACTCTTGCTTGCTAGGGAGGCCATGGATACATAATGCTGGGGCAGTCACCTCTTCTCTACATCAGATGTTGAAATATCCTGTCAAGGGAAAAATCATAACTGTACACGGTGAAGAGGAGTACATGATCAGTCATCTGAACTCCTTTAGGTATGTGGAAGTGGAGGGTGAATTCATTGAAACACCATTCCAACACTTCGAGGAAATTGCTCCCGAAGTTGCAGTAGCAAAGGCAGTAGCTGAGGTACCCAAGCAGGTGGCCAGGATGGCATCTCTAAAAGACGCAAAGGCTGTAATGAAGGAGGGGAAGAGCTCAACATGGGGTCAGTTGCCTGATTTCCCTCACAAGACAGACAAGTTTGGGTTAGGATTTACCGCTGCGGGGCAAAAAGCTATGCGTCACTCAAAAGTTGAAAGAACACCCATCAAGATTTCTCCTTATGGAATCAATGCTTTGGAAGACGAAGACGAAGAGGCCAACATTGAAGATTGGATTTTCCCAACTATCGAAGGGGGACTACACAACTGGGAGACGAAAGACTTCGTCCCCATTACTTTCATTAATCAGTAATTTATCTTTCGAACATTTCCTGTTGGTCTGTAATAATTACTTTTAAACAATTTGCATGCTATTTTTCACCTCATGCCTTGCCTGGGGCATGTAGGTCCATTTGTAAGGGTTTTGATTCTCTTCATATTCACATGCCATGTTTAATGATTCATTGGACGTTTTTCATTTATAAACTGCTGTGTTCATTTTCTTTCCTTTTGCATTTTTGTTTGTTTAAGGATGGCTATCCCTTACACACACCCACACTCACAAATGCAGGTACCCATCCACTCTGGATTCTATGGGTGACTATTCTGTTGTATCCTTCAATAACTCTGAAGATTTGGTCAATCAGGCTGAGTATGAAGATGACGAAGATTGTGAAGTACCAGGAGAGCTAGCCAGACTTCTACAACAAGAGGAGAGGGCCATCTTACCTCATGAGGAGTTGTTGGAAACTGTCAACTTAGGAACAGAGGAAGACCGGAAGGAAGTACAAGTGGGTGCCAATCTGGAACCAAGTGTCAAGGAGCGCTTGATACAGCTGCTGAATGAATACGTTGAAATCTTCTCCTGGTCTTATGAAGACATATCGGGTTTAGACACAGATATCATGGTTCACCGTCTCCCTACAAGAGAAGATTCTCCACCAATCAAGCAAAAAGTCCGCCGAATGAGGCCCGACATGTCTGAGAAGATTAAAGCTGAAGTAATGAAGAAATTCAACATTGGCTTTCTGGCTGTTACATCCTATCCATAATGGGTTGCTAACATTGTGCCAGTACCTAAAAAAGACGGCAAGGTCAGAATGTGTGTGGACTACCGGGATTTGAACAGGGCCAGCCCTAAAGATGATTTTCCGCTACCACATATCGACGTTTTGATTGACAACACGGCTCAGCACAAAGTATTTTCCTTCATGGATGGATTCTCGGGCTACAACCAGATTAAAATGGCCCCCGAGGACATAGAGAAAACAACCTTTGTTACACAATGGGGTACCTTCTACTACAAGGTGATGCCGTTCGGACTGAAGAACGCAGGGGCAACTTATCAACGCGCCATGGTAGCTTTGTTTCATGATATGATACATCAAGAGATCGAAGTTTACGTAGACGACATGATAGCTCGATCACAAACAGAGGAGGAACACCTTGAACATTTGCAGAAGCTGTTTGCCAGGTTGAAGGAGTACAAACTCAGGCTGAATCCAAGTAAGTGCGCTTTTGGAGTTAGGTCTGGTAAACTTCTAGGATTTATTGTCAGCAACAAAGGCATTGAGGTCGATCCAGCAAAAGTGAGAGCTATACAAGAAATGCCTGCCCCCCGTACTGAAAAGGAGGTTAGAGGGTTCTTGGGGCGCTTGAACTATATTTCCAGATTCATCTCTCATCTGACGTCTACCTGTGATCCAATTTTCAAACTATTGAAGAAAGATCAGGTAGTCGAATGGAACAATGATTGCCAAGCTGCTTTTGATAAAATCAAGGAGTATTTGCTAGAACCTCCTATTCTGATGCCACCCGTCGAAGGAAGGCCGCTGATCATGTATCTGACTGTTTTGGATAACTCAATGGGGTGTGTACTGGGCCAGCATGACGAGTCTGGTCGAAAAGAGCATGCCATTTATTACCTTAGCAAAAAGTTTACCGACTGTGAGACTCACTACTCACTGCTCGAGAAAACTTGTTGCGCTTTGGTATGGGCTGCTCGCCGACTAAGACAGTATATGTTGACTCATACCACTCTGTTGATTTCCAAAATGGATCCTATCAAGTATATCTTCGAGAAGCCTGCTTTATCTGGAAGAATCGCTAGATGGCAAATGATCCTGACTGAGTATGACATCCAGTACACTACCCAAAAAGCTATAAAAGGGAGTGTACTAGCTGATCATATAGCTCATCAAGCTATCGAAGATTATCAATCCATGAGATTCGACTTCCCGGACGAGGACATCATGACTTTGGACAACATTGAAGGTAACGGACCGTATGACGAACCTGAAAATGGATCCCGATGGACCCTGTACTTTGATGGTGCTTCAAATGCACTTGGAAACGGTATCGGTGTGGTACTCATTTCCCCAGAAGGTTTCCATACACCTTTCACTGCCCGACTTTGTTTCAGCTGTACCAACAACATGGCCGAGTATGAAGCTTGCATCTTTGGTCTCAAGGCTGCTATAGACTTGGGGATCAAATCTTTGGTCGTATTTGGAGACTCGGCTTTGGTTATCAGTCAAATCAAAGGAGAGTGGGATACCAAGCATCCTAATCTTATCCCATACAAAGAACATGTCCTGACATTGTTGCCTCATTTCGAGCAGATCACCTTCGAGCATTTCCCGCGAGAAGAGAATCAGCTAGCAAATGCTCTGGCTACAATGTCCTCCATGTTTAAACTCAACTGGGATAACGAGGCTCCCCAAATCACCATCGAGCAAAGGGATGAACCTGCGAATTGTCATGAGATTAATACCGAAGAAGTAGTGGAACAACCCTGGTTCCATGAAATCAAGAGGTATCTCCAGACTAGAGAATATCCTGAAGGAGCTTCCGTAAATGACAAGAAGTTCTTAAGGAGATTTGCGGCCAAGTTCTTCCTAAGCAATGGCATCCTTTACAAACGCAGTCATGATTGTGTTTTACTCCGATGTGTAGACAAAGCTGAAGCAGAGTTAATCATGACTGAGATACACAACGATACATTTGGCACCCACTTGAGTGGACATACGATGGCTAAGAAGATTCTAAGGGCAGGCTATTACTGGTCTACCATGGAAGCTGATTGCCATCAATATTCCCGTACTTTCCACAAATGTCAAGTCTACGCTGACAAGATTCATATTCCTCCTGTTCCTCTCAACATTCTGACAGCTCCTTGGCCATTCGCAATGTGGGGCATTGACATGATTGGAGAGATCAAGCCCACGGCATCCAATGGACACCGCTTCATCCTGGTCGCTATTGACTATTTCACCAAGTGGGTCAAAGCAGCTTCCTTCGCTTCTGTTACAAAAAATGTGGTTGCCTGCTTCATCAAGCAGAACCTCATATGCCGGTACGGTGTCCCCGACAGGACCATCACAGACAACGGTACAAATATGAACAATACTATGATCACCGCTCTATGCGAACAGTTCAAGATTTATCATCACAATTCATCTCCCTATCGGCCGAAGATGAACGGTGTTGTTGAAGCTGCGAACAAAAACATCAAGAAGATCATTCAGAAAATGACAGTTACCTACAAGGACTGGCATGAGATGTTACTGTTTGCTCTGCATGGATACTGTACCACGACACGTACTTCGACAGGGGCAACCCCATTTTATTTGGTATATGGCATGGAAGTTGTCCTGCCCATGGAAGTTCAGATCCCTTCTTTAAGGATTATGAAGGACGCTGGTTTGAATGAAGACGATTGGATTCAGACCTGACTTGATCAACTCAATTTGATCGACGAAAAGCGACTCACTACTGTTTGCCATGGTCATACGTACCAAAAACGGATGATCAAGGCTTTCAACAAAAAAGTCATACGTCAAGTATATCAAGTCGGAGATCTCGTAATCAAGCGGATTTTCTTGCCGCAAAGTAATCCCAGGGGCAAATGGACTCCTACTTACGAAGGACCATTTGTAATCAAAAGCATATTTCTGGTGGTGCAATGATTCTGACCACCATGGACGGCAACGATTTACCGCACCATGTGAATGCAGACATAGTCAAAAGATACTACGCATAAAACAACCCGACAAGTCGAAAACCCGAAAGGGCGACTTGGGCAAAAAATGGGCATCCCGGTGAACCGAAAACCCGAAAGGGCGGTTCAGGCAAAAATTAGGGATAAAACAAAAAAATCTGTACACCCAGCAAGTTGAAAACCCGAAAGGGCGACTTGGGCAAAAAAGGGCTTCCCGGTGGATTGAAAACCCAAAAGGGCGATCCAAGTAAAAGTTAGGGAATTAAAGCGTATGGCTATGTCTCGTCGGATCTCTTAAAGAACAATCTCTTCATCAACAAACTCCAAGCTTCTGATCAGTCCAATCATCGGCGGACGAAGCATTGAATGGACAGGATATTCAGAGTTGTGAAGGCTATAGCAGAATGGGGATCCCATGGAATTGTTACACTTAGCCATCTTCCTTTTGTATAAAATTTTCAATATCTTACGACAACATCCTCTTACTAGGATGCCTGTCTCCTTTGTACAAAGATACTCATAGAAAGTTAATACAAATACTTTTCCAAATACAGAAATTTGCTTTGTCTCCTTTTTGCTTTTCTACACTTATGTTTTATTTGAGAATCGTCCAATGTTTTGTTAAATAGGCATATGCATTTGAACATAATCATTTCCTTACAAATTAAGAAAGATGATTGCTGATAGGTTGAATGTACAGATAGATGTCTTGATGCCCTTTCAGAAGGAATCCCTAGCAGAATTAAACTCCAAATTCCTCAACAAAGTTAAAATCCAGAACTTAATTCCCCAAACAGAGTTAAACTTCAGGATCCTCAGCAGAACAAAAGCTTTCTCAAAACTGATTTCCCCAGCCGGAGAGCCTTCCAGAACTCAATTCCCCTCAGAGTTAAGTTTCAGTATCCCCAGTGGAGCCTTAAAAATCTGAAAATCCTATCCCCAGCGGAGCTAAAACTTCCAACTATCAATCCCCAACGGAACCAGACTAGTGAACCTTCTCCCCACAGAGATACTTCCCACCAGACTGAAGATTCTCAATTTTACTTCTCCAACCTAAGCCTACTAGGTTCTGGACTCCCCAGTAGAGATCATCAGAATTCTCATTCCCCACAGGTCACCAAGGATTTTTCAAACCCCAACAGTGGTCCTAAGATCCCTCAACAACTGAAGATCTTGTTCCCCAAGCAGTCAGCAGTCAACAAGGATGTCTCAACTTCAGCAATCAAAGATTCTTGCAATTCCATGCAGCAGCAAGGATTCACTTCCTCTGGCAGCAGTCAGGATTCTATTATCTCTGGCTATCCAGGATTCATCTATCCTCAGCAAGGCAGCTCATCAGCTTACATGCGCATTCATTACATTCATATCATAAACATTGACATAGCATATATTGCATCATACATTTCATGCAACATAACTTTGTGTTTCAGCTAATATTTTACCCTTTTCAGGATAAGATTAATAAGCTTTAACTTCAAGACCTCTGAAAACAGTTTACGGATTCTCCAAACACGGATGTTAATCTATCGCTTGTTCAGACTCAACTTTTGAAAACAGTTTACGGACGCTTCCCAACATGGATGCTGCTCTATTGCTTATTCAACTTCAAGACTTCTGAAAACAGTTTACGGGTTCTCCAGACACGGATGTTAACCTATCGCTTGTTCAGACTCTTCAACTTCTGAAAACAGTTTACGGGTTCTCCAAACACGGATGTTAACCTATTGCTTATTCAGACTCAACTTTTGAAAACAGTTTACGGACGCTTCCCAACATGGATGCTGCTCTATTGCTTATTCAACTTCAAGACTTCTGAAAACAGTTTACGGGTTCTCCAGACACGGATGTTAACCTATCGCTTGTTCAGACTCTTCAACCTCTGAAAATAGTTTACGGATTCTCCAAACACGGATGTTAATCTATCGCTTGTTCAGACTCAACTTTTGAAAACAGTTTACGGACGCTTCCCAACATGGATGCTGCTCTATTGTTTATTCAACTTCAAGACTTCTGAAAACAGTTTACGGGTTCTCCAGACACGGATGTTAACCTATCGCTTGTTCAGACTCTTCAACTTCTGAAAACAGTTTACGAATTCTCCAAACACGGATGTTAATCTATCGCTTGTTCAGACTCAACTTTTGAAAACAGTTCACGGACGCTTCCCAACATGGATGCTGATCTATTGCTTATTCAACTCCTCCACTACTGAAAACAGTTTACGGATTATTCCAAACATGGATGACAATCTATTACTTGTTCAGATCCCCAACTCAGAGATGTTACAAAACTTGGATACCTTTCTGATACTCACCCACTCATCAATGACATACAGTTCAACAAACATCCAAATGGCATCTATAATCCCATCCTCCTACCAGCAATTTCCAGATGGCATCTCTAAGCCCATCCCCCAACAAGATTCTGTCACATCTCCAGATGGCATATCTAAGCCCATCACCAAATGGCATCTCTAAGCCCATCACCAAATGGCATCTTTAAGCCCATTCCCTCAAACTACGCTTTGGCGAGTGCAAATTTTTTTGGGCACTCTAGTGTCCAATCTCCTTTTACCTTCGAGTCGCGAACGGCAAACTTGCCAATCTAACTCTTCAGGTTCGAGAAGATTGAACAGGGGCAACTGTTGTAACCCAAAATTTTCCCTCTCATTTCATCAACATTTTCTCACCACAAGACCCTTAGAACTCAAGATCAAGTTAGGGTTTGCTCTGCTCAAGACCCCTCCTTGCACTGTTGACCCAAATTAGGGTTTGAGTTTGCACAGGGATGTTTTGACCTAAAATTCCCAAAGTGACTTTCATGCTTCATGTTGGACTCACAAGTTTATCCATGCCAAGTTTCAAGCCTTGACTCCAATCTTTGCCCAGTCAATTGGACAATTGACCTAGAAATCAGCTGTATTGGGGAAAAAGTCAACTGTGGCCAATTGACAGTCAAACTTCATGATTTTTGACCCACACCAACATTTTCAACTCATATGGACCATTTGATCAAGTTTGGATCACAATTCCACAAGAAATTTGATCAGATCACCAAAAGGGCAAAATGGTCATTTTTAGGGTTTTGACTGCACAAAGGCAATTTTTGACTGTTTGACCTAACCAATGGCAAACCAAGCTCACATATGGACTCAAGAACTCAATGGCATTGTCTTGATTCATTCAGCAAGTTCAAAAGGTCTCAAATGCACAGAATTGACAGATGAATTTTCCAGTCAACTGATTAAAATTTGACTGTATACTGAAAAGTCAAACTTTGACTTTTTGGTCAAAATCAAGTGCCAAGATTCATTTTTCATCAAGACATGTCAAATTATGAAACTTGTTCATCAAGAAATCCAAAATTGCAAATTAGGGTTTAAGATGAGAAAATTTCATAACTTAGAATTTTTCTAATTTATGAAACTTCCTTATTTTTCCCTAACTTTGTCCCATTTTTTCATCAAGATACAAATGGATTCAAACAAAACTCAAAACATGAAAGTTGTATTCCATTGCAAAATCTACAACTTTTATTCACAAATTTTACTCAAAGGAAGCTTGTAGCTCAAGTTATGATTTTTGGAACAAGGGTGCAAAACATTTTTAACTTAGAGAAATTTTGACCTATTCTAGGCAGGATTTTTGTCCAACTTCTTGACCATTTTTCACATGCTTCCACTTGGAATTTCAATTTGCATTACAAATATGGATTGTAGTACACATTACAAGCTTTCCAAATTGTCCATGAACTCATCAAACACCCTTGTGGTTAGGGAGAATCGAATTTGCAAAGTTGGGGAAAATCCACTTTTGTTCTTGGCCAAGGCTTGTTCATAACACTTTGCATTTTCAAATCAGCTTGTACAAGCTAGCTTGCAGGCCTCAAAACCAGTCTCACAAACCATAATTAAATGCCTAACCATTGTTCTAAGGTGTTATTTTGTTCATTTGGTCATTACATGCAAGATTAACCCTTAATTGGAAAAAGCATATTTGCCATTTTGATAAAGATGCACTTTATGTCAAATAACAAATCCAAGAGGCATGGGCTAGATCTTTGATGCTAGCATTTGTACACAAATCCCTCTGATCAAGAACAAGATGGGCAACATACTTTAGGGCATTGTACAGGCATGTATTGAAACTTGCATTTTCTTGCTTCAAGTAGAAGAAACTTGGCAAAACATAAACAATCTCTCATTCCTGTAAACACCAACCAAAGAAAACTTTGTTCTCATCTTACATACACCCTAACTGGCCTAAAACACGATTCCTTCATCCTCAATCCATCCTCATATCCAAAAGCACAGTTTTTCTGCAAAATAGAGTCCCTGCTGCAGATTGACTTCCACAGTCCATTCCACTCGTGCACTTTGGCCAAAAAGAGTTCAAACATGTTCCATATCATCCACTGAAGCTATCCCAAGCATTGAATCCAAGCTGTAACATCCTTAACATCGTTTTCCATTTTTGCTTTCAAGCTGTGCAGGTGGACTTCCATAGCACGGTATAGGAAGTTTCAGAGCAAGCCAAGCATAGGAGAAGCATCATTGGACTTCAGGAAAGCTATACCAAAGCTCAAACTACATTGAAGATACCTCCATTGTTGTACACGACTCAAGCTGAAACAGGTAAAAACATGAACTTCTATCTCTCTATCCAGGAATGATTAAGCTTAGGTTTGTGAAGAAAACATGTTCTACTCATAGCCCTGAAGCCATCCATATATTTACTTTTCATTTATATTATGCATAATGTGAGAATTTTGGCCATGAACATTGAAGAAAAATTAGGTCAGAAATTGGGGATGAAGAAATTCTCCCTCGTTTCTGAGAGTTAGGTCAAGATTTTTATATGTATGAATTCGTCTCTTGATGCTCTACATTATTTGTGTTGTGAGTTTTTGCTAAAAGTCAAGGAATCAGGATTTGTGTTGGACAAGAAGAAGCGCGCGTTTTTGTTTCAAACAGGTTGCTGGAGGAAGAAGATGCTGGCTTGGGCTGGGCCTGAGTCAGTCTTGCTTTTTGCACCCCTTTTCTCATTTTGCACCCCCTGGCCCATTGAGTGAAATCTTTATCATTTTTGATTTTTTTTTTTTGATTCTGACTTATTATTTTTTGCTCAAATATAAAAAAATATCAAAATTATTTTTCCACACATTTTTACATTTATTTGGAATTTATTTGTTTTATTTAAACTTATACATGTAAAATAATATATATACTTTTATTTAAAACACTAAAAAATAATACAAAAATATATTTATTTTCAGTTATTATTTTTATTTTACATTTTGAAAACATTTTTAAAAAAATACATTTTTTGTAAATAATTAATATTTTATTTTTTGTATATATTTAGCTTATTAAATATATGTAAATATACTTATACATATTTTATTAAATATTTAGGATAAAAATATAGAAATAATAATTTTTTTATTTTTATTAATATTTGACATCAAAAATACTTTTTTTACAATATACTTCTTTTTTTATTTTTGTATAAATTAATATATAAATATTGTATATAATTAATAAATAAATACTATTTATTTTAAAAAAAAACTAGGGTTTTGCCCTAAACCATAAAAATATCCAAAAAATTGACCTTTTTATTTTTGTTTATATTTCACATGAAAAATACTTTCACATGCATAAAAAATCATTTTTGTGCATAATACATTTTGCATATTTATTATATTTGTTTAAATATTGTACAATTTGATATTTGTATATTCAATATGGATGTAATAGTTTTAGATTTAATTTCTTGCTAAATATCCCCCCATTCAAACATTTGTACCCCCATCCCCATAATTATGTTGTAATAATTTAGGACTTTAAATTTCCGCATTTAAAAGCTTTCAAATTATGCCATGATAGACCTAGGGTTTGTATGCAAATAAAATAACAAATAGCTTGACCTAAATTCAAAGACAAAAAAGCATGAAAATGGACAACACAATGCACACTTGCACCCTTAGGGTTACTCCACTTGTTGCCTTCAAAAATGGGCCATGTTGCATGTTGAGTGTCTTTGGCAAAGCAAAAATAAATCAAATGATCATAGTCCCTCGATGACGCTTTCTCAAGTTGCCTAAAAATGATCAAGTCCCTTGAAGGAAAAATTTCCAAAGACACTTGGCACTATTGCATTCATGGTCTAAACGATGACCCGCGCCCGTCCCGTTAACATCCTAACATAAGATTGTCCACCAAATACAATGGTGGAACAATACTGTTAAAAGGGTTAAAACATAGGAAAGATCTTTGAGAAATTTAGGGTAGATAGCTCTTGGTTACTTGACCAACTTGCAAAACAAATCCTTGCCATTTTTCAAAACACACTCTACGACACAACTTTAAAAACAACTTTCAAAACCTTGAAACATCTTTTCAAAAAGACAAAACACCTTTTGTAAAACATTCGAGTAAAGAATTGTTACAAGGGTTGCCTAGACAAGGCATATTTTTCAAAACATTTTCAAAACCACACACAAAGCACCATTTCAAACAATTGAAAGCACCATTTCAAACAATTGAAAATGCAAGGCAAGTGATCTAAGAAAGTAACTAAGAGCCCATGGATAACCATGGATAGAAAGGGTGCTAATACCTTCCCTTTCTATAATCTACTCCCCGAACCCAAGAAAACATCTCAAAGGTTTTTTCTGTGCTTTTTAACCTTTCCTTAGGTTAAAATAAAAAGTTGGTGGCGACTCTTGCTAAACCAAAACATTTGCGAACACAAACGCAAAACCTCAAGTCAGTTCTCCCACCGTATCACAGAACTGGCGACTCTGCTGGGGAATTCTTTTTAAGTGGAGTAACCTTAGGGCTTAGATCACCCTTTTGCATGACTAATTGTTTGCTTTGATTGCTTTACATTTTGGTTCTCTTGTTTGGGCTTGAAATCCTACACCCGGATTTGGGGAAACATTCATAGATAGCAATATGTTGTGGAAACTGTGCGGGGTATACCGACACGGTTGAAGCAATAGCTATATTAGTGCGACATATTTGTGAGTACCGGTAACCCTTGAGTTCAATCAAGGAGAGTACGGGGCCGCTGAGTGATGTCACTAAGCACTAATGACCTAGAACCTTACTTGACCATCTTGGCCTTTTATTAGGGGTAGTGAGATGACCGGCTTTGGTGCAGTCCGAAGTTGGTAGATACTCGATACTACACTCATTGAGGGTTGTTTTCTTGGAATATTTTGGTCGCTAGTTAAGTGGCTAAACCAAAACAATGAACATAGAAAACAATCCAATGATATTGAGCTCCTTAGAACCCAGTTACTATTTATAGGACAGGTTTTTAAGCCAACTACACTCAAGAGGGTACTTACCTATGAAACCCCATGTAAGCCTGAAACCAGGGTATTGTGTGATTTGCTTGTACATATGTTTGCGCATACATCATGAACATCATAAAGCATCATATGCATCCACTAACCATTTCAAGGGTTTGGATCTTCATCTTTGTTCTTGTTTTGTAGGTCATGGAAATTCTTCGCAGGAAAACTATCCAAGTCCACCTTGTGAGAATCCCTCCTCAACTCAAAGAGCTTACATCCCGAATTCCAGAAAGTTCTCTCTTCAGTGAAAGACATGGTAGACTGCTCAGCCTAGTCAACACCAACATTAAAGATGACATGGTGAAAGTGTTGTTCCAATTCTTTGACCCCCTTCACCACTGTTTCACATTCCCCGACTACCAATTGGTGCCTACTTTGGAGGAATTTTCTCAACTCCTGAGAATTCCTATTCTTAATCAACTACCCTACAACGGTACGGAAAAAGAACCAAAGCCTAAAGATGTTGCTCAAGCACTACACTTGCAACCATCTGACATCAAGGGGCATTGGGAGACTAGAAGTGGTGTCAAAGGCTTCTTGGCAAAATTCTTGTTTGAGAAGGCACAAGAGTGTTGGAATTCCTTGGATCTACAAGCCTTTGAAGAAATTGTGGCACTCCTCATTTATGGGTTGGTCTTGTTCCCAAATCCTGACCAACTTATAGATGTCAACGTTGTCAATATTTTCCTATCCAGGAACCCTATACCTACATTGCTTGGGGACATCCTCCACTCATTTTACACACGAACAATGAGAAAGAGAGGTGTTCTCATATGTTGTACTCCTCTCCTTGCAAGGTGGTTTATTTCTCACCTTCCACAATCTGTTTTGAAGAACGAGCAAGGCTTAAGGTGGTCACAACGGTTGATGACCCTCACACACTCTGATGTACATTGGTGTTCTCGGTCCAGAGAAAATGTCATCATCATCGATCGTTGTGGTGAATTCCCTAATGTTCCATTACTTGGCATTAGATGAGGCATTACTTACAACCCTTGTTTAGCTTTGAGACAATTTGGATATGCACGGAGGGATGGCCCTCATGACATGCTGATTCCTGACCTAGTTTTTGACTTCGACAACGATGCGCAAGGACTTCGCCAAAGATTCATCAGAGCTTGGAGGATGCCTAACAAGGTAGATAGCAAGACATTGGGGCACAAGAACTCCATCCCTCTTGAGCCTTATCTCAAGTGGGTACGAACCCGAGCCCAAAGTCTTATGATGCCTTACCCTCATATTCTCCCTTTGATTAAAGAGCCTGTTAAGGAAGGAGAGGTTCCTTACACCATCCTACACCCTGACATGCCAACATCATGGGAGGAGATGCAGAAGAGTTGGATCCAACTCAAGGAAGAAAGGGATACTTTTGAAGCCAGCTTCTACGCCAGTGAGAAGAAGGTTTTGGAACTTACCCGCCGACTTCACGAGGAGGAGACCCTCAACACTTACATCGCACCAAAGAGGATGCGCAACGTCTTTTTACCTTGAGAAGTTTTTGTAATATTTGGCCCATGGGGCATTTATGTAACTACAAATTTTCTTCTTATTAATATGACGTGTATTCTTTTTGTATGCAACAATTTTGAATTTCTAAATCCTTGAATGCATTGAATGAATAAACATATCATTCATCATATGCATAAACAGGTCTTCACACCAGGTTTCCTTATCTTTTTGCTGTTTATTTCAGTAAGATGGATCTTGAACAGACGGTCAAAGATCTGCAATCACAAAACTCGCAGTTTCAACAGCTCCTTATGACCTTGGCAAAGGGTCAGGAGGATCTAAAAGCACTATTGGGGAACAAAGAGCAAGAAAAAGTAAAAAAGAAGAAGAAAAGAGTTGGGGTAGCTACACTGGGAAGAAGATTTGAGAATGAAGCTAGGAGAGTTCTTGAATTTCCCTCCACATCTGATGAGGGGACCGGTAAAGGAAAAGGGGTTGCATTACCTTTTGAGTCCGAGGCTGAAGAGGAAGAAGTTGAGGAAGATGAAGATTACTCGGAGCAGCAATACCCACCAGCGGATGACAAATACAAAAACCTGGAGGATAGACTGATAGCTATGGAGCTTCAAAGGGTTCCCGGGTTAGACTTTGAAGAGTTGGGATTGATTGCTGGGATTGTGATCCCTCCAAAGTTTAAGGTGCCAATTTTTGCAAAATATGACGGGCTGTCTTGCCCGAAGATGCACCTGAGGTCTTATGTCAGAAGAATTCAACCTCATACATCCGACAGAAATCTTTGGGTACACTTCTTTATGGACAGTTTGTCCGGTACACAGCTAGACTGGTTTTACCAGCTTGAGAGGTCAGAAGTGCATAACTGGGAAGACTTGGCAGCTGGCTTTTATCGCCAGTATCAATATAACGCTGACTTGGCGCCAACCCGTACTCAGTTACAAAGTATGGGGATGGACTCAAATAAAGGATTCAAAGAATACGCCCAGAAATGGCGCGACTTGGCCGGAAGAGTGCAGCCACCTCTTTCAGATAGGGAACTAGTTGATATGTTCTTGGGGACCCTATCTGGCCCGTTCTTCAACCATTTGATCGGGAGCTCTTCCGCAGGGTTTACTGAATTGATTCTGACTGGCGAACGGGTGGAAGTTGGTATTAAGAGTGGGAAGATTCAAAGTGATGCCTCTGCCTCTACAACTGTTAAGAAGCCATTTCCAGCCAAGAAGGAGGCAGCTGTTATATACTCTCAGAAAAGACCGGGAAGAATTGAGCGCCGGCCGACTGTGGGGGCCGTGATGATTCAAAATTCATCAAATGACCAGCCTCGTAACAATCAGTCCAGACCTAAACAGCAATGGGGAGAACGGCCACAACGGCAGTTCACCCGTATCAACATGACGCCCGCACAAGTTCTTCCCCATTTGTTGAAGCTGAATCTCACCACTATCAAAGAGGCACCAAAAAATGTGAATACAACTTCCCCGCATTATCATCCCAATGTTAAATGTGCCTATCATTCTGACAGCGTCGGGCATGACACCAACGATTGCTGGGCGCTTAAGCATAAAATTCAAGACTTGATAGATGCAAAAGAGGTTGAGTTCGACGCTCCAGAGAAGCCGAACGTAATATCCGCTCCGATGCCAAAGCATGGTCGCAATGTCCATGCTATTGAAGAAGATTTGTATATTGCTGTTGTTGATGATCTGTTAACTCCATTACTGACAATCAAGTTGAATCTGTTAAAGGCTGGGATTTTCCCAGGATGTAAAGAAGACTGCTACTGTTGTTCCTCCCTACCAATCGACTGTCCATTACTGAAGATAGGCATCCAAGGCCTAATGGACAGCCAAAAAATTCTTTTCGAAAAGATTCCCGCTACTCCAACCCCTATCGAAGATGTTTCAATAATCACCATTTCCACCAATCTTTCCAAGGTCCCTAAAAATCCTGTTAAGATTACATCCGCTACGAAGATTGTTCCTCTGAAAATAACCATGCCTGGGCCTGTCCCCTACAAATCTGACAAATCGATACCGTGGAATTATGGTGGAGAAATCTACTACCACGGTGTTAAACAAGTTGAGATAACTGAAGAAAGCTCTGACGAAGAAACTACCGACATTGGAAACATTTCCGGTACGAGAAAGATTACCCGAAGTGGGAGAATTTTCTCTCCAGAGATTGCCCCCCCAAAGGCAATCTTTGGACCCTCAGCTGCTGCCAAGGTTACTCCTGCACCGATAAAACTTTCTACAAGAACTCCGTTGATTGAAGAAGCTGTTACTCCTATGGTTGTCCCTCCTACTTCTGCTGATAAGGGGAAAGGGATCCAAGATGAGCTCGTCAGGACGAGGGCTCAACCATTGGCCATCCCCGAAACCTCTAAGAAAGAAATGGAGGAGATTCTGAAAATAATTAAGAAGAGTGATTATGATGTGGTAGAACAACTGGGGTAAACCCCATCGAAGATCTCCATGTTAGCATTACTGCTTTGTTCAGAGGCGCACGCCGAAGCATTGATAAGATTTCTGAAGACAACCCATGTTCCCCAAGAAACCTCAGCCGATCAATTCCAAGATTGTGTAGCCAGCCTTACCGCCGACAACGGCCTGGGTTTCTCTGATGCTGACCTAACTCCGAAAGGAAGAAAGCACAATGACGCATTTCATGTGTCAGTTGAATGCCGAGGAACCACTCTCGCCCATGTCTTGGTCGACACTGGTTCTTCTCTGAACGTGCTGCCTAAGAAAGCTCTAGACCGATTAGATTGTGAAGGCTTGGAGCTGAAACCAAGTAATATCATTGTCAGGGCCTTTGACGGGTCTAAACGGATGGTGCATGGGGAGGTCGACATTCCCATCAAGGTAGGCACTGAAGTGTTCCACTCAACTTTCTATGTGATGGACATCCGTCCGTCATACTCTTGCTTGCTAGGGAGGCCATGGATACATAATGCTGGGGCAGTCACCTCTTCTCTACATCAGATGTTGAAATATCCTGTCAAGGGAAAAATCATAATTGTACACAGTGAAGAGGAGTACATGATCAGTCATCTGAACTCCTTTAGGTATGTGGAAGTGGAGGGCGAATTCATTGAAACACCATTCCAACACTTCGAGGAAATTGCTCCCGAAGTTGCAGTAGCAAAGGCAGTAGCTGAGGTACCCAAGCAGGTGGCCAGGATGGCATCTCTAAAAGACGCAAAGGCTGTAATGAAGGAGGGGAAGAGCTCAACATGGGGTCAGTTGCCTGATTTCCCTCACAAGACAGACAAGTTTGGGTTAGGATTTACCGCTGCGGGGCAAAAAGCTATGCGTCACTCAAAAGTTGAAAGAACACCCATCAAGATTTCTCCTTATGGAATCAATGCTTTGGAAGACGAAGACGAAGAGGCCAACATTGAAGATTGGATTTTCCCAACTACCGAAGGGGGACTACACAACTGGGAGGCGAAAGACTTCGTCCCCATTACTTTCATTAATCAGTAATTTATCTTTCGAACATTTCCTGTTGGTCTGTAATAATTACTTTTAAACAATCTGCATGCTATTTTTCACCTCATGCCTTTCCCGGGGCATGTAGGTCCATTTGTAAGGTTTTTGATTCTCTTCATATTCATATGTCATGTTTAATGATTCATTGGACGTTTTTCATTTATAACCTGCTGTGTTCATTTTCTTTCCTTTTGCATTTTTGTTTGTTTAAGGATGGCTATCCCTTACACACACACACACACCCATTTTTGTTTCATCAAGACATGTCAAATTATGAAACTTGTTCATCAAGAAATCCAAAATTGCAAATTAGGGTTTAAGATGAGAAAATTTCATAACTTAGAATTTTTCTAAGTTATGAAACTTCCTTATTTTTCCCTAACTTTGTCCCATTTTTTCATCAAGATACAAATGGATTCAAACAAAACTCAAAACATGAAAGTTGTAGTCCATTGCAAAATCTACAACTTTTATTCACAAATTTTACTCAAAGGAATCTTGTAGCTCAAGTTATGATTTTTGGAACAAGGGTGCAAAACATTTTTAACTTAGAGAAATTTTGACCTATTCTAGGCAGGATTTTTGTCCAACTTCTTGACCATTTTTCACATGATTCCACTTGGAATTTCAATTTGCATTACAAAGATGGATTGTAGTACACATTACAAGCTTTCCAAATTGTCCATGAACTCATCAAACACCCTTGTGGTTAGGGAGAATCGAATTTGCAAAGTTGGGAAAAATCCACTTTTGTTCTTGGCCAAGGCTTGTTCATAACACTTTGCATTTTCAAATCAGCTTGTACAAGCTAGCTTGCAGGCCTCAAAACCAGTCTCACACACCATAATTAAATGCCTAACCATTGTGCTAAGGTGTTATTTTATTCATTTGGTCATTACATGCAAGATTAACCCTTAATTGGAAAAAGAATATTTGTCATTTTGAAAAGATGAACTTTATGTCAAATAACAAATCCAAGAGGCATGGGCCAGAT
Organism: Vicia faba; assembly: GCA_948472305.1. Classification (NCBI taxonomy): domain Eukaryota; kingdom Viridiplantae; phylum Streptophyta; class Magnoliopsida; order Fabales; family Fabaceae; genus Vicia; species Vicia faba. The sequence continues at coordinate 589,993,803 of OX451736.1, read as the reverse complement.
CTTTGAAGCTAGCATTTGTACACAAATCCCTCTGATCAAGAACAAGATGGGCAACATACTTTAGGGCATTGTACATGCATGTATTGAAACTTGCATTTTCTTGCTTCAAGTAGAAGAAACTTGGCAAAACATAAACAATCTCTCATTCCTGTAAACACCAACCTAAGCAAACTTTGTTCTCATCTTACATACACCCTAACTGACCTAAAACACGATTCCTTCATCCTCAATCCATCCTCATATCCAAAAGCACAGTTTTTCTGCAAAATAGAGTCCCTGCTGCAGATTGACTTCCACAGTCCATTCCACACGTGCAATTTGGCCAAAAAGAGTTCAAACATGTTCCATATCATCCACTGAAGTTATCCCAAGCATTGAATCCAAGCTGTAACATCCTTAACATCGTTTGCCATTTTTGCTTTCAAGCTGTGCAGGTGGACTTCCATAGCACGATATAGGAAGTTTCAGAGCAAGCCAAGCATAGGATAAGCATCCTTGGACTTCAGGCAAGTTGTACCAAAGCTCAAACTCCATTGAAGATACCTCCATTGTTGTACACGACTCAAGCTGAAACAGGTAAAAACATGAACTTCTATCTCTCTATCCAGGCATGATTAAGCTTTGGTTTGTGAAGAAAACATGTTCTACTCATAGCCCTGAAGCCATCCATGTATTTACTTTTCATTTATATTATGCGTGCTGTGAGAATTTTGGCCATGAACATTGAAGAAAAATTAGGTCAGAAATTGGGGATGAAGAAATTCTCCCTCGTTTTTGACAGTTAGGTCAAGATTTTTATATGTATGAATTCGTCTCTTGATGCTCTACATTATTTGTGTTGTGAGTTTTTGCTAAAAGTCAAGGAATCAGGATTTGTGTTGGACGAGAAGAAGCGCGTGTTTTTGTTTCAAATAGGTTGTTGGAGGAAGAAGATGCTGGCTTGGGCTGGGCCTGAGTCAGTCTTGCTTTTTGCACCCCTTTTCTCATTTTGCACCCCCTGGCCCATTGAGTGAAATCTTTATCATTTTTGATTTTTTCTTTTTGATTCTGACTTATTATTTTTTGCTCAAATATAAAAAAATATCAAAATTATTTTTCCACACATTTTTGCATTTATTTGGAATTTATTTGTTTTATTTAAACTTATACATGTAAAATAATATATATACTTTTATTTAAAACACTAAAAAATAATACAAAAATATATTTATTTTCAGTTATTATTTTTATTTTACATTTTGAAAACATTTTCTAAAAAAATACATTTTTTGTAAATAATTAATATTTTATTTTTTGTATATATTTAGCTTATTAAATATATGTAAATATACTTATACATATTTTATTAAATATTTAGGATAAAAATATAGAAATAATACTTTTTTTATTTTTATTAATATTTGACATCTAAAATACTTTTTTTACAATATACTTCTTTTTTTATTTTTGTATAAATTAATATATAAATATTGTATATAATTAATAAATAAATACTATTTATTTAAAAAAACTAGGGTTTTGCCCTAAACCATAAAAATATCCAAAAAAATTGACCTTTTTATTTTTGTTTATATTTCACATGAAAAATACTTTCACATACATAAAAAATCATTTTTGTGCATAATACATTTTGCATATTTATTATATTTGTTTAAATATTGTACAATTTGATATTTGTATATTCAATATGGATGTAATAGTTTTAGATTTAATTTCTTGCTAAATATCCCCCCATTCAAACATTTGTACCCTCATCCCCATAATTATGTTGTAATAATTTAGGACTTTAAATTTACGCATTTAAAAGCTTTGAAATTATGCCATGATAGACATAGGGTTTGTATGCAAATAAAATAACAAATAGCTTGACCTAAATTCAAAGACAAAAAAGCATGAAAATGGACAACACAATGCACACTTGCACCCTTAGGGTTACTCCACTTGTTGCCTTCAAAAATGGGCCATGTTGCATGTTGAGTGTCTTTGGCAAAGCAAAAACAAATCAAATGATCATAGTCCCTCGATGACGCTTTCTCAAGTTGCCTAAAAAATGATCAAGTCCCTTGAAGGAAAAATTTTCAAAGACACTTAGCACTATTGCATTCATGGTCTAAACGATGACCCGCGCCCGTCCCGTTAACATCCTAACACAAGATTGTCCACCAAATACAATGGTGGAACAATACTGTTAAAAGGGTTAAAACATAGGAAAGATCTTTGAGAAATTTAGGGTAGATAGCTCTTGGTTACTTGACCAACTTGCAAAACAAATCCTTGCCATTTTTCAAAACACACTCTACGACACAACTTTCAAAACAACTTTCAAAACCTTGAAACATCTTTTCAAAAAGACAAAACACCTTTTGTAAAACATTCGAGTAAAGAATTGTTACAAGGGTTGCCTAGACAAGGCATCTTTTTCAAAACCACACACAAAGCACCATTTCAAACAATTGAAAGCACCATTTCAAACAATTGAAAATGCAAGGCAAGTGATCTAAGCAAGTAACTAAGAGCCCATGGATAACCATGGATAGAAAGGGTGCTAATACCTTCCCTTTCTATAATCTACTCCCCGAACCCAAGAAAACATCTCAAAGGTTTTTTCTGTGCTTTTTAACCTTTCGTTAGGATAAAATAAAAAGTCGGTGGCGACTCTTGCTAAATCGAAACATTTGCGAAAACAAACGCAAAACCTCAAGTCAGTTCTCCCACCGTATCACACAATGTGTGTTATTAAGCAAGTCGGATTTGGATTTCGTTGGGACCAAACACACAAACCTAATCCGACCAGTTTAATCCATGTAAACTCATATATTGTAAAAACCGATAAACCAATTCACTCGGACAAAGGCTTAATGGGCCTCATAGGTAGGTCAGATTGGGTCAGTTTTAAGAATTTTGTCCAGCCCTACGCCATGCTAATTAACAGGGACTTACAGTCTTACATACACAAGTCAAGGTCATATAAATTTTTTTAAAGTATAAGAGGTCTATGCTTTTTTATAAATTTGGTTAATAGGCTAGATCACAAGTCATAAAAAAAATCTTTAAATTTATTAGACTTACCTATTTTAATAAATATGAATAAATTTATTATTTTTTATATTGTATTTTACTTTATATTAAAATAAAAAAGTAAAGTTTAGTTATTTTGAAGAACTTGTGAAAATAAGTTGAAAAAACCTTATGAATAGTATTATAAGTTGTTTTTGTAAGTTCTTCCAAATAAATAATCTCACAAAACTTATACTACAATGTAAGCTCAAATGAATCAATGTAAACAAACATTTAGTATCATTGTACTTTTGATTATCTAGTATATTTAAATGTTAGTTGAATTACTTATTTACATATGTTCAAATAATATAGGTTTTTAAAGCAGGCTAGTAAGCTAATCAGACCTTCGAAAATGTCAGACTCAAGCCAAAAATAAGCATATGATAAGCCACATACCAGACTTGGCAAAGCCTAACTCGGCCTAGCCTATTTTCACCCCTATATATATTGTTATTTAATCAGCGACATAAAAAATATTACAAATGAATAATTGGATAGCGACTTTGAAACATACATTTTTAGTGAGAGTGTAATCGGTTTGATTTGGATCGATTTTTTCCAAAAAAATATTCAAATCGATGATATCACTATCAATTTGGTTCGGTTCGGTTTGGTTCGACTGATCGGTTGACAATGTTTTTTCAAACATTATATTTATCGGTGTAATCTCCATTATTGTGTATATTCAATGTATTTATGCTATTTTTTAAATAATACATTTTATATAATTTATTTCATATTCTATTTTTTCAAACAACTTACCCGTTGTTCTTAATTCATATAAAACAGTGACATGATTTACATTGTATCATGAAATAAATTCAAAGTTGGCACTGACATTAGAAGGTTTGGAAGGAATTTTAAAGCTTAACAAATAAAACAGAACAGTAACAACAAAAAGTTTTAATACACCTAAATTAACATGTATCACACCTCAAACACACATTAAAATTATTTTATAACAAGACTAGAAGAAATTTTGTTGAAGAAAGAGAAACAAAAAAGGTTAAAAAAAGAAGATGATGAAAACTAACAAAGATACCTTGATCAAGAAGAAAGCTACCATAACATACCAGAATGACGGTAGAGAGCAATAGTGGTGGCGGGCAGCAAGAGCAACATTTCAGTGAGAGAAAATTTTTGTGACTTATGGTCTCTATTTTACTTATTTGGAGTTTGGTTCTAACTGCGTGTTTTAGTGACAGGGATAAAGCGTAAGAAAATATGGAGAATGGTTGGACCGATACAAAATTTAGGCTTAATGATGGGTGGAATAAAGAATTTAGAGTGTAATTATAACTATTGGTCCGATTCATCAATTTGGAGGTTCCTAAAAATTAAAACCGAGAATTGAACCAAATCACCTCAGTTTTCATTAATTCGGTTCGGTTTTGGAACTAAACTAAAAACAATAGGTTTTTTCGATTTGGTTTGGTTTGAATTGTTAGTTTAATTGGTTTTTTCTTATTCACATACACCCATACTTTTTAGATTGTGTTACTTGCTTTAAACAACTTATTACATTCAATAAGAAGTGTTTGTTACAATTTAGTTTACAATGTTTCTTTTTTTTGGAATCAAACATACTTTTGATTAACCAAAAACAGAGGAATACAATCAATGCAATCCCAAAGATCCAGTCAATCAACCTTACAAATATACTCTAGAACTAAGCTATCATAAAGTGATCTACATGTTCTCTAAGCTTCGTTTTGCTCCAGCCACTATCCACAACAATATATATAACTTTAGCACAAATGTTGGTATTACTTACATTGTTTCTAAAGAAAATATTAATTGTATACCTCTATGCCTCATACACAGTCTCAATAAAAGCTAACTTAAGAAGTTGTACCCTCCACCCTTTGCCTTTACTTTCTTTGACAATCCAATCAAGTTCCTCTTGCCAACCACTAGGGATGTGGTTGATCTGCAGCCAACTGAGTACTTCACTCCAAATGTGCTACAAGCCTTGACACTCAAACACGAGGTGCTCCGGGGTTTTTGATTATTTACAGAAACAACACTTGTTATCATCAATGATGCCAAACATGTGCATTATCTCTTTGGTTTTAAGCATGTTATGGAATGCTAACCAAGTCCCAAAGACTGCTCTAGGTCTAGCCATGTTTACATAAAACAACTTCCTCCTACTGATGCTCTTGTGGTCCCTGCTTCAATTTAATAAGGGTACAATAGATGATTCTAGTTTTGAGTTTCAATGGGTTTGCGTTCCAATATTTTATCTGGTGTGCCACATGTCTTTGATTGAATATGTGCTTCAAAATCCATGAGCATGAACTCTTTACTGTAACTGTAATTAGGGTATCCCTTTGTATGTAATAGCAGTTAATCCATTTGATCCATGTATTATTTGTAACACCCTTCTAAAACTCAAGCAATATTCACAAATAATTAAATAATTAAATCATAGTAATGCACCAAAAGGGTGTCACATACTTCATACAAACATCCTAGTAAAACACATCTTGCTCCGTAACACGGGTTCTTAAATTAAAATATCTATCTCTTTGAAATCATCATGGTAAAACTTCAACACATCGCAACGAAATTGTTGTCTCAAAACATCTTTATTAAATACCTCAAATGAAAAGGCCTTCACACTTTATATTTCATAACTTATACTAAAACATTGTAAAACGGAATAAACATCTCAAATGCATCAAGTCACCAAATAACACATAGTTTAGTTCAAACGATCCCAAAGAATCTGATGTTACATATCAGAGCAAGACCCTCTAAGTTATCCTCTAAGCTTCGATGAACTATTCCTGGTCACTTGCAAGTTACCCACGTATAGAGGCAATATTTTTAAGCAGAAAGGGTGAGTAAATCGTAATCATTATAAAGGACAGAAGGAATAAATATAGTAGCTATAACATGACTGCACAAAACCGCAAATCATTAAAACCTCATGTTATACTCACACCTTCGCAAATATCATCAGTACACATTAAACATGTCTTTATATCATCACATCAACACATATAATAAAACACCGCTAAAATCCCCACATCATCATTATCATATAACCAATCATCATACCATGTCACATATAATGTAACACACTTCATTGGACTCATGCATGTGGTACCAAAACAAAACTTCACTGATGACACATTCATCGTTTCTCCAAAGATCCTCACTAATAGGATCGATTCCCACTTGGAACCAGAGCACATCATAGAATTGCACTCAATCCACACTGTGGGATTAAATCCATCACTGGACTAAAGTCCTATAACAATCACTAGACCAATCGTCCTAACAACATCAGTGGACCGAAGTCCTAACATATGCCATGAATGCATGATGTGAAACATCTAAATAACAACATAACCACTGCTAGTCAAAACGCATCATCATTCATATAATAAATCATAAATTCATCACATACTTCTTATTAAAACACATCATCATCTTTGCCACGATAATTCATCATACGTACATACATCATAATAAAACAATCACCAAAACATCTTATTCATCAAAGCCAAGACACTGGAAACACATCATATGACTCATTTTACTCCACTAAAGTATAGTTCATCGCATTAGCTTCCTAACACTTCGAATGGCGCGTCAAACAGATTCTTGAAACTCAAGTTATGACACTTTAAAATCCTTCTGTTGTCTCTCGCCTGAGGCTCGCCCGGCGAGGTGGGAGCGACAACTTTCTCGTCATACAAAATTCCAGGGGCATTGTTTTTCTCTTGGCTTCTTGGCCCGACGAAACACTTCGCTTGCCCGACGAGACACCCCTCGCCTCTGCTTCGCCCGATGAAGCTTGGGCGAGTCACCACTCTCCGTACAATTTTCCAGGGGCTCAGTTTTCACCCCTTTACCTTTGCCTCGCGCTCGCCCAACTCAATGAGGGAGAGACTCCTTCCCCCGACGATGCAACACGCTCGCTTGGCGAGCTTGCACAAACAGGACTTACCTGTTGTGATCTATGCACTACATCATCCAAATTTTACACGATTTTCTTCATATTACAGGTCTCAATTCATCATAGATTCACTTAGTTTCATCATATAACAATAACACATCTTGTTACACATCAATGGCATCAAATCATTACAAAACAAACTCACAATTTCATCAATTTTCATCAAAGCATCATATTAACTACATCAAACAAAACCCTAGCACACACCTACAATTATCCAAAGCTTAGATCACTTATAATAACAATGATAAACTCCCCTTACCTTAGATTCTTCCTAGCAATTGATCCCTCTTCGTGTTCTACCAAATTCTCTCTGATTTATCCCGTGCCCTAGCTCTCTTCATAATGTTCCTCTTACTTTCACGATTGCACTGAATGAGACTCTTTTCCCTTTATTCCTTGTTTAACCTTTGGATCCTTTATATGTTCTTATCATTTTACCCTCACTTATATTACAATATTACTACCTTATCCTCATAGCATCTACTTATTATTACTATTCCATTTAACTAATTAAAATAATTCTAACTAATTATTCTAATTATCCCAATTATTCTAAAAATACTCAATATATCTTAATTCTCACTACCCCATCATACACCACACTAAACATCATATCAAGCATCATGTTCATCAAGACATCACATAAACATCACAAATACTCATCTTAAATCGATCAAATAATTAAACAAATAATCTAATCACTTTGGGGTATTACACTATCAGCCTTCTCACTCATATTCCACAAAAGCTTTACCAGGTTGGATTTGTTCCAATCACTTAGAGAAATCAAGTTTAGCCCATCCTGCTTCATTGGAGATCATACCTTCTTCCATGCTACTGGAGATTTTCTCTTGGTGACTTCACTCCCTGACCACAAGAAAGACATGAAAATAGATGTATGTAGTGTGTCGGCTTCTCATGCATGGAGTACTATTAGGGTTGTTTTTGGGCTTCAGGAACCGAGAACCAGACCGGTAGACCTGTCCCATTTGACCGACCGAAACATGGCATGGACCTGGAATGGATAAAATTTTAATCTGATTCCCGATGAAGATTCGAACCAATTATTCAATGAGTAACCGAAACCAATAATATAAAAAAAAAAATTCCATTTCTTCATTTTTTCTCCTTCCTTCAGTCAATCTCTCTCCATATGTATCTCTGTCTCTCTCCGCCTCTAACGACCTCATCTTCCTCTCCCTCTTCCCGATCAAGCCAAACAATTTAGATTGTTGAGTGTTAGTGTGTTACTGATTTTATTTGTTCTTCTTCTTCATATGTGATTCGCGAGTGTTTGAGATAAAGTTAGAGTTAATCGTTCAAGGCTTCTTCTTAACAAACTGTAATGCATTCAACCTATTCTGTTTTTTATTTTTATTATACTATTATTAATCTTTACCATATTTGCATGTTTGCATGTTTCAATTTTGAACTAATTTTTTTGACCTAAAATGTTATGTTACATTATGAGTTCTGACCTAATTTTTTTTACCTAAAATGCATGTTACAATTTTGACCTGAGTGTTGTGTTTCCCATTTGATTAATAATAATAAAGGGCTATGGTTTTATGTTGCTGAGTTATGTTCATAATAAAGGTTCGGATAGGGTTTTGAATAATTGTTCGTCTTCTGTTCTTAATAAAGCAGGGCTTCTGTTGTTGATTTTTGTTCTTATTTCCTATTAACTTATTGTTTAATTGATTGTATTTTTTGGTTAATTGTATTTTTTCCATGTCTTTTCAAGATTCCTCATTGACTCCAACCATGGATGATCTTATTGATATTAATATGTTGCTTGATGGGATTAGGGAAGAGGAGACAATGGATGAAGGTAACTTAGAAATTAGTGTGATGGTTGATTTGGAGCTTCCAGTTCCAACTAATAACACTACTCAAAATTCACCATTGAAAATACTACTACTCAAAATAACACTACTCAAAATACTACCACTATTGATGGGTTAATCCCTCAAGCTGACCAAGATCAGAGTTCTCAGAGTCAGAGAAATTCCTTTGGTAAAGCTCCTCGTCCCAAAAAATTTGTTGTTCATACTAAAATGGTGCTTATTGAACAATCTTATGGCATTAAGAAGTGGAAGTGCAAATGGTGTGGTAAGCTTTACACTTATGATATGATGTGAAAAAGTACCTCTAATGGTAAGAAACATTTAGAAGCTTATATTCATATAAAGTTAAGGTTGAAAGGTAATAATGACAAAGAGGTTGCATAATCTAAGTTAAATATAGGTGATAGTACTCCTAGTTTGGCCACTTGGACATATAATCATGCTAAGGTTAGAGAAATTGCAGCACATATTATTCTAGGTCATAAATTTCCTTTTTTTTTGTTATGGAAGGTGTTATATTTAATGAGTTTCTAAGAGATATTTATCCATGGTACAAAAAGATTACTAGGCAACAGGTTAAGTTTGCTTGTGATACATTTATAAGATTGAGAGAGTTAAGATGAAAAAGTCTATGTCTTTGATTAATAGGATCATACTTACCACTGACTTGTTGTGGTCTGGTGAACAGAGAATATATTATATGACTGTGATTGGTCATTTCATTGATTTAAAATAGCAGCTTCACAAAAGAGTTTTATCTTTTAAAAATGTGTCATTACCATATTCTGTGGAGGTTTTGTGTAGGGAGTTGATTAAGGTGATGGATGATTCAGGAATAAGGGATAAGGTTGTTTCAATTTCAGTAGATAATGCTAAAGCCAATGATAATTGCATTGCTAGATTCAAGATGGATTATTCTTGTATGAGAAATTTACCATTAGATGGTAAATTATTTCATGTAAGGTATTGTCCATGCATCTTAAATTTGTTGGTGCAACATGGTCTTGATATAATTGAGGTGATTGATGATAAGATTAGAAATGGTGTCAAATACTTGCTGAATTCTGAAACTAGATACAAATCATTCAAAAAATATGTTGATGAGTTACAACTTAAAGTCAGAATGCAAGTGTTGGATAACAAGACAATGTGGAACTCAACTTGGTTAATGTTGTCCACTGCATACCATTACAGATAACTATGGCCTAGATAAGCTGAGGGAAATGGTGCATTTCTCAGCTTTTTTCCTGAGGCAAATGACTGGGAAGATGTTCTTGATATTTGCAAGTTTTTGGAGGTTTTTGGTTATGTTACATCAATTACAAGTGGCACCTCTTACCCTACTGCTAACCTGTTTTTGGCTAAGCTTTACAGGGTGGAGGTTCTACTTGATAAACCTTCAAGCATCTCAAATGATCCCCAACTGCAAGTGCTTTCTAATTAGATGAAGTTGAAATATGACAAGTATTGGTCAGAGTCTAATACATTGATTTCTTTTGGTGTTGTTCTTGATCCAAGGTATATACATTAAATAAGTTTCCATTGCATTGTACATTAGGTAGTTTGATATGATGCCTTGTGACTCAATTTAGCCTATGATGATCTCTGTTGATATGAATGTTATATATATGAGGCTAATTATGTATGATCTGCTTGATATGTTGCCTTGTAGTTCAATTTTGCCTATGACGATTTCTGTTTGATCTCATTATGTTCCTTAGTGCCTATGGTGATCTCTCTTGATATGAATGTTATATATCTAAGGCTAACTCTGTATGATCTGCTTGGTATGTTGCCTTATGGTTCAATTTTTTCTATGATAATTTCTGTTTGATCTCATTTTGTTCCTTAGTGCCTATGATGATTTCTGTTGATATGAATGTTATATATTTGAGGCTAACTCTGCATGATCTGCTTAATATGTTGCCTTATGGTTCAGTTTTTCCTATGATGATTTTTGTTTGATCTCATTCTGTTTCTTAGTGCCTATGATGATTTCTGTATGATATGAAATATTATCTGAGGCCAATTCTGCTTGTGAAATATGTTTCCATGATTAATTTTGTTTGATCAATTATATCTGAGTTACATTGTGAGTTGTAACTTAATAGTGTCTATGATTCAATTAAGTTGCCTTCTGAGTTGTGACTTAATAGTGTATATGATTCAATTAAGTTGCCTTGTGAGTTGTGACTTAATAGTGTCTATGATTCAATTAAATTTCCTTGTAAGTTATGATTTAATAGTGCTTGTGATGAAAATTATGTTTGATCTACTTCATTTGATTATAGTATCTGATGCCTATTTTGTTACCTGCTTGTGAATTTAATTGTGTCTGAGGCCTATTATGTTACCTCCTTATGAGTTTTGTGCCTATGATGAAAATTAATTCTGAGACCAAATATGTTACCTTATGAATTATTCTGAGGCCAATATTGTTACCTTATAATCTACTTGATCCAATAAGTATAAGATTATCTTCATCAAATGGGTATACCCCTTCTTGTATCCAAGTCCTACTTAAGCAACTTCCTATGAACAAGAGTTGTCAACCAAATTAAATCTCCTCTTCCAATTGTATCAAGATACATATGGAACCAATGATGAGATTGCCACTGTATATGAAATTCCCGAAGTAGGATCTAATTCTGGATTGAGAATGAGGAATTTTGAGAGGTTTTTAGAAACTATTGTGAGTAATAGTAATTCAAAATCCGATCTTGAATTATATCTTGAGCAGCCTCCCTTGAAAGTTCTCCCTAAATCTAAGTTTGATGTTTTAACATGGTGGATGGGAATGAAGCCAAGTATCATTTTCTTAGTAAATTGAAAAAGGATATCCTAACTGTTTCAGTTACTACTATTGCTTCAGAAGCAACTTTTAGTGCTGGAAAAAGGGTTACTGATCCGAAACGATCATCTATGAAAACTAAGACAGTTGAAATGGTACTCTATGGGGGTGATTGGGTGAAGGAGGAGTATGGGATTAAGAAGGGTTGCACTGCTAGTGTTGTAAGTAAAATTTACATATGTCTATTTTAATTTAATATGCATATTGCTTAATATGCCTTCTCGCTATATGCTTTTCCCTTTATAGCTTAAGGAACCACAAGATGAATCTTTGTCATATCATTTTGGTGAAGATTCAAATGTCGCTTCTTTGACAAATGCAAATTAAAGATCTCTATTTGCAATGCCAATGATGAGATTATTCTGAGGCATCATTAAAATATATAATGATATTTTGTACTTTTTTGAAAACATAAATTTCACAACTTATGTTTTAACAAGTTTTTTGAGATAATTTTGTAATATTTAATATAATATCCAATGTTGCAATGAGAATTAAGAATCAAAATTATGCATAATATAATGTAATGTCCTACCTGAATATTATCTAGAATTCAAACAATTTGGAAAGAAAATAATGTTATGTGAATTAAAAATATTGGGAATTCTGCAATTTAAATTTTTTCATTATATTTCGGGTGGTCTGGTTACCCGGCCGAAAATTATCGGACCAGTCTCAGTTCTCATAACGCAAGTAAATTTATTTCAGTCCAGTTTCGGTTTATCCAAAAGTATCGGACCGGTTTCGGTCCAAAAAATATTTCATCACTGTTATGGTTCAGCCACGGTTTAACCGATTAGGGGTTCGTTCCACTACTCGGGAGCCTGCATACCCATATTGGTCCGGATCAAAAACAATCCTAAGTACTGCATACGATTACATCTAATGGTTATTTAGAGTGTCCCATTCTTAAATGACACCAGATGCAAGATGCAGTGGGAGCCACCTAGGTCAACTCGTCAAGAGATATTAGAGGAAGAACATGTTAGGACAAACCATCTCGTTAATGTGTTGTCGACCTGTCAGCATATTGTGGCTATTGAGAGAGTGAGTATAGAGAGAAGAGAGTTTCATGAAGGCACTCTTGGGAGGGCCATTGTATATGACGTTATAGTTGAGACATTGAACGCCTTACAATATAAGAGGCAAAGGATGAATCAGGGGTCAGATATACTCAATAGTTGACTTTTTCTTTGATTTTGATAATTTGTATTATGTGAATAATGCAAAGTTTTCATTTTAACTTAATATATACTATTTTGATTGAATTACATACGTGGATGGTTTAATTGTAAAACAATTATGTATACTTTTATAAATAACTTAAAACATAAAATTTATTAAAATATATCAAATTTATAATAAAATAACTACCAAGAAATGAAACTTGTTTTTCTGAGGGTTAATAAGAAACTTAACTTCTGTAATATAAGTTGTGAAATAAACACACTATCATGAGTTCAAAATGTGTTCAAGGATCAGAGGCGGATCCAGACATTATATAATAGTGTGGTTAAATATGAAAGAAAATATGAACTAAATTATATTTAAAATAATAAATAATATTGTTTAATGAAATACATTTACAATGAAAATTGTCTACTATCAATTTTTTGAAAATGAGCTAAAAATAACATGATTGTTATTTGTTTCATGAACATCTATTTTTATAAAAGTTACAAGAGAATCATTTACTCATTAATCACTCACTTTATTACATAGTCGACTCTTCACAAAATTCATAGTTGAAAAAACACGTTTCACGCTTACAATTGTTATTGATAAGACTAAAATCAATTTCAGAAATTTATAAACCATATCAAATGTGTTACATTTATTTATTTATACAAATTTTGCACAAAATTTTTTTTTTTTTAAATTTGCAAATTTTTTGTCACATTAAACATTCGTTCTATATAATAATTGACACATCAAATTATGGTAATTGACACATCCATTTTTTTTAGAAATGAAAAGGATCCTTACTCAATAATTAGATCAAACCTGGAGTCAAATAACAATGGTCCAATCTATTTAATCCTTTGTATAGTTGTGTCCATTAAATTAAAATAGATTAAAAGATCTGACTGCTCAATGTATATTCAATGTAAAAAGTGAGTAGAAAAATCCTTTTTTTATTATTGTATAAAATTTTTTATTTAAATAAAATGAGTTAATTTTAAAATAACCTTGTTAAAAAGTTCAAATTTCCCTTTTATGATGAACATTTTTAAATCTCAGTGTTTAATATTGATTTTTAATATTTTAACAAATTAAAGTATTGTATTAATCCAGAATATATTTTAAAGAAATATATATAAAAAAAACAGTTGCATTACATCCTTTAGTTTTCTCGAAAAAGAATAGTATATATTTAGAGAGGAATCATTACAAGATGACTAATAATTAGCTAGGGAGCGGTGGTATTATTGTAAGCAAATATTAGCAATATTATATTTTCCAATGTCCTCGTTAAGCATTTTCTTATTAGGATACGATGAAAATTTACAGTGAGAAGACGTACAAAAAATGAATACAATTCAGTACATTAAAACAAGACAACTATGTACCAAACCAAATCAATGTCTTCATTTCTTAGTGGTGGATTGTCATCAAAACTTCCAGACATTGCCAAACAATCTCAATATGTGTCTCACTATTTTCCTTCACTCTTCATTCCTATTTATTAACACCACTTATAAATTGCACTTGGAAGTTTCAACCATGTTTCCCCATAGCCACAATGGTGAAGAATCATGTGGACAATGTTTCCATGCTGTAGATAGGTTCAGAGAAACTGTATAATTGTTTAGCATTTGTCACCAGTAATCCCCACAAGAACAAATGCCACCATCGAAATGGTGAAACCGATTTGAATCTCGTAATATTATCTGTCGATTAACAATCTTTGATATGTATTTGAAAGCAGTGTGACAGTCACCACAAACTCTAAGGTTCTTCATTATCCTAATTGGCATTTCCGATTTGCGAGTGAGAACAAAAGCAATTGCTAGTTTTTCACTATGATAACTGAGGAGTTCTTCTTTGTTTTCAAGCTCAAGATCATAAAGTGCATATTTGGTTTCAGGCACATATCCAGCATCCCTCATTTTGTTCATAAGCTCTTTCAGCTTCTCATAGATTTTTTCTTTTTCAGGGTGTGTTTGATCTCCAGCTACAAACAAATGAACTCCATCTTTCATGTTGACCCAACTACACCCAGCTTCTTTCTTCACTGCTGCTTTCCTCATTGCCAACCTAGCCTCTGCGACATCTTCCCACTTCCCACCAGCAGCGTGCATGTTAGAAAGAAGCACATAATTCGCAGCATTTTGTGGCTCTAACTCGATAAGCATCTTGGCAGCCCTCCTCCCTAACACTGTATTACGGCCATTAACTCGGCTGCATGCTCCTAAAACTGTTCTCCAAATAAGGATATTAGGATCCATTGGCATTTTTTTGATGAAGTCCTCTATCTTATTAACATCACCTGCTCTTCCAAGAAGGTCAACCATGCAAGAAAAGTGTTCTATTCGAGGAGTCAATCCATACACTTCACCCATTGTTTTGAAATGCTTAAATCCTTCATCAACTAACCCTACATGACTACAAGCTGATAGAACCCCGACAAAGGTGACATGATCTGGTGATTGGTCATGTTGTTTCATTCGTGTAAAAAGCTTTAGAGCTTTTTGTCCATGTCCATGGCGTGCATAGCCTGAAATCATTGAATTCCACGAATATATGTTCCTTATAGGCATCAACTCAAAGAATCTTGAAGCATAGTCTATCTTTCCGCATTTTGCATACATGTCAACTAGTGCACTTCCAACAACAACATCAGCTTCTAAACAAGCTCTTACAGCACATGCATGAACTTCCATACCACGTTCTAATGTTGCAACTGAAGCACATGCGCTGAGAACAGTGGCAAATGTGAAACCATCCAACTTCTGACCCCTTTGCATCATAAACCATACCAAATCCATGGCCTTGTGCAGGATGCCATTGTGTATGTATCCAGAAATCATTGAATTCCAGCTTACTTCATCTCTTCGCTCAGACATTCTAGAAAAGACAGTCTCACAGTCCTCCATCTGCTCGCACTTTCCATAGAAAGCTAGAAGTGCATTCTCAATAGCATTGTCATCTGCAACAGAATATTTTAAGATTAAAGCATGGATTTGACGGCCTAATCCTAAAACTGAAAGAGAAGAAACTGCCGCTAAGATATTTATAAACGTCACTCTATTAAGTCTCCATCCAGCTTGCATCATCTCCAAGAAATATTTTACAGCCTGTAAAACTGATGCCTCATAATTTGCTAGCACACCAATAAAAGAATTCCAAGAAACTTGATCATATTCTGGCATTAGAAAGAAAACTTTCCGACATTCATTGATAGAATCAGTTTCAGCATATAATGTTAAGAGCGCATTTGAAACTGAAACATCCAAATCAAGCCCCCACTTGATCGCTTCACCATGTATCTGTCGTCCTAACGTTATACAACCCAGGCTTGAACACGAACTCAAAGTACTAATAACTGAGAAATTTGAGGGCACCATTCCATTTCTCCTCATTGTATGAAAACAAGTAACTGCATCCTGAAATCGCTCATTATGGTCAAGGCCAGAGATCATAGAGTTCCAAGAGACAGTATCTTTACTAGGCATGAGTTTAAAAATTGAGCAAGCATTATCAATGGCATCACATTTTGCATACATATTGATAAGCGCATTTCCAATCAAAATCCGAGAATCAACCAAACCGTCACGAATCAGGTATGCGTGAACTTCTTGACCTTTTCTCTTCCCTTCCTTTACATTCGAAAATTCAGTGAAAGCACTCAAAAGAACCACATAAGACTCCGAGTTTACTTCCACTAAATCCTTCATTTCCTTAAATACTTCTGCCGCTTCTTCACCCTGGTGCTGCTTTGCCAATCCAACCATTAACCCATTCATAGTCACCGCATTACGATCATACATCTGCTCAAAAATCATTTTAGCGCAACCCATTAAACCATACCTTGCAAACCCATTAACCAAAGCACTGCCAACATACAAATCATGTAAAAATCCGGATTTCACAATTCTAGTCAGCATTTGTTCAAGCAAAACCAGTCCACAGTCAACCAGAGAACCCGCAGCAGTTACTAAACTACACAATGTATATTCATTAGGCTTTAAATTAAGCTCAACAGCTTCCATCTGCATTCCGGAAAATAGCTCAAAAGCATTAACAGCATCCCCCCTTCGACAATAAACCGAAATTATAGAATTCCACGTAACAGAGCTTCTAAACTCAATTTCATCAAAAACACGCCGAGCATCACCGACATAATCAGAACAACTGGAATACATTGACATAAGCACATTAGACAAAACCATGTCCAAACCATGCGGAGATTTACAAATAAACGCGTGAATTCCCATCCCAAGTTTAAGCCTAGTCGGACCACATTGCTGGCAAGCTCGAAGAACACTACCGATGGCATAATGATTAGGTAACAAACCATTAGAAATGATCCCTTTGAATAGATAACATGCTTCATCAGGCAACCCGTTTTGTGTGTAACCTGAAATTAAACAAGACCAAGAAACAAGATTCTTTTGCGGCATTTCATCGAACAGTTTCTGTGCGGAAACCAAATTTCCAATTCTAACGTATATGTTGATGAGAGTGTTGCAGGTGAAAACATCATTGGTGAAACCGGTTTTGTAGATTTGTAAATGAAGGTTATTGGCATCGGTTAAGGAAGAAGATGTTTTGTATGAATCAAACGGTTGAAGTTGAGAATGGGAAAATGTGTAGTGACGGAGAAAAGTGTAACTCGAAAGAACATGTGTTGATTTAAATTTGTTTAATACGCGGGTGTAGTAGAGTATCATAATTTAAATGTTATTTGCAAAATTCATGTTTCACAAAATCTCTATATTGGTTTTTCAACTAAAAGGTTGGTGCATTTTTTAATAAATGGGTTTGTCAATCCTTTGCTTGATGGATTAGGCTTGGCCCATTTATATTCATTCTAATTCAATATTTTAACAAAAAATGAAAAGAGAAAAAAAAGGGAAATACAATAATTTCCTCATATTTTGGAGATGCGTCTCCGGACGCACCCCAACTCTAATACATTTTTGTGTCAGGCCCTAAGGCAATGAAAAAAATGATGAAAATGTAACTCTAAGGTAATTAAAGAGATGTTTCTTTGGACACTTTTTGATAAAAAAACGTTCCAAAACCTTTTCTCATTTCCCACTTTTAAAAAACATTCTCTAAACCACTCAAGTTTCTCAAACTCTCTCAACTCACATTCTCTAAAAATCATTCAACCAACTTCAAAGCTTCTTCCACCGACATCAAATCCATCAAAGAGTTCATTCAACACCGAAGTAAACTCACAATTTGTATGTTTTTTATTTTTCTAATTTTTTTTTGTTTTTCTATAAATTTGTAGAAATTGAGGATTAGGTTATGAAATAGGTAGTTTATACATGTTATGTAAATGAGAAACGTGTTTGGCAGGTGGTTTTATTGATCAATGCATTATTTTTTATGTTTTGAATGACTGTTTTTCGGCCATTTATGCTAATGTGAGTTACATAAAATTTCGGAGATGCATCTTTGGATATTTTCAACATTTAGATTTCCAAAAACTAGAGATGCATCTCCAGAGTCTATCAGTTTGCATTTTTTAATTTTTTATAGAACTCATAGTGTTTCATATGTATACTTACATGCATTATGGCTGATGGGCATGACAGATTAAGGCACGACAGGATTGCACAACATGCATCAGGTTGTAGGTAAAAGAATCAACCACCACAGGTACCTATTATTTCTAATCTGGTTGATATGGATGTGTCAGCTTCTCAGGATCATGCATCTTTACCTTTTTCTTCTAGAAGGAGACGAGTGTCACCTACTCATGCATCTCTGCCTCTGTCTTCCTGTAGGAGATATGGTTCACCTATTCAGGAACCCGAGGTGCCAAAGGTACCTACCGATGGTACCTGAGGCACCAGAGGTACCGAGGCATATGGGGTACTAGAGGTACCCGAGGCACCAAAGGCACCTTAGGAACCAAAGGTGTTTGGAGGTACTCATACCATCCTATTAGACATGTCTGGGATGAAAAGATAAAACTTAGTTGGTTTCATTCTTTGTAAATCATGTTTGTTATAATATAAAAAAAATTTCACAATGATTTATTTTTCTGCAAGATCCTGATGCTCTAAAATTTATCAACCATGTTCGGAAGATTATTGTCCTGCAACTCCCTAATGAGCAGTGGTTTCATGATGTTTTGAGGATTTTGGGGATGATAGACTTGTGCAAGACCATTTATGTTATGGTTAACCATGGTATGATGTCTATGTTTAAAGAGTGATGACACACACATACATCATCATTTTATCTTCTACATGGTGAGATGTATCACACTGGATGATGACTCGTGTCTGTTGCATCTTTCAATTAGGGGGAAACTTTTAGATCACGTGAAGATTTACAGATATGGTGCATTAGAGATGATGGTAAACTATATAGGATTTGACCTAGAGGATGCCATGAAGGAGTTAGAAGCCACCTGAGGGTGTCATCCTAGGTTTCAATTCTTCAAGAGGGTGTATGTATAGGAGCTGCATAGAGCAAAGCAGTTTGCTGGTGATGATGAGAAGGTTGCACAGCATAGAGCATATGCTCTGAGAGAATACTTGTTGAATTTGGTTGACACGTCCATTATTATGGACAAGAGTTCCACTTATATGTATGTAATCTACTTGTGATACATTAATGACTTCGGGCGGATCCATGAGTACAACTGGGGGGTGCTTGTTGGGTCTACTTGTACTTCAAGTTATTCGAAGGTTGTATGTGGAAGACTAAACAAGTGACAGGAAGCACCACATCATTGATGGTAATATTTCTTGGTCTTTTGGTGTTTGTATGTCATTTTCATAACACTTTTGTAACGTCGTTAGTAATGATTCATTTGTTCCATTTTCAGGCTTAGATCCTCCAACACTTCTCACACATATCCGGGTGGTTATATGTTCTAAGACACACAAAGTATATGCTATATGCTTATGTATTTGTCTCGCTCAGAGGAAATCATACGACAAAGCCATACCAAGTGTATCTTGACTGCTTGGTAGCAGAGGACATACACTTTCATTCTTACGTCACTCACTATGAGAAACGTCCCTTGGAGAACATTTCCTTCTACTCTAGATGGTTGGTTTGCAATTCACATATGACGTATCCTCATCTTCCTAAGCGTGTCATGCATCATGTCAGCTACATGCAGTATATTCCTATAGATCTTTTGTGCTGGCCACTCCCTCTATGACATGTAGAGATATGTCAACTACATCTAATACCATAGCTCCTAGGGACTAGAGCTACGCAGACGGTTACTGATCAGTGGTTTTTACACCTTTGTTTACCATTAATTCTAGTTAATTGTGTCATTGTTTTTAAGCACTTTATTTCTCTTTTCTGTATTTTATGCTTTGGTTGTGTCTCTTTAATGTTTTTAGGTTCAGGTAAGCATTCAAGAAGAATCGAAGCAAAAACCAAGAAAAATCACAAGATTTTAGAAAAGTTTTCTATACACTCCAGGAGGTCTGACACAGCCGCCCATGTCAGGCAACACGGCTGCCCGTGTCAGAAACACTGGTCGTGTCAGTCTGATAGCATGAATTTTCAAAATCTTAGAGGTGCAACACGAGCGCCCGTGTTGCCTAACACGGCCATGGCCGGCTTGTGACGCTAATTTCAGTATTCTCTCTTAATTTGCTCAAGTTTTGGCCTGAAAGGGTGGTTTGGGTATTTCTGACCGACCTAAGTGAATGTTTGTTATTTAGATGAGTTTTCACAATGAATTATGGGACTTTTTGGCAAGTGAAGAATTACACAAGAAAAGATTGGAGAAGACAAGGGTTTCAGTGAAAGGAGATTTTCATGAACGGAAGCGATTGAAGATCAATTTTCTCCCCAATACTTGTAATGTTTACAATTTATCTTTTGTTTTTTTAATACTATGAGTAGCTAAACCCTACAATACTATGAGGTGTCCCTGATTTGATTTTGTAACGACTCTGAATTCCTAATTTCAGTAATACAATTGTTTTTCATATTCAATTTAATTGTACAAGGTTTTTAAAGCTTTCTTTGTCGGACCAACAAGGATTGATTTATGGTTAACAATCAGCTGGACCGCGATTGTTAAGGTTTTTGTACGATTAGACTATAGTAGATATCACTAGGACTAGGGATACCCTATATATTATCGGTTAATCCTTGATAATAAAAATGCTTAATTTCATCGGTAAGTTTCTATGGACATAGGGCTTAGGATGAATGATTAAAAGTTTTCTCATTAAAGATTTAGGGAAAAATAAACTAAAGATATGGTAATTAGGTATTTAGAACTTGTTGATGAAATAAGGATTCAAGGTTGTTACGGGGCAAATTACACACTTTACCCTAACATGTCACTCATATCTATCAAAACTGTTCACCTCATCTATTTACTTTATTCGCAATTATTTTAATTTTAGCAAATCAAAACCCCAATTTAAGTTTTAGTTTAATTGAACCATAAATTGAACTCGATATTTATACGCGGTCCTTGAGATCGACATTCGGGGAATTTCCTTGTTATTACTACAAGAGGCAAAATAGTACACTTGCTATTTTTCCGATCAAGTTTTTAACTCCCCCAAACTTAAACAGTTGCTTGACCTCAAGCGACAATCACAAGAGCTCATGAAATTCATAGCATACTGGTACTCATATGTGAGACTTTTGTTCTCATTGATCAAGAAGTAGTTCGTTCGCTGTTTACATGACACAAAGGGTTTTTGTAATAACATTTTTAATCTAAGCTTCCCTTCCGGATACCTTTCCAACTATGCTTTGTACTTAGTCTTTTTCCAATTTTCCTCCTTTTTCATTCGTACAATCAAATTAAGACAATGAGAATTATGATGATCATCACATGCACAAGACTAATCAAGATTTTTTTTGTTTAGGCACCAAATAAGTAACATTTGCTACTTTTAATTATCGATGAAATTTTCAAACATTGCAGTTCTATATTGTCCTTATTTGGACGACGTTTGGAGATCAACCCCCTTTGGGATGAATAACCGAGTGAGGGTTACCCAACTTAGCGGGTCGGTTGTCTTTTACTGTCTTTTCATCATTTTGTGCCAAAATTATTTATTTCTCAACCAACATACGTGCATGTGAATCTAGATTATTCCAGACTGTCAAGATAAACTACTCAAGGAGTACTTCTCAGAATTCAAGTACTATGGTACAGATCTACACGTTAGACTCGTATCACTGTCACATTATTTCGAACTTTGCAACACCAGTTGTTGCACCATAGCTTGCACCTGTAAGGCCTTATTTATTACCTAAAGGCAAAGCAAAACAAACAACAATAAAATGCTCAGTAATTAAAAGCGTGGGTTGCCTCCCACAGAGCACTTTGTTTAACGTCACATGGATCAACGGTTCATCACCCATGTTAGGGTGGCTTATGTGACACAAAGATCACATAATCTTTTTTCTTTCTTTTGTTTGGTAGCAATCTCATGAACTTAAGGTATTGATGATGTTGCTTCCAAATCATTTTCAGTTTAATTTTATTGAACAAGGCATAAATGACATCCAATACTTTGTTAATTTGTTGTCTTTCATCTGCCTTGTTGTGAAAATAGTTTTTAGGAATACTCTTGTGTTGAAGATTTTCTTGTTGGATATCCACATCTTCACAAATTGTTAAATTTGTAGTTTCATCGAGAACTAGATCATCTTCAAGTTTCCTTATTTCTCCTTCCCCATGTCTCTTGTGTACCTCGAATTCTTCTATTCTTACTGCATCTTTTTCATCTGATGTTATGCATTCTTCTTATGGTTTCACATATTCTTCTTGCAACTTTAACTCTCTCCAAATAAACCTATCTGGATAACAGTTAGCTTTCTTACATTCATTCATAAGAATTCTTACCTCCCTCTTATATGCTTTATCGCTTCTTCCAAAGTGAATCCCGAATCAAGCGACCAATATGCAGGAGATACAGGTGGAAATGTATTAAAATAATACATGACTACAAAACTCAGACACTTTATTAGCATAAAAGTATAGAAGAATTCATGAAGCAACAATAATCTGATCCTTTTTTTCTTTTTTATAATAAAACAAAAATTTAAATAAAAAACTGAAACAAAATTTTAGTTGACGAGCAATAAAGTTTTAATTAAACCAAAATTAAAACTCTATATTTTGGAAGTCCTCGGTAACAGCGCCAAAAACTTGATCAAAAAAATAGCAAGTGTACTATTTTACCTCTTGTAGTAATAACAGGAAAATTCCCCAAATGTCGATCTCAAGAACTGCGTATAAATATCGAGTTCAATTTGTGGTTCAATTAAACAAAAACTTAAACTGGGGTTTTGATTTGATAAAATTAAAATAATTGCGAATAAAGTAAATAGATGAGGTGAACATTTTTGACAAATATGAGTTACATGTTAGGGTAAAGTGTGTAATTTTCCCCATAGGCGGTTTTAGCATGCGGCTACCCTGGGCAACTGCCCAGGCTCTTTAGTCTGGCCCAAATTTATTTTAATTAAAAAATAAAAAAGGCAAAAAATTCAAAGGGAAAAAAAATAAAAAAAGGGCAAAAACAAAAGTAAACCTAACTGCAGCACCACCAATCCCTTCTCCGCGACGGTGACAGACTCCTTCCTCCTCTCTTTCTCAATTAGTTTTAGTTTATTATATTCAAGCACTAATCGGTTCGGCATACTATTTTCCTCTTCTTTTTTTCTGCCTCTTGTTCTTTCTATTCATTCATATGCTTTATAATTTTATTTTATTTAGATTGAAACTATATGATGTCATGATGATTTGAGCAGATGGTGAAACCACCTCTGCCTGCCATGAAGCTTAACTATCATATTCAATATTTTATGAAAATAAAACCTTTATAGAAATTGAGTACAGTTTTATTGGGAGAATGTATGTAGTTTCTACATGCAGTTATAGAAATTGAGTTTAAGAAATGAGAAAACTTACTGAAGGAACTATATTTTGTTTATACATATGATATGATTTTTATGTCACTGATTAATCTCTGTGAGTTAATTGATCAAGTGATTTTGTGCTCTTGTGTAAATTAGGTTTGATTTGGTCATTACTGTGAATGGAAAGAAGGAGAAAATAGCTTCAGGTTTGTTCAACCCCTTTCACTGCCACTTGAAGGTTGCTCAAGGTCAAATGGCGAAGGTTGGTTAATCAATTGTTCTTGTGCCTGAGCACGAAAGCGATGCCACATGGTTTTCCAGAGGAACTATTGAAAGGTATGGCTTGTTATCATAATTTTTTATTTGTTGATAACTTAGATTGGCATATCTTGGAATCATTGTTGTTAAATAGCAGTTATAGCTATTGTACTATAGTGTAGCGGAATTTGATCACATCCCTATTGTTTTTTGTTATGCTACTTAGTATAATGTGTTCTCAAATAGTGGCTCTACAATATTGTAGCATACCGGAATTTTAACAAACCACCACTTCGCCAATCTGCATTTGACAACATTTTTTGAAATTTGAATTGATAGCGGTGTTTTTAGGCAGTACTTAATTTCACACAAATGAGCGTGTTGAACTAATTTTCTCAGCTTTTATAGGTTTGTTCATTTTGTGAGCACACCTGAAATACTGTAACATGTATATATTATAGAATCCGAAATTTTAACATGTATATATTATAAAATCCGAAATCTTACAAATTGAAGAGGTAATTGCAATTCAAGGAAATAATTCCTTTGGGATTAGCATTATATTGTCTTGGTAGAAAATTATGAAGCCAATGAAAACTTGCCCAGGCTTCATAATTTTTCTGGCTCCGCCACTGATTTTCCCCGTAACAACCTTGAATCCTTATTTCATCAACAAGTTCTAAATACCTAATTACTAGTGTGGTACGGTGGGAGAACTGACTAGTGTTTTGCGTTCGTATTCGCACTTGTGCGGTTGAGCAAGAGTCGCCACCGACTTTTTATTTTATCCTAAAGGAAAGGTTAAAAAAGCACAGCAAAAACCTTTTGAGATATTTCGTGGGTTCGGGGGGTAGATTATGAAAAGGGAAGGTATTAGCACCCTTTTCATCCATGGTTATCCATGGGCTCTTAGTTACTTGGTTTTTTAGATCACTTGCCTTGATTTTTGATTGCTTGAAAATGGTGTGGATGTGTGAGTGTTTTTGAAAATGTTTTGGAAGAAGATGCCTTGTTTTAGGCTAACCTTGTAACAATTCTTTACTCGAATGTTTTACAAAGGCGTGTATCTCTTCGAAGAGATGTTTCAAAATGTTTTGAGAATTTGTTTTGAAAGTGTTGTGGATTATGGTTTTTGAAAAGAAGGCAAGTATTTTTTGCAAGTCGATCTCAAGTAACTAAGAGTTTTGTCTACCCTATTGTACTCAAAGGTTTTTGTTATGTTTTAACCCCTTTTAATAATTTTGTTCCACCATTGAAATTGATGGACAATCTTGCGTTTAGGAAGTTTATTCGGGACGGGCGCGGATCATCGTATGGACCATGAATGCAATGATGCCAAGTGTCTTTGGCAATTTGCTTTGAAGGGACTATGATCATTCCGTTTTAGGCAACACTTTGAGGGACTTATGATCATTTTGATTTTATTTTGCCAAAGATACTCGACGTGCAAGCATGGCCCATTTTGGAAGGCAACATGTGGGATTACCCTAGAGGGTGCAAGTGTGATTGTGTATTGATTACATGTATTTGTCTTGTATTAGGTTATCTAGCGTTTGATTTTATGTACATACAAACCCTAGGTCTAACCATGGCATAATTGAAAGCGATAAATTGCGGAAATATAAAATCTACGCTATTACAAATAGGATCCGAGAATGGGGGTATAAATGTACAAATGGGGATGAGACTTAGGATCGTAGGATCCAATAGATTTAACCGAATCGAACCAATCAAGTGTAAATGTAACGAATGTCAATATATGCAAACGTATAATGTATCAAAATGCCAGCATATTGTGTAGGTGTATATGTATTGTGTGTAATTATTTACAGGTGCGAAAGGTGAGATTGAAGCGTATTAGGGTATTTGACCTAGATAATAACTAAGCGTCCTTTTAACGATCTTGTATTTCTTTTAATATATACAAAAGAAAATGTTCAAGTTTTAATTAAGAAATGTATCTTTATTTATTTATATACAAAAATGTTTTAATTAAATGTTTAGGAGCTTAATTAAATTGTGAAAATGATATTTTGAGAAAGGAAAATATTATGTATAAAAAGTATATTTTCATGTATTATGTACAAAGATATATTTTAATTAAAAAAAATTTCAATTTTAATTATATGATAAAAAAGTATTTTATTATTTTATGTGATTTTGTAATAATAAAAAAAAGTGTTTATATGATATAAAGAAAAGAGGTTAGTATTTAAAATGAATTTGGTTATATAAAAAGGGTTAGTGATAATAAAAATGAGATTAAGGCTCTTTTTTGAATCCAATGGGCTTTTAGGGCGTGCAGAATGGGCAAGGCCCATGTTGAACTCAGAATGAAATTTTAGGGTTTCACGTTTTGTTTGTTCAGTTGGAAATGCTTTAGGGTTGGCAGCGGCGCCGTTCGCGTTCGTCGTTCAACGTTATCTTCCGGTCATAGCTCTTTGCCCAAACTGAAATCCTTCGCCTCAGCCATCAGCAATCTCCACCTCTTCTCCTCTCTTCAAGCCCTCATAAATGGTGACAAACAGAGGTATTCTCTTCTCAACGCGTTAGGGTTCGAATCTTTCTTAGACATAATTGTTTACTGCTTTTCTTTTGACTGTGTGTTTAACTTTTTGTTCGTTTTAATGAGGATGAAAAGGCATAAGAAGAGGGATGTTTTACCTTGATAGAGGGGAGGAAGAAGATAGAGGAGGAGCGTAGGAGGCTCGATGGCGGAGGTTCGGTGATGTTCGCGCTAGCTGGCTTTGAGATCCTGGTATCTTTATATATTTCTTTGTTTATTGGTTTTAATGATGATGTTCTGAAAAGCCCTCTTGAAACGATTCGCTTCTTTACCTCTTCTACTGCATGTTGCCTTGATCTGTTGCTTTGAATTGTTGCTTTGAACTGTTGTTGCTTGGACGAACCTTCTCTCTTCTTCTCTTGTTGCCTTGGATGCTTGTATCTCTTGTTACTTCCTTGCCTATATGCTTGAAATATGTGATGCTGGCCCTCTGAAATTGATATGCTTTTAGAACATTTGCCGCCTTGACACTTTGCCTTGAATATGCTTCTTTCTTCTTCTTCTGTCCCTTTTTCCTTTGGATGTGTTTATCGCCTATGATGAGGAAACTCTGAGGCCTTAGTGTTGGATGTTGTTTTGAGGTTTTTTGTTGGTAACTGGACAGGTTGGGTGTTTGGGAGGTTTATCAGTTTGGTTAAAATGTTGGAAGGTTTTTGGTGGTTAAGGCTTTAGCAGGGTTTGTATATGCAGGTCATGGTTAGGCTTCTGCAGGTTTAAAGGTTGAGAAACTGGTTTTTGGTTTGGCCAATGCAGGTTCTGATTTGTACTGGCTTATGTTGATTTATGTTTGACAGTATGGTGGGTTTTTGCATTTGGTTTTGGACTGTATGCTGTTTTTTTGTTTCTGGTTTATGTGAAATGCTTCAGGTTTGATGTATGAAACTTGAAAGGGTTTGTTTCTGGTTTTTGGCTTGGTTCAGGCCTTGACAGGTTTGAGCTTGCAGTGGGTTTTTTAC
This sequence comes from Vicia faba, assembly GCA_948472305.1. NCBI lineage: Eukaryota > Viridiplantae > Streptophyta > Magnoliopsida > Fabales > Fabaceae > Vicia > Vicia faba. Next base: position 589,966,244 of record OX451736.1, on the reverse strand, counting down.
TTTTGTTTAGGTTTGAACTTGCAGGTTATGTGAGGTTTCACAGGTTTGAAGTTTATGCATTTTTTGTTGTGAGGCCTGTGTGTTTGAACTTGGTAGCAGGTTCACAGTTTTGTATATTTTTTTCTCTCCTCTCTACTGCCTAAGCCTGAAAACCTGCATCTGCTTCTGTTCTCTCTTCTTTTTTCTCTATGGTACAGTAGGACATTATAATATGATTTATGCTGTACTTTGTTCTGAAGGGGCCCTTGGGAAATGATGATTAAGTTGCTTGCATAACACATTATTTCTGCATACTTTATCCAGCTTTGACAGCTTGCTACACTTTATCTTTTCTTTGATATCTTTTCCAAATCCTTTTTGACAGCTTTGGCACTTTGTGATATCTTCCATATCTTTCTTTGACAGCTTGAGTAGACTTTTTTGTATTTTTGACAGTAGGTTGCACTTTTTGCTTTTGATAGAAAGTGGAATTGGATTTTCAGTTTGACTTGGATTTGAACTATGCAGTTTGGACTTTGGAATTTATGCATTTGACATTTGCATTTATGAATAAAATTCTTCCCTCTTTGTGAACCGGGAGAAATCCCGTGATTTGCAGAGAGGGTCAACTGATCCCAGTCAGTGGCCTCTAATGATGAGCCAATTTTAACTGTCTTTTTTAATTCAACTGCTTTCTGACTTTTCTTCTTCTTTTTGCAGATAAAAAATGGAGTACCGGAGCGAAATGAAGAATGAAGAATTAGAAATAGGATAGAATTTTTTATTTTCAATTTAATTTTTGTACACTATTATTATTTTAAATACTTTGTAATAAATACTCGTATCCAAATAATAACAATTGTAACAACTATTAAATATGAAATAAGAGTTCCATTGACATTTAATTCTTTTCAATTCCTTTTCTTTATTTACTTGTTATTTATAATTCCTTAAATTAAATAACATGAAAGTTAAATTTCAAGTATTTAATTTTTAAAACCATAAATAATCAACTAAACCTTGCTGATCAAAATAAATGAACTGGACGTCTCCATTATTCAAAGCAACGCACAGTCGAACACAAAAATTGATCAGATGCAATCCTTTCTTACTGATTCTTTGCCAAGCACTGTAATTCCAAACTGCACATATCTTTTGACTGGCCCAAACAAACTGAATTCAAACCACTGTCTCTTTTACTGATTAAATCAAAACAACGCTAATTCAATCCGAATCTCGGAATAACTTGCAAAGTGCTGTGGAATTTTAATTTTGCTGAGAATATGCCCGTAACACCTTAATTCCTGATTAAATGTCAAACAACATTCGCCTGATCAAAATTGAGCCAAAATCAACCAAAACCCTAAGCCAACTGTATGAAACAATCCAGAGCTCTGAAAATCAGTAAAACCCTAATTTCGCTTGACTGACAAGAAAAGTCCGTTTGTCCGATTCTTGAGCCAGTTTGAAAAGTCAGGAAATGTCTGAAGCTGAGATTGCTTGTGGGAAAAAATGCGAGGGCAAATTTTGGGGTACAACAGTTGCCCCTGTTCAATCTTCTTGGACTTGAAGAGTTAGATTGGCAAGTTTGCCTTTCGCGACTTGAAGGTAAAAGGAGATTGGACACTAAAGTGCCCAGAAAATTTGCACTCGGCGATATGATGGTAGATGTGAATGGGCTTAAAGATGCCATTTGGTGATGGGCTTAAAGATGCCATCGGAGAATGGGCTTACAGATGCCATTCGGCGATTGCTGGTAGGAGGATGGGCTTATAGATTCCATCTGGACATATTGAACTGTATGTCAATGGTGAGTGGACGAGTGTCAGAAGGGCCTCCCTGTCTCGGAACATCTCTGAATTAGGGGTCCGAACAAGCAACAGATTTGACGTCCATGTCTGGAGAATCTGTAAACTATCTGAGATTAAATAAGCAATAGAGCAGTATCCGTTGTTGGGACATGTCCGTAAACTATTTTCAAAAATTGAGAAGAGTCTGAATCAGTTGGTAGATTGACATCCGTTGTAGGGAAGAATCTGTAAACTGTCTTCAAAAGTTGAGAAGAGTCTGAATCAGTCGGTAGATTGACATCCGTTGTAGGGAAGAATCCGTAAACTATTTTCAAAAATTGAGAAGAGTCTGAATCAGTTGGTAGATTGACATCCGTTGTAGGGAAGAATCTGTAAACTGTCTTCAAAAGTTGAGAAGAGTCTGAATCAGTCGGTAGATTGACATCCGTTGTAGGGAAGAATCCGTAAACTATTTTCAGAAGTCTTGAAGTTGAATAGGAACCGGTGTAGGGTTTCTTGATGATGCGTCTGAATGAATCTGGAACAAGTATCAGAATGTCGCCGTGTCTGGGTCACATCTGAACTATTTCTGGATGAATCTCGGGAGATGATCTGTGTCTGTCGACTGATCTTTCCTGAAAAGGCAAAGGGTTAGTTGTATGCAATGTTATGATGCATGATGCAATGCATGTGACATTAATGTTCATGATATGAATGTAATGAATGTGCATGTAAGCTGATGAGCTAATCTTGCCGAGGATACATGAATCCGAGATGGCTGAAGATAAAAGCATCTTGACTGCTGCCGGGGAAAATAAACCCTTGGCTGTCGCTGGGGAAGAGAATTCCTGATGACCTCTACTGGGGAGTTCCAAACTAGTAGACTCATGCTGGGGAGGCCAGATTGAGAATCTTCAGCTTGATGGGAAGTAACTCTGGTGATCTCACTGGGGAGTTCCAAACTAGTAGACTCATGCTGGGGAGGCCAGATTGAGAATCTTCAGCTTGATGGGAAGTAACTCTGGTGATCTCACTGGGGAATTCAAGATTTGTCCTCTCCAAAACTATGTGGGGAGAAGGTTCAATGGTCTGGCTCCACTGGGGATACTGAAGCTTAAACTCTGAGGGGAATTGAATTCCGGAGGATTCTCTGGCTGGGGATTTGCAAAGATAAGTTACTGCTGGGGTATTTTGATGAACTCCGCTGGGTATAGGGAGAATTTTGACGAGCGCGATCTTCCGTGATGGTTAGCTTGAGAAGAATCTGAACAAGCGATAGGTTAACATCCGTTACTTGGAGAACCCGTGAACTATTTTCAGAAATCTTGTGATTGAATTAGCAATAGAGCCGCATCCGTTGTTGGGAAGCGTCCGTAAACTAATTTCAAGGGTTGCATCTGAACAAGCCGATAGATTAACATCCGTTACTTGGGAAGAATCCATGAACTGTTTTCAGAAGTCTTGAAATTGAATCAGCAATAGAGCCGCATCCGTTGTTGGGAGGCGTCCGTAAACTAATTTCAAAGGTTGAGAAGAGTCTGAACAAGTTGGTAGATTAACATCCGTTGTTGGGAAGAATCCGTAAACTTGTTTCAGAAGTCTTGAAGAGGAACCGGTGTAGGGCTTCCTGATGATGAGCTTGTGTAAAACTGCATCGGTTTTTGAACACTTTTGACATTCGAATGCCCCAAGTGGTGATGTAGATAAATTCCTGGCTTGTTACAGGTGTTGGTCTACAATCGGTCGTTCACAGATATTTCCTGGGTTGTTACAGGTGTTGATCTGGAATTCTTCAGACATGCCCTGGCTGAATACAGGAATCGAATCTGGAAATGTTGTAATTGATTTGTTGAACACTTTTGACATTCGAATGCCCCAAGTGGTGATGAAGGAGTCTTGAATCAGATTACTCTGCATATTGAGAGATTTCTTGAAATCTTGACTGGACTGCCCCAGGTTAACTGAACTTTGAAAGATCTGTTGGACCTTGACTGGACTGCCCCAGGTTAATTGGATTGTGACATGTCATGTCCCTTGGTGATAAGGGGATTTGATGGAAGTGTTATCCTCTTGAAGTGATTTTGACTTACTGAGAGAGTTTTCGTTCCTCCGAACATTCGCTGTATGAATTTCTTCGTTGTCAAACAAAAGGGTCAAATGCAGACAGTGATATTCGAATAATGCAAAGTTTATGTTTGTCTTTGAAGTTTTGAAAAATGCGTTTTTAGAAGAAAACTTTTCATAAGACAAGTTAACACAAGATTTCGAGCAAAGCCCTACAGGAGTCAGGATACCTTTTGTAACAGTATGCTTTCGAACTAACCCATGCTTCAATTAGGACTTTTAAAGGGTTGTAACGTGGCCTGGTTCGCGGTTTAAGAAACAAAGGATAAAGGCTCAAAGTATATTTGTACCCACCCGCTCTTCGTGATGTTCTTCAACCTAAGCTCAGTTAATCGTGCGTCACACTCTGTTTTGAGTTTGGAACGACTTTTAGGCGATGGTTCACCAGTTGAATTTTGGGGAGACAGTCATCATCTCTTTTTCTTTTTCAACACTTTTCATGTTGTTGAGGATTTTGTAATGACCTCACTATTTTGATTTTGATTTGTTATCCCTAACCTTTGCCTGACTGTTACCGTTTTTCGGGATTACTGTCAGCGGGATGCCCCAGCTTTCTTAAGCCTCCTTTATAGGTTTTGGCTCGGCGGGCTTTTCTCTTTTGAGAGATTGACTGTCTATATGATAGGGAACCACCCTTGTCTTTTGATTCCAAAGGAATGCTTTCTTTTTCGACGTCGTTCGTTGTGTTACGAACTGAGAGTTTGCGACTTCAATGCGCGTTTCCTCTTGGATTAACTGAGATACTACCCTACCCCGGGTTTATATCAAAGGTTTCGATTGTTTAGAACAGAAAACTCCTACTTCTTTGGCTCGAAGGGGTTGACTAGGGATTATCTTCCTTATAACTCCAGTGTTTGGGAATTGAAAGAAATGCCTGTACATCATCAGCAAGGTCTGTTCAAAAGCATACTGTATGAGATTATGGTATTGTTTCGTCATCCTCCCTCTAAAGGCTCACAGCTTTTTATCAAGAGTCAAATATCATAAAGAAAAGCATAAGAGTAGTGAAACGAATGGATGAATTCAAGACAAACATATGCAATGCATTAATGAAAACAGAGTTTAACATCAACAGATAATTGTTTGACAGCAAAAGAAATTACAACTTTGAAAGTTCAAAAAGAAGCAAAAGTCTTTCAGCTCGAGCTTCGTCACTTCAAGTGGCGAACCCTCTAACGGAAGATTTTCATCTCGCCGTCTGGCATGAATTCCAGCACCCCAATGTCGATCAGATCTTAAATCTTGTTCTTCAAGGCCCAACAGTCGTTGGTGCCGTGTCCCGGGCTGTAGGAGTGGTAAACACAGAATGCATCGGGATTATAGTGAGGAGAGGAGATATTGAGCTTCTGAGGATGGTCCTTTACAGTAAGCAAGTTAACCTCCAACAGGCGCTTCAGTATGAAAAATGATGGTATTTCAGTCTCCGTAAACTGTCTTCCCGACTTTTCTTGCTTACGCCGATTACCCCTTTGACGCTGGCGAGGTTGTTGATGGGTTTGTGACCCTGAAGCAAGTAAAGGAGCTTTCCCCTTGTCTTCTTGAGTGGAGGGAGGCTGAGCGGTGACTTGCTCTCCGACCTCAGATGTTTGCCCCAATTGGTTGTTTGGAAGCAGTTGGCGGACAAGAACTCTGAGTTCCTCTTGTCTTTGAGACAGGTCTTGGATGAGAGCCATCTGGCCCACCAACTGTCCCATCACTTGAGTCCTCAGTGTTGTCAGATCAAACTGCAGCTCCGCAATCTGATCACTCCTGGCATTGTTGGAACTCCCCAAGCCCTTGGTGAGGAGAGCTTTCATCTCTTCTTGCCCCAGAGACAAGTTCAGGAACATCTCCTGCAGCTGAGCAGTCTGGTCTTGAATGTCTTTGACAGACCTTTCTAGAGCCATCTCTTACTGAAATAAACAGTATGAGAGTAAGGAAACCTGAAAAAGGAAAGATTGTCAAAATGCAATGCATGATATGTGGATGCATGCTTTCAAGGATCTCTTGGGGTAAACACAAGAAAATGTTAGAGGTTGAACTTTGCTCTTGGATTGGAGATCTCTGCACCGATGGACGTCCTTCCACGAGAATCAAGCTCACCATGTCGAGTGGGTCATAGCCACTGATTCAAGTTGTCGTTCTTGGACTTTGATTGGAGAGCTTTGTATCGACGGATGTCCTTCTACGAGAATCATGCTCACCATGTCGAGTGGGTCATAGCCACTGATTCAAGTTGTTGTTCTTGAACTTTGATTGGAGAGCTTTGTATCGACGGGTGTCCTTCTACGAGAATCAAGCTCACCATGTCGAGTGGGTCATAGCCACTGATTCAAGTTGTTGCACTTGATCTTTGATTGGGCTGGTTAGACGAGAAACCTCTTGCCCCTTGATGGATGTCTGGTTCAACGTAACCCTGCATTAACAGAACCCTCGAGATCCTTGAAATGGTTATTGAAAATGCTATGGTATGATGTCATGATGTTATGTACATGTATGCACAAGCAAGTAAGTGTATATACAGGCAAACAATATTCACACAAAGCACACAAGGCCTTAGGTTTAGGCTTGCATGAGGTTCAGGTACTACCCTCTTTCAGTTTGTTGGTTAAAACCTGTCTTATCAAAAGTAACCGGGTTCTAGAGGATCTCATATCATTGGCTACCCTCAATCGGTCATAACTCCAGCATCGCAACCTTTTCTCGCAGCCGGAACCATCTCGAGAGTTTAGCCTCAATGAGTGTAGCATACTGCTACTGTTCTAATGGCCAAGGTGGTCAATTTAAGGTTCTAAGGTCGGTTGGTGCTTAATGACTCCTTAGAAGACCCATATTCTCCCCGTTTCAACACGAGGGATATCGGTACAGACCAAGACGCCACACCAACGTAGCCACTGCTTCACCCATGTCGGTATACCCTGGACAGGTCCCTCGCAGATTATGCTACCTAAAAAGGTTTCCCCAGATCCGGGTTAGGATCTATAAAACTCCGATACAAAGCCCACAAATGTAAAGCAAACAAAGCAATCAATTGAAAGTAAAGGTGATCTAAACCCTAAGGTAACCCCACTTTTAGAATTTTCCCCAGCAGAGTCGCCAGTTCTGTGGTACGGTGGGAGAACTGACTAGTGTTTTGCGTTCGTATTCGCACTTGTGCGGTTGAGCAAGAGTCGCCACCGACTTTTTATTTTATCCTAAAGGAAAGGTTAAAAAAGCACAGCAAAAACCTTTTGAGATATTTCGTGGGTTCGGGGGGTAGATTATGAAAAGGGAAGGTATTAGCACCCTTTTCATCCATGGTTATCCATGGGCTCTTAGTTACTTGGTTTTTTAGATCACTTGCCTTGATTTTTGATTGCTTGAAAATGGTGTGGATGTGTGAGTGTTTTTGAAAATGTTTTGGAAGAAGATGCCTTGTTTTAGGCTAACCTTGTAACAATTCTTTACTCGAATGTTTTACAAAGGCGTGTATCTCTTCGAAGAGATGTTTCAAAATGTTTTGAGAATTTGTTTTGAAAGTGTTGTGGATTATGGTTTTTGAAAAGAAGGCAAGTATTTTTTGCAAGTCGATCTCAAGTAACTAAGAGTTTTGTCTACCCTATTGTACTCAAAGGTTTTTGTTATGTTTTAACCCCTTTTAACAATTTTGTTCCACCATTGAAATTGATGGACAATCTTGCGTTTAGGAAGTTTATTCGGGACGGGCGCGGGTCATCGTATGGACCATGAATGCAATGATGCCAAGTGTCTTTGGAAATTTGCTTTGAAGGGACTATGATCATTCCGTTTTAGGCAACACTTTGAGGGACTTATGATCATTTTGATTTTATTTTGCCAAAGATACTCGACGTGCAAGCATGGCCCATTTTGGAAGGCAACATGTGGGATTACCCTAGAGGGTGCAAGTGTGATTGTGTATTGATTACATGTATTTGTCTTGTATTAGGTTATCTAGCGTTTGATTTTATGTACATACAAACCCTAGGTCTAACCATGGCATAATTGAAAGCGATAAATTGCGGAAATATAAAATCTACGCTATTACAAATAGGATCCGGGAATGGGGGTATAAATGTACAAATGGGGATGAGACTTAGGATCGTAGGATCCAATAGATTTAACCGAATCGAACCAATCAAGTGTAAATGTAACGAATGTCAATATATGCAAACGTATAATGTATCAAAATGCCAGCATATTGTGTAGGTGTATATGTATTGTGTGTAATTATTTACAGGTGCGAAAGGTGAGATTGAAGCGTATTAGGGTATTTGACCTAGATAATAACTAAGCGTCCTTTTAACGATCTTGTATTTCTTTTAATATATACAAAAGAAAATGTTCAAGTTTTAATTAAGAAATGTATCTTTATTTATTTATATACAAAAATGTTTTAATTAAATGTTTAGGAGCTTAATTAAATTTTGAAAATGATATTTTGAGAAAGGAAAATATTATGTATAAAAAGTATATTTTCATGTATTATGTACAAAGATATATTTTAATTAAAAAAAATTCCAATTTTAATTATATGATAAAAAAGTATTTTATTATTTTATGTGATTTTGTAATAATAAAAAAAGTGTTTATATGATATAAAGAAAAGAGGTTAGTATTTAAAATGAATTTGGTTATATAAAAAGGGTTAGTGATAATAAAAATGAGATTAAGGCTCTTTTTTGAATCCAATGGGATTTTAGGGCGTGCAGAATGGGCAAGGCCCATGTTGAACTCAGAATGAAATTTTAGGGTTTCACGTTTTGTTTGTTCAGTTGGAAATGCTTTAGGGTTGGCAGCGGCGCCGTTCGCGTTCGTCGTTCAACGTTATCTTCCGGTCATAGCTCTTTGCCCAAACTGAAATCCTTCGCCTCAGCCATCAGCAATCTCCACCTCTTCTCCTCTCTTCAAGCCCTCATAAATGGTGACAAACAGAGGTATTCTCTTCTCAACACGTTAGGGTTCGAATCTTTCTTAGACATAATTGTTTACTGCTTTTCTTTTGACTGTGTGTTTAACTTTTTGTTCGTTTTAATGAGGATGAAAAGGCATAAGAAGAGGGATGTTTTACCTTGATAGAGGGGAGGAAGAAGATGGAGGAGGAGCGTAGGAGGCTCGATGGCGGAGGTTCGGTGATGTTCGCGCTAGCTGGCTTTGAGATCCTGGTATCTTTGTATATTTCTTTGTTTATTGGTTTTAATGATGATGTTCTGAAAAGCCCTCTTGAAACGATTCGCTTCTTTACCTCTTCTACTGCATGTTGCCTTGATCTGTTGCTTTGAATTGTTGCTTTGAACTGTTGTTGCTTGGACGAACCTTCTCTCTTCTTCTCTTGTTGCCTTGGACGCTTGTATCTCTTGTTACTTCCTTGCCTATATGCTTGAAATATGTGATGCTGGCCCTCTGAAATTGATATGCTTTTAGAACATTTGCCGCCTTGACACTTTGCCTTGAATATGCTTCTTTCTTCTTCTTCTGTCCCTTTTTCCTTTGGATGTGTTTATCGCCTATGATGAGGAAACTCTGAGGCCTTAGTGTTGGATGTTGTTTTGAGGTTTTTTGTTGGTAACTGGACAGGTTGGGTGTTTGGGAGGTTTATCAGTTTGGTTAAAATGTTGGAAGGTTTTTGGTGGTTAAGGCTTTAGCAGGGTTTGTATATGCAGGTCATGGTTAGGCTTCTGCAGGTTTAAAGGTTGAGAAACTGGTTTTTGGTTTGGCCAATGCAGGTTCTGATTTGTACTGGCTTATGTTGATTTATGTTTGACAGTATGGTGGGTTTTTGCATTTGGTTTTGGACTGTATGCTGTTTTTTTGTTTCTGGTTTATGTGAAATGCTTCAGGTTTGATGTATGAAACTTGAAAGGGTTTGTTTCTGGTTTTTGGCTTGGTTCAGGCCTTGACAGGTTTGAGCTTGCAGTGGGTTTTTTACTTTTGTTTAGGTTTGAACTTGCAGGTTATGTGAGGTTTCACAGGTTTGAAGTTTATGCATTTTTTGTTGTGAGGCCTGTGTGTTTGAACTTGGTAGCAGGTTCACAGTTTTGTATATTTTTTTCTCTCCTCTCTACTGCCTAAGCCTGAAAACCTGCATCTGCTTCTGTTCTCTCTTCTTTTTTCTCTATGGTACAGTAGGACATTATAATATGATTTATGCTGTACTTTGTTCTGAAGGGGCCCTTGGGAAATGATGATTAAGTTGCTTGCATAACACATTATTTCTGCATACTTTATCCAGCTTTGACAGCTTGCTACACTTTATCTTTTCTTTGATATCTTTTCCAAATCCTTTTTGACAGCTTTGGCACTTTGTGATATCTTCCATATCTTTCTTTGACAGCTTGAGTAGACTTTTTTGTATTTTTGACAGTAGGTTGCACTTTTTGCTTTTGATAGAAAGTGGAATTGGATTTTCAGTTTGACTTGGATTTGAACTATGCAGTTTGGACTTTGGAATTTATGCATTTGACATTTGCATTTATGAATAAAATTCTTCCCTCTTTGTGAACCGGGAGAAATCCCGTGATTTGCAGAGAGGGTCAACTGATCCCAGTCAGTGGCCTCTAATGATGAGCCAATTTTAACTGTCTTTTTTAATTCAACTGCTTTCTGACTTTTCTTCTTCTTTTTGCAGATAAAAAATGGAGTACCGGAGCGAAATGAAGAATGAAGAATTAGAAATAGGATAGAATTTTTTATTTTCAATTTAATTTTTGTACACTATTATTATTTTAAATACTTTGTAATAAATACTCGTATCCAAATAATAACAATTGTAACAACTATTAAATATGAAATAAGAGTTCCATTGACATTTAATTCTTTTCAATTCCTTTTCTTTATTTACTTGTTATTTATAATTCCTTAAATTAAATAACATGAAAGTTAAATTTCAAGTATTTAATTTTTAAAACCATAAATAATTAACTAAACCTTGCTGATCAAAATAAATGAACTGGACGTCTCCATTATTCAAAGCAACGCACAGTCGAACACAAAAATTGATCAGATGCAATCCTTTCTTACTGATTCTTTGCCAAGCACTGTAATTCCAAACTGCACATATCTTTTGACTGGCCCAAACAAACTGAATTCAAACCACTGTCTCTTTTACTGATTAAATCAAAACAACGCTAATTCAATCCGAATCTCGGAATAACTTGCAAAGTGCTGTGGAATTTTAATTTTGCTGAGAATATGCCCGTAACACCTTAATTCCTGATTAAATGTCAAACAACATTCGCCTGATCAAAATTGAGCCAAAATCAACCAAAACCCTAAGCCAACTGTATGAAACAATCCAGAGCTCTGAAAATCAGTAAAACCCTAATTTCGCTTGACTGACAAGAAAAGTCCGTTTGTCCGATTCTTGAGCCAGTTTGAAAAGTCAGGAAATGTCTGAAGCTGAGATTGCTTGTGGGAAAAAATGCGAGGGCAAATTTTGGGGTACAACAACTAGATATTTAGTTTATTTTCCCCTAAGTCCTTAGTAAGAAAACTTTTAATCATTCATCCTAAGCCTTATGTCCATAGAAACTTACCGATGAAATTAAGAACTTTTATTATCAAGAATTAATCGGTAACATATAGGGTATCCCTAGTCCTAGGTGATATCTACTATAGTCTAATCGTACAAAAACCTTAAAAACCGTGGTTCAACTGATTGTTAACCGTAAATAAATCCTTGTTGGTCCGACAAAGAAAACTTTAAAAACCTTGTACAATTAAATTGAATATGAAAAACAATTATATTACTGAAATTAGGAATTCAGAGTCGTTACAAAATCAAATAAGGGACACCCCCTAGAATTGTGGAGTTTAGCTACTCATAGTATTCAAAGAAAACAAAAGATAAATTGTATATATTACAAGTATTGGGGGAAATTTGATCTTTAATCACTTACATTCATGAAAATCTCCTTTCACCGGAACCACTGTCTTCTCCAATATTTTCTCGTGTAATTCTTCGCTTGCCAAAAAGTCCCCTAATTCATTATGAAAAATCATCTAAATAGAAAACATTCACTTAGGTCGGTCGGAAATACCTAAATCACCCATTTCGGACCAAAACTTGAGCAAAATAAGAGAAAATACTGAAATCAACGTCACAAGCCGACACTGGCCATGTTAGGCAACACAAGCGCCCGTGTTGCACCTTTGAGATTTTGGAAATTCGTGGTGTCAGACTGACACGGCCAATGTTTCCTGACACATGCAGCCTTGTTGCTTGACACGACCAGTGTTGCCTGACACCGAAGGTCGTGTTAGACCACCTAGAGTGTGCAAAAAACTTTTCTGAAATATTGCGATTTTTCCTGGTTTTTTCTCTGATTCTTCTTGAATGCTTACTTGAACCTAAAACATTAAAGAGACACAACCAAAGCATAAAATTCAGAAAAGGGAAATGAAGCACTTAAAAACAATGACACAACTAACTAGAATTAACGGTAAACAAAGGTGTAAAAACCACTGATCAGTTACACTTTGTGGTTCTTCAGGATGTCATATCCTTGTATGATAACAAATAAGTATGTTTGTGTGAATAATTTTGTTGTACTAATGTTTATTACTGTTGAGTACTTAACAAACAGATTCTGCTTCTGAGGGATGGCGTGGCCAAAAAATTAGAAGAGAATTAGTTCCACTTCAGCACTACACAAGTTCTGTTAAATAGTAGCAAGACACTCCAGAAGGCTCTGAAATGTAAGCTCTGATATTTGTCTAAAAAAACCAGACGGAAGGTCTGAAGACAGAAGTTGCTACTTAAGTCCAGATGCTGAAGACTCATGTTTTTGAAGACAACGGGTTCTAAAGAAACAGTCAGAAGATCTGAAGACAGAAGTTTTTACTCAAGTCCAGATGCTAAAGACTCAAGTTTCTAAAGACCCAAGTGTTGTACCCCAAAATTTGCCCTCCCATATTCTTCAAAGTTTTGACAAGCATCACCTCAAAGGGTTCAAAGTCTACTCAAGGAGTTACACAGTCAACCACTCTCCTAAGCCAGTCAAAATTAGGGTTTTGGTTCTTGCAAGAAAATTGAGGTTTTCAAGGGCCCAATCAAGTCCCATATGCTCATATACATTGTCAAGCACCTACATGTCAAGTTTCAAGGCTCACAAGGTCAAGTTGCACAGTCAAAAACCCTAATTGCCTCACAATCAACTGCAGGGGCAAAATGGTCATTTGGCAGACAAAAGTCAAAATTTTTGGTCAACATCTTATTTTTAAGCCACAATCATCATTTGATCAAGTCTTGATCATGATTTCACAAGAATGGCTCAAAAATCATCAAGGTGTCAAAAGTTTCTATTTTTGGACAGTTGAAAAGTCAACTGCAACTTGACCAAGGCATAACTTTTTCATGGTTCATCAGAAAAATCCCATCCAATGCTCATCTTGAATAGGAAGACATTTCCTACAATTCATCTTCACATTCCAAATCCAAGAAATGCTCTCACACAAGTTATCAATTTCAACATTATAGGTCATTTTCAAAAGTCAACAAAAAGGCACTTTAAGTCAAAGACCATAACTTGAGATTGGTAAATCAAAATGACATGGGACCAAAGACATTGGTTAGAGGACTTCAAGACGTTTCCAAAATTTCTAAGAACATGTTCATAGCTTCAAAATTGAGCAAGATATGCATTGGAGAAGTTGGGAAATTTTTTGTGAAATGGCCAAAGTCAACTATCCTTGAAACTTCATTTTTGACAAAAAGGGCCCACTTTTTCCACTTGATTCGGCTTGGCCATGCCTCCCACGTGTCCCACAATTTATTTCAAGATTAAAAATTAATTTTTCTATTTTTATTTAATTTTATTTGATTTAATTCATTTTAAATCTTTAAAATTCAAATAAAAATCAAGAAAATTAATTAAGGGATATATTTTGTGTTGAATAGCTTTGATACACCATCATTCACCTTCCAAATTCGTGCTAGACCTATTCCAAGCATAGAAATTCAAAATTGAAGCAAGAATGGTAAGTTGCTTTAATGGTGTTCATGGCAAAATCCAAAACATAATTGCAAGGCTACAAGGCTCATTATATGGATTGATACTCATTCAAAACCATATATGCAAACTTTCCCAACACAAAACACAACCTAGAAACCTCTGAAGCGGCAACCCTAGTTCTCTCAAATTTTTTCCAAAGTTGACAAATTCGAATCTGTTCTTCTAGCAAATTTCAAAGAGTGTTAGGCATCCAATCGTGTTCCTGGGCATATCAGCAATCATTTTCAACCCTTACACGAAGCCAAAGCATCCCAGATCGTGCCCTCTAGCTCTCATTTGTTTGTCAAATTTCTTGAATTCTTTTTTTATATTTCATACATTATTAACTGTTTTTGATGGCTTGTGTGAACTCAGGAGACTCATTAGAATGCATTTGACGCATAACATGCAAGATTTAACGCAGGAGTAAGGACCTGCCATTGCTAGGGCCGTTTTGGTTATCTTCTTCGAAACTCCCTGTACAGTCGTTTTCAAGCCAAAATAATGGCACCATTGAATCCTCAGGGGTCGAATTAGGGTGACTAGGTCCTTCTTTTTCTTTGATTTCCCCTATTTTGCAGGATCGACCATAGCACTCGTCGGAGAAGACGACCAGAGCTAGGGCTCCGGCGTTGTTGACTGTTAAAGACTCAGGCGTTGCTGGCGTGGCATGATGGCTCAATCTGATTCGCTTCCATGTTATACCTGGGTCCCACGCGTGCTGACTGTGTTTAAAATTCAAACATGCCACATTTTCGTTTTTAACCATTTGATTGCAGAATAGTGACACCAAAGACAGTTGGTTCAGATGGCAATGCGTTAGTGGATTTCTCCAGAGGGCACGAGTTCGAATCCTTGTCCTGGCATTTTTTCTTTCCCTTTTCCATAATTAACATGCTTTCTATGTTTTTTTCCTTTTTTAAATATTTTTATCCTAATTTAGTTTATCTTTAAATAATTTTCTCATGCATTTAAAAAATCACAAAAAATATTTTCCTTTTGCATTTTAATCAGAAAAATGTTTATTTAATTATTGACATTAAAGTTAATATTTTTGCATGCATATTTTAATTAATTGTTAAATAATCATTAAATTGACTTTTAATTGCTTTTAATTATCAAAATTGATCCAAAAAATACCAAAAATTATTCTATCATTAAATTAAAATAACTAACTTTTTTCATAAAAAATCCAAAAAGAATTAACATCATTATTATTATTATTATTTTATTTTGTAAATAAACATTAATTGAAATAGTTTAATTAGGCAATTTTGACTTTTCTTTTAACAAATAAAATAATTTAGAATTAGGTTAACTTAGAATTTTAATTCTTTTCTTTTATTTCATAAAAAACATAAAAAACATAAAAAATATATTTTCTTAATTAAATTAATTAATTAGTCATTAGTTAGTTTTAATTCCATTTTAATTACAAAAAGACAAAAAAATTAATTTCTTTTCTAAAAAGGGTCAACACCCTTAAGACATTCCCGATTCTTCCTTTCACGCGCATTTTCAGTTTTAATTGCTTATTTCTGATTATTATGTAACTGCCTCCGATGTAATAGTAATTAGGATTTTTACTGTTCTTATTTACTTTCCGTACTTATTTACCAAAAACGGGTCTTTGTATTTTTTGGTGATGTATAGACCCGCGCCTTGTAATAGCGTAGGATTTATGTCTCCGCAATTTACTTTCCGCACCCCTTAACTGTTAAATGCATGAAATAATGTATGGTAAATAAAAACAACTCGTAGCTCACAAATAACATGTACCAAGACAAACATTAACTGAATACAACACACAAAGCACATGCCACTCTTAGGGTATGCCTCACTGGTTGCCTCGAAACGTGGTCATCAAGTATAGGGTGTCTTAGAGGTTGCCCTTCTGTCTAAAGATCCAGTTGCCTCAAAATGGTTGCCTCGGATAAAAGGATCTAGGACATTAGGGTTACCACTAAGGTGTCCTACCATTGCTTAGGTGACCACACTGTCCCTTAATCGAATTGACCCAAACACCTCCAACAATGGTGCTACCTACCTCTCAATGATGGGATAGCACTATCTAAAGGACTCTTACACAGCTTAATTCCTTAGAGTAGGTAGATTCTCATAGGTACTTGCTCTTTTCAAACAAACAAAACAACTTTTCGCACTCACACTTTCTAAAAGTTTTCAAACAAAATTTTCATACACTCTTGAGGACTGATACAAGAGTTACTTAGAAATCTTTCAAAACGAAACTTTTTCAAAACCCACACACACTTGAAAAGCAAACAATCTTTTGAAAACATAAGAGCAAATACCTAAGAGCCCGTGGATAACCACAGATAGAAAGGGTGCTAACACCTTCCCTTTCTATAAATCTACCTCCCGAACCGAGAAACATTCTCAAAGAAGGAATTTTGCTGTGCTTTTGTCCTTTCCATGTTGGAGAACATAAAAGACGGTGGCGACTCTTGCTTACCGCGACATTTCGTGAACCAGCTTAAAAAACAATCAGTTCTATTTCCACCGATCACAGAACTGGCGACTCTGCTGGGGAAATTTAAAGTGAGGTGTACCTTAGGATAGATCATACTTATGTTTTCAATTACCTGTTTTGATTGCTTTAAAATTGTGGGCTTGTTTTGGGAGTTCTATAGATCCTAACCCGGATCTGGGGGATACCTTCTTAGAAAGTAGCAACAAGACTGTAAGGGAACTGTGCGGGGTATACCGACACGGTTGAAGCAGTCTGCTACGTTGATGTGGCACTTTGGTGAGTACCGGTAACCCTTGAGTCAAGTCAAGGAGAGTACGGGGCCTCCGCATAGTGTCGTGAAGCATCAACTGACCTTAGGAACCTTACTTGAACCATCCTGGCCTCTTTAGGGGTAGTGAGATGACTAACTTTGGTGCAGTCCGAAGTTGGTTGATACTTGATACTACGCTCATTGAGGGTTGTTTTCTTGGGATATTTTGATCGCCAGTTTAGTGGCTAAGTCAAAACAGTGAACACAGGAAACAACCCAATGATATTGAGCTCCTTAGAACCCGGTTACTTTTGATAGGACAGGTTTTTTGAGCCCACAAACTTCAAGAGGATAGTACCCCAAACTTCATGCTGGCCTGAACTCTAAGGGTTGTCTTGTGTGACTTGTATGCCTTCAAACTTGACTACTTGCATGCTTGTTATCTAACAACATGAGTTCCTTGCAGGTTTTGTTTACAGTCCTTAATTGGGACTCATTACAAGACCTACTTACATCACTCCACGCATAGCATAACATCATATCATCATACCATTGCATACATCCTGCATAATGACTAATCCATTTCAAGGATCTCAAGGGTCTGTGATGCAGGTCATGATGAATCAAATGTCTAGCAAGGGGCAAAGGGGGTTTATTTTCCTCTAGCCAAGGTTGATAACTTGAGTCAGGGGCTATGACCCACTCGATATGGTGAGCTTTGACTCTTGAAGAAGGACTCTCAACAACACGAAGTTCCTTCAATCAAGCTATGAAATTCAAATCCTAACAACTTTTCTTGTTTACCCCACGAGATCCTTGAAAACATTGCATGCATACATACATATCATTGCCTAACAGGTACTCCTTTGACAGGTCACTTACCATCTTCGCTGTTTATTTCAGCAATGGCTTCCCAACAAAACAACCAGGATCTTCATGCTCAAGAGACTCGGTTCGGGGAGATCCTCCTAAATCTATCCAAGGGGCAGGAAGAGCTGAGAACACTCCTCATGGGGAATTTGGTCAGGAAGAGTCCCGAAGACGACAAAGACGAACGGCTGAAACGTCTGCAAGCTGAGGTAGATACAATGAGAACCCAAATGCTGGGGCAGATGGCTCTCATCCAAGACTTAGCTCAAAGACAAGAAGAGCTCAGGGTTCTCGTCAACCAACTGCTTCGGGATAACCAACTGGGGCAAACATCTAAGGTTGAAGAGCCAGTCACCATCAAATTCCCTTTGAGACAAGAAGACAAGGGAAAAGCTCCTCAGTTTGCTTCGGGGTCACAAGCCCAACATCAACCTCACCAGCGTCAACAGGGTAGTCGGCGTAAGAAAAATACGTCTGGAGGACATTTCTCAGAGACTGGTGTGCCATCCTCACTAATACTGAAACGCTTGTTGGAGGTCAAGCTGATTGCTTTAAAGGATCCTCCTAAGAAGCTCAACATAACCTCCCTAAAGTACAATCCTGATGAAAGGTGTGCCTACCATTCTGACAGTCCTGGACATGACACTGACGACTGTTGGAGCCTGAGGAACAAGATCCAAGACTTGATCGACGGAAGGGTGCTGGAGTTCATGCCGGGTGGAAAAATGAAAATCTTCCGCTGAGAATCTTCCATCTGAGATGACTAGTTCAAACTAAGAAACTTTTGTTCATTCGAATGTTCAAGTTGTATTTTTCTTTGATTGTTCAAACAATTATCATGTCAAACTTTCTTATTTCATTAATGCATCGCATATGTCTGTTTTGAATCAATATATTCGCATTCGCTATATTCAAACTGCTTTCATATTTTTGTGATGATCAACTCTTGATTGAAAAATTCTAAGCCTCTTGAGGGAGGATGACGAAAACGATACCACAATCTACAATATGCTTTTGAACAAACCCCGCTGATGAGGTACATACATTGTTTCAATTCCTAAACACCGGAGTTATAAGGAAGATAATCCCTCGTCAACCCCTCTGAGCCAAAGAAGTAGGAGTTTTCTTTTCGAAAATTAAAACCCTTAATCATAACCTGGGGCAGGGTAGTTCTCTCAGTTGATCCAAGTGCACAACGAATGGCATCAAAGTAGTCCTTACAAAACAAAAGACAATGATGGTTCCGAATGATCATAAAGACAGGCAGTCATCGTTTCTCAAAATAAAAGCCCAACAAGTCAAAACCTATGAAGGAGATTTACAAAAACTGGGGCATCCCGCTGACTGTAATTACAAAAAGAAACAGTTCAGGCAAAAAACAGGGATAACAAAATCAAAAAGAAAGAGGTCCTACAAACCCTCAACAAAAAAAAAGAAATGACTGCCTATTCTAAATAAATCGTCAACATTCGAACCATCACCGGAACATCATAGCAAAGACTCAAACAAGGTCTGACGCACGATCAACTGAGTTTAGGTTTGAAGAACATCACGAAGAGTGGGTGGGTATAGATAAATTTGAGCCTTTATCCTTTGTTTCTTAAACCGTGAACCAAGACATGTTATAACCCTTAAAAGTCGTAGCTGAAGCATGGGTTAGTTCGAAGGCATACTGTTACGAAAGGTATCCTGACTCCTTAAGGCTTACGGTAAAATAACGAGTTGACATCACAGTTTACAAAAAAATTTCACTTGTTTTTTTTTTTTGCATTTTCAAAAACTTCAAGACAGACATAAGCTTTGTGAAATTCTGGCTGCAGATACTCAATGTCACGTTCAATGTTATGACACCGTATCTGACTTTCTATAAGACAGTAAATACAAAAACAGTAAAGAACACAATCAATTGTTTACCCAGTTCAGTGTGCAACAACACCTACTCTGGGGGCTACCAAGCCAGGGAGGAAATCCACTATAAGAGATATTAATTCAGGAATAAACCAACTAGTTTATCTCCTTCACTTAAGACCTACCCAATGCAACTTCAATCTAAGTACAACTTAAACCTGAGTTCCTACTCACTCCCCCTCAATCACAACAGTGATACTTAAAACAATTTGACTAATGAATTGATGAAGACACTCTTCAAAACATACACTTGATTATGCTTCACAGCTTTTTAATCAAGCAACACAAACACTCTTGCTTCACAGCTTTGAGTGATACATAAACCTAACTTGACTTTGCTTCAAAGCTTCAGTCAAGAGACACAAAAACACTCTTGCTTCAAAGCTTTGAGTGGTACACAACCCTTACAATTAAAACCTATTCCAAGTCACTTATCACAATGATACTTGCTTGGATTACAATAGTTAAAACTATACAACTTCTAAATGATCTTCTGTCAAAAAGGGATTGATTCCAAAACAGCAGCTCTGTTGAATATATAGCAGTTGCATCTTCAGTTAGGGTTTCCACAAAAAGCTAGGGTTAATTCCGTTTGACCTTAAGACTAGGTCACAGGACTTTATCAACCAGGTTAGGGTTGAGCTAGGTTAACCCCAAGTCCACGAGATTTTCTGTTCTGGAAAGACTGAGTCATAATCCTGAAAAAACTCAGAATTACCCAAACTGCATAACTGTTAGTTCAGAGCAGGATATCTTAACATTTGTTATGACATCTGAATTCCTGTCTACTGATTTTGGTAAATGTGATCTTTTTGCAAAATGCTCAGATACACACTCATAAACAGCAGCACCTGTATGACAATATTTTTCTGAAAAGGTATCTAATGAATCAGTACCTAATAAACTAGAATGTTATGACATCAGTCATGACATTCACACACCTGGTTTTACCAAAAATGCATGCCAACAACTAAACAACTACAAACTCCCTCTTTGGCAGATTTTTGGCTAAAGCCCCTAAGCAATCAGAGATAGATAGCAGCAGAATAAATATGACTGCAGAAAAATAGAATGTCTAATAAAGTCTACCAAAATATATCTCCCCCTCTTTAGCCACAAATGGGCCAAAGATACATGTTCTTAAAATTTATACAATCATCCATAAAAAGTAATAAGAACAGCAACTAAAATCTGAACACACTTCCAAACTCCACCAGGGACCAGCATCAACTCCACCAACCTTCAAGCATTGTCCCCATCAGAGGAGCTAGTTTCTTCAGTATTGAGTTGATCTTCAGCTTCTGCACCCTCTTCCCTTCTGTTTCCTTCAGCTTCCTCCTTTTCTAACCTGACAATTAGGTTTTCTAGGGTCTTTTTCCTAGCTTCCAGCTCTTTGTAGGTCTCTTTCAATACAACTATAACATCAGATGTTTTGGACTGAGTCTTTACAGATGATGTCTCAGCTGATGTTATGACAATATCAGGAGCATGAGATCCCTGAAACAGCTTGTAGTGTAACCCAAGAGCAGGAGCTCTTTTGCAAGCAGTATCTCTTGCCACCAGGATATCAGGGTATTGTGCAAGGATAATTCCACAAAGGAGGGAGGGAAAGGCAATTGGGCCTTTGACAACATAACTACCAGCATGTTTTAAAGTTTGTTCAAAAATATACCTGCCATAGTCAAAAACAGTCTTGGTTCCCACAGCATAAATAAATCTCCCCAATCCTGTGGAGACAGTTGATTTATGGTTTGTAGGGACCCAGTTGGCTGCACCAATCTTGTGCAGGATGGCAAATTTCATGCTAAGTTTGCTGGCATTCAGCTTTCCTTTCAAGGGCCAGCACTTGACTTGTCTTGCTGTGATGGTTTGACAAACTTCATTGTCAGTGACTTCCAGTTCAGGGCAATCCTCATTTGATCTTCCAAGAAATTTGTTAATTTCTGATGGAGAGAAATTAACCCTTCTTCCTCTAACATAAACACTTTCAAAGTCAGCTGACCTTCCATCAGCACATTCATCAGACAAGTTTACTATGAACTCCTTGACCAGATTTTCATAGCACTTGGTAAATTTTACCATAGTCTTCATCAGTCCAGCAGTTTTAATCAGGTCCATGATGTCCTTGCACTCCATGGCATCATTGTTTAGCTCTCTTTCTAAAGCTATTCTCTTCAAGCAAACATACTTCCATCTGTTTGCATTGTCAGGATGGTGAAAAGAGATGTTGTCTGTTGGGACTTCAGGAACTCTAGCAATTTTGCTGGAGGGGAGTTTCCTTCTGATAGGAATTTCTTCAGCATCAATCTCAAACTCTGATTCCTCATCAGAATCAAAAGATTCAGGTTCTTTTCTCTTCTTTGTAATTGGTTGTCTACCAGTATGCACCTGGGCTTTCACCTTCCCTTTGGACTGACCAGTTTTCACAGATTCTACCCCAGCCTTGCCTTCAGCCTTGAATTTTTTATTAGCAGGTTTATCTTTGGTCATACATTTTGCAGCATTCTGATTATCCTTTCTTTTCATCATTCTCCTAGCTATGCTAGGGTTTACATTGGCAATCAGATCATTGTCTGAGTATTCCTCATCCACATCAATGATAGGTGGATCAACAGTCTTTTCTGAAGGGTTCTGAATGTTGTCATTTTGTGTCATAACATTCTCAGAGACATCTACATTCTCAGAGACATCCACATTTGGGCTTGCTGATTCTTGATTTAATGGGACAGAAATCCCTGGTACAGATTGGTTTCCGCTTAGTATTCTTGTCACAAGCCTAGCAATTGCTTGATGTACTTGAGCTGATCATTCCCTATTTGGTACAGAGGAAGAAGGATGAGAAGGATTACCAGAAGCAGTAGCTTGAGCTCTTCCTGCATGCCTAGTTCTCAGTTTTTTGACTTTGGAGGGGTCAGTTGCCATTTCTCTGAGAGGAGTGATCTCCAGGACATCAGAATCTATGCATGTGGTGATTGCTCTAGAATCTTGGTCAGATGATGAAGATGAAGTGGTCGCCTTGGTTGAAGATGATGTTTGAGACATTTTGATTGACTTAGAGCACCAGAAGAAATTTGAGAGAAAACTTTGATTGAGAGAAAGGAATAGGTTGCAAAGACGAGAGAGGTAGGAGGCAAATGAGAGTCTATTCAACTTCTTAATAATTTTGAAAGAATTGGAAAGACATATGATTAACCTACTAAAAATATACTCAACACAAATAACTCCTTCAACCCTTGTTTTAAGCAAAATTAATTGCTATAATTTTTCACGTTGGCAAATACCCATCTTGCCCCTCAAGTTTTCAAGTTGATTTCCAATAAGAGCCTTGGTAGAAGAATCAGCCAACTGAAGCTTGATGATACCATGTTCCAGTTTAATTGCCTTCTTCTCTACAAGGTCAATGTGCTTGGTCCTGCTATGCTGAATAGGGTTCTTGGAAATATTGATTGTATTCAGATTGTCACAATACAATGTCACAACATCTTGTGAGACATTATACTCAGTGAGCCTCTGTTTTATCCAGATATTTTAAGAACAGCTACTACCAGCTGCAACTATTTCAGCACAGAGTTGGGAAGGCATTCTTTTGACATGAATCATAGCTCTGGCAGATTCCTGTATGATCCTATTTTTCTTTTTGTCAACTCCATTTTGATGATGAGTTATAGGAGAAGAGACTTCATGACTCATTTCTTCTGGGAAACAGAATTTATTAAACTTGTTGTTTCCAAATTCCTTGTCATGATTACTTCTGGTTCTGACAACACATCCTTCTTCAAGTTTATTCACCACATCATAGACATGTCTCTTTTTACCAAGCCTTTCAATTTGAAGTTCACCACAAACCCTCCTTTTATCAATTTGCAATCTTGGAATCCTTCTGACTGCTTCCATAGAGATAGTTCTTTTCAATCTTCTTAGATGGAGATGGCCAAGCTTATGGTGCCACGGTTTCATCTCTTTTTCTTCTTTGGTAATGGAACACATAGTGGAGTTATTAGTGTTCTCAGGCTGCCACAAGTAACAGTTATCTTTAGATCTGATTCCTTTCATTACCACTTCTAGTTTTTCATTAAATACTAGACATTCAAATTTTGAGAAGTTGACCTTGAATCCTAGATCACACAATTGACTGATACTAATGAGATTAGCAGTCAGGCCTTTTACCAATAGAACTTCATTTAGATTTGGAACTTCAGGGCAGTCCAAATTACCAACTCCTTTGATTTCACCTTTAGCACCATCTCCAAAGGTCACATAACTAGTGGTGTGAGGTTTAACATGATTGAGAATGTTCTTTATTCCAGTCATGTGCTTAGAGCACCCACTGTCAAAGTACCAGTCTTCCTTTGCAGAGATCCTCAGGGAAGTGTGGGCTATCAGGGCAGTAGCCTTTTTCTTCCATTTAGGAGCATGTGGTACCTTTTTAGACTTAGGTTTGACACCTGAGTTCTGATTAGGGTATCCATGCAATCTGAAGCAGAAAGGCTTTATGTGGCCATACCTCCCACAATGATGGCATCTCCATCTTTGGTACTTTTTCTTCATATATCTTTGTTTCTGATGTTGAGAGTTGTGTTGAGACATCTGCTTTGACATTTGTTTAACATGCCTGATCTTCTTGTCTGCAACAGATTTCTTAGCTTCCACAAATCCTAGTCCATATTTGTTACCCACATTTTGTCCAACCTGAAGAATCTCTTCCAATTTGTCTGTTCCATTTGTCAGCATCTTGACAGATTTGGTCATTTGATTCAGTTGTGAGTTCAGCAATTGAACTTCCCTTTCTAGATGACTTATAGTTTCAAGGTCTGCTCTTTTTTCAGCCTCCAGCTTTATGATGAGTTTTGATTGTTTCTCATTCTGCACACAGACTTCAGTACTTCTGATACACAATTTCTTGTAAGTATCAGCCAGTTCTTCAAATGTCACTTCTTCATCACTAGTGTCACTTTCAGAGGTACAAACACCAGTTAGGGAAGTAACTAGTTTGGCAGATTCTTCTTCAGAATTACTTTCTGAATCACAGTCAGACCAGGTAACAGTCATTCCTTTCTTTTGTTTCTTAAGAAAGGTAGGACATTCAACTCGAATATGCCCATATCCTTCACAACCATGGCATTGAATTCCTCTGCCTTGATTTCCCTTCTCTTCTGACCTTGGTCTTCTGCTGGAACTGTCAATGTTAGAGGGAATGTGATGAACATTAGACCTTGAATTTGGATCTATTCTTTTGATGAGTTTGTTGAACTGTCTTCCAAGCATGGCTATAGCTTCTGAAATATTTTCTTCTTCATCCTCCTTGTTTTCAACATCAGCGTTGGATACAAGTGCTATGCCCTTGTTCTTCTTGTCACCATTTTCAGTGATCCCCATCTCAAAAGTCTGAAGAGACCCAATAAGTTCATCCACTTTCAACTTGCTGATGTCCTGGGCTTCCTCTATGGCAGTTACCTTCATTGCAAATCTTTTAGGCAAGGATCTGAGAATCTTTCTCACCAATTTTTCTTCTGACATCTTTTCTCCCAGTGCTCCTGAGGTGTTGGCAATCTCCAAGATGTTCATGTGAAACTCGTGAATGGTTTCATCTTCCATCATTTTTAGATTCTCAAACTTGGTAGTCAACATCTGAAGCCTTGACATTTTTACTTTGGAAGTGCCCTCATGAGTAGTTTTGAGAGTGTCCTAAACTTCCTTGGCCAGTTCATATTGATGTACTAGTCTAAAAATGTTTCTATCAATTCCATTGAACAAGGCATTTAAAGCTTTGGAATTTCCCAGGGCTAACTCATCTTCTTCTTTACTCCAATCTTCCTCAGGCTTCAGACTGATTGTCCCATCTTTCTCAGTTATGGTGGGATGGATCCATCCTTTGTCAGCAGCTCTCCAAGCCTTTTTGTCCAGAGATTTTAAGAAGGCAATCATACGAGGTTTCCAGTAGTCATAATTTGTTCCATCCATAATGGGTGGTCTATTTCCAAAAACTCCTTCTTTGTCCATAGTGCCAGAAAGTGATATCCCTAGATCTCACCCAGTAATACAGGCAGGGTGCCTGCTCTGATACCAATTGAAATTCTGGCTGCAGATACTCAATGTCACGTTCAATGTTATGACACCGTATCTGACTTTCTATAAGACAGTAAATACAAAAACAGTAAAGAACACAGTCAATTGTTTACCCAGTTCAGTGTGCAACAACACCTACTCTGGGGGCTACCAAGCCAGGGAGGAAATCCACTATAAGAGATATTAATTCAGGAATAAACCAACCAGTTTATCTCCTTCACTTAAGACCTACCCAATGCAACTTCAATCTAAGTACAACTTAAACCTGAGTTCCTACTCACTCCCCCTCAATCACAACAGTGATACTTAAAACAATTTGACTAATGAATTGATGAAGACACTCTTCAAAACATACACTTAATTATGCTTCACAGCTTTTTAATCAAGCAACACAAACACTCTTGCTTCACAGCTTTGAGTGATACATAAACCTAACTTGACTTTGCTTCAAAGCTTCAGTCAAGAGACACAAAAACACTCTTGCTTCAAAGCTTTGAGTGGTACACAACCCTTACAATTAAAACCTATTCCAAGTCACTTATCACAATGATACTTGCTTGGATTACAATAGTTAAAACTATACAACTTCTAAATGATCTTCTGTCAAAAAGGGATTGATTCCAAAACAGCAGCTCTGTTGAATATATAGCAGCTGCATCTTCAGTTAGGGTTTCCACAAAAAGCTAGGGTTAATTCCGTTTGACCTTAAGACTAGGTCACAGGACTTTATCAACCAGGTTAGGGTTGAGCTAGGTTAACCCCAAGTCCACGAGATTTTCTGTTCTGGAAAGACTGAGTCATAATCCTGAAAAAACTCAGAATTACCCAAACTGCATAACTGTTAGTTCAGAGCAGGATGTCTTAACATTTGTTATGACATATGAATTCCTGTCTACTGATTTTGGTAAATGTGATCTTTTTGCAAAATGCTCAGATACACACTCATAAACAGCAGCACCTGTATGACAATATTTTTCTGAAAAGGTATCTAATGAATCAGTACCTAATAAACTAGAATGTTATGACATCAGTCATGACATTCACACACCTGGTTTTACCAAAAATGCATGCCAACAACTAAACAACTACACTTTGCATTTTTCATATAACATTGCTTGCATATGACTATTTGTTTGAACAACATAGAAGTTCGCACGACGAATGTCTAATGAACAAAAGCACCTCCAATCAAGGGACATGGCATGATCATTATCCATTATCTAGGGCAGTTAAGTCAAGATTCGAAGAATCTCTCAAAAGGCCAACCAGCTTGGGGCAAATCTCCATCTGGATCACTTGGGGCATTGGACGATCAAACAAAGATCTTTTGGTGGCATGGTAACACTGCACTACTGACAGTGACAACTCCCTGCATCCTGAGAGCATGGACATAGTCGAAAAAATACTACGCATAATCAAAGACCCGCTAGGTTGACTGGCCTAGACAAAAATAAGGGCTTCCCGGCGAACCAAAAGGTTTCGGGCAAAAATAAGGGATGAAATGAAAAATCTGTACACCCGGCAAGTCGAAAATCTGAAAAGGCGGCTTGGGCAAAAAAGGGTATCCCGGTGGACTGAAAACCCGAAAGGGCGGTCCAGGCAAAAGTTAGGGATCAAAAGCGTACGACTATGTCCCGTCATCTCGTCACTTGCCTACCAGAAGAAGATTTGTCAACCGGCAGTCATCAAGCGCCTCCACAGGTATCTTCTCCCACAGAAATAGGGGCAATATGAGTTGTCTAAGCGATCTAGTTGGTCTGTCCACCAAGGTACTAAGGTAGGTTCAGCTGAAGAACGTGACCAAGATACCTCCACTCCCCGCAGAGTAAGACAAGACTCAGCAATACTCTCTCCCGAGCAGAGTTAGTCCCAATCAGCTCTGAAAAGGCACAATATCTCCAGCAAGTCAGTAATACTCTCCCCAAGCAGAGATACACTACTGTCAGCCGTAAGAAAGCTGGGAATCCCCAGAAAATCTCAATATTCCCCAGCGGAGTATACAGATGTTCCCAAGCAAGCATCCCCGGCAGTCTTAATATAAGATTGTTCCCCAGCGGAATACCAGACACCCCAGTGGAGCCACTTCCCCAGTACAGTCCCAAAGTTTCCCCAGGAGAGTTCAATCAATTTCCCCAGTAGATTCAGGAAGCTTATCCCCAGTAGATTCTGGAAGCTTATCACCTGCAGAGTACGAATGCATATCCCTGGCTCTATTCAAAGGTTATTCCCCACCAGGGTCTAACTGGGTTATCCTCAGCTAAAAAACCATGGAAAGATCATCCTCGGTGAAGTTCTTCCTATCCCCCGGTGGAGTTCATCAAATCTTCCAACAAAGCTTATCAACGGTATCCCCAGCGGAGTTATCATCAAACCTCAGCGAAGTATCTCTTCCCACAGAGTATTCCCCGCAGAGTATCTCTCCAACAAGTTTATTCCCCAACTGAGTCATCTTCTCCTACCGGTTTATTCTTACAATCATCATCCCCAGCGAAAACAAAGAACTCTCCTCTTCAAACATCAGCCCAGGATCCAAGCTCCCGGCATTCGTCAAGGATTTATTTTCCTAGACGAAAATACATTCATAAACATATCACATTTCATACATCCTACTTACATACACAATGCATGCACATACGCATCATATCACACAATCTCGTCTATTTTGAGAACATCATGACATCGTGCAATTCATAAATCATGACATTGCATACAACTGATGTTTTACCTTTTCAGGAAAAAGGTCAATCCAAAGATAATTACTATCAACTGTCGCAATTCCATATTCGATACCTGTACCTAGCCAGGGCATGTCTGTGAGCGATCAATCCCAGAATCGATTCCTGTATCCTGCCAGGGCACGTCTGAAGAGTTTAAAGATCCGATTCCTGTATCCTGCCAAGGTGTATCTGTTGACACCTATTTTCCGGACTCGATTCCTGTATCCTGCCAGGGAACGTCTGAAGAGTTTGAAGATCCGATTCCTGTATCCTGCCAGGGTATATCTGTTGACGACTATTTTCTGGACTCGATTCCTGTATCCTGCCAGGGCACGTCTGAAGAGTTTGAAGATCTGATTCCTGTATCCTGCCAGGGTGTATCTGTTGACGACTATTTTTCGGACGCGATTATTGTATCCTGCCAGGGCACGTCTGAAGAGTTTGAAGATCCGATTCCTGTATCCTGCCAGGGTGTATCTGTTGACGACTATTTTCCGGACTCGATTCCTGTATCCTGCCAGGGCACGTCTGAAGTGTTTGAAGACCCGATTCCTGTATCCTGCCAGGGTGTATCTGTTGACGACTATTTCCGGACTCGATTCCTGTATCCTGCCAGGGCACGTCTGAAGAGTTTGAAGATCCTATTCCTGTATCCTGCCAGGGTGTATCTGTTGACGACTATTTCTGGACTCGATTCCTGTATCCTGCCAGGGCACGTCTGAAGAGTTTGAAGATCCGATTCTTGTATCCTGCCAGGGTGTATCTGTTGACGACTATTTCCGGACTCGATTCCTGTATCCTGCCAGGGCATGTCTGAAGAGTTTGAAGATCCGATTCCTGTATCCTGCCAGGGTATATCTGTTGACGACTATTTTCCGGACTCGATTCCTATATCTTGCCAGGGCACGTCTGAAGAGTTTGAAGATCCGATTCCTGTATCCTTCCAGGGTGTATCTGTTGACGACTATTTTCCGGACTCGATTCCTGTATCCTGCCAGGGCACGTCTGAAGAGTTTGAAGATCCGATTCCTGTATCCTGCCAGGGTGTATCTGTAGACGACTATTTTCCGGACTCGATTCCTGTATCCTGCCAGGGCACGTCTGAAGAGTTTGAAGATCCGATTCCTGTATCCTGCCAGGGTGTATCTGTTGACGACTATTTTCTGGACTCGATTCCTGTATCCTGCCAGGGCACGTCTGAAGAGTTTGAAGATCCGATTCTTGTATCCTTCCAGGGTGTATCGGTTGACGACTATTTCCGAACTCGATTCCTGTATCCTGCCAGGGCACGTCTGAAGAGTTTGAAGATCTGATTCCTGTATCCTGCCAGGGTGTATCTGTTGACGACTATTTCCGGACTCGATTCCTGTATCCTGCCAGGGCACGTCTGAAGAGTTTGAAGATCCGATTCCTGTATCCTGCCAGGGTGTATCTGTTGACGACTATTTCCGGACTCGATTCCTGTATCCTGCCAGGGCACGTCTGAAGAGTTTGAAGATCCGATTCCTGTATCCTGCCAAGGTGTATCTGTTGACGACTATTTTCCGTACTCGATTCCTGTATCCTTCCAGGGCACGTCTGAAGGGTTTGAAGATCCGATTCTTGTATCCTGCCAGGGTGTGTCTGTTGACGACTATTTTCCGGACTCGATTCCTGTATCTTGCCACGGCACGTCTGAAGAGTTTGAAGATCCGATTCCTGTATCCTGCCAGGGTGTATCTGTTGACGACTATTTTCCGGACTCGATTCCTGTATCTTGCCAGGGCACGTCTGAAGAGTTTGAAGATCCGATTCCTGTATCCTGCCAGGGTGTATCTGTTGACGATTATTTTCCGGACTCGATTCCTGTATCCTGCTAGGGCATGTCTGAAGAGTTTGAAGATCCGATTCCTGTATCCTGCCAGGGTGTATCTGTTGACGACTATTTTCCGGACTCGATTCCTGTATCCTGCCAGGGCACGTCTGAAGAGTTTGAAGATCCGATTCCTGTATCCTGCCAGGGTGTATCTGTTGACGATTATTTTCGGACTCGATTCCTGTATCCTGCCAGGGCACGTCTGAAGAGTTTGAAGATCTGATTCCTGTATCCTGCCAGGGTGTATCTGTTGACGACTATTTTCCGGACTCGATTCCTGTATCCTGCCAGGGCACGTCTGAAGAGTTTAAAGATCCGATTCCTGTATCCTGCCAGGGTGTATCTGTTGACGACTATTTTCCGGACTCGATTCCTGTATCCTGCCAGGACACGTCTGAAGAGTTTGAAGATCTGATTCCTGTATCCTTCCAGGGTGTATCTGTTGACGACTATTTCCGGACTCGATTCCTGTATCCTGCCAGGGCACGTCTGAAGAGTTTGAAGATCCGATTCCTGTATTCTGCCAGGGTGTATCTGTTGACGACTATTTTCGGACTCGATTCCTGTACCTGCCAGGGCACGTCTGAAGAGTTTGAAGATCCGATTCCTGTATCCTGCCAGGGTGTATCTGTTGACGACTATTTCCGGACTCGATTCCTGTATCCTGCCAGGGCACGTCTGAAGAGTTTGAAGATCCGATTCCTGTATCCTGCCAGGGTGTATCTGTTGACGACTATTTTCCGGACTCGATTCCTGTATCCTGCCAGGGCACGTCTGAAGAGTTTGAAGATCTGATTCCTGTATCCTGCCAGGGTGTATCTGTTGACGACTATTTTCCGAACTCGATTCCTGTATCCTTCCAGGGCACGTCTGAAGAGTTTGAAGATCCGATTCCTGTATCCTGCCAGGGTGTATCTGTTGACGACTATTTTCCGGACTCGATTCCTGTATCTTGCCAGGGCACGTCTGAAGAGTTTGAAGATCCGATTCCTGTATCCTGCCAGGGTGTATCTGTTGACGACTATTTCTGGACTCGATTCCTGTATCCTGCCAAGGCACGTCTGAAGAGTTTGAAGATCCGATTCCTGTATCCTGCCAGGGTGTATCTGTTGACGACTATTTCCGGACTCGATTCCTGTATCCTGCCAGGGCACTTCTGAAGAGTTTGAAGACCCGATTCCTGTATCCTGCCAGGGTGTATCTGTTGACGACTATTTCTGGCCTCGATTCCTGTATCCTGCTAGGGCACGTCTGAAGAGTTTGAAGATCCGATTCCTGTATCCTGCTAGGGTGTATCTGTTGACGACTATTTCCGGACTCGATTCCTGTATCCTGCCAGGGCACGTCTGAAGAGTTTGAAGATCCGATTCCTGTATCCTGCCAGGGTGTATCTGTTGACGACTATTTTCCGGACTCGATTCCTGTATCCTGCCAGGGCACGTCTGAAGAGTTTGAAGATCCGATTCCTATATCCTGCCAGGGTGTATCTGTTGACGACTATTTTCCGGACTCGATTCCTGTATCCTGCCAGGGCACGTCTGAAGAGTTTGAAGATCCGATTCCTGTATCCTGCCAGGGGGTATCTGTTGACGACTATTTTCCAGACTCGATTCCTGTATCCTGCCAGGGCACGTCTGAAGAGTTTGAAGATTCGATTCCTGTAACCAGCCAGGGAAAATCTGTTGACGACTATTTCCAGATTCGATTTCTGTATCCATCCAGGGCACGTCTGAAGAGTTTGAAGATTCGATTCCTGTATCCAGCCAGGGCACATCTGTGAGAAACCAATTGTAGATTCGATACCTGTATCCAGCCAGGGCATATCTGCATAAAGAGTTTGAAGATCAACTCCTGTAACAGGCCAGGTAATTATTTTTCTTTCTCAGGTACGCAAGTTCTCGCTAAGGAATCTCTTACGCGGTCGACAACTAGATGGCATCTATAAGCCCATCCACATACCAACAACTCCAGATGGCATCTATAAGCCCATCCTCCCATTACAGTTCCAAATGGAATATATAAGCCCATTCCCGACAAGGCTCTGTCATACTTCCAGATGGCATCTATAAGCCCATCCTCCTACCCATCATCTCTCCAAATGGCATCTGTAAGCCCATTCCCGCCATCACACTGTTGATATTTTACTATGTGAGTGCAAATTTCTGGGCACTCTAGTGTTCAATCATCTTCCACCCTCGGATCACGAAAGGCACACAAGCCAATCTACATCCTCAGGTCTAAGAAGATTGAACAGGGGCAACTGTTGTACCCCAAAATTTTCCCTCCCATATTCTTCAAAGTTTTGACAAGCATCACCTCAAAGGGTTCAAAGTCTACTCAAGGAGTTACACAGTCAACCACTCTCCTAAGCCAGTCAAAATTAGGGTTTTGGTTCTTGCAAGGAAATTGAGGTTTTCAAGGGCCCAATCAAGTCCCATATGCTCATATACATTGTCAAGCACCTACATGTCAAGTTTCAAGGCTCACAAGGTCAAGTTGCACAGTCAAAAACCCTAATTTCCTCACAATCAACTGCAGGGGCAAAATGGTCATTTGGCAGTCAAAAGTCAAAATTTTTGGTCAACATCTTATTTTGAAGCCACAATCATAATTTGATCAAGTCTTGATCATGATTTCACAAGAATGGCTCAAAAATCATCAAGGTGTCAAAAGTTTCTATTTTTGGACAGCTGAAAAGTCAACTGCAACTTGACCAAGGCATAACTTTTTCATGGTTCATCAGAAAAATACCATCCAATGCTCATCTTGAAGAGGAAGACATTTCCTATAATTCATCTTCACATTCCAAATCCAAGAAATGCTCTCACAAAAAGTTATCAATTTCAACATTATAGGTCATTTTTAAAAGTCAACAAAAAGGCACTTTAAGTCAAAGACCATAACTTGAGATTGGTAAATCAAAATGACATGGGACCAAAGACATTGGTTAGAGGACTTTAAGAACTTTCCAAAATATCCAAAAACATGTTCATAGCTTCAAAATTGAGCAAGATATGCATTGGAGAAGTTGGGAAATATTTTGTGAAATGGCTAAAGTCAACTATCCTTGAAACTTCATTTTTGACAAAAAGGGCCCACTTTTTCCACTTGATTCAGCTTGGCCATGCCTCCCACGTGTCCCACAATTTATTTCAAGATTAAAAATTAATTTTTCTATTTTTATTTAATTTTATTTGATTTAATTCATTTTAAATCTTTAAAATTCAAATAAAAATCAAGAAAATTAATTAAGGGATATATTTTGTGTTGAATAGCTTTGATACACCATCATTCACCTTCCAAATTCGTGCTAGACCTATTCCAAGCATAGAAATTCAAAATTGAAGCAAGAATGGTAAGTTGTTTTAATGGTGTTCATGGCAAAATCCAAAACATAATTGCAAGGCTTCAAGGCTCATTATATGGATTGATACTCATTCAAAACCATATATGCAAACTTTCCCAACACAAAACACAACCTAGAAACCTCTGAAGCGGCAACCCTAGTTCTCTCAAAATTTTTCCAAAGTTGACAAATTCGAATTTGTTCTTCTAGCAAATTTTAAAGAGTGTTAGGCATCCAATCGTGTTCCTGGGCATAGCAGCAATCATTTTCAACCCTTACACGAAGCCAAAGCATCCCAGATCGTGCCCTCTAGCTCTCATTGGTTTTTCAAATTTCTTGAATTCTTTTTTTATATTTCATACATTATTAACTGTTTTTGATGGCTTGTGTGAACTCAGGACACTCATTAGAATGCATTTGACGCATAACATGCAAGTTTTAACGCAGGAGTAAGGACCTGCCATTGTTAGGGCCGTTTTGGTTATCTTCTTCGAAACTCCCTGTACAGTCGTTTTCAAGCCAAAATAATGGCACCATTGAACCCGCAGGGGTTGAATTAGGGTGACTAGGTCCTTCTTTTTCTTTGATTTCCCCTATTTTGCAGGATCGGCCATAGCACTCGCCGGAGAAGACGACCGGAGCTAGGGCTCCAGCGTCGTTGACTGTTAAAGACTCAGGCGTTGCTGGCGTGGCATGATGGCTCAATCTGATTCGCTTCCATGTTATACCTGGGTCCCACGCATGCTGACTCTGTTTAAAATTCAAACATGCCACGTTTTCATTTTTAACCATTTGATTGCATAATAGTGACACCAAAGACAGCTGATTCAGATGGCAACGCGTTAGTGGATTTCTCCAGAGGGCACGAGTTCGAATCTTGGTCCTGGCATTTTTTCTTTCCCTTTTCCATAATTAACATGCTTTCTATGTTTTTTTCCCTTTTTAAATATTTTTATCCTAATTTAGTTTATCTTTAAATAATTTTCTCATGCATTTAAAAAATCACAAAAAATATTTTCCTTTTGCATTTTAATCAGAAAAATCTTTATTTAATTATTGACATTAAAATTAATATTTTTGCATGCATATTTTAATTAATTGTTAAATAATCATTAAATTGACTTTTAATTGCTTTTAATTATCAAAATTGATCCAAAAAATACCAAAAATTATTCTATCATTAAATTAGCATAACTAACTTTTTTCATAAAAAATCCAAAAAGAATTAACATCATTATTATTATTATTATTTTATTTTGTAAATAAACATTAATTGAAATAGTTTAATTAGGCAATTTTGACTTTTCTTTTAACAAATAAAATAATTTAGAATTAGGTTAACTTAGAATTTTAATTCTTTTCTTTTATTTCATAAAAAACATAAAAAACATAAAAAATACATTTTCTTAATTAAATTAATTAATTAGTCATTAGTTAGTTTTAATTCCGTTTTAATTACAAAAAGACAAAAAAATCAATTTCTTTTCTAAAAAGGGTCAACACCCTTAAGACATTCCCGATTCTTCCTTTCGCGCGCATTTTCAGTTTTAATTCCTTATTTCTGATTATTATGTAACTGCCTCCGGATGTAATAGTAATTAGGATTTTTACTGTTCTTATTTACTTTCCGTACTTATTTACCAAAAACGGGTCTTTGTATTTTTTGGTGATGTATAGACCCGCGTCTTGTAATAGCGTAGGATTTATGTTTCCGCAATTTACTTTCCGCACCCCTTAACTGTTAAATGCATGAAAGAATGTATGGTAAATAAAAACAACTCGTAGCTCACAAATAACATGTACCAAGACAAACATTAACTGAATACAACACACAAAGCACATACCACTCTTAGGGTACGCCTCACTGGTTGCCTCGAAACGTGGTCATCAAGTATAGGGTGTCTTAGAGGTCGCCCTTCTGTCTAAAGATCCAGTTGCCTCGAAACGGTTGCCTCGGATAAAAGGATCTAGGACATTAGGGTTACCACTAAGGTGTCCTACCATTGCTTAGGTGACCACACTGTCCCTTAATCGAATTGACCCGAACACCTCCAACGATGGTGCTACCTACCTCTCAATGGTGGGATAGCACTATCTAAAGGACTCTTACACAACTTAATTCCTTAGAGTAGGTAGATTCTCATAGGTACTTGCTCTTTTCAAACAAACAAAACAACTTTTCGCACTCACACTTTCTAAAAGTTTTCAAACAAATTTTTCATACACTCTTGAGGACTGATACAAGAGTTACTTAGAAATCTTTCAAAACGAAACTTTTTCAAAACCCACACACACTTGAAAAGCAAACAATCTTTTGAAAACATAAGAGCAAATACCTAAGAGCCCGTGGATAACCACGGATAGAAAGGGTGCTAACACCTTCCCTTTCTATAAATCTACCTCCCAAACCGAGAAACATTCTCAAAGAAGGAATTTTGCTGTGCTTTTGTCCTTTCCATGTTGGAGAACATAAAAGACGGTGGCGACTCTTGCTTACCGCGACATTTCGCGAACCAGCTTAAAAAACAGTCAGTTCTATTTCCACCGATCACACCAAGGTTCTAAGGATAAGGGTTCTAAAGACCAAGCGCTGAAGACTCTAAAGACATAAGTTCTAAAGATTCTAAATATTTGAAGTTCTAAAGACCCAAGGCTCCAAGAAAAGGTTCTCACAACCAAGTGCTGAAGAATCTGAAGATGCAGTTCTGAAGACTTGAAGTTCTAATAACCTTGTGTTATGTTCTCGCTTCTAAACTCATGCTTGTAGAAGCCTCTGAAGTGCAGAAGGAAAGAAGATAATGTTAATGTGGTACAAATAGTACATGGTACAATCAACATTTTATTCCACTACCATGAAAGGATGGACGTGCAGGCACGATCTTGTACCATACGTTAGCTGCCAATATTTATGGAAATCCCAAGAGTACCCCTCAACGGATATATTATTTTATTGGCTATATAAAGGCTTGAAGACTAAGATAGAAACTTCCAATTCACTGAATAATCACGCGCAAACGCTATTCATAGCTTTCATAAATAATCTGAAATTTTACAAAACCCTTAGCTTAAGATAGATTTCTGTTTATTCTAAAGAATCTGAAAATGGGTCTATGTTCAAAGTAAGATGTCATTAGAATCAAACGTGTTTTAGTCGTAGCCTGAAGGGATAAAATTCTGAATTAAGTAAAAGATTTCTAATTTGTTTTATCTCGGTCGTTAGATGATGTTTCGGTTAGAAATGTTCGTGATCAGATGGAAATCTTCGTGGGTTTCCATATACTAAGAATATCAAATGAATTACCTAAATAGACTTAGTGTCTATCACACTCTACCTAGGTCATGCACGAGCAGTTATTTTTCTTGAAATTGATTAATCATGATTACATTTATTTAACTACTCCTTTTCACAATGTCTTGGGAACATCCGTTTCATGCCTTTGTCTGATATTCTCTGTCGTATTCCAATTAAATGCTTTCGTGTTCTTTCACCTTAACGTTTGATTTACTTCTTATTTCATTTCTTTCTTTTAGCAGTCTGTGACGTCATTTGAGTGTTTCAATAGTCTTACTTCGTGAACTTCTTGGCTGACTATTTATATCTCTTCTCATCTATAGTCATTCATCAAGTCCTTATCCTTGTATCATCTTCAACCGTCTCTTCTCTTCAAACTTGTCTGCATACCATGGCTGTTAGAACCTGATCGAAAAAATAGCCAGTGTACTATTTTCGTGATGTAGTAATAGTGGGAGTTTCCCAAGATATCAATCTCAAGGACTGCGTATGACTACCGAGTTGAATATGTGGTTCAGTTGAACAAAAATAATATGGTGGGTTTGGATTTGGGATTTAAACTCTAACAATGCTAAGAATGAGTAGAAAGTAAATTGTGACTTTTTATAATAGTGAGTAACATGCTAGGGGTAAGTGTATAATTTGTCAACTGATAACTTTGACTCTTGGTCTTTTCAACAAGTTCATTAACCTTAACTACCAATTATTAAGATTATTTTTCCCTAAGTCCTTAGTGAAAAACCTTTATCCTTCTACCCTAATTTTAATGTCCATTCAAATTAGTGAAGAAGTTAAGCATTTGATTATCAATAATTTATCTGGTTATTATAGGATTACCCTAGTCCTAGTTGCAATCTTCTACAATATAATTATTTAAGAAAACCTTAACACAATTGTCCAGTTCTGCCGTGTTAAGAAAAGTAAACCCTATTGGTCCGATAGAGAAAACAATATTATAATTTGAAACAATTAAATTGATGAAAAAGAAATAATACATTGATAAAACAAAGAGATCAGTATCGTTATAATGACAAATCAGGGACACCCCTAGCATTGGGGGTTTAGCCTCTCATAGAATTCAAAAGAAAAACAACGATAAAAATAGAGTTAAACATTACAAAAAGGTTGGAGTTGTAGATCTTTAATTGCTTCCGCGCCTAAAAGATTCTTCATCTCCAAAACTCTTCAAACTCTCTCCATTAGCGTGCAATCCTTCAATCATTTCAAAAAGTCCTCGTTTTCTTCTCAGAAACAGGTCTAAATAGTGTTAGGTCATCCACCAGTAATGCCAAAATGTCCAAAATACCCTTAATGCTCCAAGACACTTAAAATTCCAAAAATCAACATTCTTAGCGTATTGACTGACACGGGCCGTGTCATGCGACACGAGCACCCGTGTCAACCTTTGTTATTTTTTTTCCATGCAGGTGTTTTGACACGAGCCATTTCGTAAGACATGGGCACCCGTGTCAGCCTCTGTCTTTGTTCCAACACAACCTCTCGCCCAGACCTTCTGACACGGGCCGTGTCAGCTGACACAGGCACCCGTGTCAGCCTCTTCCTTTTCTCCCCTTTTGAATTTGTGCATCCTCTCCTGACAGGGCCCGTGTCAAGTGACGCGGGTGACCGTGTCAGGACCTCTGTAGCCTCCAAAATTCTTCTTCTCAACACCGGAACTCCCATTTTCCTCGCCCAAGTCCTTTGGACTTTTATGCCTGTATCGGTAACATAGACCACTACCTAGAAAACACATAAAATGCAACAACAAGATATAAACTTATACTAAAAATAACACGAGAAATAAAAATTGGAAAAGTAAAAAATCTTCAAAAAACAATAGACAAAAGAACCATAGTGTTACCAATTTTTGTGGATTAATGCCGAGTAAGTGAATGAAAACAAGTAGAATTGGTGACCAATCATAACCCAAAACTTATCTCATTGCTTTTCCTCAAGTGATGCTCGAGACAACATTAAGGTCACCCCCAAACTGTTCACAATTTTTACCATAATACTACCTTGATCTTTCGCGACTTTCTTTTCACTTTCCTTTCAATATTTCCTTCTTCGTCGACTTTTAATGTTCCGCTACACTTCCACATTGAGGTATCTTGTTACCTGTCATATTTTCACACTCTCACCAAATATCTCAGGTTAAAGTGTTTACACTCAATAATCAAAGCATGCAAAGTCAACTCACGAATTTGAATAACATCTACCTTTATCTCATACACACATGACACACACTTTTTGAGGGCTTTTATGGTTGTAACGGGGCTTAGGGACAAAGTGGAATAAACAAATAAAAGGAAAAAAGCTAGGGTTTTTTTTGGCTCAGAGTCAGTGTTACTATAGTCATTACTGTGTCATGTACCTTTTTCACAATTAAGAGTGTCCAACATCGTTTTCTTAGGATTGGTTATTTTTTTCCTCAAGTGTTTCTTTTGCTGATTTTTTTTTCTTTCACAACATTCTTTTCAACCAAATCCTTCTCTAGGCAAGTGTTTTGTTCTAATTCTCACTTATTTTCTTTTTCTTTGTTATTTTTTTTAGTTTATGTTTCCCTTTTTTCTGCACTTACCCACATTTGTCTTCTTGGTGTCCCGACCCCAAACTTAAGAATTTGACACAGATCAAACATAACAACACTTATCTAAACTGGGTTAAGTTGATTGGGCTAAACGTTACATAAAGTGGTTAACAATCAAACAAACTAACTAACTAATATAAGGCTCGAACGGGGTTAACGAGGGGTATATGAAAATTTGGCTTGAAAGACTTTGGGTTAAAATAAATAAGTGCCTCAGTGTGTATACATGTGTAGAAATTTCAAAAAATACTTATGCAAACCAAGAGTGACAATGACATACCTGAAAAACTCTCATGATGATATTTGTGTTTGGCTTTTTATGATCCTCAACATGTTTGATATAGCTTGCAGGTTCCAAAATACCTCTAGTGTAATATAGCTTATTCTCAGTCTCGGGTGCACAATACTCCTGTATCAGTCTAGTGTCGGACAGTCGCGTCTAATCCTTCACCTAAGCAGTGCCAATTAACAATACAAAAAACTAAAAACTAAAAAAAAAAATAGTAAAATAATAACCCCCCTCACACACACTTGAACTAAACATTATCACAATGTTTTTGTACAAGAGAGAAGGGGAACTCATAAAATCATCGTTACGGGGGAGGAGGAAATTGAAACATCAAATGTTGCATCATCTTATGCATTTCATCCACCAACTTTCCCTGTCTAACCTGTTCAACTCCTTGACGGGTTTGCTCCTTCCAGAGGTCCCTAAACTCAGCTTGTATCCAAGACAACTGGTCTTGAGTTATAAATTGTGACCCTTCACCTGATTGAGTGGGTATCTCTGGGGAAGGATCCACATGCTCTTGATCCTGAGCATCCACATCCATTTGGTCTTCCACGTCATGGTCCCCATCATTTTTCTCATCCTGGAGATCACTGACATATATCTAGTTATTTCTTGCAGCAATAGAAACTCTTTCAGGGTCAGGGAGTGCAAGAATAAACATCTTTTGACTCATGACAACATAATGATCACTTGCAATCTGAATCATACCTTGGTTGACCAGAGCATTCATGTTCAACTTATTATTACATGCTACTAGGGCTTCATCAAGCACAACAGGATCATAACCAAAGTTGTTGTCTATCTGGGTGATGGTGCCTCCAACTGAAATGCCACTAGAGGTTGCTCGACCTACTTTTCCCAAATGATCGGCAATGAAAGTGGCCATATTTACCGAAATCCCATGGGCCATGGCATACATCAGATATAACTCTTTTCACATAGCCACCCCTATGCTATCACGTCTTCCGAACAGGGAATAAGCCAAACTCTTCTGAGCATATATGAAGCAAGGATTCTGAATACAAGATGCCTTAGCACCCTTAGCAACATATTGGGGCAAATCTGTAATACCCAACCAGAAAGATTTTGCCCTAAAAGTGTCTGGGATGGCCCTGGGTCCATGAATAGGTAGACGAAGGATGTCTCCTAATTCCTCAACCGTTAACTGATGGTCAGTGTTATACAACCTTCATGTCATAGTGTCGATGTGGTGTCTGATAGTACCTGTCCAAGTTGTTTTCAACCTAAAATCCATAGAACTCAAGAATTTAAGGGTTATACGCTCAAAAGTTGGCGCCTCGAAATGCATGAATTCTAAAATACCTATCACATGAAACATCCTATTTACTTTATCCAACAAACCTAGATCAGATAACGTTTTAGAGCATATATACCTTGTTGGCAAAATCTTACGCTTAACATGGTATGAATAGCGTGCCTTATGCTCCGAATTATCAAAGATGATTCCATGGTCATTGGGTTAGAGATTTCGTCTCTTCCTCGGTATCGAAGGTTCAGCTGCTGGCTGAGATCCTTGAACAATTCGCTTCGGGGGCATTTTGGATGCCTGAAAAAAATACGAAATTTCACGAAAGAGTTAGAGGAAAAAGTTACCAGAATATGGTAGAGGCTGGAATTTGGGACAAATTTTATGAAGGAGTATATGCAATGAGTGTGAGATAATTGTGAAAGAGAGAAGCTTTTTTTGAAGGTGGTTATGGGTTTTGTAGAGAAAGGGGGAAGAAGATGAGAGGTTAGGTAAAAAATGAGAGAAAAAGAAAAGAAAGAGAGAAATAGGGTTTTAAAAAAAACTAAATTCCACGTGGG
The DNA here is from genome assembly GCA_948472305.1 of Vicia faba. NCBI lineage: Eukaryota > Viridiplantae > Streptophyta > Magnoliopsida > Fabales > Fabaceae > Vicia > Vicia faba. The sequence goes on along the minus strand of OX451736.1, from coordinate 589,924,879 downwards.
GCCCACAGATTAAACTTTTCGTTTTTGTCCAGATGGCCTGACACGGGCCTTGTCCTATGACACGGACGACCGTGTCAGGCTCTACCTTAGTGTATAATTTACCAAAAATTCCCAGCTTTCCTGACACGGGCGGTGTCAGGCTCTGCATCCTGCATTCATTTTACCCAAAAATTACAGATGGTCTGACACAAGCCGTACCCCGTGACACGATCGACCGTGTTCGGTGCTGCTGCTTTCTCCTCCCTCATTCCTGTTGAGCTGACACAAACCGTGTCCCGTGACACACTGTGTCATACCATGTTTAGTCCACTTCCTCCTTTGTCTTTGTCACCTGCTTATGGCAATCTACACTCAAAGAACTCACTCTTTGCCGGAAAAGAAAACTTGAAGTACATCATGAAAACAAAACAAAAGAAATAATTAGAAATTAGACTTGTGGGTTGCATCCCACGAAGTGCTTCGTTTAACATCGCATGGCTCGACGATCGTCCATCTTACCCTGTAAGATGAACATTATCAATCATACCCCTCTCATGCCCAGTGTAATAAGGCTTCAACCTTTGTCCATTCACCTTAAATATATCCTTGTTGGCTTGATTTTTTAATTTGATCGCTCCATGTGGAAATACTTTATGAATAACAAATGGTCCTGACCATCTCGACTTCAGCTTTCCAGGGAACAATCTCAACCTCGAATTGAACAAGAGAACTAACCGACCTTCCCAAAATTCCTTTTTCTGGATCTTTTGATCATGCCATTTCTTTGTTTTTTCTTTATATATTTTGGCATTCTCATAATCTTGGTTCCTAAACTCTTCTAACTCGCCGAGTTGAAGAATTCAGGATTGACCATCTTTCATCAGATCACAGTTAAGGAATTTGGAAGCCCAAAATGCCTTATGCTCGAGTTCGAGCGGAAGATGACAAGCCTTACCATAAACTAACTGATAAGGGGACATACCTATTAGAGTTTTAAACGTTGTTATGTATGCCCATATAGCATCCTTCAGCTTCACTGACCAATCTTTTTGCGATGCACTGACAATATTTTCAAGAATCTGCTTTATCTTCATGTTCGATACTTCAACTTGACCACTCGTTTGAGGATGATACAGAGTGGCGATTTTGTGTTTCACATTGTATTTCTTCAGCAGATTCTCCATCAGCTTGTTCAAGAAATGGATACCTTCATCACTAATTAGAGCTCTAGGAACCTCAAACCTCGAGAAAATATTATTTTCCAGGAAATTTACTACAACCTTGGCATCATTAGTGGGTAACGCTACCGCTTTAACCCACTTTGAGACATAGTCCACCGCCACCAAGATGTAATTTTTACCAAATGAGGGTGGGAATGGCCCCATGAAGTCTATTCCCCACACATCAAATAATTCGACCTCTAACATAGCATTCTGAGGCATTTGGTTCCTCTTTGAGATGTTTTATGTCCTCTGACACCTGTTTCCTTCTTGCATTATGCCTTGGGAATCCTTGAAAAGTGAGGGCCAGTATAGCCCAAATTGGAGGACTTTTGCCACTGTTCTATCTCCACTAAAATGTCCTCCATATTATGAGTCATGGTAGGCTTTTAAGACACCTATCTATTCTTCTTCTGGGACACATTTTCGAATCAGTCTGCCGATTCCTTTCTTGTACATGAATGGTTCATCCCACAAATAAAACCTGCAATCATGTAAAAACTTTTTCCTCTTATTAGAATCAAAACCATTAGGTATTATTCCACCTACCAAGTAGTTCGCGTAGTCTGTAAACCACGGTACGCCAATCACAGCTCGGATTTGTTCATCAACAAACTCATCCTTTATTGGGCGGTCCTCCTCAATTTCTTCTATTAGGGACATCCAGGATAAGTGATCAGAAACAGTGTTCTCACATCCCTTTTTGTCCCGGATTTCCTGATCAAACTCTTACAAGAGTAAGATCCACCTTATCTGCCTCGATTTTGATTCCTATTTAGATGAAATATACTTCAAAGCTGCATGGTCAGTATAAACAATTTCCTTCGAACCCAACAAGCATGATCTGAACTTGTCTAAAGCATACACCACTGCTAACAATTCTTTTCAATGGTAGCATAATTCATCTGGGCTAGATTCAAAACATGACTTGCATAATAGATCACATGCAAGAGCTTTTCTCTTCTTTGTCCCAACACTGCTCCTACTGCTATATAACATGCATCACACATGATATCAAAAGGTAAAGGCCAATCTGGAGAGATCATAATCGGAACAAACACTAGTTTTCTCTTCAAAGTCTCAAAAGCTTCACCATACTTTTCATACAAAAAAATGGCGCATCCTTCACAAGCAGACTTGTCAAAGGCTTCACAATCTTGGAGAAATCTCTTATGAACCTACAGTAAAATCCCACATGTCCTAAGAAGCTTCTTATCCCTTTCTCATTCACTGGTGGGGGTAACTTTGGTATTACCTCCACTTTGACTTTGTCAACTTCAATTCCATTATGGGAAATTTTGTGACCTAACATTGTACTTTCACACACCATAAAATGAAACTTTTCCCAATTCAGAATCAAATTGGTCTGCTGACGTCTTTCTAACACCAAAGATAAGTTCTTCAAGAAATTCTCAAAAGAAGATCCGAAGACCGAAAAATCATCCATAAACACTTCTATATGCTTTTCAAGCATGTCAGCGAATATGGAGGTCATACATCTCTGAAAAGTAGCAGGTGCATTACATAACCCAAATGGAATTCTCCTTTAGGAGAAAATACCATAAGGGCATGTGAATTTAGTCTTCTCTTGATCTTATGGAGTTACCGTAATCTGATTGTATCTCGAATACCCATCAAGAAAACAGTAGTAATTATGACCAGCTAACCTTTCCAATATTTGGTCAATGAATGGTAAGGGAAAATGGTCTTTTCTTGTAGCAATATTCAACCTTCTGTAGTCTATAAAAACTCTCCGACTTGTAATCATCCTGGTAGGAATTAATTCATTTTTTTCATTCATGACAACATTCGTTCCTCCTTTATTCGGTACCACATGCACAAGACTCACCCATGCACTATCAGATATCGGGTAAATAAGGCCCGCATCCAACAACGTTATTACTTCCTTGCACACCACTTCCTTCATAGCTGAATTAAGTCTTCTTTGAAGTTGAACCATGTTTTTCTGATCATCTTCCATCAATATCTTGTGCATGCAAACTGTGAGACTTATACCCTTCAGATCCTCAATGGCCCATCCGATAGCACCCTTGTATTTCTTGAGAAATTTGATGAGCCGCTCTTCCTGAACTTCTTTTAAGCTAGAGTTGATAATAGCTGGACATTGCTCATCAGTGTCAAGAAAGATATACTTGAGATTTTTAGGCAGTTGTTTCAACTCTATTCCCTTTTTAACCTCTTGTTTTTCTTCAGGAGCTTGTGGTGGTATTAAATCTTCCCACCATTTTGGTTTTGATCTATTCCACATAGGTTGTGCTTCAAACATAGTTAGCACTTCAGATTCTTTCTCATCTATTTCCTCATTGCTTTCAGAAATTAACAAGTTAAGAACTCTCTCTAAAGGTAATTCAAGAATTTTTCTTTGAACTGAGTGAATGAACACTGTGTCTAACACTTCAATACTTTTACTAGTATTTTTCTCATCTTTGAATTTCATGGTTTCTCGCACATTAATTTTTAGCTTCTCATCATAGACTTTGAGGGTCATGGTACCTTCCTCAACATCTATCATACATCTTCCCGTTTCTAAAAAAGGTCTTCCCAGAATTAGCCGTATTTCTTCATCTTCTGGCATTTCAAGAACCACGAAATCAATAGGGAACACAAACTTGTCAATTTTCACAAGAACATCGGCCGCGATACCATATGATCTTTTCACTGAATGATCTGTGTAATACGGTGGCAGAACCGACTGTTATACTGGTTTTGCGTTTGTATTTGAAAATGTTGCGGTAAGCAAGAGTCGCCACTGACTTTTCTTTTATCCAATAAAGGAAAGGGTGAAAAGAAGAGAAAAATACCTTTTTGAGAGTTTTCTGAGTAAGGGGGTAGATTATGGAAAATGAAGGTGTTAGCACCCTTTCTATCCGTAGTTTTCTACGGGCTCTTAGATGCTTAGCTCATTTGAAAAATACCTTATGCTTTTTGTGTGTTTTTGAAAAGTATTTTGAAATGCCATAGTGAAGCAGTTTGCTTTATGGTAACTCTTGTATCAGTCCTCAAGAGTGTTGATAGAGCATTTTTGAAAATGTTTTTGAAAGTGTTTTGTGTATGTGAAAAAAGTTTATTTTTGAGCATAGCATCTAGGAACTATCTATTTTTACTAGAAAAGGTCGTTCTTTTCCTCTTTTCCTTTAGACAGTGCTATCCTACTATTAATGAGTAGGTAGCCCAATCGTTGGATGTTTGAGGGACATTCGAAGAGACATTTTATAATCACAAAGGAAACTGGGCAAGAAACCTTAGTAACTATCCTAGGGTTTTAAGATCATTGTTTACCGAGGCAACATCGAGAGGGTCATCGAGGGACTTATGATCTTTTATTAAACCATAGGTTAGCCATTAAAATCTCTCACGTTTAGAGAGTTGTGACTATTTTTCTGAAAGGCAACCAAAGTGGGAGTACCCTAGAGGTGCGCATGTGCAAGTGTGTTTGTTTTTAGTTATTTTTGTCTTTGATGTTAGGTTTGCTAACGTTGCTTTTAATTTCTTGCCATACAATACTATTACCATACATCTAATAGTTAATATATATAGGAAATTAAAATGCGGAATTTAAATCTACGCTGTTACAAAGCTTCGAGGAGGAGGATTAATTATATAGTCTAAAATTGGGGAAAAATGAATAAAATAGTAAAAATCCTAATTAATTCTATTACATCTAGCAAAAAGATACAATAATATGAATGTAAACACGCGCGAAATGGAAAAGAACGTCTAAAAAAATCTTAAGGTATAAAAATCTTTTTTGTTTGTTTTTATTTTGGGAAAATGATTTAATTAAAATCCTAAGTCTATTATGTTTTAAATTAAAGAAAAGGTTACAATAATTAATTAATTAGTTAATAGAATTAATTTTAATTATAAAAGACTAGACCTAATTTTTGTGATTTTTTTATAATCATTTTACTAAGTAAATAAAACAAAATAATTAAAAGGAAATAAGTTAACAACACAAAACGAAATTTAAGGGGCTAGGATAGTGAAGGAAACTATGCAAATTGTAAAATGCAGGCCTGGATCGAAAAGGAGCCTAGAGCTGCCTTTCGATCCAATGAGGAAACAGGTCGATGGTGCATGATATACTCCTTCGATCTGGGAACATTGGATCTGCAGGAAATCTATTAGAGAAACAAAATAAAAATCCAGACTTGGATCGAATCTAGTCTTGGATTCGATAGCCTATGGCTGCATCATCCTAGTTCGAATCCCCTGGGTCTGAATCGAAAGCTATTTCGTCTTGCAACATCATGAATCCCGAGATTCAAAAGAAAATATAGATCGTTCCCAAGAAATGGCATGATCTCATCTCTGCTCTTAACCTTGTATGTAACGCATGAAAGCAATCACAAACATTAGCAATAACATGAATGTATGATTAACATGAATTTAAAAAAATTGCATACTTAGCTAGTTTGAGATCGAAAGCAAATTACCAATGAAGAGATTGTGTGAGTGATGCTCTAGTGTATGTTAGACCTGCCTAGTGCTTGGGAACGCCTCCTGCAAACTTCAGGGAGTGGGTGGAGCGCTTCTTGAAGAGGTCTGTGAAGGTTGCTTCGATTTTGGATGACTTTGTGAAGATTTTGAGATTTTTGGTGTGACTTTCTGAGGCAGTGTTTCTTATCCTTTTTTCCGTATCCCCTGGCAATGTTCCCTTAGCCTTATATTTATAGGGATGTGAGAAGAGCAAGTATGGAAAGAGACAAAGGCTTTCAAGGCCATGAGACAAAAATCCAACGTATTGAAAGTTTGCCATATTTGGATAATTTTTTCCATTTTGAAATCTTAAGTGAACCTGGACATGTTTCACCCCCTGACTCTTTCGAATGCCCCCACGCCTGGTTCTTCGATTGGATCTGAACTGCTCCTTCGATGGCTCTGAAAATACCTAATTAGCCTAATCGAACACTTCACTGTGACCAGTCGAAGATTCTTTTATCACTTCCTTCAAATGCAATTGCGTAGGAGGCTTGGGCTTGGCAGCATGTTGGACTTTGGCCAGCAAACATCTTGGAACAAGACTCATCATAAAACAAACTAGTTTCCCACAATAATGTGTCCTTTGAATGGGACAATTGTAGGTCCTTCTAAGGAACCATTTATGTGTCCTTCGAATAGGCCATTGAAATGTTTCTTCGAATGGACTTTTGGAAAGTTTCTTCGAAGGGACCATTTTGTGTGTCAAAGTGTGGTAAACTGTGTGTTGAAGAGTTTAGAGGTGGAGTCAAAGCTAGCATGAGGGAAGCCAACTTATTAATGAATTGAATCACATATGAAAGGGGCCTTTGCCTTGTGGATCGAAGGCAAACATGAAGATGCCATTTCCTTGTGAATCAAAGGCAAGCATCAAAGGCAAGCATGAAGAGGCCTTTTCCTGAATGAAGCTTGCATGCAGGAGACCATTGCTTTGTGAATCAAAATAAACATGCAGGAGGCCACTGTTGGTGAATTGAAGCAAACTTGTAGGGTTTTTTTTCCTTGTGGGTCGAAGACAAATTGAAGGGGCCTTTTGCTCAGTCGAAGCTTTATGAATTAAGCTTGATCGTAGGAGGCCCATCGCCCAATTGAAGCTTGTGAATCAAGCTTGCTCGAAGGATTTTAGATGCGTAATCGAAGCTTATGAATTAAGGCAAATTTGCTCTTCTTCGATTTGATGCCTGAAAGCCAAAAATCCAATTGTACTTGTGTAAACTTTCCCTTTTGAAAACCCTTATGAGAAAATGACTTGAGAAAAATGAGGGAAAATTTTGGGGTATAACAGCTGCCCCTGTTCAATCTTCTTAAACCTGAAGATTTAGATTGGCTTATTTGCCTTTCGTGATCTGAAGGTGGAAGGTGATTGAACACTAGAGTACTCAGAAATTTGCACTCGCATGATGTGATGGTTGACTGTGTAGGGAATAGGCTTAAAGATGCCATTTGGAGAAGATGACTGCGAGTTATTGGATATGGGCTTAAAGATGCCATCCAAAGTAGGTGCTGACTTCATAAGAGGTCTCTTTATGGGGGATTTGTGTTCCTGCTGTCTGAGGAGGAGTCCATTGGGGAATGTTGATTTTTGTTGTTCTCCTGCTTGAGGAAAACTCTGTGGAGAATAGAGTATAGGAACTTCAGTTGTCCAAGACTATATTGAGGAGTTATCTCTGGACTGAAGGGATGAAGGTTTGTTGTTTTCTGGTTGAAATCCAGGCTTCACAGTAACTTTCTAGGGAGAATGAAATTAACTGCTATCTGGAAATGTATTAGAAGGAACCTGTGTAGGGATGCTTCAGGCTGAGTCCGTGTTAGACTATTTCTGAAAACTGCGAGAAGGAATCCATGTAAGATTGCTTCAGGATGAGTCAGTGTTAGACTGCATCTAGAGATTAGGAGAAGAAACCCATGTAAGATTGCTTCGAGATAAGTCCGTGTTAGACTGCATCTAGAGATCATGAGAAGAAACCCGTGTAACATTTCTTCAGAGTGAGTCCGTAAGCTGCATCTGGATATCATGAGAAGAAGCCCGTGTAAGATTGCTTCAGGATGAGCCTGTGTAAAGCTGCATCTGGAGATCATGAGAAGGAACTCGTGTAAGATTGCTTCATCTGGTTATGTAGATAGTTTTCCTGTTTGGTTTCAGGTATTAATCTACAATCAGTCGTTCGCAGATAGTTATCCTGTCTTGTTTTAGGTATTAATCCGAAACTTGCTTTGGTCGTTGAGATAGTTGTCCTGTCTGGTTTCAGGTATTAATCTCTGACCTAAGAGAGAGAAAGATAGCTTTCCTGTCTTATTTCAGGTATTAATCTTCAATCTACTCATATAGATAGTTTTCCTGTCCGGTTTCAGGTATTAATCTACAATCAGTCATCCACAGATAGTTGTCCTGGCTTGTTACAGGTATTAATCTGGAACTTGTTTTTGTTGGTCGTTGAGATAGTTGTTGTTGTACCCCAAAATTTGCCCTCCCATATTTCTCAACACATGGCAAGTGAGGTCCTCAAATTGCTCAAGAAAGTCCAAGAGTTGACCAGACAAACTCTCTCCTAAGGTAGTCTATCTCAAATTAGGGTTTCATTTTTCATCAAGATGCTTGAGTCCAAAGGATCCCAAATGCTCACCATTGTCCTAATATGTTCTCAAGATCATCCATGTCAAGTTTCAAGCCTTGCAGAAGAAGTTTGCTCAGTCAATGGCTCAAAGGCCTGAAAATCGACTGTGCTAGGTCAAAAGTAAACTGTGGCTCACATACAGTCAAACTTCAAGATTTTTGGTCAACATACTCATTTTGAAGTATCATTCATCATTTTATCAAGGGTTGATCATGATTCACCAAGTATTTCTCACAATTCATCAAAACCCAAAAGTTGCTAAATTAGGGTTTTGCAGGAAAAGTCGACTCAACTTTTACCAAGCATAACTTTATCATAATTTATTATAAATGAACCATTCAAATATCATTTTGAAGAGGATGCAATTCCATACAATTTATCATCATCTCCCAAGTTCAAAATATGCACTCACAAAAAGATATAAATTTTGACATTATAGGTCATTTTGAAAAGTCAACAAAAACACCTTTTGGGTCAAAGCTTCATACATGAACATGGAAGACTCAATTGAGATGAGACCAAAAGGGTTGCTTAGAGGACATCCTAAGATTTATAAAAAGTCCAATAACACCCTCCTAGGATCAAAATTGAGAGAGATATGCATTGTCAAAATTGGCAGTTTTTGGGAAATTGTCAAAAGTCAACATTGATCAAAATTGCATTTTTTCCACATGGGCCCATCTTTTCAAGATTGCATCTCATTCCTAGCATAGTCCACGACCTATGGGACCCTCCATGCATTATTTATTTATTTAATTTATTTTGATTTTTATTCATTTAAAATTCAAATAAAATCAAATAAATCCAAATAAATCATATAATGTGTTTTAGGGATGATTTTTGCATTGAAGGAAGATCTTATGTGCTGTCAAATGAGAACCAATTTGTGCGAGACTGATTTGGGTTGAAAAAGATTGGATTGAAGCAAATTTGGAAAGATATCATATACCATGAAAGACCAAATCAAATCTTCATAATGGGCAAGATTCAATTCGTTTTTGTTGACCTAATATGTTGCATTACATATACAGAAGGTATCCAAGGCAAGAGAAGAGGTTTAACAGTCGGGAAAGAGGCAGAATAAACTTCAAAATTTCAAAGAAAAAGTGCAGATGGAATTCCAAGTTACAGGTTATCTCAAGCCATCCTAACCTTACCAATCGATTACTGGACGTCTCAGGAACATGTTCCAATCACTAGCAAGCCTCCCCATGTCCTGAAACACGTTGTAGCAGTCACACGGTTAGCCTAAAAAACTCGTTTTCATTTTCATTGATTTATACATCATTTGCACGTTTTGATTACATATTCTTGTTCCTTATTGAGTTTGCAAGCTACTCATTCTATTCAATTGCGTTTTGATGACTGTATGTAAAACTGCCATGGCTAGGGTTTCTTGTTTAGTTTTAGGGCTTTGTAATACAGGTTAAATTGAACGTTGATTCTGGTACCATGATACTCGTGAGGATGAGACGAGTTGATTGGTACCGACCATGGTCATTTATCTTGCTTGTGGATAATTTTTGAGATACATAGGTTTGTAGCTACAGTGCAATGTCCGTAGGTAAAAACATCTTGGGATAAAACGACGGTTGGGAGGTAGAAGATGATGCGTGGCACTCCCTGGTTGGGCAGTTTGAGCTTTAGCACGTTTTTTCCATTAATCATTGTTTTCCATATATTATATTTTGTTTTTATTATATATACAACTAAGTCAGATAGCTCAGTTGGAAAGCGTGCATTAGAAATAGGCCTAAGGACCTGGGTTCGATCCCCAGGTCCCAACCTTTGTTCATATTTTTCTTCAACAGACAATCCAGCACGCTACACATCAGGAGGTTCACCGTGTGTCATCAAGATCTGGCCATTCAATTCATCAGCGCTTCAGATCCAATGCCTTTCCTCTGGAGGACTACCATGCGCCTCCAGTCAACCCACGCACCAGATCCAGCAAAGTCAAAACGGGCCATCAACCTTGGGCCCAGAAATTCATATTCCAACCCCCCCTTTCAGCAAATACCACCAGGCCCATTTAGTACTTTTTCTATTTCTTTTCTTTATTTCATTTTTTATTCTTTTAATTTTCTTTATTTATTTTAATTCACAAATTAATTATTTTTCATAAAAGTTATAAAATCAATAATTCACAAAAAAAATTAGGATTAGCTTTTTTTTATTATTATTGTCAAAATTAATTTAATTTAGTTTAACTTAGGAAAATTGTAATTTATTTTCATAAAATAATATCAAAATAGAAATTAGGTTAAACTTTTGATTTTATTTTATTTTTTTCTCTCAAATAAATAAAAATACAAAAATAGGTTTTAGAATAAATTAATTTATTTTTCTTAATTTAAAATCAATTAGAATTAGGGTTTTCCTTTTAATTTAATAATTTCTCTATTTTCTTAAATAACAAAACATGACAAAAAAACTTTTTTTAATCAATCACAATTAGGTTTAGACAAGGGTCAAAATCCTAGTTGTCTCGTATTTGATTTATCGCGCACGTGTTATTTTTTTTGCCAATATTGTTGTAATTGTTCTTGGTTTGTAATAGTTTAATCTAGGGCTTTTTACTTATCACTTTTTCTCGGGTTTTTGACTATGTAATTAATCCCCTCCCCGAAGCCTTGTAATAGCGTAGATTTACTTTCTCGCATTTTAATTATCGCAAATATTTGACTGTTTAGATGCATGCTGATAGGATTGTATGACAAGAATGCATGACAAATTAATCCAGTTAGAAAACCCTAATGTGCAAAGACTAAATCATTGAAAACAGATCACTCGCACATATCACTCTTAGGGTATACTCACACTTCGGTTTCCTTCGGTAAACGGTCATTAAGTATAGGGTGTCTTAGTGGTTGCCCTCCTGTCTAAAAAGATTAATCGTTGCCTCGGAAATGTTACCTCGGAAATGTTGCCTCGAATATGATCTTAAGACTCTAGGGTTATTACTAAGGTGTCCTAACATTGCTTTAGTGATCGTACGTCTCTTTCGAATTGACCCTTACAACTCCAACGACGGTGTTACCTATTTCTCAATAGTAGGATAGCGCTGTCTAAAGGAACAAGAATAGAAACGATCTTTTTTCGAGTAGGTAGATGCTAGTAGGAACTTGCTCAAATCAAAGCTTTTCACACTTATAGTTTCAAAACAATTTTCAAAACAACTTCGTCACACCTTTGAGGACTGATACAAGGGTTATCACGAAGTCAAACATTTCAAAACAAAGCACATACACAAGAAATTTTAAAAGATGAGCAAGTACCTAAGAGCCCATGGATAGAAAGGGTGTTAATACCTTCCCTTTCTATAATCTACCCCCCGTACTCAGAATATCTCGAAAAAGGATCTTTTTTGTACTTTTTTCCTTTCCGGTTGGATGAAATAAAAGTCGGTGGCGACTGTTGGTTACCGCGACATTTTGCAAACACAAAACACAAAATGCAAACCAGCGTCAAAACATTCGGTTCTGCCACCGTATCACAAAATTGGAGACTCTGCTGGGGACAAATAAGTGGGGTATACCTTAGGATCTAGTTCATCATAATTGCTTCTCTTGATTGTTTTGTTTGCTTTACTGTTAAGGGTTTTGCTTGGGGTTACTATAGATCCTAACCCGGATCTGGGGGATACCTTTTAGGTAAGTAGCAATAGACTGTGAGGGAACTGTATGGCATAGACTGACACAGTTGAAGCAGTGGCTACATTGGTGTGGCACTTTGGTTGGTACTGGTATCCCTTGTGGAGAAACAAGGAGAATACGGGTCCGTCGTGTGGTGTCATTAAGCATTAACTAACCTTAGAACCTTTAATCGCCCAACTTCGCCATTAGAAAGTAGTGAGATAGCCGGCCTCGGTCTAAAGCTGAGAATTGGTTGATACTCGATGCTACACTCATTGAGACTATACTCTCGGAATAGTTCTGGCCGCAAGAAAAGATTGCGTGAGCTGAAACCATGACCGATGGAGGATGGTCAGTGATATTGAGATCCTCTAGAACTCGGTTACTTTTTCTAGGACAGGTTGAAACCAACTTAACTTCAAGAGGGTATTACCTTTGACCTCATGCAAGCCTTAAACCTAAGGGCTTTGTGTGACTTGTTTGTCCTTGCAATACCTGTTATTTGCTATACCTATGTTTTATCATGACATCATGCATCATAACATGGCATTCATGCTTCATTACACTAACCATTTCAAAGACCAAGGGAATTTATCTTTTTTCTATTTTGCAGATCATGGCTTCCGTACGTAGAAAGACTATCTGAGTCAACTTTGTGGAGATACCATCCCAACTCAAAGAGCTAGTGTCAAGAATTTTTGAAACTTCTATGTTCATTAAGAGACATGGTCAACTTCTCAGCCTGGTTACTTCAAACCCTGATGAATAGATGATGAGCGTACTTTTTCAGTTCTTCGATCCCGAGCATCACTGTTTCACCTTTCCAGATTATCAGTTGGTACCCAACTTGGAGGAATTCTCTCATCTATTGGGCATATCCATTCTTGAACAGGTACCCTTCACAGGTATGGAAGAAGTTCCTAAGCCAGAAGTCATTTCCCCAGCTTTACATTTGAAATGGGCCGATGTGGTATCCAATTGGGAAACTCGAAGCAGAGTCGAGGGTTTTCTAGCCAAATTTCTGATAGACTAGGCTCAGCTATTCTGCGATGATTTAGATTTTCAGGCTTTTGAAGATGTCTTGGATCTTCTTATCTATGGTTTGGTTCTCTTCCCTAATCCGGATTCCTTTGTAGATGTGAATGCTATCAAGATTTTCCTTTCTCGCCACCCTGTGCCTACCTTGCTTGGAGATATCTTGCACGCTCTCTATACTCGTACTACGAGGAGAAGAGGGACTCTTATGTGCTGCATGACATTGTTGTCGAGGTGGTTTATTTCTCACCTCCCTAAGTCTGTGTTGAAGAACGAAGAAGGTTTGGGTTGGTCGCGTAGAATAATGTCACTTGCTCATACATATATTCTTTGGTGTTCCCGGGCTATGGAATATGTTGCTGTTATTGACCGTTGTGGGGGGTATCCTAATGTCACATTACTTGGTATCAGAGGAGGTATAACGTACAATCCTTGTCTAGCTTTACGATAATTTGATCGTGCTCTAAGAGATGGTCCCCATAGGTTACTTCTCGAGGATATTGCATTCAACTATGAAGATGATGTTAAAGGGCATCGCCGAAGGTTCATACGAGCTTGGGGCATGGTAAATAGATCTGACCCCCATGAGTTGGGACCAAAGACTTCCCTTCCTATGAAGCCTTATCTCCAATGGCTCCGAGCTCGCGCCCAGAAGCTTGTGATGCCTTATGCGGCAGTATTACCAGTGATTGTGGAACCCACTACCGAAGACGACATTCCTTACACGGTTCTCTATCCTTACATGCCCACTGATCTTGGGGAGCTATAGAGGTCTTGGATTCAACTTAAGAATGAGAGAGATACTTACAGGGAGCAGTTCCATAAGCAAGAGAGGAAGGTTTTGAAGCTCACCAGGAAGCTCGAGGAGGAGAGAGTGCTCAATGATTACATCAGTACAAAGAGAAAGCATCCATGGGACTTTTGATTTTGCTTTTCTAGTTTTAGATTTGTTTTATTTACTTCTTTGTAACGCCTTAAGGGAATTGTTGAACCTTTCAAAGTTAAGCTAATAAAGTTTTGTTTATTTTTGGTTTGCAAATTTAAATCTCCCAAAGTCTTTGAAAACATTACATGCGCATCCTATTATCATGCACATCATCACAGGTACCATAACAGGTTTCTTATCTTCTTCGCTGTTTATTTCAGCATAAATGTCTTCCGATCAAGCCATGAAAGATCTTCCGGCACAGAACGCCCAGTTCCAACAAATGTTCATAAGTATGGATAAGGGGCAAGAGGATCTGAAAACTCTCATTCTGAAAGAGAAGAAGAAGAAGAAGAAGGTCTGTCTTCTGAATATGGGCAGAAGGTTTGGAGAAAGGTTGAAGCATCAAATTGATCTGACCTCTTCATCCAAAGAAGGGGAGAACCAAGAAGAAGAAAAGGACCCTAGTCCTGCAGTCTCTGATAATGATATTGATTTTGATGATGAGCAATATCCTCCTGCCGAGGATAGGTACAAGCAACTAGAAGACCGTCTGAGTGCCATGGAAGTTCAGAAGATACCTGGTTTGGATTTCAGAGAACTAGGACTGGTATCAGGAGTGGTCATCCCTCAAAAGTTCAAGGCTCTAGTTTTTGCTAAGTATGATGGAGTGTCCTTCCCAAAACTCCATCTTCGCTCTTATGTCAGGAAAATTTAACCCCACACTGCTGATAGAAATTTATGGGTGCACTTCTTTCAAGATAGTCTGTCAGGGACTCAGCTTGAATGGTTCTACCAGTTGGAAGGGGTCAATGTTCGAAACTGGGAAGATCTTGCTGCTGCTTTCTACAAGTAGTATCAGTACAATGCCGACCTTTCTCCCACTCATACTCAACTCCAGAGTATGTCCATGGGTGCAGGTGAAGGGTTCAAAGATTACGCTAAAAAATGGAGAGATTTGGCTGGGAGAGTTCAACCTCCTTTGTATGATAGGGAGTTGGTTGATATGTTTATGGGGACGTTGTGTGGTCCATTTTTCAACCACTTAATCAGCAGCTCGTCATATGGGTTCACCGAGTTGATTTTAAATGGAGAAAGAGTGGAGGCTGAAATTCGAAGTGGTAAAATATAGAAAGATTCCTCTTCGAGTTCAATAAAGAAACCTTTTACTATTAAGAAGGAAGCCATTGCAGTTTATAGCTCGAGGGGCCAAAACAGACCTGAACACCGTCCAACGGTAAATGCTGTAGTGATACCAAGACCTGTTGTTGCCCCACAATGCAACAATCAACAAAGGGTGGAAAGACCACAACGACAATTTACCCGCATTAGCATGACATTGGCTGAAGTGTTACCTCACCTGCTGAGATCCAACTTGACCACATTGAGGGAGGCTCCAAAAAATCTAAACACTACCTCTCCTAGATACAATCCCAACGTGCGGTCCGCCTACCATTCTGAGAGTCCTGGCCACGATACCAATGATTGTTGGGCTCTGAGAAACAAAGTACAAGACTTTTTGGAACTAAGGAGATAGAGTTTGATGCTCCAGAAAAGTCGAATGTAATAACTGCTCCTATGCCCAAACATGGTCGAGGGGTTAATGCTGTTGACAATGATTTGTTTGTGACCTCTGTTGAAGAAATTTCTACTCCTCTTATGATTGTTAAGAGGAATTTGCTGTTGGCCGGTGTATTTTCGGGTTGTGGTGAAGGTTGCCACATGTGCTCGATTTTACCTACTTGTTGTCACTTGTTGAAGTCAGGTGTTCAGAACCTGATCGATAATAAAGAGATTTTGTTTGAGAAGACTATGATTCCTGTTGTTCCAAACGAAGATTTCGCCATTATAACCATTTCCGCCAATCCTTCCAAGGTTTCCTCGAGAAAACCTATTAGGATTACACCTGTTCCAAGAATTGCTCCGCTAATAATCACTGTTCCTGGTCTCATCCCATACACTTCAGACAAGGCTTTCCCATGGCACTATGGTGCTGATGTATATTATCATGGCATTAAGCAAGAGTTGAAGAATGAAGAAGCTGATACTGATGTCAGTAATATTGTCAGGGCTAGTAAGGTTACCAGAAGTGGAAGACTCTTCTCTCCTGAGATTTCCCCTCCGACTGTCCACAAACCTATTGTTATTCCATCTGCTAGTACATCAACTACTGTTCCCGTTCTCACTCCAGTTGTCACTCCTGCCGCCGAGCCATCTGGGAATCGGGGCAAAGAAATCATAGGTGAGCCTTCCCGGACGGAGGCGCCTACAAAAATTGTTGTGGAAGCCTCTAAACAAGAAATAGAGGAAATACTGAAAATTATCAAGAAAAGCGACTACAATATGGTCGAACAGCTGGGGCAGACCCCGTCAAAGATCTCCATGTTGTCTCTGATATTGTGTTCTGAAGCCCATGCAAAGGCTTTGATTTCATTTCTCAAGACTGCTCATGTACCGTAGGAAACTTCTGCAGATCAGTTCAAAGATTGTGTGGCCAGCCTGACTGCTGACAATGGGCTAGAATTTTCAGATGCGGATCTGACTGCTAAGGGGAGGAATCATAATGATGCTCTGCATGTCTCGATTGAGTTCAGGGGCACCACTATGGCTCATGTGCTGGTGGATACCGGATCTTCGTTGAATGTTCTGCCAAAGAAAGCATTGGACCGTTTGGACTACGAGGGTTTGACTTTAAAGCCGAGTAACATTGTGGTAAGGGCTTTTGACGGATCAAAAAGGATGGTGCACGGGGAGGTAGACATCCTTGTCAAAGTGGGATCTCATACCTTTGGGTCCACCTTCTATGTAATGGACATCAAATCATCATATTCTTGCTTGCTGGGTCGTCCGTGGATCTATAGGGCTGGGGCAGTTACTTCCACACTCCATCAAATGTTGAAGTATCCAGTACAGGGGAAAATTGTCACGGTGCGAGGTGAAGAAGAGTACATAGTGAGTCATCTCAATTCCTTCCATTATATGGAGATGGGTGGGAAGTTCATAGAAACTCCTTGTTAGAACTTCGAAGAGGTCCCTCAGACTTTGGCGTCAACTGAAGTTACTACCAACAAACCTCCGCTAAAGATGGCTTCTCTCAAGGATGCCAAAGTTGTTGTTGAAGAAGGTGGGTGTACCAATTGGGGTCGGCTCCCTGATTTCACTCACAAAAATGAAAAATTTGGTTTGGGCTTTACTACAGGGGCTCAAAGGGCTATTAGGCGCGCACAAATTGGAAGACCTCCTCTACACATCAGCAATCAGGGGGTTAATGCAATTGAGGACAATGAAGAAGATTTAGACATCGACAGCTGGATCTACCCAATAACCAATGGTGGACTGAATAATTGGACGGTGAAGGACTACATACCTGTTTCTTTTATTCCACAGTAATTGACTTTTGTTTTAAGATTTATAATAAACAGTTTAAAACTTTACGGCCCGATGCCTCGCCCGAGGCACCTTGGCTTTGCTTGTGAGGGCTTATTATTTGTCATTTTCATATATCATTAATAAAACATTGGACGTTTCTTGCATTACAAATTTTACGCTCCTTGTTTTTCTTTTCTGTCTCTCACTTTATAAAAACAACTATTCTCTTACACACACTCACGTATCACACTGAAGATCCATATCCACTATGGATCCCATTAATAACAGCTCTGCTACTGCCGATTATAACTTCGAAAATCCGATCAACCAAGTCGAGGATGAAGGTGAGGATGATTGTGAAGTGCCTGGAGAACTTGCTAGACTATTACAGCAGGAAGAGAGGGTCATACAGCCTCATGAAGAGCCAGTTGAGTCAGTGAATTTGGGTACAGAGGAAGACATGAAAGAGGTCATAATAGGTGCGAATCTGGATCCTAGTGTCAAAAAACGGCTAATACAGATGCTACACGACTATGTTGAGATCTTCGCCTGGTCCTATGAAGACATGCCTTGTCTAGACACTGATATTGTGGTACATCGTCTGCCAACCAAAGAAGACTGCCCTCCGGTGAAGCAGAAGGTCCACCGTATGCGCCCTGAAATGTCAGAGAAAATCAAGGCCGAGGTCATGAAACAATTTGACGTCGGATTCTTAGCTGTCACTTCTTATCCGCAATAGGTTGCCAATTTTGTTCCGGTACCTAAGAAGGATGGTAAGGTATGGATGTGTGTGGACTACAGAGATCTAAACAGGGAAAGCCCCAAAGATGACTTCCCACTTCCTCACATGGATGTTCTAGTCGACAACACTGCACAACATAAGATCTTCTCCTTCATGGATGGTTTTTCTGGCTACAACCAGATCAAGATGGCTCCTGAGGACATGGAGAAGACAATCTTTGTTACGCAGTGGGGCACCTTCTGTTACAAGGTAATGCCTTTTGGGTTGAAGAATGTTGGGGCAACTTATCAGCGCGCCATGGTCGCTTTGTTCCATGATATGATTCACCACGAGATTGAGGTTTATGTTGATGACGTGATAGCCAGGTCTCAGACTGAGGAAAAGCATCTTGATCATCTCCAGAAATTGTTTGACAGGTTGAAGACATATAAGCTGAGGTTGAATCCGAACAAGTGTACCTTCGGGGTAAGGTCTGGAAAGCTTTTGGGTTCCGTTGTCAGTGACAAAGGTATTCAGGTGGATCCTGCAATGGTAAAAGCCATACAAGAGATGCCAGCTCCCCGCACAGAAAAAGAAGTTAGAGGTTTCTTGGGACGTCTGAATTACATCGCCAGGTTCATTTCACATCTGACTGCTACTTGTGAGTCAATCTTCAAGCTGCTGAAGAAAGATCAAGTGGTAAAGTAGAATGATGAATGCCAGACTGCTTTCAAAATAATCAAGGAATACCTTCAAGAACCACCAATTTTGATGCCTCCAGTTGAAGGAAGACCTTTGATTTTATACTTGACAGTGCTAGACAATTCAATGGGGTGTGTGTTGGGGCAGCATGACGAGTCTGGTCGAAAAGAGCACGCCATTTATTACCTCAGCAAAAAGTTTACCGACTGTGAGACCCGATACTCATTGCTCGAGAAAACTTGCTACGCTTTGGCATGGGCTGCTCGCCGGCTGAGACAGTATATGCTGACTCACACGACTTTGTTGATATCAAAGATGGATCCGATCAAGTATATTTTCGAGAAGCCCGCCTTATCCGGAAGAATAGCAAGATGGCAGATGATCTTAACCGAATAAGACATCCAATACACAACCCAAAAAGCAATCAAGGGGAGTGTATTGGCGGATCATTTGGCGCATCAGGCCGTGGATGACTACAAGTCCATGAATTTCGAGTTCCCGGATGAGAACATCATGTTGGTGACCGACTGCGAAGAACTTGGACCGGATGAAGGACCTGAGGAAGGATCCCGACGGTCTATGTATTTTGGTGGAGCATCAAACGCTTTAGGTAACGGCATTGGCGCTGTAATTATATGTCCTGGGGGATGTCATACTCTGTTCACCGCCCAATTATGTTTTAACTGCACCAATAATATGGCAGAGTATGAAGCATGTATCATGGGTCTTCGAGCTGCTATTGACCAGAGGATTAAGTTCTTGAGTGTATTCGGAGATTCCGCTCTGGTAATAAGTCAGATCAAAGGCGAGTGGGATACGAAGCACCTGAACCTTATTCCTTACAAAGAGTATGTACTGACATTGCTCCCACACTTTGAGGAGATAACTTTTGAACATTTCCCACAAGAAGAGAACCAGTTGGCAGACGCGTTAGCTACCATGTCTTCTATGTTCAAAGTCAGGTGTGATAATGAGGCTCCCCAGATTACCATTGAGAGGTTGGACGAACCAGCACATTGTTGTGACATTGAGACTGAAGAGGTAGCAGTTAAACCCTGGTTTCATGAGGTAAAGAGGTATCTTGAGGCTCAAGAATACCCCGAGGGGGCATCTGTTAATGATAAGAAGTTTCTGAGAAGGTTCGTTGCGAAGTTCTTCATCAGTAATGGAATCCTCTATAAGCGTAACCATGATTCAACCTTACTGCGGTGTGTAGACAAAAGCGAGGCAGAAAGAATCATGATGGATTTACATGAAGGTACCTTCGGAACCCATTCTAGTGGACACACCATGGAGATGAAAATCCTACACGCAGGATATTACTAGTCCACCATGGAAGCCGGTTGTCATCAACACTCTCGAACCTGTCATAAATGCTAAGTCTATGCTGATAAGGTGCATGTACCTCCGGTTCCCCTGAATGTTTTAACAGCTCCTTGGCCCTTTGCAATGTGGGGCATTGACGTGATCGGCGAGATCAGACCTACAACGTCTAATGGGCATCGTTTCATTCTAGTAGTAATTGATTACTTCATGAAGTGGGTTGAGGCTGCTTATTTTGCTACAGTAACCAAGAATGTCGTGACGTGGTTCATCCGACACAATCTGATCTGTCGATATGGTGTACTCGAGAGGATTATTACTGACAATGGTACAAATCTCAACAACACAATGATCACCGAACTCTGCAATCAGTTCAAGATTCAGCATCATAACTCTTCTCCCTACTGGCCGAAGATGAATGGGGCTGTGAAGCGGCTAACAAGAACATCAAGAAGATTGTGCAGAAGATGACAGTGACATACAAAGACTGGCACGAGATGTTACCATTCGCTCTTCATGGATACCGTACCTCAGCACGGACGTCGACAGGGGCAACACCCTACTCTTTGGTATATGGCATGGAGGCAGTCCTACCCATCAAAGTCCAGATACCCTCTCTCAGGATTATGAAGGATGCAGGTTTGAACGAAGACGACTGCATCCAAACCCGACTTGATCAACTAAACCTAATCGACGAGAAGAGACTTACTGCTATCTGTCATGGTCAGACGTATCAAAAGCGAACGATCAAGGCTTTTAACAAGAAAGTCAAACGTCAAGAATATCAAGTTGGGGATTTGGTGATCAAGCGCATCATACTACCGCAAGGTGATCCCAGGGAAAAATGGACCCCCACATACGAAGGGCCATTTGTGGTTAAGAACATTTTCTCGAGAGGAGCTATGATTCTATCCACCATGGATGGTGACAACCTTCCTCACCCCGTCAATGCAAACATAATGAAAATATACTATGCATAATCAAAGACCCGCTAGGTTGGCTGGCCTAGGCAAAAATAAGGGCTTCCCAGCGAACTAAAAGGGTTCGGGCAAAAGTAAGGGATGAAAGTAAAAAAATTATAGACCCGGCAAGTCGAAAAACTGAAAAGGCGACTTGGGCAAAAAAGGGTATCCTGGTGGACTGAAAATCCGAAAGGGAGGTCCAGGAAAAATTTAGGGATCAAAGCATAACATTATGTCTCATTAGATCATCTTGCAACCAGACCTCGGTATCAACTATCAAGCTCGGACGACGCCAATCAATTTGATCCACCTTCTACCAAGCAGTGAAGTGATGAGATGCTTGAAGATATAAAGGCAATAGCAGAGTTAGAACCCAATGGGATTGTTTCACATAGATGTTTTTTCTTTATTTAACACAAATTGTAATTTCTATCTTTCGGCGGCGTTCTCTTGCCAGAGCGTCAGCCTCCTTGTACAAAACGCCTATTACAGGTCAACTTCAAAATCAATACAAGTCATTTCCACAAAGCTTTGATTTATTTTCTTTTTCCTATTTTGTTTCGCAAGAACGTCCAATGGTTCATTTTCGATATATGCATTTGAAAATAATTGCTGCTCATAAATATTTACATGAAAAACAAAAGACAATTACTCGTAATTCCAGGAGTAGGGAAAACAAGAAGTGCCCAAACCTTACAGTTACTATGCCCATCAGGTGCCGGGATAGAGCCAACTTGAGAACATGAGTAGTGGTACATACACTCCCTACAGAGTAAAAAGTATATAAAGACAATGATGTTAGATTTCCCGAACAAGACATGACTCTCTCCAAGCTGAGGTTCACAATCGCGAGCGATTCAGTAAATTTTTCCCCAAGCAGAGTTTATTTCTCTCTCAAGCGGAAATTCAGTCTCCAACAGAATTCATTACTACCAGCATCAGAAATTCATCCCCAGCTAAGTTGTTTCTCCAAGTCAGCAGATTTATCAACAGAGTATCTCCTCTCCAATAGAGTTATTCCCCGCAGAGTCATCCTCAGGCAGAGTCTCTTCTGGCAGAATATTTACCAGCCAAAGGGCAAATCCCCAGCTGGTCATCCTTGTTCACCATACCTAACGGAGGTAGAGGAACTATGGTTTTTATAGCGGCCAAGCCTACTGGTTCTCATACTCTCCAAATAGCAGTCAAGGATTTATTTTCTCAGACTCAGATTACAACGTCGGCATTTCATGTTCATACATCATGACGTGTGCATACATCACATATAACATAGTCTCATTTATTTTGAGAATGTCATCATACAATGCATCTCATGCATCACACATAACCAACCCTACATTTCATTCAGGAAAGACAGTTATTATCAACAATTTCCAGCAGGTACATGATCAACACCCGAAGCTAAACAGAGTAATCATCGGCAATAAATGCAACCTCATCCAAGTTCCTTTTCACAACCCTACTACCTAGGCTTTCATATCGAAGTAACCCTACCATCCAGGTTTCTTCTCATAGCCCTACTATCCAGGCTTTCATATCGAAGTAACCCTACCATCCAAGTTCCTTCTCATAGCCCTACTATCCAGGCTTTCATATCGAAGTAACCCTACCATCCAGGTTCCTTCTCACAGCCCTACTATCCAGGCTTTCATATCGAAGTAACCCTACCATCCAGGTTCCTTCTCACAACCCTACTACCCAGGCTTTCGTATCGAAGTAACCCTACCATCCAGGTTTCTTCTCACACCCCTACTATCCAAGCTTTCATATCGAAGTAACCCTACCATCCAGATTCCTTCTCACAGCCCTATTATCCAAGATTTCATATCGAAGTAACCCTACCATCCAGGTTCCTTTTCACAGCCCTACTACCTAGGCTTTCATATCGAAGTAACCCTACCATCCAGGTTCCTTCTTACAGCCCTACTATCCAGGCTTTCATATCAAAGTAACCCTACCATCCAGGTTCCTTCTCATAGCCCTACTAACCAGGCATTCGTATCGAAGTAACCCTACCATCCAAGTTTCTTCTCACAGCCCTACTATCCAGGCTTTCATATCGAAGTAACCCTACCATGCAGGTTCCTTCTCATAGCCCTACTATCCAGGCTATCATATCGAAGTAACCCTACCATCTAGGTTCCTTCTCACAGCCCTACTATCCAGGCTTTCATATCGAAGTAACCCTACCATCCAGGTTCCTTCTCACAACCCTACTATCCAGGCTTTCATATCGAAGTAACCCTACCATCCAGGTTCCTTCGCACAACCCTACTATCCAGGCTTTCATATCGAAGTAACCCTACCATCTAGGTTCCTTCTCACAACCCTACTATCCAGGATTTCATATCGAAGTAACCCTACTATCAAGGTTCCTTCTCACAGCCCTACTATCCAGGCTTTCATATCGAAGTAACCCTACTATCCAGGTTCCTTCTCACATCCCTACTACCCCGGCTTTCATATCGAAGTAACCCTACTATCCAGGTTCCTTCTCACAGCCCTACTATCCAAGCTTTCATGTTGAAGTAACCCTACTATCCAGGTTCCTTCTCCTAACCTTACTATCTTGGTTTTCTTCCTCTCTTATCCCCAGACAGCAGTCCACAACACTGTAAGACCTGGACCTGATCAAACTTTCACATTTACCCAGAAAGTCGCAGTGCAGCATATACCCCGATCATCGTATTCTTGCTTGCTGGGTCGTCCGTGGATCCATAGGGCTGGGGCAGTTACTTCCACACTCCATCAAATGTTAAAGTATCCAGTGCAAGGGAAAATTGTCACGGTGCGAGGTGAAAAAGAGTACATGGTGAGTCATCTCAATTCCTTCTGTTATGTGGAGGTGGGTGGGGAGTTCATAGAAACTCCTTGTTAGAACTTCGAAGAGGTCCCTCAGAATTTGGCATCAACTGAAGTTACTACCAACAAACCTCCGCTAAAGATGGCTTCTCTCAAGGATGCCAAAGCTGTTGTTGAAGAAGGTGGGTGTACCAATTGGGGTCGGCTCCCTGATTTCACTCACAAAACTGAAAAATTTGGTTTGGGCTTTACTACAGGGGCTCAAAGGGCTGTTAGGCACGCGCGAATTGGAAGACCTCCTCTACACATCAGTTATCGGGGGGTTAATGCAATTGAGGACAGTGAAGAAGATTTAGACATCGACAGCTGGATCTACCCAACAACCAATGGTAGACTGAATAACTGGACGGTGAAGGACTTCATACATGTTTATTTTATTCCACAGTAATTGACTTTTGTTTTAAGATTTGTAATAAACAGTTTAAAACTTTACGGCCCGATGCCTTGCCCGAGGCACCTTGGCTTTGCTTGTGAGGGCTTATTATTTGTCATTTTCATATATCATTAATAAAACATTGGACGTTTCTTGCATTACAAATTTTGTGCTCCTTGTTTTTTCTTTTCTGTCTCTCACTTTATAAAAACAGCTATTCTCTTACACACACTCACGTATCACACTGCAGATCCATATCCACTCTGGATCCCATTGATAACAGCTCTGCTACCGTCAGTTATAACTTCGAAAATTCGATCAACCAAGTCGAGGACGAAGGTGAGGATGATTGTGAAGTGCCTGGAGAACTTGCTAGACTATTACAGCAGGAAGAGAGGGTCATACAGCCTCATGAAGAGCCAGTTGAGTCAATGAATTTGGGTACAGAGGAAGACATGAAAGAGGTCAAAATAGGTGCGAATCTGGAGCCTAGTGTCAAAAAACGGCTAATATAGATGCTACACGACTATGTTGAGATCTTCGCCTGGTCCTATGAAGACATGCCTTGTCTAGACACTGATATTGTGATACATCGTCTGCCAACCAAAGAAGACTGCCCTCCGGTGAAGCAGAAGGTCCGCCGTATGCGCCTTGAAATGTCAGAGAAAATTAAGGCCGAGGTCATGAAACAATTTGACGTCGGATTCTTAGCTGTCACTTCTTATCCGCAATAGGTTGCCAATGTTGTTCCGGTACCTAAGAAGGATGGTAAGGTATGGATCTGTGTGGACTACAGAGATCTAAACAGGGCAAGCCCCAAAGATGACTTCCCACTTCCTCACATGGATGTTCTAGTCGACAACACTGCGCAACATAAGATCTTCTCCTTCATGGATGGTTTTTCTGGCTACAACCAGATCAAGATGGCTCCTGAGGACATGGAGAATACAATCTTTGTTACGCAGTGGGGCACCTTCTGTTACAAGGTAATGCCTTTTGGGTTGAAGAATGTTGGGGCAACTTATCAGCGCACCATGGTCGCTTTATTCCATGATATGATTCACCACGAGATTGAGGTTTATGTTGATGACATGATAGCCAGGTCTCAGACTGAGGAAAAGCATCTTGATCATCTCCAGAAATTGTTTGACAGGTTGAAGACATACAAGCTGAGGTTGAATCCGAACAAGTGTACCTTCGGGGTAAGGTCTGGAAAGCTTTTGGGTTTTGTTGTCAGTGACAATGGTATTCAGGTGGATCCTGCAATGGTAAAAGCCATACAAGAGATTCTGGCTCCCCGCAAAGAAAAAGAAGTTAGAGGTTTCTTGGGACGTATGAATTACATCGCCAGGTTCATTTCACATCTGACTGCTACTTGTGAGTCAATCTTCAAGCTGCTGAAGAAAGATCAAGTGGTAAAGTGGAATGATGAATGCCAGACTGCTTTCAAAAGAATCAAGGAATACCTTCAAGAACCACCAATTTTGATGCCTCCAGTTGAAGGAAGACCTTTGATTTTATACTTGACAGTGCTAGACAATTCAATGGGGTGTGTGTTGGGGCAGCATGACGAGTCTGGTCGAAAAGAGCACGCCATTTATTACCTCAGCAAAAAGTTTACCGACTGTAAGACCCGATACTCATTGCTCGAGAAAACTTGCTACGCTTTAGCATGGGCTGCTCGCCGGCTGAGACAGTATATGCTGACTCACACGACTTTGTTGATATCAAAGATGGATCCGATCAAGTATATTTTCGAGAAGCCCGCCTTATCCGAAAGAATAGCAAGATGGCAGATGATCTTAACCAAATACGACATCCAATACACAACCCAAAAAGCAATCAAGGGGAGTGTATTGGCGTATCATTTGGCGCATCAGGCCGTGGATGACTACCAGTACATGAATTTCGAGTTCCCGGATGAGAACATCATGTTGGTGACCGACTGCGAAGAACCTGGACCGGATGAAGGACCTGAGGAAGGATCCTGACGGTCTATGTATTTTGGTGGAGCATCAAATGCTTTAGGTAACGACATTGGCGCTGTAATTATATGTCTTGGGGGCTGTCATACTCCGTTCACCGCCCAATTATGTTTTAACTGCACCAACAATATGGCGGAGTATGAAGCAAGTATCACGGGTCTTCGAGCTGCTATTGACCTGAGGATTAAGTTCTTGAGTGTATTTGGAGATTTCGCTCTGGTAATAAGTCAGATCAAAGGCGAGTGGGATACGAAGCACCCGAACCTTATTCCTTACAAAGAGTATGTACTGACATTGCTCCCACACTTTGAGGAGATAACTTTTAAACATTTCCCACGAGAAGAGAACCAGTTGGCATACACGTTAGGTACCATGTCTTCTATGTTCAAAGTCAGGTGGGATAATGAGGCTCCCCAGATTACCATTGAGAGGCTGGACAAACCAGCACATTGCTGTGACATTGAGACTGAAGAGGTAGCAGTTAAACCCTGGTTTCACGAGGTAAAGAGGTATCTTAAGGCTCAAGAATACCCCGAGGGGGCATCTGTTAATGATAAGAAGTTTCTGAGAAGGTTCGTTGCGAAGTTCTTCATCAGTAATGGAATCCTCTATAAGCGTAACCATGATTCAACCTTACTGCGGTGTGTAGACAAGAGTGAGGCAGAAAGAATCATGATGGATTTACATGAAGGTACCTTCAGAACCCATTCTAGTGGACACACCATGGCGAAGAAAATCCTACAGGTAGGATATTACTGGTCCACCATGGAAGCCGGTTGTCATCAGCACTCTCGAACCTGTCATAAATGCCAAGTCTATGCTGATAAGATTCATGTACCTCCGGTTCCCCTGAATGTTTTAATAGCTCCTTGGCCCTTTGCAATGTGGGGCATTGACGTGATCGGCGAGATCAGACCTACAACGTCTAACGGGCATCGTTTCATTCTAGTAGCAATTGATTACTTCATGAAGTGGGTTGAGGCTGCTTATTTTGCTACAGTAACCAAGAATGTCGTGACGTGGTTCATCCGACACAATCTGATCTGTCGATATGGTGTACTCGAGAGGATTATTACTGACAATGGTACAAATCTCAATAACACAATGATCATCGAACTCTGCAAACAGTTCAAGATTCAGCATCATAACTCTTCTCCCTATTGGCCGAAGATGAATGGGGCTGTGAAGCGGCTAACAAGAACATCAAGAAGATTATGCAGAAGATGACAGTGACATACAAAGACTGGCACGAGATGTTACCATTCGCTCTTCATGGATACCGTACCTCAGCACGGACGTCGACAGGGGCAACACCCTACTCTTTGGTATATGGCATGGAGGCAGTCCTACCCATCAAAGTCCAGATACCCTCTCTCAAGATTATGAAGGATGCAGGTTTGAACGAAGACGACTGCATCCAAACCCGACTTGATCAGCTGAACCTAATCGACGAGAAGAGACTTACTGCTAGCTGTCATGGTCAGACGTATCAAAAGCGAACGATCAAGGCTTTTAACAAGAAAGTCAAACGTCAAGAATATCAAGTTGGAGATTTGGTGATCAAGCGCATCATACTACCGCAAGGTGATCCCAGGGAAAAATGGACCCCCACATACGAAGGGCCATTTGTGGTTAAGAACATTTTCTCGAGAGGAGCTATTATTCTATCCACCATGGATGGTGACGACCTTCCTCACCCCGTCAATGCAGACATAGTGAAAAGATACTATGCATAATCAAAGACCCGCTAGGTTGGCTGGCCTAGGCAAAAATAAGGGCTTCCCAGCAAACTAAAAGGGTTCGGGCAAAAGTAAGGGATGAAAGTAAAAAAATTGTAGACCCGGCAAGTCGAAAACCTGAAAAGGCGACTTGGGCAAAAAAGGCTATCCTGTTGGATTAAAAAACGAAAGGGAGGTCCAGGCAAAAGTTAGGGATCAAAGCATAACATTATGTCTCATTGGATCATCTTGCAACCAGACCTCGGTATCAACTATCAAGCTCGTACGGCGCCAATCAATTTGATCCATCTTCTACCAAGCAGTGAAGTGATGAGATGCTTGAAGATATAAAGGCAATAACAGAGTTGGAACCCAATGGGATTGTTTCACATAGATGTTTTTTCTTTCTTTAACACAAATTTTAATTTATATCTTTCGACGACGTTCTCTTGCCAGAGCGTCAGCCTCCTTGTACAAAATGCCTATTACAGGTCAACTTCAAAATCAATACAAGTCATTTCCACAAAGCTTCGATTTATTTTCTTTTTCCTATTTTGTTTCGCAAGAACGTCCAATGGTTCATTTTCGATATATGCATTTGAAAATAATTGCTGCTCATAAATATTTACATGAAAAACAAAAGACAATTACTCGTAATTCTAGGAGCAGGGAAAATAAGAAGTGCCTAAACCTTACAGTTACTCTGCCCATCAGGTGCCGGGATAGAGCCAACTTGAGAACATGAGTAGTGGTACATACACTCCCTACAGAGTAAAAAGTATCTAAAGACAGTTATGTTAGATTTCCCGAACAAGACATGACTCTCTCTAAGCTGAGGTTCACAATCGCGAGCGATTCAGTAAATTTTTCCCCAAGCAGAGTTTATTTTTCTCTCAAGCGGAAATTCAGTCTCCAACAAAATTCATTACTACCAGCATCGAAAATTCATCCCCAGCTGAGTTGTTTCTCCAATTCAACAGATTTATCAACAGAGTATCTCCTCTCCAACAGAGTTATTCCCCGCAGAGTTATCCTCAGGAAGAGTCTCTTCCGGCAGAATATTTACCAGCCAAGGGGAAAATCCCCAGCTGGTCATCCTTGTTCACCATCCCTAACAGAGGTAGTGGAACTGTGGTTTTTATAGCGGGCAAGCCTACCGGTTGTCATACTCTCCAAATAGCAGTCAGGGATTTATTTTCTCGGACTCAGAATACAACGTCGGCATTTCATGTTCATACATCATGACGTGTGCATACATCACATATAACATAGTCTCATTTATTTTGAGAACGTCATCATACAATGCATCTCATGCATCACACATAACTAACCCCGCATTTCATTCAGGAAAGACAGTTATTATCAACAATTTCCAGCAGGTACATGATCAACACCCGAAGCTAAACAGAGTAATCATCGGCAATAAATGCAACCTCATCCAGGTTCCTTCTCACAGCCCTACTACCTAGGCTTTCATATCGAAGTAACCCTACCATCCGGGTTTCTTCTCATAGCCCTACTATACAGGCTTTCATATCGAAGTAACCCTACCATCCAGGTTCCTTCTCACAGCCCTACTATCCAGGCTTTCATATCGAAGTAACCCTACCATCCAGGTTCCTTCTCACAGCCCTACTATCCAGGCTTTCATATCGAAGTAACCCTACCATCCAGGTTCCTTCTCACAGCCCTACTACCCAGGCTTTCGTATCGAAGTAACCCTACCATCCAGGTTTCTTCACACACCCCTACTATCCAGGCTTTCATATCGAAGTAACCCTACCATCCAGATTCCTTCTCACAGCCCTACTATCCAAGATTTCATATCGAAGTAACCCTACCATCCAGGTTCCTTCTCATAGCCCTACTATCCAGGCTTTCATATCGAAGTAACCCTACCATCCAGGTTCCTTCTCACAGCCCTACTATCCAGGCTTTCATATCAAAGTAACCCTACCAACCAGGTTGCTTCTCACATCCCTACTACCCAGGCTTTCGTATCGAAGTAACCCTACCATCCAAGTTTCTTCTCACAACCCTACTATCCAGGCTTTCATATCGAAGTAACCCTACCATCCAGGTTCCTTCTCATAGCCCTACTATCCAGGCTATCATATCGAAGTAACCCTACCATCTAGGTTCCTTCTCACAGCCCTACTATCCAGGCTTTCATATCGAAGTAACCCTACCATCCAGGTTCCTTCTCACAGCCCTACTATCCAGGCTTTCATATCGAAGTAACCCTACCATCCAGGTTCCTTCTCACAGCCCTACTATCCAGGCTTTCATATTGAAGTAACCCTACCATCTAGGTTCCTTTTCACAGCCCTACTATCCAGGCTTTCATATCGAAGTAACCCTACTATCAAGGTTCCTTCTCACAGCCGTACTATCCAGGCTTTCATATCGAAGTAACCCTACTATCCAGGTTCCTTCTCACAGCCCTACTACCCCGACTTTCATATCGAAGTAACCCTACTATCCAGGTTCCTTCTCACAGCCCTACTATCCAAGCTTTCATGTTAAAGTAACCCTACTATCCAGGTTCCTTCTCCTAACCTTACTATCTTGGTTTTCTTCCTCTCTTATCCCCAGACAGCAGTCCACAACACTGTAAGACCTGGACCTGATCAAACTTTCACATTTCCCCAGAAAGTCGCAGTGCAGCATATACCCCGACCAAACACACAGTTCACTTCCGCTTTTCAAATCGGAATTATTCCCCCAGTAGAGTAACGGACAACTGAAGCTCCCAAAACTCTATTTCTCCCAAGACAGAGACCAGCATTCCCCAGCAAAATCTTCCTCAACAACAGGTATACGGGTTCTCGCAAAGGAATCTCTTATGCGATCGACATCTCTTCGGATGGCATATTTAAACCCATCTCTGACAATTCTCTAGCATCTACCAAGTGGCATCTATAAGCCCATCCCCGATATCACAAATCACTTCATACGAGTGCAAATTTCTGGGCACTCTAGTGTTCAATCATCTTCCACCTTCCGACCACGAAAGGCAGACGAGCCAATCTACATCTTCAGGTTTAAGAAGATTGAACAGAGGAAGCTGTTGTACCCCAAAATTTGCCCTCCCATATTTCTCAATACATGGCAAGTGAGGTCCTCCAATTGCTCAAGGAAGTCCAAGAGTTGACCAGACAAACTCTCTCCTAAAGCAGTCTACCTCAAATTAGGGTTTCATTTTTCATCAAGATGCTTGATTCCAAAGAATCCCAAATGCTCACTATTGTCCTAATATGTTCTCAAGATCATCCATGTCAAGTTTCAAGCCTTACAGAAGAAGTTTGCTCAGTCAATTGCTCAAAGGCCTGAAAATCGACTGTGCTAGGTCAAAAGTCAATTGTGGCCCACATACATTCAAACTTCAAGATTTTTGGTCAACATCCTTATTTTGAAGTATCATCCATAATTTGATCAAGGGTTGATCATGATTCATCAAGGATTGCTCACGATTCATCAAAACCCAAAAGTTGCCAAATTAGGGTTTTATAGAAAAAGTCAACTCAACTTTGACCAAGCATACCTTTCTCATACTTTATTATAAATAACCCATTCAAAGCTCATTTTGAATAGGATGTAATTCCCTACAATTCATCTTAAGCTCCCAAGCTCAAAATATGCACTCACAAAAAGATATAAATTTTGACATTATAGGTCATTTTGAAAAGTCAACAAAAACACCTTTTGGGTCAAAGCTTCATACATGAACATGGAAGACTAAATGGAGATGAGACCAAAAGGGTTGCTTAGAGGACATCCTAAGATTTCTAAAAAGTCCAATAACACTTCTCTAGGGTCAAAATTGAGAGAGTTATGCATTGGCCAAGTTGACCTTTTTTGCAAAATTGTCAAAAGTCAAATGTGCTTAAATTTGCATTTTTTGCTAAATGGGCCCAACGTTTTATGCTTGCACTTCAATGATAACATAGTCCATGACCTATGGGACCCTCCATTCTTTATTTATTTAATTTATTTTGATTTTTATTCATTTAAAATTCAAATAAATCAAATAAAATCAAATAAAATCAAATAAGTCTAAATAAATCATATAATGTGTTTTAGGGATGATTTTTGCATTGAAGGAAGATCTTATGTGCTGTCAATTGAGAATCAATTCGTGCAAGACTAATTTGGGTGGAAAAAGATTAAATTGAAGCAAGTTTGGAAAGATATCATATTCCATGAAAGACCAGATCAAATCTTCATAATGGGCAAGATTGAGTTCGTTTTTGTTGACCTAACATGTTGTATTACATATACATAAGAGATCCAAGGCATGAGAAGAGGTTGAACAATCGTGCAGAGCAAGAACAAAACTGAAAAAATTCAAGAGAAAGTGGTGATCCAATTTCCATCCTAGAGGCCAAGTCGAACCAGTCTCACAATACCAACAGATTCATGGACATCTCCAGAAGGGATTTCAACCAATTGCAAGCTTCCTCACGCCTGGAATCAAAGGTACAGAAGTCACGGTTAGCCAAAAAATTTCATTTTTGTTTTCATTGATTTATACATCATTTGCACGTTTTGATTACATATTCTTGTTCCTTAATGAGTTTGCAAGCTAATCATTCTATTCAATTGCGTTTTTGATGATTGTATGAAAAGCTACCATGGCTAGGGTTTCTTGTTTAGTTTTAGGGCTTTGCAATACAGGTAAAATTGAACGTTGATTCTGGTACCATGATACTCTTGAGGATGAGACGAGTTGATTGGTACCAGCCATGGTCATTTATCTTGCTTGTGGATAATTTTTGAGATACAAAGGTTTGTAGCTACAGCGTAATGTCCTTAGGTAAAAATATCTTGGGCTAAAACGACGACTGTAAGGAAGAAGATGATGCGTGGCACTCCCTGGTTGGGCAGTTTGAACTTTAGCGCATTTTTTCATTAACCCTTATTTTTCATATATTATATTTTGTTTTCATTATATGTACAAATAAGCAAAACAGCTCAGTTGGCAAGCAGGGATTGGAAACATGCATGAGGACCTGGGTTTGATCCCCAGGTCCCAACCTTTGTTCATATTATTTTTCAATAGGTAATCTAGCACGCTGCGTATCAGGAGGTCCACCATACGCCATCCACATCTGGCCATCAAACGCCTCTCCATCCAGATCCAATGTCATTCCACTGAAGGCCCACCATACGTCCCACGTCAACGTGGACACCAGATCCAGCAAAGTCAAATGGGCTTGGATCATTTGGGCCCAGAAATTCAGTTGGCATCCCCCTTTCAGCAATACCACTAGGCCCACTTACTTCTTTTTTATTTCTTTTCTTTATTTCAATCTTTATTCTTTTAATTTTCTTTATTTTATTTTAATTCACAAATTAATTATTTTTCATAAAAAGTCATACAATCAACAATTCACAAAAAATTAGGATTAGCTTTTTTATTTATTATTATTATTATCAAAATTAATTTAATTTAGTTTAACTTAGGAAAATTGTAATTTATTTTCATAAATAAAATCAAAATAGAAATTAGGTTAAAACTCTTGATTTAATTTTATTTCTCTTTTTCTCAAATAAAAAAAAAATACAAAAAGAGGGTTTTTAGAATAAATTACTTTTATTTTTCTTAATTTAAAATTAATTAGAATTAAGATTTTATTTTTAATTTAATGATTTCCTTTTTTTTGTGCTTAAATAACAAAACGTGGCAAACATTTTCTTAATCGATCGCAATTAGGTTTAGACAAGGGTCAAAACCCTAATTATCTCGTATTTAATTCATCACGCGCGTATTAATTATTTTCGCCAATATTTTTGTAACTGTTCATGGATTGTAATAGTTTAATCTAGGGCTTTTACTTATCGCTTTTTCCCGTTTTTTTGACTATGATATTAATCCCCCTCCCTGAAGCCTTGTAATAGCGTAGATTTACTTTCTCGCATTTTAATTCCTGCAAACATTTGACTGTTTAGATGTATGCTAATAGGATTGTATGATAAGAATGCATGACAAATTTAATACAGTTAGAAAACCCTAATGTGCAAAGATAAATGACTGAAAGGAGATCACTCTCACATATCACTCTTAGGGTATACTCACACTTCGGTTGCCTTCGGTAAACAATCATTAAGTATAGGGTCTCTTAGTGGTTGCCCTCCTGTCTAAAAAGATCAAACGTTGCCTCAGAAATGTTGCCTCGAATATGATCTTAAGACTCTAGGGTTACCACTAAGGTGTCCTAACATTGCTTTAGTGATCGTACGTCCCTTTCGAATTGACCCTTACAACTCCAACGACGGTGCTACCTATTTCTCAACAGTAGGATAGCACTTTCTAATGGGAACAAGAATAGAAACGATCTTTTTTCGAGTAGGTAGATACTAGTAGGTACTTGCTCAAATCAAAACTCTTCACACTTACATATTTCAAAACAATTTTCAAAACAACTCCGTCACACCTTTGAGGACTGATACAAGGGTTATCACGAAGTTAAAACTCTTTTCAAAACAAAGCACATACACAAGAAATTTTTAAAAAGATGAGCAAGTACCTAAGATCCCATGGAAAACCATGGATAGAAAGGGTGCTAACACATTCCCTTTCTATAATCTACCCCCCGTACTCAGAATATCTCGAAAAATGATTTTTTCTGTACTTTTTTCCTTTTCCTGATTGGATAAAATAAAAGTCGGTGGCGACTCTTGCTTACCGCAACATTTTGCAAACACAAAACGCAAAATGCAAACCAGCGTCAAACAGTCGGTTCTGCCACCGTATCACAGAAATGGCGACTCTGCTGGGGAAATAATAAGTGGGGTATACCTTAGGATCTAGTTCATCATAATTGCTTCTCTTGATTGTTTTGTTTGATTTACTTTTAAGGGTTTTGCTTGGGGTTACTATAGATCCTAACCCGGATCTGGGGGATACCTTTTAGGTAAGTAGAAATAGACTGTGAGGAAACTGTACGGTGTAGACCGATACGGTTGAAGCAGTGGCTACGTTGGTGTGGAACTTTGGTTGGTACTGGTATCCCTTGTGGAGAAACGAGGAGAATACAGGTTCGCCGCATGGTGTCGTTAAGCATCTACTGACCTTAGAACCTTTAATCGCCCAACTTGGCCATTAGAAAGTAGTGAGATAGCCGGCCTCGGTCTAAAGCTGAGAACTGGTTGATACTCGATGCTACACTCATTGAGACTATACTCTCGGAATAGTTTCAGCCGCAAGAAAAGATTGCGTGAGCTGAAACCATGACCGATGGAGGATGGTCAGTGATATTGAGATCCTCTAGAACTCGATTACTTTTTCTAGGACAGGTTGAAACCAACTTAACTTCAAGAGGGTATTACCTTTGACCTCATGCAAGCCTTAAACCTAAGTGCTTTGTGTGACTTGTTTGTCTTTGCAATATCTGTTATTTGCTATACCTGTGTTTTATCATGACATCATGCATCATAACATAGCATTCACACTTCATTACACTAACCATTTCAAAGACCAAGGGAATTTATCTTTGTTCTGTTTTGCAGATCATGGCTTCCGTACGTAGAAAGACTATCCGAGTCAACTTTGTGGAGATACCATCCCAACTCAAAGAGCTAGTGTTAATAATTCTGAAACTTCTATGTTCATTAAGAGACATGGTCAACTTCTCAGCCTGGTTACTTCAAACCCTGATGAACAGATGATGAGTGTACTTTTTCAGTTCTTCGATCCCGAGCATCACTGTTTCACTTTTCCAGATTATCAGTTGGTACCCACCTTGGAGGAATTCTCTCATCTATTTGGGATATCCATTGTTGAACAGGTACCCTACATAGGTATGGAAGAAATTCCTAATCCAGAAGTCATTGCCTCAGCTTTGCATTTGAAACGGGCCGATATGGTATCCAATTGGGAAACTCGAAGCGGAGTCGAGGGTTTTCTAGCTAAATTTCTGATAGACCAGGCTCAGCTATTCTGAGATGATTTAGATTTTCAGGCTTTTGAAGATTTCTGGGCTCTTCCTATCTATGGTTTGGTTCTCTTCCCTAATCCGGATTCCTTTGTAGATATGAATGCTGTCAAGATCTTCCTTTCTCGCAACCATGTGCCTACCTTGCTTGGAGATATCTTGTACGCTCTCTATACTCGTACCACAAGGAGAAGAGGGACTCTTATGAGCTGCATGTTGTTGTTGTCGAGGTGGTTTATTTCTCACTTCCCTAAGTCTGTGCTGAAGAACGAAGAAGGTTTGGGTTGGTCGCACAAAATAATGTCACTCGCCCATACATATATTCTTTGGTGTTCCCGGGCTATGGAAGATGTTCCTGTTATTGACCGTTGTGGGGGGTATCCTAATGTCCCATTACTTGGTATCAGAGGAGGTATAACTTACAATCCTTGTCTAGCTTTGCGACAATTTGGTCGTGCTCGAAGAGATGGTCCCCATAGGTTACTTCTCAAGGATATTGCATTCGACTATGAAAATGATGTTAAGGGGCATCGCCGGAGGTTCATACGAGCTTGGGGCATGGTAAATAGATCTGACCCCCATGAGTTGGGACCAAAGAATTCCCTTCCTATGCAGCCTTACCTCCGATGGGTCTGAGCTCGTGCCAAGAAGCTTGTGATGCCTTATGCGGAAGTATTACTAGTGATTATGGAACCCACTACCGAAGACGACATTCCTTACACGGTTCTCTATCCTTACATGCCCATTGATCTTGGGGAGCTACAAAGGTCTTGGATTCAATTGAAGAATGAGCGAGATACTTACAGGTTTCTTATCTTCTTCATTGTTTATCACACGCAGAAATGTCTTCCGATCAAGCCATCAAAGATCTTCAGGCACAAAACGCCCAGTTCCAACAGATGTTCATCAGTCTGGCAAAGGGGCAGAGGATCTGAAAGCCCTCATTCTAAAAAAGGAAAAGAAGAAGAAGAAGGTCGGTATTCTGAATATGGGCAGAAGGTTTGGACAAAGGTTGAAGCATAAAACTGATCTGACCTCTTCATCCAAGGAAGGGGAGAACCAAGAAGAGGAAAAGGACCCTAGTCATGCAGTCTCTGATAATGATGCTGATTTTGATGATGAGCAATATCCTCTTGCTGAGGATAGATACATGCAGCTAAAAGACCGTCTGAGTACTATGGAAGTTCAGAAGATACCTGGTTTGGACTTCAGAGAACTGGGACTGGTATCGGGAGTGGTCATCCCTCAAAAGTTCAAGGCTCTAGTTTTTGCTAAGTATGATGGAGTGTCTTGCCCAAAACTCCATCTCCGCTCTTATGTCAGGAAAATTCAACCCCACACAGCTGATAAAAATTTGTGGGTGCATTTCTTTCAAGATAGTCTGTCAGGGACTCAGCTTGAATGGTTCTACCAGTTAGAAGGGGCCAATGTTCGAAACAGGGAAGATCTTGCTGCTGCTTTCTATAAGCAGTATCAGTATAATACCGACCTTGCTCCCACTCGTAATCAACTCCAGAGTATGTCCATGGGTGCAGGTGAAGGTTTCAAGGATTACGCTTAAAAATGGAGAGATTTGGCTGGCAGAGTTCAACCCCCTTTGTCTGATAGGGAGTTGGTTGATATGTTCCTGGGGACGCTGTCTGGTCCATTTTTCAACCACTTGATTGGAAGCTCGTCATCTGGTTTCACCGAGTTAATTTTAACTGGAGAAAGAGTGGAGGCTGGAATTCGAAGTGGTAAAATACAGAAGGATGCCTCTTCGAGTTCGGTAAAGAAACCTTTTACTGGTAAGAAGGAAGCCAGTGCAGTTTATAGCCCGAGGGGCCAAAACAGATTTGAACATCGTCCAACGGTAAATGCTGTAGTGATACCAAGACTCGTTGTTGCTCCATAACGCAACAATAAACAGAGGGTGGAAAGACCACAGTGGCAGTTTACCCGCATTAGCATGACATTGGCTGAAGTGTTACCTCACCTGCTGAGATCCAACTTGACTACATTGAGGGAGGCTCCCAAAAATCCAAACACTACCTCTCCTAGATACAATCCCAACGCACGGTGCGCCTACCATTCTGAGAGTCCTGGCCACGATACCAATGACTGTTGGGCTTTGAGAAACAAAGTACAAGATTTGCTGGAAGCTAAAGAGATAGAGTTCGATGCTCCAGAAAATCCAAATGTAATAACTGCTCTTATGCCCAAACATGGTCGTGGGGTTAATGTTGTTGACAACGATTTGTTTGTGACCTTTGTTGAAGAAATTTCTACTCCTCTTATGACTGTTAAGAGGAATTTGCTGTTGGCCGGTTTATTTCCGGGTTGTGATGAAGGTTGCCACATGTGCTCGATTCTATCTTTTGGTTGCTGCTTGTTGAAGTCAGGTGTTCAGCGACTGAAGGATAATAAAGAGATTCTGTTCAAAAAAGTATGATTCCTGTTGTTCCAAATGAAGATGTCGCCATCATAACCCTTTCCGCCAATCCTTCCAAGGTTTCCTTGAGAAAACCTGTTAGGATTACACCTGTTCCAAGAATTGCTCCACTAATAATCACTGTTCCTAGTCCCATCTCGTACACTTCAGACAAGGCCGTCCCATGGCACTATGGTGCTGATGTGTATTATCATGGCATTAAGCAAGAGTTGAAGAATGAAGAAGATGATACTGATGTCAGTAATATTGTCGGGGCTAGTAAGGTCACCAGAAGTGGAAGACTCTTTTCTCCCGAGATTTCCCTTCTGACTGTCCATAAACCTTGTCATTCCATCTGCTAGTACATCAATTACTGTTCCAGTTCTCACTCTAGCTATCACCCTTGTCACCGAGCCATCTGGGACTCGGGGCAAAGAAATCATAGGTAAGCCTTCCCGGACGGAGGCGCCTAGAAAAATTATTGTGGAAGCCTCTAAACAAGAAATAGAGGAAATGCTGAAAATTATCAAGAAAAGCGACTACAATGTGGTTGAACAGCTGGGGCAGACCCCTTCAAAGATCTCCATGTTGTCTCTGCTATTGTATTCTGAAGCCCATGCAAAGGCTTTGATTGCGTTTCTCAAGACTGCGCATGTACCGCAGGAAACTTCTGCATATCAGTTCAAGGATTGTGTGGCTAGCCTGAGTGCTGACAATGGGCTAGGCTTTTCAGATGCGGACCTGACTGCTAAGGGGAAGAATCATAATGATGCTCTGCATGTCTCGATTGAGTGCAGGGGAACCACTATGGCTCATGTGCTGGCGGACACCGGGTCTTCGCTGAATGTTCTGCCAAAGAAAGTGTTGGACCATTTGGACTGTGAGGGTTTGACTTTAAAGCCGAGTAACATTGTGGTAAGGGCTTTTGACGAATCAAAAAGGATGGTGCACGGGGAGGTAGACATCCCTGTCAAAGTCGATTCTCAGACCTTTGGGTCCACCTTTTATGTGATGGACATCAGACCATCATATTCTTGCTTGTTGGGTCGTTCGTGGATCTATAGGGCTGGGACGATTACTTCTATACTCCATAAAATGTTGAAGTATCCAGTGCAGGGGAAAATTGTCACATTGCGAGGTGAAGAAGAGTACATGGTGAGTCATCTCAATTCCTTCCGTTATGTGGAGATGGATGGGGAGTTCATAGAAACTCCTTGTCAGAACTTCGAAGAGGTCCCTCATACTTTGGCGTCGACTGAAGTTACTACCAACAATTCTCGGCTGAAGATGGCTTCTCTCAAGGATGCCAAGGCTGTTGTTGAAGAAGGTGGGTGTACCAATTGGGGTTGGCTCCCTGATTTCACTCACAAAATTGAAAAATTTGGTTTGGGCTTTACTACAGGGGCTTAAAGGGCTGTTAGGCGCGCGCGGATTGGAAGACCTCCTCTACACATCAGCAATCGGGGAGTTAATGCAATTGAGGACAGTGAAGAAGATTCAGACATCGACAGCTGGATCTACCCAACAACCAACAGTGGACTGAATAACTGGACAGCAAAGGACTTCATACCTGTTTCTTTTATTCCGCAGTAGTTAACTTTTGTTTTAAGATTTTTAATAAACAGTTTGAAACTTTACGCCCCAGTGCCTTGCCCGAGGCACCTTGGCTTTGCTTGTGAGGGTTATTATTTGTCATTTCATATATCATTAATAAAGCATTGGACGTTTCTTGCATTACAAATTTTGCGCTCCTTATTTTTCTTTTCTGTCTCTCACTTTATCAAAACAACTATTCTCTTACACACACTCACATATCATGATGCAGATCCATATCCACTATGGATCCCATTGATAACAGCTCTACTACTTCCAGTTATGACTTTGAAAATCCGATCAACCAAGCTGAGGACGAAGGTGAGGATGATTGTGAGGTGCCTGGAGAACTTGCTAGACTACTACAGCGGGAAGAAAGGGCCATACAGCCTCATGAAGAGCCAATTGAGTCAATGAATTTGGGTACATAGGAAGACATGAAGGAGGTTAAAATAGGTGCGAATCTGAAGCTTAGTGTCAAACAACGGCTAATACAGATGCTGCACGACTACGTTGAGATCTTCGCCTGGTCCTATGAAGATATGCCTGGTTTGGACACTGATATTGTGGTACATCGCCTGCCGACTAAAGAAGACTGCCCTCCGGTAAAACAAAAGGTCCGTCGTATGCGCCCTGAAATGTCAGAGAAAATCAAGGCAGAGGTTATGAAACAGTTTGACATCGGATTCTTAGTTGTCACTTCTTATCCGTAGTGGGTCACCAACGTTTTTCCGACACCTAAGAAGGATGGTAAGGTACAGATGTGTGTGGAATACAGAGATCTGAACAGGGAAAGCCCCAAGGATGACTTCCCACTTCCTCACATTGATGTTCTAGTCGACAACACCGCGCAAAACAAGATCTTCTCCTTCATGGATGGTTTTTCTGGCTACAACCAGATCAAGATGGCTCCTGAAGACATGGAGAAGACAACCTTCATTACACAGTGGGGCATATTCTGTTACAAGGTAATGCCTTTTGGGTTGAAGAATGCTGGGGCAACTTATTAGCGCGCCATGGTCGCTTTGTTCAACGATATGATTCACCACGAGATTGAGGTTTATGTTGATGACATGATAGACAGGTTTCAAACTAAGGAAGAGCACCTTGATCATCTCCAAAAATTGTTTGACAGGTTGAAGACATACAAGATGAGGTTGAATCCGAAGAAGTGTACCTTCAGGGTAAGGTCTAGTAAACTTTTGGGTTTTGTTGTCAGTGACAAAGGTATTCAGGTGGACCCTGCTAAGGTAAAAGCCATACAGGAGATGCCATCTCCCAACACAGAAAAGGAAGTTAGAGGTTTCTTAGGACGTCTGAATTACATCGCCAGGTTAATTTCACATCTGACTGCTACTTGTGAGCCAATCTTCAAGCTGCTGAAGAAAGATCAAGTGGTAAAGTGGAATGATGAATGCCAGACTGTTTTCGAAAGAATCAAGGAATACCTTCAAGAACCACCAATTCTGATGCCTCCAGTTGAAGGAAGACCTTTGATATTATACTTGACAGTGCTAGATAATTCAATAGGGTATGTGCTGGGGAAGCATGACGAGTCTGGTCGAAAAGAGCACGCCATTTATTACCTTAGCAAAAATTTTACCGACTGTGAGACCCGATACTCATTGCTCGAGAAAACTTGCTGTGATTTGGCATGGGCTGCTCGCCAACTGAGATAGTATATGTTGACTCACACTACCTTGTTGATATCAAAGATGGATCCGATCAAGTATATTTTTGAGAAGCCCGCTCTTTCCGGAAGAATAGCAAGATGGCAGATGATCTTAACCGAGTACGACATCTAATATACCATCCAAAAAGCAATCAAGGGGAGTGTATTGGCGGACCATTTGGCGCATCAGGCCGTGGATGACTACCAGTCCATGAATTTTGAGTTCCCGGATGAGAATATCATGTTGGTAACCGACTGTGAAGAACCTGGACCAGATGAAGGACCCGAGGAGGGATCCTGATGGTCTATGTATTTTGATGGAGCTTCTAACGCATTAGGTAATGGTATTAGCGCTATAATTATATCTCCTGAGGGCTGTCATACTCCGTTCACCACCCGATTATGTTTTAATTGCACCAACAATATGGCAGATTATTGAGGCGTGTATCATG
This sequence comes from Vicia faba, assembly GCA_948472305.1. Lineage (NCBI taxonomy): Eukaryota > Viridiplantae > Streptophyta > Magnoliopsida > Fabales > Fabaceae > Vicia > Vicia faba. Next base: position 589,882,891 of record OX451736.1, on the reverse strand, counting down.
GGTCTTCGAGTTGCTATTGACCTAAGGATTAAGTTCTTGAGTGTATTCGGAAATTCTGCTCTGGTGATAAGTCAGATCAAAGGCGAGTGGGATACGATACACCCAAATCTTATTCCTTACAAAATATGTGTTGACATTGCTCCCACACTTTGAGGAGATAACTTTTGAACATTTCCCACGAGAGGAGAATCAGTTAGCGGACGCGCTAGCTACCATGTCTTCTATGTTCAAAGTCAAGTGGGACAATGAAGCTCCCCATATTACCATTGAGAGGTTGGATGAACCTGCACATTGCTGTGATATTGAGACTGAAGAGGTGGCAGATAAACCCTGGTTTCACGAGGTAAAGAGGTACCTTAAGGCTCAAGAATACCCCGAGGGGGCATCTGTTAATGATAAGAAGTTTCTGAGAAGATTCGCTGCGAATTTCTTCATTAGTAATGGTATCCTCTATAAGCGTAACCATTACTCAACCTTACTGCGGTGCATAGACAAGAGCGAGGCAGAAAGGATCATGACAGAGTTACATGAAGGTACTTTCGGAACCCATTCCAGTGGACACACCATGGCAAAGAAAATCCTACGGGCAGGATATTACTGGTCCACTATGGAAGCCAATTGTTATCATCACTCTCAAACCTGTCATACACTACGCCAAAAAAGACCTAAGAAAGCGCTTTTTTTTGCCCTTTAGCAGCGCTTAAAAGCGCTGCCTATGGTGGCGCTGCCGTAGGTCTAGACAACGCTTTTTTTTTTTACGAAAAAGCGCTGCCATATGTATTCTTTGGTAGCGTTTTTTTATGAAGAAGCGCTTTCATAGGTCTACCTAAGGCAACGCTTTTTTCTGGAAAAGCGCTTTCATAGGTGGTCTTTTAGCAGCGCTTTTGCCTGGAAAAGCGCTTTCATAGGTTACCTAAGGTAGCGTTTTTCTTGAAAAAGCGCTTTCATAGGGTGTTTTTTTTAGAGATATAATTTATATAATTCATATACCTGCATTGTTTGCAGCATATTATTTATATAAACAAGTTGCCATAACTTGTAATTCATAAGAATATCCAGAAGATGTGGATCAAACTAAATAGTACTCAATAATCTAAATAGTACTCAATAATCTAAAGATAACTGATACACTTACAAAACCTTCCTCAAATATCCAAATCAAATATAACAATAATTATGGACGTACAAGAGTTTCTGCAATAACTTTGAAAACAAAAAATAACAAAATTGTAATACTGCTTCCTTTCTAACTCTCAGTCTGCTCCCTCAACCTTCAGATGGTACTCCGAACAATCACAGCACTGGCAGTACTGTCAAAATAATAAGCACAAAGAAAATCACAAGGTTAGCAACTATATACAAGCAATTAATCAATTGAGAAAACATGTTTTTTGAGCAAGATTCTTACTTCAAAGTGTAAGCACCACCAGCCTTGACCTTCCCACAATCTTTGCAGCCCTAAATACCAACAACCTTTCTCTTAACAACATACTACATACAACAAATTGAGAACATAATCAACCAATGCAGATCGAAAAAACTCGTCACAAAACACCTTAAAAAAACTACCTTTCCACAAAACTCGCAGAAGAATTTACTGTGCTGACTGACTTCCAACTTCTTAATTTGCTTCCTCAAATTAGAACCATATCAGGTGCCTGAAATTAGAACACAAACCTATCAGTTATCACCATTTACGACACAAAAACCATAAACTCATCTTAGTTGAGAATTTCATTTAAATTAGAAGCAAATAAATCTAAGCTAAACCTAATTGAAATTAAAAAACCCACAAAGTTTTTATGGTTAGAACAAACACATTTATAGTGAATTGAAATGAAATAAATATTTATAAAACAAACAAATCTGAAACCGAAAAGCACAACAAATAAGACAAAATGTTGAAAAGTAAGAAAATTGATAGAACGTACCGTATTTGCCAACAATACCGGCCTTCTTGGTTCTCTTAGTCTGTAACCAAAATCACAAACAATAATCACATAAGAATGAAATTAGAATAACAGTTTAAAATTCAACAAGCTGTGAAAACGAACGAACCATTTTGGAGCGGCTTCACGGGATGCTGTGAGAAACGAAGATGAGCGGCTATACTGCAAATGGTTTCCAACAAGGGTTTCTGTTGAATAACTTATAATAATAATTCGGGTATGGGCTTAACTAATGGGCCACAATAACTACCTACAAAAGCGCTTTTAAAAGCGCTTTCTAAAGGTCATCTGTAACAGCGCTTTTACATCAAAAAGCGCTTTCGTAGCATATCCTATAGCAGCGCTTTTAAAAGCGCTTTCTAAAGGCCAGCTTTAGCAGCGCTTTGGAAAAGCGCTTTCTAAGGCTGACCTTTAGCAGCGCTTTTGAAAAGCGCTTTCTTAAGGTACCCTCTGAAAGGCCAGCTTTAGCAGCGCTTCTCAAAAAGCGCTTTCTAAGGGTGACCTTTAGAAGCGCTTTTGAAAAGCGCTTTCTTAAGGCACCTTTTGAAAGCGCTTTTTTAAGAGAATTTTTTTAAAAACCTACAGCAGCGCTTTTTTCCAAAAGCGCTTTCTTTTATGTGCTGCTAAAGCTTATTTTTGGCGTAGTGATAAGTGCCAAGTCTATGCGGATAAAGTGCATGTACCTCCGGTTCCCTTGAATGTTTTGACAGCTCCTTGGCCCTTTGCAATGTGGGGCATCGACATGATCAGAGAGACCAGACCCACTGTGTTTAACGGGCATCGTTTCATTCTGGTGGCAATTGATTACTTTATAAAGTGGGTTGAGGCAGCTTCCTTTGCTACAGTAACCAAGAACATCGTGGAACGGTTCATCCGACATAATCTGATCTGTCGATACGGTGTCCCAGAGAGGATTATTACTGACAATGATACAAATCTCAATAACACGATGATCACCGAGCTCTGCAAATAGTTCAAGATACAGCATCATAACTCTTATCCCTACCGGCCGAAGATGAATGGCGCTGTTGAAGCAGCTAACAAGAACATCAAAAAGATTGTACAGAAGATGACAGTGACATACAAACCCTGGCACGAGATGTTACCATTCGCTCTTCATGGGTACCGTACCTCGGCACGAACGTTGACAGGGGAAACACTCTACTCTTTGGTGTATGGCATGGAGGCAGTCCTACCCATCGAGGTCCAGATACCCTCTCTCAGGATTATGAAGGATGCAAGTTTGAACGAAGACGACTGGATCCAAACCCGACTTGATCAGCTGAACCTAATCGACAAGAAGAGACCTGCTGCTATCTGTCAGGGTCAGACGTATCAAAAGCGAATGATCAAGGCTTTTAACAAGAAAGTCAGACGTCAATAATATCAAGTTGGGGATCTGGTGATCAAGCGCATCATACTACCGCAAGGTGATCCCAAGGGCAAATGGACCCCCACATACGAAGGTCCATTTGTAGTTAAGAACATTTTCTCGAGAGGAGGTATGATTCTAACCACCATGGATAGTGACGACCTTCCTTACCCCTTCAATGCAGACATAGTGAAAAGATACTATGCATGATTAAAGACCCGCTAGATTGACTAACCTAGGCAAAAATAAGGGTTTCCCGATGAACCAAAAGGGTTCGGGCAAAAGTAAGGGATGAAAATGAAAAAACTGTACACCCGGCAAGTCGAAAACCTGAAAAGGCGGCTTGGGAAAAAAAAGGTATCCCGGTGGACTGAAAACCCGAAAGGGCGGTCCAGGAAAAAATTAGGGATCAAAGCATAACACTATGTCTCATTGGGTCATCTTGCAACCAGACCTCGGTATTAGCTATCAAGCTCGGACGACGCCAATCAATTTGATCCACCTTCTACCAAGCAGCAAAGTGATGAGATGCTTGAATATATAAAGGCAATAGCAGAGTTGGAACCCAATGGGGTCATTTCACATAGCTGTTTTTCTTTCTTTAATACAAATTGTAAATCTTTTGGCGGCGTTCTCTTACTAGATCGTGAACCTCTTTGTACGAAAACACATATTACAGGCCAACTTCAAAATCAATAAAAGTCGTTTTCACAAAGCTTCGATTTATTTTTCTTTTCCCTGTTTTGTTTTGCAAGAACATCCAATGGTTCATTTTTGATATATGCATTTGAAAATAGTTTTTTGCTCATAAATATTTATATGAAAAAAACAAAAGACAATTACTCGTAATTCCAGGTACAGGGAAAACAAGAAGTGCCCAAACCTTACAGTTATTCTGCCCATCAGGTACTGGGATAAAGTTAGCTTGAGAACATGAGTAATGGTACATACACTCCCCACAGAGTAAAAAATGTTAAAAGACAATGATGTTAGCTTTCCTGAACATGACATGACTCTCCCCAACTGAGGTTCGCAATCACGAGTGAGTCAGTAAATTATTCCCCAAACAGAGTTTATTTCCCTCACAAGCAGAAATTCAATCTCCAACAGAATTCATTATCACCAGCAACAAAAATTCATCCCCGGTGGAGTTTATTTCTCTAAATCAGCAGATCTATCAACATAGTATCTCCTCTCCAACAGAGTTATTCTCCCGCAGAGTTGTTCTCAAATAGAGTCTCTCCCCGGTAAAATATCCATAAATGAGGGGCAAATTCCCAGCATGGTCATCTTTGTTTACCATCCCCAACAGAAGTAGAGGAACTATGGTTTTTTACAACAGTCAAGAATACCATTTCTCATACTCTCCAAACAACAGTCAGTGATTTATTTTCCCAGACTCAGATTATTATGTCAGCATTTCATGTTCATACATCATGGCATGCACATACATTACATATAACATAGTATCATTTATTTTAAGAACCTCATCGCGATGCATCTCATGCATCACACATAACTAACCCTGCATTTCTTTTAGGAAAGACAGTTATTATCAACATTTTCCAACAGGCACATGATCAACACTCGAAGCTAAACAGAGTAATCATCGGTGCAACAAATGCAACCTTATGCAGGTTTCTCAGCAGCCCTACTATCCAGGCTTTCATATCGAGGTAACCCTACTATCCAGGTTCCTTCTCACAGCCCTACTATCCAGGATTATTCCCCAGTAGAGCAACGGACAACTGAAGCTCCTAAAACTTTATTTCTCCCAAGACAGAGACCAGCATTCCCCAGCGAAGTCCTCCACAACCCTAGGTATACGAGTTCTCGCAAAGGAATCTCTTATGCAATCGACACCTCTTCAGATGGCATATTTAAGCCTATCTCCGACAATTCTCTAGCAGCTACCAAGTGGCATCTATAAGCCCATTCCCTATATAATAAATCACTTCATACGAGTGCAAATTTCTGGGCACTCTAGTGTTCAATCATCTTCTACCTTCAGATCACGAAAGGCAGACAAGCCAATATACATCCTCAGGTTTAAGAAGATTGAACAGGGGCAGCTGTTGTACCCCAAAATTTTCCCTCCCATATTTCTCAACACATGGCAAGTGAGATCCTCAAATTGCTCAAGAAAGTCCAAGAGTTGACCAGACAAACTCTCTCCTAAGGCAGTCTATCTCAAATTAGGGTTTCATTTTTCATCAAGATGCTTGAGTCCAAAGGATCCCAAATGCTCACCATTGTCCTAATATGTTCTCAAGATCATCCATGTCAAGTTTCAAGCCTTGCAGAAGAAGTTTGCTCAGTCAATGGCTCAAAGGCCTGAAAATCGACTGTGCTAGGTCAAAAGTCAACTGTGGCTCACATACAGTCAAACTTCAATATTTTTGGTCAAAATCCTCATTTTGAAGTATCATTCATCATTTGATCAATGTTTGATCATGATTCACCAAGGATTGCTCACAATTCATCAAAACCCAAAAGTTGCTAAATTAGGGTTTTGTAGGAAAAGTCAACTCAACTTTTACCAAGCATAACTTTTTCACACTTTATCAGAAATGACCCATTCAAAGCTCATTTTTAAGAGGATGCAATTCCCTACAATTAATATTCAGCTCCCAAGTTCAAAATATGCACTCAGAAAAAGATATAAATTTTGACATTATAGGTCATTTTGAAAAGTCAACAGAAACACCTTTTGGGTCAAAGCTTCATACATGAACATGGAAGACTCAATTGAGATGAGACCAAAAGGGTTGCTTAGATGACATCCTAATATTTCTAAAAAGTCAAAAAACACTCTCCTAGGGTCAAAATTGAGAGAGATATGCATTGTTAAAGTTGGCAGTTTTTGGGAAATTGTCAAAAGTCAACATTGATCAAAATTGCATTTTTTCCACATGGGCCCATCTTTTCAAGATTGCATCTCATTCCTAGCATAGTACACGACCTATGGGACCCTCCATGCTTTATTTATTTATTTATTTATTTATTTATTTAAATTTATTTTGATTTTTATTCATTTAAAATTCAAATAAAATCAAATAAATCCAAATAAATCATATAATGTGTTTTAGGGATGATTTTTGCATTGAAGGAAGATCTTATGTGCTGTCAAATGAGAACCAATTCGTGCAAGACTGATTTGGGTTGAAAATTTTTGGATTGAAGCAAATTTGGAAAGATATCATATGCCATGAAAGACTAAATCAAATCTTCATAATGGGCAAGATTCAATTCGTTTTTGTTGACCTAATATGTTGCATTACATATACAGAAGGTATCCAAGGCAAGAGAAGAGGTTGATCGATCGTGAAAGAGGCAGCATAAACTTCAAAATTTCAAAGAAATAGGGAAGATCAAATTCTAAGTTATAGGTCATCTCAAGCCATCCTAACCTTACCAATCGATTGTTGGACGTCTCAGGAACGTGTTCCAATCACTAGCAAGCCTCCCCACATCCTGAAACACGTTGTAGCAGTCACACGGTTAGCCTAAAAAACTCGTTTACGTTTTCATTGATTTATACATCATTTGCACGTTTTGATTACATATTCTTGTTCCTTATTGAGTTTGCAAGCTACTCATTCTATTCAATTGCATTTTTATGACTGTATGTAAAACTGCCATGGCTAGGGTTTCTTGTTTAGTTTTAGGGCTTTGCAATACATGTAAAATTGGACGTTGATTCTGGTACCATGATACTTGTGAGGACGAGACGAGTTGATTGCTACCAGCCATGGTCATTTATCTTGCTTGTGGATAATTTTTGAGATACACAGGTTTGTAGCTACAGCGTAATGTCCGTAGGTAAAAACATCTTGGGATAAAATGACGGTTGGGAGGTAGAAGATGATGCGTGGCACTCCCTGGTTGGGCAGTTTGAACTTTAGCACGTTTTTTTCCATTAATCATTGTTTTCCATATATTATATTTTGTTTTTATTATATATACAAATAAGTCAGATAGCTTAGTTGGTAAGCGTGCATTGGAAATAGGCATAAGGACCTGGGTTCGATCCCCAGGTCCCAACCTTTGTTCATATTTTTCTTCAACAGGCAATCCAGCACGCTACACATCAGGAGGTTCATCGTGTGTTATCAAGATCTGGCCATCCAATTCATCAGCGCTCCAGATCCAATGCCTTTCCCCTGGAGGACTACCATGCGCCTCCAGTCAACCCACGCACCAGATCCAGCAAAGTCAAAACGGGCCATCAACCTTGGGCCCAGAAATTCATATTCCAACCCCCCTTTCAACAAATACCACCAGGCCCATTTAGTACTTTTTCTATTTCTTTTCTTTATTTCATTTTTTATTCTTTTAATTTTCTTTATTTATTTTAATTCACAAATTAATTATTTTTCATAAAAGTTATAAAATCAACAATTCACAAAAAAAATTAGGATTAGCTTTTTTTATTATTATTGTCAAAATTAATTTAATTTAGTTTAACTTAGGAAAATTGTAATTTATTTTCATAAAATAAAATCAAAATAGAAATTAGGTTAAACTTTTGATTTAATTTTATTTTTTTTCTCTCAAATAAATAAAAATACAAAATAGGTTTTAGAATAAATTAATTTATTTTTCTTAATTTAAAATCAATTAGAATTAGGATTTTCCTTTTAATTTAATAATTTCCTTTTTTTTCGCTGCATGTAGGGTTTTTTTGTCATCTTTTGTTATTTAAGCAAAAAAAAGGAAATCATTAAATTAAAAAGAAAATCCTAATTTTAATTAATTTTAAATTAAGAAAAATAAAAGTAATTTATTCTAAAAACCCCATTTTTGTATTTTTGTTTATTTGAGAAAAAGAGAAATAAAACTAAATCAAGAGTTTTAACCTAATTTCTATTTTGATTTTATTTATGAAAATAAATTACAATTTTCCTAAGTTAAACTAAATTAAATTAATTTTGATAATAATAATAAAAAAAAGCTAATCCTAATTTTTTTTGTGAATTATTGATTTTATGACTTTTTATGAAAAATAATTAATTTGTGAATTAAAATAAAATAAAGAAAATTAAAAGAATAAAGAATGAAATAAAGAAAAGAAATAAAAAAGAAGTAAGTGGGCCTGGTGGTATTGCTGAAAGGGGGGTGCCAACTGAATTTCTGGGCCCAAATGATCCAAGCCCATTTGACTTTGCTGGATCTGGTGTCCACGTTGACGTAGGACGTATGGTGGGCCTTCAGTGGAATGACATTGGATCTAGCTGGAGAGGCGTTTGATGGCCAGATGTGGATGGCGTATGGTGGACCTCCTGATACACAACGTGTTGGATTACCTATTGAAAAATAATATGAACAAAGGTTGGGACCTGGGGATCGAACCCAGGTCCTCATGCACGTTTCCAATCCCTGCTTGCCAACTGAGCTGTTTTGCTTATTTGTACATATAATGAAAACAAAATATAATATATGAAAAATAAGGGTTAATGAAAAAATGCGCTAAAGTTCAAACTGCCTAACCAGGGAGTTCCATGCATCATCTTCTTCCTCCCAGCCGTCGTTTTAGCCCAAGATATTTTTACCTACGGACATTGCGATGTAGCTACAAACCTTTGTATCTCAAAAATTGTCCACAAGCAAGATAAATGACCATGGCTGGTACCAATAAACTCGTCTCATCCTCACGAGTATCATGGTACCAGAATCAACGTTCAATTTTACCTGTATTGCAAAGCCCTAAAACTAAACAAGAAACCCTAGCCATGGTAGCTTTTCATACAATCATAAAAAATGCAATTGAATAGAACGGTTAGCTTGCAAACTCATTAAGGAACAAGAATATGTAATCAAAACGTGCAAATGATGTATAAATCAATGAAAACGAAAATGAATTTTTTTGGCTAACCGTGACTTCTGTACCTTTGATTCCAGGCGTGAGGAAGCTTGCAATTGGTTGAAATACCTTCTGGAGATGTCCAGGAATCTGTTGGTATTGTGAGACTGGTTCGACTTGGCCTCTAGGATGGAAATTGGATCACCACTTTCTCTTGAATTTTTTCAGTTTTGTTCTTGCTCTGCACGACTGCTCAACCTCTTCTTATGCCTTGGATCTCTTCTATATATGTAATACAACATGTTAGGTCAACAAAAACGAACTCAATCTTGCCCATTATGAAGATTTGATTTGGTCTTTCATGGCATATGATATCTTTCCAAACTTGCTTCAATTCAATCTTTTTCCACCCAAATTAGTCTTGCACGAATTGATTCTCAATTGACAGCACATAAGATCTTCCTTCAATGCAAAAATCATCCCTAAAACACATTATATGATTTATTTAGATTTATTTGATTTTATTTGATTTTATTTGAATTTTAAATGAATAAAAATCAAAATAAATTAAATAAATAAATAAATAAAGCATGGAGGGTCCCATAGGTCGTGGACTATGTTATCATTGAAGTGCAAGCATAAAAAGTTGGGCCCATTTAGCAAAAAATGCAAATTTAAGCACATTTGACTTTTGACAATTTTGCAAAAAAGGTCAATTTGGCCAATGCATAACTCTCTCAATTTTGACCCTAGAGAGGTGTTCTTGGACTTTTTAGAAATCTTAGGATGTCCTCTAAGCAACCCTTTTGGTCTCATCTCCATTTAGTCTTCCATGTTCATGTATGAAGCTTTGACCCAAAAGGTGTTTTTGTTGACTTTTCAAAATGACTTATAATGTCAAAATTTATATCTTTTTGTGAGTGCATATTTTGAGCTTGGGAGCTTAAGATGAATTGTAGGGAATTACATCGTATTCAAAATGAGCTTTGAATGGGTTATTTATAATAAAGTATGAGAAAGGTATGCTTGGTCAAAGTTGAGTTGACTTTTTCTATAAAACCCTAATTTGGCAACTTTTGGGTTTTGATGAATCGTGAGCAATCCTTGATGAATCATGATCAACCCTTGATCAAATGATGGATGATACTTCAAAATAAGGATGTTGACCAAAAATCTTGAAGTTTGAATGTATGTGGGCCACAATTGACTTTTGACCTAGCACAGTCGATTTTCAGGCCTTTGAGCAATTGACTGAGCAAACTTCTTCTGTAAGGCTTGAAACTTGACATGGATGATCTTGAGAACATATTAGGACAATAGTGAGCATTTGGGATTCTTTGGAATCAAGCATCTTGATGAAAAATGAAACCCTAATTTGAGGTAGACTGCTTTAGGAGAGAGTTTGTCTGGTCAACTCTTGGACTTCCTTGAGCAATTGGAGGACCTCACTTGCCATGTATTGAGAAATATGGGAGGGAAAATTTTGGGGTACAACAGCTTCCTCTGTTCAATCTTCTTAAACCTGAAGATGTAGATTGGCTCGTCTGCCTTTCGTGGTCGGAAGGTGGAAGATGATTGAACACTAGAGTGCCCAGAAATTTGCACTCGTATGAAGTGATTTATGATATCGGGGATGGGCTTATAGATGCCACTTGGTAGATTCTAGAGAATTGTCAGAGATGGGTTTAAATATGCCATCCGAAGAGATGTCGATCGCATAAGAGATTCCTTTGCGAGAACCCGTATACCTGTTGTTGAGGAAGATTTTGCTGGGGAATGCTGGTCTCTGTCTTGGGAGAAATAGAGTTTTGGGAGCTTCAGTTGTCCGTTACTCTACTGGGGGAATAATTCCGATTTGAAAAGCGGAAGTGAACTGTGTGTTTGGTCGGGGTATATGCTGCACTGCGACTTTCTGGGGAAATGTGAAAGTTTGATCAGGTCCAGGTCTTACAGTGTTGTGGACTGCTGTCTGGGGATAAGAGAGGAAGAAAACCAAGATAGTAAGGTTAGGAGAAGGAACCTAGATATTAGGGTTACTTCAACATGAAATCTTGGATAGTAGGGCTGTGAGAAGGAACCTGGATAGTAGGGTTACTTCGATATGAAAGCCGGGGTAGTAGGGCTGTGAGAAGGAACCTGGATAGTAGGGTTACTTCGATATGAAAGCCTGAATAGTAGGGCTGTGAGAAGGAACATTGATAGTAGGGTTACTTTGATTTGAAATCCTGGATAGTAGGGCTGTGAGAAGGAACCTAGATGGTAGGGTTACTTCGATATGAAAGCCTGGATAGTAGGGCTGTGAGAAGGAACCTCGATGGTAGAGTTACTTCGATATGAAAGCCTAGATAGTAGGGCTGTGAGAAGGAACCTGGATGGTAGGGTTACTTCGATATGAAAGCCTGGATAGTAGGGTTGTGAGAAGGAACCTGGATGGTAGGGTTACTTCGATATGATAGCCTGGATAGTAGGGTTATGAGAAGGAACCTGGATGGTAGGGTTACTTGGATATGAAAGTATGGATAGTAGGGCTGTGAGAAGAAACTTGGATGGTAGGGTTACTTCGATACGAAAGACTGGGTAGTAGGGCTGTGAGAAGGAACCTGGATGGTAGGGTTACTTTGATATGAAAGCCTGGATAGTAGGGTTGTGAGAAGGAACCTGTATGGTAGGGTTACTTCGATATGAAAGCCTGGATAGTAGGGCTATAAGAAGGAACCTGGATGGTAGGGTTACTTCGATATGAAATCTTGGATAGTAGGGCTGTGAGAAGGAATCTGGATGGTAGGGTTACTTCGATATGAAAGCCTGGATAGTAGGGGTGTGAGAAGAAACCTGGATGGTAGGGTTACTTCGATACGAAAGCCTGGGTAGTAAGGTTGTGAGAAGGAACCTGGATGGTAGGGTTACTTCGATATGAAAGCCTGGATAGTAGGGCTGTGAGAAGGAACCTAGATGGTAAGGTTACTTCGATATGAAAGCCTGGATAGTAGGGCTATGAGAAGGAACCTGGATGGTAGGGTTACTTCGATATGAAAGCCTGGATAGTAGGGCTATGAGAAGTAACCTGGATGGTAGGGTTACTTCGATATGAAAGCCTAGGTAGTAGGGCTGTGAGAAGAAACCTAGATGAGGTTGCATTTATTGCCGATGATTACTCTGTTTAGCTTCGGGTGTTGATCATGTACCTGCTGGAAATTGTTGATAATAACTGTCTTTCCTGAATGAAATGCAGGGTTAGTTATGTGCGATGCATGAGATGCATTGTATGATGACGTTCTCAAAATAAATGAGACTATGTTATATGTGATGTATGCACATGTCATGATGTATGAACATGAAATGCTGACATTGTAATCTAAGTCCGAGAAAATAAATCCCTGACTGCTATTTGGAGAGTATGAGAACCGGTAGGCTTGCCCGCTATAAAAACCACAGTTCCTCTACCTCTGTTAGGGATGGTGAACAAGGATGACCAGCTGGGGATTTGCCCCTTGGCTGGTAAATATTCTGCCGGAAGAGACTCTGCCTGAGGATAACTCTGCGGGGAATAACTCTGTTGGAGAGGAGATACTCTGTTGATAAATATGCTGACTTGGAGAAACAACTCAGCTGGGGATGAATTTCCGATGCTGGCAGTAATGAATTCTATTGGAGACTGAGTTTTCGCTTGAGAGAGAAATAAACTCTGCTTGGGGAAAAATTTACTGAATCGCTCGCGATTGTGAACCTCAGCTTGGAGAGAGTCATGTCTTGTTCGGGAAATCTAACATCACTGTCTTTAGATACTTTTTACTCTGTAGGGAGTGTATGTACCACTACTCATGTTCTCAAGTTGGCTCTATCCCGACACCTGATGGGCAGAGTAATTGTAAGGTTTGGGCACTTTTTGTTTTCCCTGCTCCTGGAATTATGAGTAATTGTCTTTTGTTTTTCATGTAAATATTTATGAGCAGCAATTATTTTCAAATGCATATATCGAAAATGAACCATTGGACGTTCTTGCGAAACAAAATAGGAAAAAGAAAATAAATCAAAGCTTTGTGGAAATGACTTGTCTTGATTTTGAAGTTGACCTGTAATAGGCGTTTTGTACAAGGAGGCTGACGCTCTGGCAAGAGAACGCCGCCGAAAGATAGAAATTACAATTTGTGTTAAAGAAAGAAAAAACATCTATGTGAAACAATCCCATTGGGTTCCAACTCTGCTATTGCCTTTATATCTTCAAGCATCTCATCACTTCACTGCTTGGTAGAAGGTGGATCAAATTGATTGGCGCCGTCTGAGCTTGATAGTTGATACCGAGGTCTATTTGCAAGATGATCCAATGAGACATAATGTTACGCTTTGATCCCTAACTTTTGCCTGGACCTCCCTTTCGGGTTTTCAGTCCACCAGGATACCCTTTTTTGCCCAAGTCGCCTTTTCAGGTTTTCGACTTGCCGGGTCTACAATTTTTTTACTTTCATCCCTTACTTTTGCTCGAACCCCTTTAGTTTGCTGGGAAGCCCTTATTTTTGCCTAGGCCATCCAACCTAGCGGGTCTTTGATTATGGATAATATCTTTTCACTATGTCTGCATTGACGGGGTGAGGAAGGTCGTCACCATCCATGGTGGATAGAATCATAGCTCCTCCCGAGAAAATGTTCTTAACCACAAATGGCCCTTCGTATGTGGGGGTCCATTTTTCCCTGGGATCACCTTGTGGTAGTATGATGCGCTTGATCCCCAAATCCCCAACTTGATATTCTTGACGTTTGACTTTCTTGTTAAAAGCCTTGATCATTCGCTTTTAATACGTCTGACCATGACAGATAGCAGTAAGTCTCTTCTCGTCGATTAGGTTCAGCTGATCAAGTCGGGTTTGGATGTAGTCGTCTTCGTTCAAACCTGCATCCTTCATAATCCTGAGAGAGGGTATCTGGACTTTGATGGGTAGGACTGCCTCCATGCCATATACCAAAGAGTAGGGTGTTTCCCCTGTCGACGTCCGTGCTGAGGTACGATATCCATGAAGAGCAAATGGTAACATCTCGTGCCAGTCTTTGTATGTCACTGTCATCTTCTGCACAATCTTCTTGATGTTCTTGTTAGCCGCTTCACAGCCCCATTCATCTTCGATCAGTAGGGAGAAGAGTTATGATGCTGAATCTTGAACTGTTTGCAGAGTTCGGTGATCACTGTGTTGTTGAGATTTGTACCATTGTCAGTAATAATCCTCTCGAGTACACCATATCGATAGATAAGATTGTGTCGGATGAACCACGCCACAACATTCTTGGTTACTGTAGCAAAATAAGCAGCCTCAACCCACTTCATGAAGTAATCAATTGCTACTAGAATGAAACGATGCCCGTTAGACGCTGTAGGTCTGATCTCGCCGATCACGTCGATGCCCCACATTGCAAAGGGCCAAGGAGCTGTTAAAACATTCAGGGGAACCGGAGGTACATGCACCTTATCAGCATAGACTTGGCATTTATGACAGGTTCGAGAGTGCTGATGACAACCGGCTTCCATGGTGGACCAGTAATATCCTGCCTGTAGGATTTTCTTCGCCATGGTGTGTCCACTAGAATGGGTTCCGAAGGTACCTTCATGTAAATCTGTCATGATTCTTTCTGCCTCGCTCTTGTCTACACACTGCAGTAAGGTTGAATCATGGTTACGCTTATAGAGGATTCCATTACTGATGAAGAACTTCGCAATGAACCTTCTCAGAAACTTCTTATCATTAACAGATGCCCCCTCGGGGTATTCTTGAGCCTCAAGATACCTCTTTACCTGGTGAAACCAAGGTTTAACTGCTACCTCTTCAGTCTCAATGTCACAGCAATGTGCTGGTTCGTCCAACCTCTCAATGGTAATCTGGGAAGCCTCATTATCCCACCTGACTTTGAACATAGAAGACATGGTAGCTAACACGTCTGCCAACTGGTTCTCTTCTCGTGGGAAATGTTCAAAAGTTATCTCCTCTAAGTGTGGGAGCAATGTCAGTACATACTCTTTGTAAGGAATAAGGTTCGAGTGCTTTGTATCCCACTCGCCTTTGATCTGACTTATTACTAGAGCGGAATCTCTGAATAAACTCAAGAACTTAATCCTCAGGTCAATAGTAGCTCGAAGACCCATGATACATGCTTCATACTCCGCCATATTGTTGGTGCAGTTAAAACATAATTGGGCGGTGAATGGAGTATGACAGCCCCCAGGACATATAATTACAGTGCCAATGCCGTTACCTAAAGCGTTTGATGCTCCACCAAAATACATAGACCGTCGGGATCCTTCCTCAGGTCCTTCATCCGGTCCAGGTTCTTCGCAGTCGGTCACCAACATGATGTTCTCATCCGGGAACTCAAAATTCATGGACTGGTAGTCATCCACGGCCTGATGCGCCAAATGATCTGCCAATACACTCCCCTTGATTGATTTTTGGGTTGTATATTGGATGTCGTATTCGGTTAAGATCATCTGCCATTTTTCTATTCTTCCGGATAAGGCGGGCTTCTCGAAAATATACTTGATCGGATCCATCTTTGATATCAACAAAGTCGTGTGAGTCAGCATATACTGTCTCAGTCGACGAGCAACCCATGCCAAAGCGTAGCAAGTTTTCTCGAGCAATGAGTATCGGGTCTCACAGTCGATAAACTTTTTGCTAATGTAATAAATGGCGTGCTCTTTTCGACCAGACTCGTCATGCTGCCCCAACACACACCCCATTGAATTGTCTAGCACTGTCAAGTATAAAATCAAAGGTCTTCCTTCAACTGGAGGCATCAAAATTGGTGGTTCTTGAAGGTATTCCTTGATTCTTTCGAAAGCAGTCTGGCATTCATCATTCCACTTTACCACTTGATCTTTCTTCAGCAGCTTGAAGATTGACTCACAAGTAGCAGTCAGATGTGAAATGAACCTGGCGATGTAATTCAGACGTCCCAAGAAACCCCTAACTTCTTTTTCTGTGCGGGGAGCCGGTATCTCTTGTATGGATTTTACCATTTCAGGATCCACCTGAATACCTTTGTCACTGACAACGAAACCCAAAAGCTTTCCATACCTTACCCCGAAGGTACACTTGTTCAGATTCAACCTCAGCTTGTATGTCTTCAACCTGTCAAACAATTTCTGGAGATGATCAAGATGCTTTTCCTCAGTCTGAGACTTGGCTATCATGTCATCAACATAAACCTCAATCTCGTGGTGAATCATATCGTGGAACAAAGCGACCATGGCGTGCTGATAAGTTGCCCCAACATTCTTCAACCCAAAAGGCATTACCTTGTAACAGAAGGTGCCCCACTGCGTAACAAAGATTGTCTTCTCCATGTCCTCAAGAGTTATCTTGATCTGGTTGTAGCCAGAAAAACCATCCATGAAGGAGAAGATCTTATGTTGCGCAGTGTTGTCGACAAGAACATCCATGTGAGGAAGTGGGAAGTCATCTTTGGGGCTTTCCCTTTTTAGATCTCTGTAGTCCATACACATCCATACCTTACCATCCTTCTTAGGTACCGGAACAACGTTGGAAACCTATTGCGGATAAGAAGTGACAGCTAAGAATCCGACGTCAAATTGTTTCATGACCTCGGCCTTGATTTTCTCTGACATTTCAGGGCGCATACGGCGAACCTTCTGCTTCACCGGAGGGCAGTCTTCTTTGGTTGGCAGACGATGTACCACAATATCAGTTTCTAGACAAGGCATGTCTTCATAGGACCAGGTGAAGATATCAACATAGTCGTGTAGCATCTGTATTAGCCGTTTTTTGACACTAGGCTCCAGATTCGCACCTATTTTGACCTCTTTCATGTCTTCCTCTGTACCCAAATTCACTGACTCAACTGGCTCTTCATGAGGCTGTATGACCCTCTCTTCCTGCTGTAATAGTCTAGCAAGTTCTCCAGGAACTTCACAATCATCCTCACCTTCGTCCTCGACTTGGTTGATCGGATTTTCGAAGTTATAACCGGCAGTAGCAGAGCTGTTATCAATGGGATCCAGAGTGGATATGGATCTGCAGTGTGATATGTGAGTGTGTGTAAGAGAATAGCTATTTTTATAAAGTGAGAGACAGAAAAGAAAAAACAAGGAGCGCAAAATTTGTAATGCAAGAAACGTCCAATGTTTTATTAATGATATATGAAAATGACAAATAATAAGCCCTCACAAGCAAAGCCAAGGTGCCTCGGGCAAGGCATCGGGCCTTAAAGTTTTAAACTGTTTATTACAAATCTTAAAACAAAAGTAAATTACTGTGAAATAAAAGAAACAGGTATGAAGTCCTTCACCGTCCAGTTATTCAGTCCACCATTGGTTGTTGGGTAGATCCAGCTGTCGATGTCTGAATCTTCTTCACTGTCCTCAATTGCATTAACCCCCCGATTGCTGATGTGTAGAGGAGGTCTTCCAATTCGCGCGTGCCTAACAGCCCTTTGAGCCCCTGTAGTAAAGCCCAAACCAAATTTGTCAGTTTTGTGAGTGAAATCAAGGAGCCGACCCCAATTGGTACACCCACCTTCTTCAACAACATCTTTGGCATCCTTGAGAGAAGCCATCTTTAGCGGAGGTTTGTTGGTAGTAACTTCAGTTGACGCCAAAGTCTGAGGGACCTCTTCGAAGTTCTAACAAGGAGTTTCTGTGAACTCCCCACCCATATCCACATAACGGAAGGAATTGAGATGACTCACCATGTACTCTTCTTCACCTCGCACCGTGACAATTTTCCCCTACACTGGATACTTCAACATTTGATGGAGTGTGGAAGTAACTGCCCCAGCCCTATGGATCCACGGACGACCCAGCAAGCAAGAATACGATGATCTGATGTCCATTACATAGAAGGTGGACCCAAAGGTATGAGAACCCACTTTGACATGGATGTCTACCTCCCCGTGCACCATCCTTTTTGATCCGTCAAAAGCCCTTACCACAATGTTACTCGGCTTTAAAGTCAAACCCTCGTAGTCCAAACAGTCCAATGCTTTCTTTGGAAGAACATTCAGCGAAGATCCGGTATCCACCAGCACATGAGCCATAGTGGTGCCCCTGAACTTAATCGAGAGATGCAGAGCATCATTATGAATCCTCCCCTTAGCAGTCAGATCCGCATCTGAAAATTCTATCCCATTGTCAGCAGTCAGGCTGGCCACACAATCTTTGAACTGATCTGCAGAAGTTTCCTATGGTACATGTGCAGTCTTGAGAAATGCAATCAAAGCCTTTGCATGGGCTTCAGAACACAATATCAGAGACAACATGGAGATCTTTGACGGGGTCTGCCCCAGATGTTCGACCATATTGTAGTCGCTTTTCTTGATAATTTTCAGTATTTCCTCTATTTCTTGTTTAGAGGCTTCCACAATAATTTTTCTAGGCGCCTCCGTCCGGGAAGGCTCACCTATGATTTCTTTGCCCCGAGTCCCAGATGGCTCGGTGACAGGAGTGACAACTGGAGTGAGAACGGGAACAGTAGTTGATGTACTAGCAGATGGAATGACAATAGGTTTGTGGACAGTCGGAGGGGAAATCTCGGGAGAGAAGAGTCTTCCACTTCTGGTAACCTTACTAGCCCCGACAATATTATTGACATCAGTATCAGCTTCTTCATTCTTCAACTCTTGCTTAATGCCATGATAATACACATCAGCACCATAATGCCATGGGACAACCTTGTCTGAAGTGTATGGGATGGTACCAGGAACAGTGATTATTAGCGGAGCAATTCTTGGAACAGGTGTAATCCTAACAGGTTTTCTCGAGGAAACCTTAGAAGGATTGGCGGAAATGGTTATAATGGAGAAATCTTCGTTTGGAACAACAGGAATCATAGTCTTCTCGAACAAAATCTCTTTATTATCCATCAGGTTCTGAACACCTGACTTCAACAAGTGACAACCAGTAGGTAAAATCGAGCACATGTGGCAACCTTCACCACAACCCGGAAATACACCGGCCAACAACAAATTCCTCTTAACAATCATAAGAGGAGTAGAAATTTCTTCAACAGAGGTCACAAACAAATCATTGTCAACAACATTAACCCCACGACCATGTTTGGGCATAGGAGCAGTTATTACATTCGACTTTTCTGGAGCATCAAACTCTATCTCCTTAGCTTCCAGCAAGTCTTGTACTTTGTTTCTCAGAGCCCAGCAATCATTGGTATCATGGCCAGGACTCTCAGAATGGTAGGCGGACCGCGCGTTGGGATTGTATCTAGGAGAGGTAGTGTTTAGATTTTTGGGAGCCTCCCTCAATGTGGTCAAGTTGGATCTCAGCAGGTGAGGTAACACTTCATCCAATGTCATTCTAATGTGGGTAAACTGTCGTTGTGGTCTTTCCACCCTTTGTTGATTGTTGCGTTGTGGGGCAACAACAGGTCTTGGTATCACTACAGCATTTACCGTTGGATGGTGTTCAGGTCTGTTTTGGCCCCTCGGGCTATAAACTGCATTGGCTTCCTTATTAATAGTAAAAGGTTTCTTTATTGAACTCGAAGAGGCATCTTTCTATATTTTACCACTTCGAATTCCAGCCTCCACTCTTTCTCCATTTAAAATCAACTCGGTGAACCCAGATGACGAGCTGCCGATTAAGTGGTTGAAAAATGGACCAGACAGCGTCCCCAGAAACATATCAACCAACTCCCTATCATACAAAGGAGGTTGAACTCTCCCAACCAAATCTCTCCATTTTTTAGCGTAATCTTTGAACCCTTCACCTGCACCCATGGACATACTCTGGAGTTGAGTACGAGTGGGAGCAAGGTCGGCATTGTACTGATACTACTTGTAGAAAGCAGCAGCAAGATCTTCCCAGTTTCGAACATTGTCCCCTTCCAACTGGTAGAACCATTCAAGCTGAGTCCCTGACAGACTATCTTGAAAGAAGTGCACCCATAAATTTCTATCAGCAATGTGGGGTTGAATTTTCCTGACATAAGAGCGAAGATGGAGTTTTGGGTAGGACACTCCATCATACTTAGCAAAAACTAGAGCCTTGAACTTCTGGGGGATGACCACTCCTGATACCAGTCCTAGTTCTCCGAAATCCAAACCAGGTATCTTCTGAACTTCCATGGCACTCATACGGTCTTCTAGTTGCTTGTACCTATCCTCGGCAGGAGGATATTGCTCATCATCAAAATCAATATCATTATCAGGGACTGCAGGACTAGGGTCCTTTTCTTCTTCTTGGTTCTCCCCTTCTTTAGATGAAGAGGTCAGATCAATTTGATGCTTCAACCTTTCTCCAAACCTTCTGCCCATATTCAGAAGACAGACCTTCTTCTTCTTCTTCTTCTTCTTCTTCTCTTTCAGAATGAGAGTTTTCAGATCCTCTTGCCCCTTAGCCAGACTTATGAAAATTAGTTGGAACTGGGCGTTCTGTGCCTGAAGATCTTTCATGGCTTGATCGGAAGACATTTATGCTGAAATAAACAGTGAAGAAGATAAGAAACTTGTTGTGGTACCTGTGATGATATGCATGATAATGGGATGCGCATGTAATGTTTTCAAAGACTTTGGGAGATTTAAATTTGCAAACCAAAAATAAACAAAACTTTATTAGCTTAACTTTGAAAGGTTCAACAATTCCCTTAAGACGTTACAAAGAAGTAAATAAAACAAATCTAAAACTAGAAAAGCAAAATCAAAAGTCCCATGGACGCTTTCTCTTTGTGCTGATGTAATCATTGAGCACTCTTTCCTCCTCGAGCTGCCTGGTGAGCTTCAAAACCTTCCTCTCTTGCTCATGGAACTGCTCCCTGTAAGTATCTCTCTCATTCTTCAGCTGAATCCAAGACCTCTATAGCTCCCCAAGATCAATGGGCATGTAAGGATAGAGAACCGTGTAAGGAATGCCGTCTTCGGTAGTGGGTTCCATAATCACTGGTAATACTGCCGCATAAGGCATCACAAGCTTCTGGGTGCGAGCTCGGACCCATTGGAGACAAGGCTTCATAGAAAGGGAAGTCTTTGGTCCCAACTCATGGGGGTCAGATCTATTTACCATGCCCCAAGCTCGTATGAACCTCCGGCGATGCCCTTTAACATCATCTTCATAGTCGAATGCAATATCCTCGAGAAGTAACCTATGGGGACCATCTCTTCGAGCACGACCAAATTATCGTAAAGCTAGACAAGGATTGTACGTTATACCTCCCCTGATACCAAGTAATGGGACATTAGGATACCCCCCACAACGGTCAATAACAACAACATCTTCCATAGCCTGGGAACACCAAAGAATATCTGTATGAGCAAGTGACATTATTCTACGCGACCAACCCAAACCTTCTTCGTTATTCAACACAGACTTAGGGAGGTGAGAAATAAACCACCTCGACAAAAATGTCATGAAGCACATAAGAGTCCCTCTTCTCCTCGTGGTATGAGTATAGAGAGCGTGCAAGATATCTCCAAGCAAGGTAGGCACAGGGTTGCGAGAAAGGAAAATCTTGATAGCATTCACATCTACAAAGGAATCCGGATTAGGGAAGAGAACCAAACCATAGATAAGAAGATCCAAGACATCTTCAAAAGCCTGAAAATCTAAATCATCCCAGAATAGCTGAGCCTGGTCTATCAGAAATTTGGCTAGAAAACCCTCGACTCCGCTTCGAGTTTCCCAATTGGATACCACATCGGCCCATTTCAAATGCAAAGCTGGGGCAATAACTTCTGGCTTAGGAACTTCTTCCATACCTGTGAATGGTACCTGTTCAAGAATGGATATGCCCAATAGATGAGAGAATTCCTCCAAGGTGGGTACCAACTGATAATCTGGAAAGGTGAAACAGTGATGCTCGAGATCGAAGAACTGAAAAAGTACGCTCATCATCTATTCATCAGGGTTTGAAGTAACCAGGCTGAGAAGTTGACCATGTCTCTTAATGAACATAGAAGTTTAAAAAATTCTTGACAATAGCTCTTTGAGTTGAGATGGTATCTCCACAAAGTTGACTCAGATAGTCTTTCTATGTACGAAAGCCATGATCTTCAAAACAGAAAAAAGATAAATTCCCTTGGTCTTTGAAATGGTTAGTGTAATGAAGCATGAATGCCATGTTATGATGCATGATGTCATGATAAAACATAGGTATAGCAAATAACAGGTATTGCAAGGACAAACAAGTCACACAAAGCCCTAAGGTTTAAGGCTTTCATGAGGTCAAAGGTAATACCCTCTTGAAGTTAAGTTGGTTTCAACCTATCCTAGAAAAAGTAACCGGGTTCTAGAGGATATCAATATCACTGACCATCCTCCATCAGTCATGGTTTCAGCTCACGCAATCTTTTCTTGCGGCCGGAACTATTCCGAGAGTATAGTCTCAATGAGTGTAGCATCGAGTATCAACCAGTTCTCAGATTTAGACTGAGGCCGGCTATCTCACTACTTTCTAATGGCCAAGTTGGGCGATTAAAGGTTCTAAGGTCAGTTAATGCTTAACGACACCACACGGCGTACCCGTATTCTCCTTGTTTCTCCACAAGGGATACCGGTACCAACCAAAGTGCCACACCAATGTAGCCACTGCTTCAACCGTATCGGTCTATGCCGTACAGTTCCCTCACAATCTATTGCTACTTACCTAAAAGGTATCCCCCAGATCCGGGTTAGGATCTATAGTAACCCCAAGCAAAACCCTTAAAAGTAAAGCAAACAAAACAATAAAGAGAAGCAATTATGATGAACTAGATCCTAAGGTATACCCCACTTATTTGTCCCCAGCAGAGTCGCCAATTCTGTGATACGGTGGCAGAACCGACTGTTTTGACGCTGGTTTGCGTTTTGCGTTTTGTGTTTGCAAAATGTCGCGGTAAGCAACAATCGCCACCGACTTTTATTTCATCCAACTGGAAAGGAAAAAAGTACAAAAAAGATCCTTTTTCGAGATATTCTGAGTACGGGGGGTAGATTATAGAAAAGGAAGGGATTAACACCCTTTCTATCCATGGTTTTCCATGGGCTCTTAGGTACTTGCTCATCTTTTAAAATTTCTTGTGTATGTGCTTTGTTTTGAAAAGTTTGACTTCGTGATAACCCTTTTATTAGTCCTCAAAGGTGTGACGAAGTTGTTTTGAAAATTGTTTTGAAACGTGTAAGTGTGAAAAGCTTTGATTTGAGCAAGTGCCTACTAGCATCTACCTACTCGAAAAAAGATCGTTTCTATTCTTGTTCCTTTAGACAGCGCTATCCTACTATTGAGAAATAGGTAGCACCGTCGTTGGAGTTGTAAGGGTCAATTCGAAAGGGACGTATGATCACTAAAGCAATATTAGGACACCTTAGTAATAACCCTAGAGTCTTAAGATCATATTCGAGGCAACATTTCCGAGGTAACATTTCCGAGGCAACATTTGATCTTTTTAGACAGGAGGGCAACCACTAAGACACCCTATACTTAATGACCGTTTACCGAAGGCAACCGAAGTGTGAGTATACCCTAAGAGTGATATGTGCGAGTGATCTGTTTTCAATTATTTAGTCTTTGCACATTAGGGTTTTCTAACTGGATTAATTTGTCATGCATTCTTGTCATACAATCCTATTAGCATACATCTAAACAGTCAAATATTTGCGAGAATTAAAATGCGAGAAAGTAAATCTACGCTATTACAAGGCTTCGGGGAGGGGATTAATTACATAGCCAAAAACCCGGGAAAAAGCGATAAGTAAAAAGCCCTAGATTAAACTATTACAAACCATGAACAATTACAACAATATTGGCAAAAATAAATAACACGCGCGCGATAAATTGATTACGAGACAACTAGGGTTTTGACCCTTGTCTAAACCTAATTGCGATTGATTAAAAAAAGTTTTTTTTGTCATGTTTTGTTATTTAAGAAAGTAGAGAAATTATTAAATTAAAAGGAAAATCCTAATTCTAATTGATTTTAAATTAAGAAAAATAAATTAATTTATTCTAAAACCTATTTTTGTATTTTTATTTATTTGAGAGAAAAAAATAAAATAAAATCAAAAGTTTAACCTAATTTCTATTTTGATTTTATTTTATGAAAATAAATTACAATTTTCCTAAGTTAAACTAAATTAAATTAATTTTGACAATAATAATAAAAAAAAAGCTAATCCTAATTTTTTTTTGTGAATTATTGATTTTATAACTTTTATGAAAAATAATTAATTTGTGAATTAAAATAAATAAAGAAAATTAAAAGAATAAAAAATGAAATAAAGAAAAGAAATAGAAAAAGTACTAAATGGGCCTGGTGGTATTTGCTGAAAGGGGGGTTGGAATATGAATTTCTGGGCCCAAGGTTGATGGCCCGTTTTGACTTGGCTGGATCTGGTGCGTGGGTTGACTGGAGGCACATGGTAGTCCTCCAGGGGAAAGGCATTGGATCTGGAGCGCTGATGAATTGGATGGCCAGATCTTGATGACACACGGTGAACCTCCTGATGTGTAGCGTGTTGGATTGCCTGTTGAAGAAAAATATGAACAAAGGTTGGGACCTGGGGATCGAACCCAAGTCCTTAGGCCTATTTCTAATACATGCTTGCCAACTGAGCTATCTGAATTATTTGTATATATAATAAAAACAAAATATAATATATGGAAAACAATGATTAATGTAAAAAACACGCTAAAGTTCAAACTGCCCAACCAGGGAGTGCCACGCATCATCTTCTACCTCCCAACCGTCATTTTAGCCCAAGATGTTTTTACCTACGGACATTGCACTGTAGCTACAAACCTGTGTATCTCAAAAATTATCCACAAGCTAGATAAATGACCATGGCTGGTACCAATCAACTCGTCTCATCCTCACAAGTATCATGGTACCAGAATCAACGTCCAATTTTACCTGTATTGCAAAGCCCTAAAACTAAACAAGAAACCCCAGCCATGGCAGCTTTTCATATAATTATCAAAAACACAATTGAATAGAATGATTAGCTTGCAAACTCATTAAGGAACACTAATATGTAATCAAAACGTGCAAATGATGTATAAATCAATGAAAACGAAAACAAATTTTTTTGGCTAATCGTGACTTCTGTACCTTTGATTCCAGGCGTGAGGAAGCTTGCAATTGGTTGAAATCCCTTCTGGAGATGTCCAGGAATCTGTTTGTATTGTGAGACTGGTTCGACTTTTCCTCTAGGATGGAAATTGGATCACCACTTTCTCTTGAATTTTTTCATTTTTGTTCTTGCTCTGCACGACTGCTCAACCTCTTCTCATGCCTTGGATCTCTTCTGTATATGTAATACAACATGTTAGGTCAACAAAAACGAACTCAATCTTGCCCATTATGAAGATTTGATTTGGTCTTTCATGGCACATGATATATTTCCAAACTTGCTTCAATTCAATCTTTTTCCACCCAAATTAGTCTTGCACGAATTGATTCTCAATTGACAGCACATAAGATCTTCCTTCAATGCAAAAATCATCCCTAAATCACATTATATGATTTATTTAGATTTATTTGATTTTATTTGAATTTTAAATGAATAAAAATCAAAATAAATTAAATAAATAAATAAATAAATCATGGAGGGTCCCATAGGTCGTGGACTATGTTATCATTGAAGCGCAAGCATAAAAAGTTGGGCCCATTTAGTAAAAAATGCAAATTTGAGCACATTTGACTTTTGGCAATTATGCAAAAAAGGTCAACTTGGCCAATGCATAAATCTCTCAATTTTTACCCTATATAGGTGTTCTTATAATGTCCTCTAAGCAACCCTTTTGGTCTCATCTCCATTTAGTCTTCCATGTTCATGTATGAAGCTTTGACCCAAAAGGTGTTTTTGTTGACTTTTCAAAATGACCTATAATGTCAAAATTTATATCTTTTAATGAGTGCATATTTTGAGCTTGGGAGATAAAGATGAATTATAGGGAATTGCATCCTCTTCAAAATGAGCTTTGAATGGGTCATTTCTGATAAAGTATGAGAAAGTTATGCTTGGTCAAAGTTGACTTGACTTTTCCTATAAAACCCTAATTTGACAACTTTTGGGTTTTGATGAATTGTGAGCAATCCTTGATGAATCATGATCAAACCTTGATCAAATGATGAATTATACTTTAAAATGAGGATGTTGACCAAAAATCTTGAAGTTTGAATGTATGTGGGTCACAATTGACTTTTGACCTAGCACAGTCGATTTTCAGGCCTTTGAGCAATTGACTGAGCAAACTTCTTCTGTAAGGCTTGAAACTTGACATGGATGATCTTGAGAACATATTAGGACAATAGTGAGCATTTTGGATCCTTTGGACTCAAGCATCTTGATGAAAAATGAAACCCTAATTTGAGGTAGACTACTTTAGGAGAGAGTTTGTCCGGTCAACTCTTGGACTTCCTTGAGAAATTTGAGGACCTCACTTTCCATGTATTGAGAAATATGGGATGGAAAATTTTGGGGTACAACACATAGAAAGTGGAGTCAAAAGTCTGAGTACCAACTTTGATAGGGATATCCACCCCCCGTGCACCATTCTCTTGGAACCATCGAAGGCCCTCACCACAATATTACTGGGCTTCAATGCGAGTCCTTCACTAAAGAGTCAGAAGATTGGGGCATGTTAGTATGAGAAGAATATCTCAGATTAACAAACTCAATCTAGTCAGAGGACTTCCTAATCTGAAGTTTAGCTCAGATGCTCTGTGTGAAGCATGTCAGAAAGGCAAATTTGCAAAACCTCCTTTTAAAGAAAAAAAATGTTGTTTCTACCTCTAGACCATTAGAACTTCTGCACATAGATCTATTTTGACCAGTGAAAACTGCATCCATTAGTGGTAAGAAGTATGGGTTAGTGATCGTAGATGACTATAGCAGATGTACATGGGTAAAGTTCTTAAGACACAAGGACGAGTCACATTCTGTGTTCGTTGATTTCTGTAACCAAGTTCAGAATGAGAAAGATCTTAGAATTGTCAAAGTCAGAAGTGGTCATGGTGGAGAATTTAAAAACAAAAAATTTGAAATATTTTTTAATGAAAATGGCATTTCTCATGATTTCTCTTGTCCTAGAACTCCCCAACAAAATGGAGTTGTAGAACGAAAGAACAAAACTTTATAAGAAATGGCCAGAACCATGATCAACGAGACTAACATTGCTAAGATCTTCTGGGCAGAAGCAATTAACACAACATGTTACATTCAGAATAAAATCTCCATAAGACCTATTCTGGATAAGACTCCATATGAATTGTGGAAGAACAGAAAGCCCAACATTTCTTATTTCCATCCTTTTGGATGTACTTGTTTCATGCTTAACACTAAAGAACATCTGAACAAGTTTGACTCTAAAGCACAGAAGTGTATTATGTTAGGATACTCTGAACACTAAAGAGGCTATAGAGTATACAATATAGAAACACAGATTGTAGAAGAGTCAACCAGTGTTAGATTTGATGACAAGATTGGCCCTAAAAGGTCAAAGCAGAATGAATCTCTTGCAGATATAAAAGTTGAATTCACAGGTACTGAAGGCAATTCATCAGAAGTTCCCAACAAAGA
Source organism: Vicia faba (assembly GCA_948472305.1). Taxonomy (NCBI): domain Eukaryota; kingdom Viridiplantae; phylum Streptophyta; class Magnoliopsida; order Fabales; family Fabaceae; genus Vicia; species Vicia faba. Next base: position 589,855,259 of record OX451736.1, on the reverse strand, counting down.
CGCTCCAACAACATCGGAAGGAAATGCCACAAGCACTACAACAACTTCTGTAGAACATCTCCAGAAAAGACTATCCAGAAGCAACTTAGCACACCTTGAAGACAAGATTCTGGGAAAGAAGGAAGATCCAATCAAAACACGATCAACGTTTAGAAATTCTGAAGAATCCCTCATGGGATTGGTATCTCTGATTGAGCCAACCACCATTGATGAAGCCCTTCTGGACAACGACTGGATTCTGGCTATACAGGAGGAGTTAAATCAATTCACCAGAAATGACGTATGGGATCTGCTTCCCAAACCAAAAGGATTCAACGTCATTGGAACAAAGTGGGTGTTCAGAAACAAACTGAATGAAAAAGGAGAAGTCATCAGAAACAAGGCATGACTGGTTGCACACGGTTATAGTCAGCAAGAGGGGATAGACTATACAGAAACCTTTGCTTCAATCGCCAGGTTAGAATCTATCAGACTCTTAATCTCCCTTGCTATAAATAATGGCATCACTCTGTATCAGATGGATGTCAAAAGTGCAATCTTAAATGGTTATATTGATGAAGAGGTCTATGTGCACCAACCCCCTGGGTTTGAAAATTCCAAACACCCAAAATGTGTTTTCAAACTAAAGAAATCGCTTTATGGTCTGAAACAACTCCCAGATCTTGGTATGAAAGACTAAGTAACTTTTTGTTAGAAAAGGAATTCACCAGAGGAAAAGTGGACACAACCTTGTTTTGTAAGACATTTAAGAATGACATTTTAGTTTGTCAAATTTATGTGATATAATATTTGGATCTACTAAACCTTCTCTGGGAAGAGAATTTGCTAAGTCTATGCAGGAAGAGTTTGAAATGAGCTTGAGGGAGAAATCAAATTCTTTCTAGGCATTCAGATCAATCAAACTCCAGAAGGAACCTACATACACCAGAGAAAATACGTTAGAGAACTTTTGAAGAAATTTGACCTATTAGAGTGTAAGCCATCAAAGACTCCAATGCATCCCACATGCATTTTGGAGAAGGAAAAGGTAAGTAAAAAGGTAGAACAGAAGATCTACAGAGGTATGATTGGTTCTCTCTTATATCTTACAGCTTCAAGGCCTGGCATTTTATACAGTGTTTACTTATGTTCCAGATTCCAATCAGATCCTAGAGAATCTCACTTAACAGTTGTTAACTGAATTTTCAAGTATCTGAAAGGTACTACTAACCTGGGTTTGTTTTATAGAAAAACCAGTGAATATAATTTAGTAGGGTACTGTGATGCTGACTTCGCTGGAGACAGAGTAAAACGAAAAAGTACTTCTGGAAGCTGCCAGTTTCTGGGAGATAATCTGATCTCATGGACCAGTAAGAGGAAATCCACAATTGCTTTGTCAATAGATGAAGCTGAATATATAGCAGCTGCTGGATGCAGCACACAAATGCTCTGGATGAAAAGTCAGCTTGAAGACTTCAACATATTTGAGAGTAACATTCCTATATTCTGTGATAATACTTCTGCAATATGTTTATCTAGAAATCCAATTTTGCATTCTAGGGCTAAGCATATAGAAATAAAACATCATTTTATTAGGGACTATATTCAGAAAGGAATCCTTACTTTAAAATTTATTGACACAGACCATCAATGGGCTGATGTTTTTCAAAACCACTTTCTGAAGATAGGTTTAATTTCATTCTGAAGAATCTCAGCATGAAATTATGTCTAGAATAAAAGTTTTATTTATATATTCATTAACCCTCAAAACTTATATTTTATTTGTGAACATCTGATCAATAAATCTTCAGAAGTTAGAAGAACAGTTGCATCAGAATCTATCTAAGAAGATTTGAACCTTTCATTTCAAAGATAGAGGCGTCCAGTTCACACTATCAACATCTGTCATCTTCTCACAAGCTATCTTCTAAGGCTGAACACGCGTTCAAATTCTAAAGAGTCTAAGGCTTTGATTGGGTGCATTAAGATGCGTGTCACTGGTAACTGTTTCTAACTCCACGCAAAGCCCTATTTTCAGGTTTCATAATTGTAGTGCAATCATTAATTTGTTTTATCTTTCTTACTGATTAAGTTTTTAAATTGATTATAAATTCACAATCACTATCACATTCACTTCTTCTCGCTTCTATCATTCTCTCTAGTTTTTCGTTTGCAAAAACCTTTTTTTTTTCCAGAAAAACTCAAACAAGAAGTGTGAACAGTGGCATCTTCCTCAAGCGTAAAAAATCTTCAGAGTGCTCCTGGTTCATCATCAACAGCAGAACAATACGAAGAAACAATAAGAACATTGCTCACTCCAGTTGATTCTCTTGAAGTTCTCTGTGAGCTTATCATCAATTTTGAGATCTTGAAGGAGAATGGATTTGATCTTTCTGAAGATGTAACTTCCCAAGGCTGGAACAGGTACTTCGATCATCTTCTAGGTCCAGTGTTCCCAATTCTGGTAAAGGAATTATGGATCCATGCAACTTCCTCTAATCATCAAGTTACGTCTTACGTAATGGGGAAGAAGATTGTAATTACTGAAGATTTGATTGGAAAGTTGATTGGGTACAATGGTGATAAAATTAGGTGCAGCGACATGGCTGAGAAATGTTCTGACCTAAAATCCATAGCAAGAGTTATCTTCACTTCTGGATAACCATCCAACAAAATTAGGGATTTTAAGGATTACTACAAAATCTGAGCTAAGATCATTCTGGGATGTATAAACCACAGGAAGCCAACAAGCTCTCCTGACTACATCAATATTGATCAATAGTTTCTGTTGTATTTCATTTCAAAGAAGACAAGAATAAACCTTCCTCACTTGCTTTTCAATCATCTGAGAACAAGCGTGAAGGAAACAAGAGAAGAAGAAAGGACGAAGAGGGATTGGATACCTCTGGGAAGATTAATTTCTGATATTCTGACAGAGAACAGGTTGATAGAGCATCTGACAGAAGCTCAGCAGATAAGCACATTGGAGGCATGTGCTGGAAAACCCCTTAATGCCAATAATCTAAAAAAGATGAAGATTATTGACAACATTAAGAGGGAGCCAACAATTGATTCTCATAAAGTCATCACGTTAAGGAGAATCCCTCTGAAAGATTTTCCTTTATTTTCTGAGATTGATGTTACACCATAAATAGTGGTCAGATACTTAGAAGCATGCAAGGAGGATGGAACTGCTCCAGAACTTAATATTTGTGATCTGCATAAGAAAGCTCCAGATGTTGTGTTAAAGAAGTCTAGAAAGAGAAAAGCAGAAGGAGAAGGATCTTCTCAGAGGACTCCAAAAGCTGCTAAAAAGAAAGGTAACACTTCCTTTGTTTCTGTTGTAGAATCAAGTTTTTCCAACATCTGAAACACCATCCTCTCCAAAACCAACAGAAGATCCCTCACCTTAAACTTTTGAAGATTTTGATATAGAGTTTGATCCTTCTGTAACCCTTGGAAACTTCCTAAACGAACCTCACTCTCATAATCCATATCTAGAACAAAATCAGCCAGAACTTGGTAGAGTTCTTTCTAAACCAAACTAAAAATCCAAACTTTGAAACCACTCAACCAGAAAATCCAAACGCTACCGCAAACCAACCAAAAGATTCTTTCACAGACTCTGATACCACACCTATTCCTGGAATCACAGTACCTCTAAAGGTTTGTCAACTTCTCTCCATTATAGACATTCCATAAATACCATTACCTTATCATTCCACTCCACCAAACACACCTCATTCACAAACCATCATTTTTGATTCACCTACTCCCTCTCCTAGTAACCATCCAAATGATCACCTCAGAACAATCATTGACTTATAAGCGCTGGACCACCTAGCTTCAACCTCTCACAAAATTGCCATTCCCAAACCTAAACCAACAATAACCAAAACAGATGTTGGTAAGAACTTATTGATTTTCGAAACAGAATTAATGGAATGGGTTAATTATTTGAACCAAGCAAGCCTAGAAAATTCAAACCCTGCTGCTTCTGATTGTCATTGGAATCGGTTCAGAAGATGGTTCAACTCAGAATCCCAGAAGCTCAAAGAATTAAGTTATGAACTGGATCAACAGAACTTCAGTGAACAGCTGAAAGCTTTCAAAGATCAAGTTCTGAGTCACTGGGAAAAGAAATCGATTCTTCAACTGGACAATGCTCCCTGGAAAGAGCACCAACCTTCAGAAGTTATTGAACTATGCTCTGGAAATCTTCCTCTGGCTATTATTCAAGAAAAGGAAAAAGCAACTGAAGAAGCAAATGAATCAGAAAATGTTGCAGAGTGTTCTGAAAGACTTTCATCCTCTGAGGATACACAAGCTCCATCTTTGGTCATGAAAACTCTGGAAGAGTTAAAGAAGGAGAATGCTGTAATCAAAGAATGATTGGATAAGCAAGAAGACACAAGCAAAGAAATCAAGTAAAATCTGGGAAAGCAAGAGGAATCAAGCACTCAGATTAAGAGATTGCTGGAAGCATTGCTCACACGACTTCCCCCTCCATCTTATATTTTTTAAACTTGTTTTCTGCATTCATTATCTTGTTTCATCTGGCTCTGCAAATGTTCTTGAAATCTGTTTTAATATAAATAATCCTTTTTGACTCTGTAATTTGTGATTATATTGCTTTTTGATTCCTGACAAAAAGGGGGAGAACGTAAGATATTTTCAATAACAGTATATCGGGACAATGTCTCAAACATTCTGAATATCTTAATTTCTCGTTTTTTTCTGAAAGCAAAACAGGAACAAAACTCTGATAAAGATAGAAGGAGATGCATTAAAAGCTCTAATCAGAATGAACTTCAGGGAAGTAATTCATCTCTATTTGAGTACTCAACTCAGGGGGAGACTCTCTAAAGCTTTATGTTCTGTCTACTTTTATTGAAAACTCCTAGTTTTTGTCATCATCAAAAAGGGGGAGATTGTTAGAACATAGTTTGATTCTACAACCCTCGTAAGATTTTTGATGATAACAAACACAAAGAAAAAATATGAAATCTAAAATTATGTTCTATTTTGTACAGAAGTTCTGAACGGAAGTAGATCAGAAGTTAAGCTACAAAGGTGTTCATGTTGTGTACGTAGCCTGATCTCAGAATGTTCTGATGAATGAAGATCAAAACTTGCGCTAAGAGAAAGATATATTGACTCTGATAGGAAGTCTAACGCTATAAACAGGACCTTATGATTCTGACCTTCCAAGTTCTGAAGAAAGCAGCAAGCAGATTCCTTATGTTCTGAAGCGTTACTATTCCATCAAAGTTTTATCAATTGCAACAGCTACAAATAGACAAGGATCTTCAAATTAAGGAAAGTGCATTAACTGCCAATTATCAAGTTTCCATTTGCACAAGATTGTTGTACCTATTTAGACAAGAAACAAGGTTAAATCATTCATGATTTACAGTACTGCTATCATACAATCTCTCAATGCTGCAACTCAATATTCAAATTATTCTCTAAATTGTGTAATACATTACAAGTTTGTGATATCGATTTTGTAACGAAAAACATCCTGTACATATATTAATTCTTACTTTTGTTAGTGAATTTCCTTGAGATAAATTGGGTTGTGGTTGTACTCAAGAAGACTTTGGCAGTTGTCAAAGTAGTTTTGTAATCAGTTTGATTAGTGAATTAAGTCCTCGTTGGAGAGAGGAGAAATCACCTTGGCGGATGGACTGGAGTAGTTTGAGATCAAACGAACCAGGATAAAAATCATCGTGTCATTTGCATTGATTTTTAAAGTTACAATTCAACCCCCTCTTCTTGTGTTTTTCACTTCTTCAGTAATGCCTCCCATAATGCCAAGGAGTGGGACATTAGGGAATTCCCCATAGCGGTCAATGATAGAAATATCTCTCATAGACCTGGAGTATCAAAGAATATTCGAATGAGAAAGTGACATTATCCTTTGCGACAAACCCAAACCTTGTTCATTCTTCAATGCTGATTGAGGAAGGTGTGAAATAAACCACCTAGACAGAAATGGCATGCAACACATAAGAACCCCTCTTCTCTTCATGGTACGAATGTGACGGGAATGCAAGATATCTCCAAGTAAAGTAGGCACATGTTTACGAGAGAGGAAAACCTTGACAACATTAACATCAATGAGCAAGTTCGAATTAGGGAACAATACTAACCCGTAGATTAGAAGAGATAAGACTTCTTTGAAAGCTTGGAAATCCAAATCATCCCAAAACAATTGAGCTTTTTCTAATAGGAACTTGACTAGGAAAGCCATAGGTCACTGTAGCAGCCTTGCATCCAAAATGGCTATCTCACTACTTTCTAATGGCCAAGTTTGTTAAACTAAGATTCTAAGGTCCGTTACTGCTTTCTGACACCACACAGCGGCCCCGTATTCTCCTCGATTTAACACAAGGGATACCGGTACCAACAAATGTGTCACACTAACGCAACTATCGTTTCAACCATATCAGTTTACGCCATACAGTCTCTGATCTATTGCTGCTTACCTAAAAGGTATCCCAGATCCGGGTGTAGGATCTTTACAAGTAAACCCAAGCAAAAACCCTTAAAGATAAAGCAATCAAATCATACAAGGAAAGCAAATTAAATATTACCTAAGCTCTAAGGTAACCCCACTTTTTTTATTTATTTTCCCCAGCAGAGTCGCCAGTTCTGTAATACGGTGGCAGAACCGACTGTTATATTGGTTTTACGTTTGTATTTGAAAATGTTGCGATAAGTAAGAGTCACCATCGAATTTTCTTTTACCCAACAAAGGAAAGGGTGAAAAGAACAGAAAAATACCTTTTTGAGAGTTTTCTGAGTAAGGGGGTAGATTATGGAAAAGGAAGGTGTTAGCACCCTTTCCATCCGTAGTTTTCTACGGGCTCTTTGATGCTCAGCTCATTTGAAAAATACCTTGTGCTTTTTGTGTGTTTTTGAAAAGAATTTTGAAATGCCATAGTGAGGCAGTTTTCTTTATGGTAACTCTTGTATCAGTCCTCAAGAGTGTTGATACAGCATTTATGAAAACGTTTTTGAAAGTGTTTGTGTATGTGAAAAAAGTTTGTTTTTGAGCATAGCATCTAAGAACTATCTATTTTTACTCGAAAAGGTCGTTCCTTTCCTCTTTTCTTTTAGACAGTGCTATACTACTATTAATGAGTAGGTAGCCTCATCGTTGGATGTTTGAGGGGCATTCGAAGGGATGTTTTATAGTCACAAAGGCAACTGGACAAGAAACCTTAGTAACTATCCTAGGGTTTTAAGATCATTGTTTACTGAGGCAACGTCGAGAGGGTCATTGAGGGACTTATAATCTTTTATTAAACCAGAGGGTAGCCACTAAAATCTCTCACGTTTAGAGAGTTGTGACTATTTTTCTGAAAGGCAACCAAAGTGGGAGTACCCTAGAGGTGCGCATATGCAAGTGTGTTTGTTTTCAGTTATTTTTGTCTTTGATGTTAGGTTTGATAACATCACTTTTAATTTCTTGCCATATAATCCTATTACCATACATCTAACAGTTAATATGTACAGGAAATTAAAATGCAGAATTTAAATCTACGCTATTACAAAGCTTCGGAGAGGGGGATTAATTACATAGTCCAAAATTGGAGGAAATGAATAAAACAGTAAAAATCCTAATTAATTCTATTACATCCAGCAGCCAGATACAATAATATGAATGTAAACGCGCGTGAAAGAGAAAAGAACGTCTAAAAAAATCCTAAGGTATACAAATATTTTTTGTTTGTTTTTATTTTGGGAAAATGATTTAATTAAAATCCTAAGTCTATTTAGTTTTAAATTAAAGAAAATGTTACAATAATTAATTAATTAGTTAATAGAATTAATTTTAATTATAAAAGAATAGACCTAATTTTTGTGATTTTTTTATAATTATTTTGTTGAGTAAATAAAACAAAATAAATAAAAGGAAATAAGTTAACAACACAAAACAAAATTTAAGGGGCCAGGATAGTGAAGGAAACTATGCAAATTGTAAAATGCAGGCTTGAATCAAAAAGGAGCCTAGAGCTACCTTTCGATCCAATGAGGAAACTGGTCGAAGGTGCATGATATACTTGTAAGTACGAAGTGCGCCTAAGAGGGGGGGGGGGGGTGAATTAGGCACTTTAAAATTTTTCTGGTTTTAGTGATGATGGATATTATTTTTTTGGTTTGGTGCATGAGTTAACAAATGTGTTTCTTTATTTTCTGGTTTATGACTAGTGATGAAAATGGTAAATGCGGAAAAGTAAAGAACACAAAGATGTATCCTAGTTCCCCTCACAGTCCGAGAGTACTCCAGTCCCCTTTCAACATGAAAGAGATTTCCTTATTGTTAGATCTCTAGACAAGACACACTAGTCCTTCTATACAAGACTCTAACCAATAAAACCACCAAGAACAATCCTCTTGGACCAAGAACAATCCTCTTGGATTTTCATTAAGTCAACAATGAGAATAATCCTCTCAAGGTGTCCTTACTTGTATCCAACAATCCTGGAAAAACAAGATTACAAAACCACTTGAACTTATTTTCAACAATCCTGAAAAATAAGAAAGTGTACATCAATATTTGATTGATAGAGTTTGTAGTGCAATAATCACTTTGAGTGATTTTATCAATGACTTGATCTTCTCTTCCAATAAGAATAATATACAATCACTCAACACTATAGAATGCTCAAAGTTTTATGTTTTAACAATATATGAAAATATACAGAAAAACTTTGTGTATGAAAGTGAAGAGAAAGCTTGAGTTTTAATATTTTAAAATTCAGAAACTATTGATTGGAAGAGGTACAAAATGATTTTGAAATTTTAGTATTTATATGTTCATAGCACCTCTTTGAAACAGCATAAATTTCTACAAATGAATCTTGAATAATTGCCAAGATTCAATGAAAATTTTCCATGAAATGGTGTTATGAACAGGCATGAGTAAAGCTGCTGTTTTTCAAAATCGTTCAGCATGCAATTGATTGCACCCTTGTGTAAATCGATTGCACGAGTTTTAACAGCTAAAAAATTAAAATATTTTCAGTGAGCAATTGATTGCACATGTGTGTAAATCGATTGCACTTTAAAACAATAAAAAAATTTGATAGAGAGCAATCGATTGCACAAACATGCAAATCAATTGCACTTAGAAACAATAGCTAACATTTTGAAAACGTGAAGTATGCAATCAATTTCACCAACATACAAATTGATTTCACCCAAGTGAAAATTGAATTTTTGCTTAGAAAGCTTGAGAAAAAGTTTGGACAAGATAAAAACACTTATTTTGATTATTGAGCATCTAAGACTTAAGTTCATAGCAAGAATTGTTATTATACCTTATGAAATTTTCCATGAGCTTGAACCAAAGACTTTTATCCATTGATGCTTTTAGCTTGATCAACATCTTTGCCTTCTTGCCAATATAGTTTGTCTTCATCAAAACAAAGTGCATTGAGAATCATTTGAGAAGCTTGATATTACATTCTCCCCCCTTTTTGATGATGACAAACAATATTTCTTGAAGCTTTGTTATTTCCAGAAAGAGATATCTCCCCTAAGATGTATAACCCCCCCTTTTTATGAGAAGCTTTGTAATCATTTGGATTTGCTCATCTTGAAGGATTCTTTGTACCTTAAAAGTTGAAGACAAGGAAATACACAAGCATAAAGTATAATATCCTTCTCCCCCTTTGACATTATCAAAAAGAAGGGAAAGATGCATAAAAAAATATACATACATACATACATATACTAAACACTTCTCCCCCTTTGTCATTAGTAAAAAGGAATGGGGAAATAATTAAAATATATAATGATATTATAAACATAAAAAAAATTTACCTATGAGTTTTACCTAAAGAGTGACTTCATAAACCATTCATCCTTGACGAATTTGAAGCCTCTTCAACAAAGTTGTCTTTTACTTAGAAGTTGTCTTTTGTTCTTCAACATAAAGTACATCTCCAATAGATATGAAAGTTAGTGTATCAACTTTGCCAATGCCAAGAATTTTTTCTTTAAGGTATTTCCCATATGTGAAATAATCCTTGGACTTGAACTAGATTTGAAAGTTAGTGTATGTCTTCCATCAAATGCTAAGAGACACCACTTATCAAAACATCATAGATTTAAAGTGGTCCTCAAGCAAACCTATAAAACAAATTAAGTTTGATTTGGTTCCCAATATGATTTTGATCCATCATGGTTAGTTCCCTTCTTAACCCACACATAATGCCCACTTGCTACACTAAAGTTTCTAACATAGCAAGAATTAGGTCTATGGCCAACAATACCATAATAAAAACAAGTAGGTTCAAAGTTACTTCTATATCTAGAAGGATAAGATTTTTTCTTAGGAAATTTTTTCTTTTTAGGATAATGAGGAACCACTTTAGGTTTGTTCACTTTCTCTTTGGATGATTGATCACTAGCCTTAACAATGATATTTTTATTAGAACTTGATTTTGAAAACTTTGAATATCCAAGTCCACTTTTATAATTGGGGTATCTTTGTTGACTAAGGACACCTTCCAACCCAATTTGTCCTTTTTCATATCTTTCAAGAACTCTTTTCAATTGGACAATTTGGAAAGAAAGTGATTCACAATTTTTGCATACAAAATTCTATTTTTGCTCACTAAATTTTTGTTTTTCATCTTTGAGATATTTTTCCATAGATTCACATTTTTCTTCTAAATATGAAATTTGTTTCTTTTGAGATGAAATAGTTTTGTACAGAATTTTGCATTCATTTAATAGTTCATCTATAGCACCTTGTGCATCATTATAAAAAAATTCATTACTAACCTCATCATCTTCACTATCGGAATGGTGTGAGGCCATCAATGCTAGATTTGCACTTTCATCACTATCGAATCAGACAAAGAACTTATTTCATTATCCTCCCATGTAACATAGGCCTTTTTATTCTTAAATTCCTTTTTGCTTTTGTAGCCACCTTTCTTGGAGAGTTTTCGACAATCCGACTTGATATGACCTTGCTTACCGCATTCATAATATGTGACTTCTTGTGATGATATGGAAGCTTCCCTTTTCTTAAATTGTTTCTTTCTTTTTGCATGAGAAAGGGATTTGTCATTTCTACCAAAAAAATTACCAAGCCTTTTAACAAGAAGCATGAAATTTTTATCTTCTTCTGGATTGTCTTCCTTTTCAACTTCCTTGGAATCAATCTTTAAGGCAATATTCTTGGATTTCTTCTCTTGATTTTCATGCTTTTCAAGTCTTCTGAGTTCTGTTTCATATTCTTGAAGTTTTCCAAACAACGTTGCGGAAGTCATTGAAGAGAGACTTTTCTTTTCTGAAATTACTGTTACCTTTGGTTGCCATTCCCTAGTTAAGGATCCAAGTACTTTCAGATTTAGTTCATCATTCGTTAAAGTCTTACCAAGAGCACTTAGATGATTTGTCAAGTGCACAGATCTCTTTTGCAAGTCAAGGATGGTTTCTCTGGGCTGCATTCGAAATAACTCGTATTCTTGACTCAAAGTATTTAGTCTTGATCTTTTAACTTCAACAGTTCCTTCATGAGTTTGTACCAGGTTATCCCATATTTCTTTCGCTGTTTTGCATGCCGAGACACGAAATAATTCATCCATGCTAAGTGCACCTTGAAGAAGATTTATTCCCTTTTTATCATAGAGAACCTTCTTCTTATCATCTTCATCCCATGCAACTTTGGGCTTTGATGAGCCAACACCATTGATCACAGTTATAGGAATAAATGGACCATTCTCGACGGCATCCCATATTTCTTCTCCTTGTACTTCTAGATGTGCCTTCATGTGTATTTCCAGAAGTCAAAATATTCACCACAAAATAGAGGAGGATTGTTGTTACTACCACCATCTCTGAAAACGGGATTTTGATTTGCGGAAGCCATTCTGGATCTTTTAGGAACAGGTTACCTATAACCTGCTCTGATACCAATTGTAAGTACGAAGTGAGCCTAAGAGGGGGGGGGGGGGGGTGAATTAGGAACTTTAAATTTTTTCTGGTTTTAGTGATGATGGATATTATTTTCTGGTTTGGTGCATGAGTTAACAAATGTATTTCTTTCTTTTCTAGTTTATGACTATTGATGAAAGCGGTAAATGCGGAAAAGTAAAGAACACAAAGATGTATCATGGTTCCTCTCACAGTCTGAGAGTACTCCAGTCCCCTTTCAACATGAAAGAGATTTCCTTATTGTTAGATCTCTAGACAAGACACCCTAGTCCTTCTATACAAGACTCTAACCAATAAAACCACCAAGAACAATCCTCTTGGATTTTCACTATATAAAAAATGAGAACGATCCTCTCAAGGTGAGTTTACTTGTATCCAACAATCCTGGAAAAACAAGATTACAAAACCACTTGAACTTATTTTCAACAATCCTGAAAAATAAGAAAGTGTGCATCAATATTTGATTGATAGAGTTTGTAGTGCAATAATCACTTTTAGTGATTTTATCAATGACTTGATCTTCTCTTCCAATAACAATAATATACAATGACTCAAGACTATAAAATTCTCAAAGTTTTATGTTTTAACAATATATGAAAATATGCAGAAAAACCTTGTGTATGAAAGTGAAGAGAAAGCTTGAGTTTTGATATTTTAAAATTCAGAAACTATTGATTGGAAGAGGTACAAAATGATTTTGAAAATTTAGTATTTATATGTTCATAGCACCTCTTTGAAACAGCATAAATTTATGCAAATGAATCATGAACAATTGCCAAGATTCAATGAAAATTTTCCATGAAATGGTGTTATGAACATGCATGAGTAAAGCTGCTGTTTTTCAAAATCGTTCTGCATGCAATCGATTGCACCCTTGTGTAAATCGATTGCATGGGTTTTAACAGCTAAAAATTCAAATATTTTCAGTGAGTAATCAATTGCACATGTGTGTAAACTGATTGCACTATAAAACAGTAGCAAAATTTGATAGAGAGCAATCGATTGCACAAACATGCAAATCGATTGCACTTAGAAACAATAGCTAACATTTTTAAAACGTGAAGCATGCAATCGATTGCACCAACATGCAAATCGATTGCGCCCAAGTGAAAATTGAATTTTTGCTTAGAAAGCTTGAGAAAAAGTTTGGACAAGATAAAAACACTTGTTTTGATCATTGAGCATCTAAGACTTAAGTTCATAGCAAGAATTGTTATTATACCTTATGAAATTTGCCAAGATCTTGAACAAAGACTTTTATGCATTGATGCTTTTAGCTTGATCAACATATTTGCCTTCTTGCCAATATAGTTTGTCTTCATCAAAACAAAGTGCATTGAGAATCATTTGAGAAGCTTGATATTACAATACTCCTTCGATCTGGGAACATTGGATCTGCAGGAAATCTATTAGAGAAACAAAATAAAAATCTAGACTTGGATCGAATCTAGTCTTGGATTCGACAGCCTATGACTGCATCATCCTAGTTTGAATCCCCTGGGTCTGAATCGAAAGCTATTTTGTCTTGCAACATCATGAATCCTGATATTCGAAAGAAAATATAGATCGCGCCCAAGCAATGACACGATCTCATCCCTGCGCTTAACCTTGTATGTAACACATGAAAGCAATCACAAACATTAGCAATAACATGAATGCATGATTAACATGAACTTAAAAAATTGCATACTTAGCTAGTTTGAGATCGAAAGCAAATTACCAACAGAGAGATTGTGTGAGTGATGCTCCAGTGTATGTTGGATTTTCCTAGTGCTTGGGAACGCCTCCTACAAACTTCAGGGAGTGGGTGGAGCGCTTGTTGAAGAGGCCTGTGAAGGTTGCTTCGATTTTGGATCAATTTGTGAAGACTTTGAGATTTTTGGTGTGACTTTCTGATGCAGTGTTTCTTATCCTTTTTTTGTCTCCCCTGGAAATATGCCCTTAGCCTTGTATTTATAGGGGTGTGAGGAGAGAAAGTATGGAAAAAGATAAAGGCTTTCAAGGCCATGAGACAAAAATCCAACATATTGAAAGTTTTCCATATTTGGATAATTCTTGCCATTTTGAAATCTTAAGTAAACCTGTACATGTTTCGCCCCCTGACTCTTTTGAATGACCTCATGCCTGGTTCTTCGATTGGCTCTGAACTGCTCCTTTTGATGGCTCTGAAAATACCCAACTAGCCCAATCGAACACTTTACTCTGACCAGTCGAAGCTTCTTTTGTCACTTCCTTCAAATGCAATTGCGCAGGAGGCTTAGGCTTGGCAGCATGTTGGACTTTGGCCAGAAAACATCTTGGACCAAGACTCATCATAAAACAAACTGGTTTCCCACAATAATGTGTCTTTCTAATGGGCCAATTGTAGGTCCTTCGAAGGCACCATTTGTGTGCCCTTCAAATGGGCCTTTGAAATGTTTCTTCGAATGGACTTTTGGAAAGTTTCTTCGAAGGGACCATCTTATGTGTCAAAGTATGGAAAACTGTGTGTTGAAAAGTTTAGAGGTGGAGTCAAAGCTAGCATGAGGGAAGCCAACTTCTTAATGAATCAAAGCACGTATGAAAGGTGCCTTTTCCTTGTGGATCAAAGGCAAACATGAAGAGGCCTTTGCCTTATGAATAAAAGGCAAGCATCAAAGGCAAGCATGAATATGCCTTTTCCTGAATGAAGCTTGCATGCAGGAAGCCACTGCTTTGTGAATCAAAATAAACATGCAGGAGGCCACTGCTGGTGAATCGAAGCAAACTTGTAGGGGTTTTTGCCTTGTGGGTCGAAGACAAATTGAAGGGGCCTTTTGCTCAGTCGAAGCATTGTGAATTAATCTTGATCGAAGGAGGCCCAGTGCCCATTCAAAGCTTGTGAATCAAGCTTTCTAGAAGGATTTTAGATGCCCAATCGAAGCTTATGAATCAAGGAAAATTTTCTCTTCTTCAATTTGATGCCTGAATGCCAAAAATCCAATTGTACTTGTGTAAACTTACCCTTTTGAAAACCCTTATGAGAAAATGACTTGAGAAAAATGAGGGCAAATTTTGGGGTACAACAATCTGCGAACTGAAGTGTCATACTGGTGTCTTGCACCTCACCGAGCTCAAGCTTCTTGAAAATTAAAAGTGGCATCAGGCTTACACTAGCCCCCAAATCAATAAGTGCTTTCTAGAATGATCTATCCCTGATGGTGCACAAAATAGTTACTGCACCCACATCTCTCTTTTTCATAGGAATTTTGAGACCCTGCAAAACAACACTATATGTTTTAGTCATCATTACTGGCACAATATCTATGGAACACTTCTTAAATATGATGTCTTTCATGAATTTAGCATATATAGGCATATGTTTCATAGCTTCAGCAAAAGGGATGTTAATTTCAAGTTTCTTGAACAATTCCAAGAATTTCTCAAAAATTTTCTCGTTAAGATCTTTCTTCCTAGTTCTTGAAGGATAAGGGAGAATGATTTTAGACTTAGGATCCTTCTGTTTTTCCTTCTCAACCACCAGCTCTATAACCACTTCCTCAGCCTACTTCGAATCATCTTGTATTTCTAGATCCACTTCTATCAAACATCCATCTAGTATTTCCCCTGTTTCAACATTCTCAGTTGACTTACCTCTTTTGGTCACAACTACATTCACAATATGATTATCTCTAGGATTTGTAACCGTTCCACCAGGTAGAATGCCTGGTGCTTGAGCATTAGCCAACTGTTGTGCTATTTGACCCATCTGTACCTCCAGATTTTTAATGGAGGCGGATGTGTTCTTATGATTATTTCTTGTTTCTTCTTGGAACTAGATATTGTGAGCTTCCATCTTTTTTATAGCCAATTCCCAGTCTGCCTTCTTAGGAACCTGTTGTTGTTGGTGCTGCTGATATTGGTTATGATATTGGCCTTGCCCTTGTTGCTGGACATTCCCTTTTTGATCTCTCCACCAAACGTTTGGATGATTCTTCTACCCCGAATTATAGGTGTTTGAATAAGGATTATTCTGCTTCAAGAACTTAATGTCTTCGATTTGTTGTGGAGAAGCTAAACATTGCACTATATTGTACGGCCCATTACAGATTTTACATACATCATTTTGTGCCTGTTGAACTTGGGCAACTTGATGAGTGCCTAAATTCAATGCTTTAAGCTTATTGTCTACCTCTACAATAACTGTTTATTCAATTTTTAATTGTCTGTTAAGTTCTGAATTCAAATCAATGACTCCTTCAGACTTGCTGGAAACCTTGTCATATAACTTAAAATGCTCATTTGCAGCAATTGCTTCTATTATCTTCTTCACATCAGTGGCTGTTGAGAAATTTGATGAGTCGTCGGATGCTGTGTCTATCAACTGCTTTGTCTTAATTCTCAGACCATTTACAAATATATAAATCTGATCAGTCTGGTCTAGATTATGAGTAGGGCGGGCCACTAGGAGTCTTTTGAACCTTTTATAGGCCTCCCCCAGCGATTCTCCCTCTTTCTGCTTGAAATTCAGTATCTCATGCCTTTTTCGTATGAACATTGATGCTGGAAAATACTCCTTTAGAAAAGTTGTCTCCATCTCTTCCCAAGTTGTGATACTATTAGTTGGAAAGGAAAAGAACCACTCTTCAGCTTCATCAGCTAAAGTGAAAGGGAACATTCTTAACTTTTTTTGTTCCTCGGTATGCCCGTCCATCTTCAGAGTTGTGCTTATGGTTAAAAATATTTGCAAGTCCTTATTAGCATCTTCATTTACCATTCTCGAAAAAGATCTCCTCTCGAGTTGAGTGATAGTGCTGGGATGCAGCTGAAAGCGTGGTACATTCACCGGGTGGTTCACAATTGTCAACCTACCAGTCGATGCATTTTCCCTCCATAATCACCAAGGAGTCTCTCAGGTCATGGCGGATTTTCACCCATGGTTTCTGGCTCTAAATCTGTCTTTTTATGCTCTGAATGGTGTTCTGAATCAGAATCAGAATTATCTGAGATAAGTTCTTCCTCGAATGCCAATCTAGTTAATCTCGCTTCTCTCCGCCTTGTGTGAAAAGTTCTTTCAATCTCGGCATCAAAAGGAAATTTAGCTGAGGCCTTACCTTGCATAAAAGATTAGACAAAAAATATTAATAATAATATAAAATAATAAAATATATATAACATAAAAATAAAAATTTTAATTGCAAAACAATAAAATTTCAATTTAACTACAATTAACTCTGTATTTTGGCAGTCCCCGGCGACGGTGCCAGAAACTTGATCGGAAAAATATAAATTGTACTATTTTCACAATGTAGCAATAGTGGGAATTTCCCAAGATATCGATCTTGAGGACTGCATATGACTACTGAGTTGAATATGTGGTTCACTTGAACAAAAACAATATGGTGGGTTTGGATTTGGGATTTGAACTCTAAAAATGATAAGAATGAGCAGAAAGTAAATTGTAACTTTTTATAGTAGTGAGCAATATGCTAGGGGTACGTGTATGACTTTCCAACTGATAACTTTGACTCTTGGTCTTTTCAACAAGTTGATTAACCTCAACTACCAATTATTAAGATTATTTTTCCCTAAGTCCTTAGTGAAAAACCTTTATCCTTCTGCCTTAATTTCAATGTCCATTCAAATTAGTGAAGAAGTCAAGCATTTGATTATCAAGAATTTATCTGGTTATTATAAGATTACCCTAGTCCTAGGTGAAATCTTCTACAATATAATCCTTTAAGAAAACCTTAACATGACTGTCCTGTTCTACTATGTTAACAAAGTAAGCCCTATTGGTATGATAGAGAAAATAATATTATAATCTGAAATAAGTAAATTGATGACAAAGAACTAATACGTTGATAAAAAAAAGAGATCAGTATCGTTATAATGACAAATCAGTGACCCCTCTAGCATTGGGGGTTTAGCCTCTCATAGAATTAAAAAGAACAACAATGATAAAAATAGAGTTAAACATTACAAAAAGGTTGGAGTTGTAGATCTTCAATTGCTTCCGCACCTGAAAGATTCTGTCTCCAAAACTCTTCAAACTCTCTCCTTTAGCGTGCAATCCTTCAATCATTCCAAAAAGTCCTTGTTTTCTTCTCAGAAATAGGTCTAAATAGTGTTAGGTCATCCATCAGTAATGCTAAAATGTCCAAAATACCCTTAATTCTCCAAGACACTTAAAATTCCAAAAATTAACATTCTTAGCATATTGACCGACACGGGCCATGTCATGCGACACGGGCACTCGTGTCAACCTCTGTTATTTTTTCTTCCATGCAGGTGTTTTGACACGGGTCGTAGCGTGAGACGCAGGCGCCCAAAGAGAAGATCTTGATAAAAATTTTCCTAGGGATATATGTATTCTTTATTGCCTTCGCAAGAGTATTCCAATTCATCTTTCGACAATAATATTCAATCATCTGAAGCTATCAATCCTAGCTTCCAGGAACTCTCAAAAATCATTCATTCAGTATGGACGTGTATTGTCTGAAATGTTTGAGTTAGAAGGTATAATTGAATATGTTTAAATAAATTCGTTCATTAGAGACAATGCTCTATTTGATGAGAGTTGTGATGTGTTTGAAGTTTAGATAGCTTTCCCTGTCTATGTTTCTCCTTTTGTTGTAATCTCCTTTGAATATCAATGAAACTTCTTATCTTTTCTTGTTATTTCTTCTGGTTTTTATTTTTTTCACACACAATTACCTTTTTGATTATGAAAAAAAGGGGGAGTAATTAAATGAACATAATTTTGATTTCAATAATCAAGTTCTGGAAAATGTTCTCTAAAAAGAGCTGTTTACATTCTAACCCAGTTAAACTTTTATTTCTATTAGAATTGTTTTTCTTTTTCAAGAAATGAGAACTCTGATTAAAGACAAAGATCTGAAAGCATTATACAAGGCTTATGTCTAACCTATTGGCTTCAGACTCTGAAGATGCTTTTCAATTCATAATCAGACTCCAAGAAGTGAAATCTGAAATCAGACTCCAAGAATTGAGAATCTGGAAGCTGTCTTAGTGACATTAAAGTTTCAAAGTTTTCAATTTGATTTCATTCTCATTGGCATCTACACTCAAGAATCAATAAGAATAAGTTTTATGAAATCAAGATCTCAACTGTTTTATTGGCATCAAGATCTCAATTATTCCATTGGCATCCAAAGTTAAGACTCTCAAGATCTTGATATCTAATCTATTGGAACTAGGGGGAGTTTTACTGAAATGGTTCAGAGTCAGAATATTCAATCTTCATCAAGTCATTGACTCAGAGAGAGTATCATAAAAAGGATAAGTATTCCTTACCTTTCTATTTTCACTTTTTCTGATTATATGAATAAAATTGTGTCATCAAAATACATATTTTTTTCATCATAAAAAAGAGGGAGATTGTAAGAACAAGATTTGGTTCTGCAATATTATCTAAGTTTTGATGATAACAAATGAGTATGTTTGTGTAAAAAATTTTGTTGTACTAATGTTTGTATTGTTAAGTACTTAACAAACATGTTCTGCTTCTGATGGATGGCATGGCCAAGAAATTAGAAGAGAATTAGTTTCGCTTCTGCACTACCCAAGTTCTGTTGAACAGTAGCAAGACACTATAGAAGACTCTAAAGTGTAAGCTCTGATATTTGTCTAAAGAAACCAGTCAGAAGATCTGAAGACAAAAATTTCTACTTAAGTCCAGATGCTAAAGACTCATGTTTCTAAAGACAACGGGTTCTAAAGAAACAATTAGAAGATATGAAGACAAAACTTGCTACTCAAGTCTAGATGCTAAAGACTCGAGTTTCTAAACACCCAAGGTTCTAAAGATAAGGGTTCTAAAGACCAAGTGCTGAAGACTCTAAAGACAAAATTTATAAAGATTATAAAGACTTGAAGTTCTAAAGACCCAAGGCTCCAAGAAAAGGTTCTCACAACCAAGTGGTGAAGACTCCGAAGACGCAGTTGTGAAGACTTTGAAGACTTGAAGTTTTGATGACCTTGTGTTATATTCTAGTTTCTAAACTCATGCTCACAGAAGCCTTTGAAGTGCAGAAGGAAAGAAGATAATGTTAACGTGGTAAAAATAGTACACGGTACAATCAATGTTTCATTCCACTACCATGAAAGGACGAGCGCGCCGCACAATCTTATCCCCTACGTTACTGTTCAAGCTGCCAATGTTTCTCGAAATCCCAGGAGTACTCCTCAACGGATATATTATTTTATTAGATATATAAAGGCTTGAAGACTAAGAGAGAAAGCTTCCAATTCACTAAATAATCACGCGCAAACATTATTCACAGCTTTCTTATTCTTAAGTCACTATTCTTAAAATAGTTTACATATTCAGCTTGTGTAGAAGCAATATTCTTGTAAACAAAACTTGTATTCAAACGGTTGTTTGATTTTCCTTAAGGGACCGGGTAGGTCTGTATTCTTAAGAAGTCTAGGACTTGCGAGTTTTAAAGGTTGTTAGTCACTTGTGGGTAGCTTGTGCATTGTAATAATCAGGTTGATTGTTGCTTGATATTTCTTAAGGCACCGGGTAGGTATGTATCCTTAAGAAGTCTTTGACTTGCGAGTCTTACAGGTTGTTAGTCACTTGCGGGTAGCTTGTGCAAATTGTAATCAGTTTGATTATAGTGAATTAAGTCCTCGATTGAGTGAGGCGAAATCACCTTGGCGGGTGGACTAGACTAGCTTGATAATTTTCAAGTGAACTAGTATAAACATACACTGTTCTTTACTTCCTGTTCTTACTTATTGTTATTATCAAGAGTGAAGAAAAAAGGATTTTAACTTCAAGGGGAATATTTTTAAAGAAAATGTTTTGTTTTAAAACTCAATTCAAACCCCCCTTCTTTTGTTTTTCACACCTTCAGTTTGTATTAAAATTAGAAAAAGAAGAAAAAATTTAGAAGATATAAGGGTTAGGGAAAAACTTAGGTGTATTTCCTTAGATGTGGTTTATACTTTTTTCCAATGAAAATTTGACAAGTGTATAATTTCCTCATGCACATATGCAATTTCTTCCTATTTTTACTCCCTAAAAGATATTTTGGTACATTTGTCATACTTTTATTGGAGAAAAATATGAACCACACATATGGAATTGTATCTAAGTATTCTCCTTAGGGTTATTCATGTCTGCAGATATAAGGATGAAATGATACATATGATAGTTAGAGAAGTGTCTACCTTAGAAAATAGGGTTTGGATTAAAGACGAATCAAATTTTGTGTTGAAACGAATTAATGGAGAAAAAGCACATTTCAGTGATAACTATTGTAATAAAATGGGGGAGTGTTTGCATCTCTGTATGCATAGGAGGTTATTCTGAAGATGCATCTCTGTAAATAATATTAATTCAAATTTAAGTGGGTGGTATGGAGATGTATCTATGGACGAGGTTAATACATTTACTCGCGCCATAACCTTCCTTCTTCCTTCTTCATTTGTCTCAAAACTCACAGAACCTCAAAAAAATTCAACTGGTGCTCTTCCTTAATCATTCAAGCTTCTAATCCAACCAAACTTCTCACTACATTCTTCTTCATTTGCTGCAAAGCTTCTCACTCCATTCAAGCTTCTCATCCATAACTTATATTTAGTAAGTTTTTCAAAAATCCTTCCTTCTTTGTGTTTTGAATGACTTTTTTAGGGAAACTAAGTTGTTTAAGTTACATTATGTAATGTGCAATCGAAATTGGTAGCCCAAGTAGACATGCACTAAAAAATTGGAGTTTAGGGCAACAATGGAACTTCTGCCATTTCTGCAAAATTGCAGCTTTGTCCAGAGATGCATCTCCATGTTCTTTCTGAATTGTTTTCGGAGATGCATCTTCGGATTTGTATGCAGTTGAAATTTGGTTGAATTTGTGGATTTTACTAACATGCTGTTTTTCTTTGTGTCTATTTGTAACACAGGTGCAATATTTGGAAACAACCTTGACATAATTAGGCTTGACCAGGTGTCCTAAACCGCGTCATTATATCGTGAGAGGGTTACATCCAGGACCACAAGGCCACGAGTCGATGATAACTTGTTAATGATTCACAATACTGAGGTTCTCAACCACCTAGTTTTACTTCTCGTAGCCTCTTGTATCATGCCTCATAGGAACCCAATGTTGACACCCCTTTAGAGAGTTATCTAGGAGGCCAATTTGACACCTCCTAACTTCACCTCTATGCAGACCATGTTGCTAGGCATGTTTGGAAGTGGAAGGTATATTTATTTTCTATTGCAACACATATATTTTTAACTAATTATATCGATACTGATGGTGATTTTTTCACATGAGGGTCTGTGTTTGAAATTGGTAAACCACGACCGAAAGATATTAGAGTTAGAACAACCCACTACTGATTAGTTCAATGATGTTATCTGATATTCTGATCTTGTTAATTTATGTTTTGCTACGTACATGACCATAAATCATGGCAAGCAATCGACATTTGGAGAGAGATAGCACCCAAAGACGTCATCTTTCCACTTTCTGATTTGGCGAGATCATCATCACCCTAGATGACGTCTCATGCCTCCTTCACCTTCCCATTAGGGTAAAATTATCGGGCCAAGGAAGGATTAGTCAAGATGACGTCGTCGATATGATGATCACTCATTTGGGGGCTGACCCAATAACACCCTAATTCCCCCAAAGAATATTAATATAAAATCAGAGTAATTTTTCTTTAAAATAAATTAATCAACAAACGATTAGGATGCTACACTTCAAAACATAATAAACCTGCCCAAAAGAGTATAAGATACATAACACGAGTTTACGGATGAACTGAAACAAAACATCATAGTCCTCAAGTTCCAATTTTATTAAGCAGCGAAAAAGAATCATACTTGTTGTAAAAACAATTTTCATACAATCATAAAACAACAATTATTCCAATAACAGGAAGTTCATAAGACTCCAAACAAATCATTTAAAACCAAATAAAACAATAGAGCATTCACCCCCCTCACGTATCAAAGCAATGATGCTAACACGAAATAAACAAAGAGCAACCTCTTCTGATCCTTGCAGCCTTAGACTACTTCTGACTATCTGCATGATGTCGTATAAAGCATCATTCCAACATAGGAGTGAGATATCACAAAAAAATAAGAGAATGTATAATAATCAATATACATCAAGTAAATCATGCATAGCCACACATTTCACACCTCACACCTTCATATAACAACAATGTAATAGTCTTATTACATAAAACTACACAATCATGCATAATCATCACACATATCAACAATTTTCATGTAGCACATACACAAATCATACAAATTAAACATTATGTTAACAACAATGCAATGTAATGAGACCGACTCACAGACTCAATGCACGTGGTACCAATATCGTTCTAAATCCATGCCATCTAGGACCAGAGCCACCAATATCGTGAACAATTTGATTCACCTCTCTCCTAATCCATGACATCTAGGATCATAGTCAACCAACATCATGAATAATGATGTTCATATCTCTCCCGATCCATGCCATCTAGGATCGAAGCCCACAAACAGGACTAAAGTCCACATTATGTAATGCATGTGACACAAACATGCAATAAAACAACACACATTAACATCTAAATATGTCAATGTGACACACCTTTACGGCCACCAATTATTCATACATGCAACATACAACTCATATAGTTCAACAATATCATACATCATCATTGTATCAACACCAAGTTATCATAATGCATATTTCATAACCAATTCGTCACACAACATCCAACTTATCATGTTATAAGCACTAAAACCAAATATCATTTTACTATTTTGATTCCACCAAAACACAGTTCATCGTATTATCTTTTCAATGCTTCGAACGACGCGTCAAATGGAGTTCGGAAACTCAAGTTACGACCTTTACAAAATTACAACAGTACTGCTCGCCTGAGGCTCTCCCGATGATGCTGGGGCGACACAACGTCCCTCATACATTTTCCAAGAGCACCTCTTTTCCACCCATTCCTTTGCTACTTGTCTCACCCGACAAGCTCACATTTGCCACCACTTCGCCTGACGAAGCTGGAGCGAAGCTCCTCCTCCCACACATTTTCCAGAATCACCTCAAAGTTACTTGTTCCATCGCCTCGGGCTCTCCCGGTGCTGCCCAGGAGAAATCGCTTCGCTCGATGCTGCTGAAGATGTGAAAAACACAAGAAGGGGGGGTTGAATTGAAAATCTTGGATCAAATAAAAACAACTTTAAGAAACAGTATTTTTTATCCTGGTTCGTTTGATCTCAAACTACTCCAGTCCACCCGTCAAGGTGATTTTTCCTCTCTCCAACGAGGTCTTAATCCACTATTCTCAAAGAATTACAACAGCTACTTTAACCACTGTTAAAGTCTTCTTGAGTATAACCACAAACCGGTTTATCTCAAGGAAATCTTTTACAAGAAATGAACAAGAGTGTGTTGTTGTTTTCTAACAAAACAGTATATCACAACTGTGATAGTTACACAAATTAAGCTTGGAATAAAATGAATTTGCTAAAGCTTTTGAATATGCGTGGTTTGGAAGGCTTGGCAAATTGTGTGCGTACATGCATGCTTCTTTTCTCAAGAAGACTTGTTTATATAGGCAAGGAAAAGATACGTTGTCCATAAAGCAAGTTTAATGATAATAACACACTTTCCTTTTGAAGAAGATCTTGTCTGAGGAAAGCCGTTAGCATTTAATTCTGTCTTGAATAATTAATAACGCTTCAGAGTCTTCTTTGCTTTAACTGCTGATAACGCTTCAGAGTGTTGATGACTTGGTAAAGATGTCTTTGATTAGAGTCAGAGTGTATTTGTTTATGCGCAGATTCTGGTCATCAAGCTTCAGCGTGTATCACATATTACTGATCTTCTAATGCTGATTCCATCAGAACTTCTGTATATACAAAACATAATATTAAGAAGCATATTTGTTCTTTATATATATCTTTGAATTTATTTATTCTTTGTATTTTGTTATCATCAAAACTCTAATCAAGGGTTGTAGAATCAAACTATGTTCTAACAATCTCCCCCTTTTTGATGATGACAAAAACCAGATTTTTCAATTAAAAATAAAGAATAAAAAGTATAGAATTTAAGTAGAAAAACTCCCCCTGAGTTGATTACTTCCCTTAAATTCTTTGAGTCCTTGAGCATCAGAATTTGACTATGTCTTTCATCAGAGTTTTGTACCTGTTCATGCTTTTCAGAAGAGAGAAATTTAAGTAGATCAGAATGTCTGAGACTTATGTCTCAGTAATCCGTTATTGAAAAATATCTTATTCTTTTTCCCCCTTTTTGTCAGTTATCAAAAAGAACATATAATCAGAGCCAAAATGCGTTTAGATTAAAAACAGAATCAACGATAAGTTCAGAACAGCAGCAATGTAAGAATATTACAGATAAACATGTTTTAAAATAGAGGAAATTCTAAGAGGGAGGAGGAAGACGCATGAACAAAGCTTCCAACAAGCCCTTGATCTGGATGTTGGTTTCCTCTTGCTTGGTTAACATGCTCTCGATTTCCGAAATTTTGTCGTCCTGTTTATCCATTCTTTCCTGCATCAAAATATCAGATATTTTCAGGTCTTCTAGAGTCTTCCTTTCATAGGAGGAAGCTTGAGAATCTTCAGTAACTGGATGCTTCTCAGAGCATTCTGCAATTTCCTGGGCAGCAACACCAGCAGGAACTATCTGCTCTGAAGTGGCAGTCAGATTGAGATCTTCTGACTCTGGTTGAACTTTGTATGCTGGACGATGTTCAGACCAGGGAGCATTGTCCAGAGGGAGAACTTCTTCCTTGAGAAGCTGGCTCAGAACTTGATCTTCAATTACTTTTAGCAGATTACTGAAGTTCTGTTGAACTTGTCCGTAGCTCTGTTCTTGCATCTTACGAGTTTCAGAACATACCCATCTTCTGAACCTTGTCCAAAGGTAGTCTGATGCAGCAAGATCAATCAACTCAAGACTAGCTTGCTTCAGAGAAGTGATCCACTTCTATACTTCTGTTTCAAATATCAATAAGTTGGTACCAACATCTGGAGAGGGTTCATATGGTTTTGGTTTTAGAATAGCTGTTTTGTGGGTTATGGCAGCAAGACGTTCAAAAACCGTTAAATCAATGACAGTCTTGGCATTGTCATCTGGATTGTTCTTTGGTGAGGGAGTGGGAGAGTCAGGAATAATTATTGGACTAGTTGGGGAGTTTGGTGGAGTTGATTCTAGTGAAGAGGGAATTTGGGGAATATCTAGAATGGTTAGGGGCATACGGATGGCCAGAGGTTCAGTGATTCCAGGAATGGGAATGGTATCAGAATCAACAGTTTGGTTGGATTGATCGTTATGAGGTTCTGGTTCACAGGATTCAGAAGGTTGAGCCTCAGAAGTTTGAACTTCTGGTTGAAATAGTTCAGGTTGTGGAGAAGGTGGATGAATTTCTGGTTGAGGAGATGGAGGTAGTGGTATTTCTGGTTGTGGAGAGAGGGGAATTTGTGGTTGTGGTGCTTCTGTGGTGGTTTCAGAGTTTGGATTTTCTGGCATGAGAGCAGAAATATGTTGGTCAAAGGTTTCTATATCTGATAGAACTTTTGCAAGTTCTTGTTAGGTTGCTTCAATATTTGGATTTGGAGGTAGGGAGTGATATCCTCTAAGAGTTAAGGTTTCTGAGGGGTCAAATTCAATGTCAAAGTCATCAAGTGTTTGTGGTGTGGGGTTTTCTGATTGAGTGGGAATTAGTATAGATGTTGATACAGAAATTGAATTTAAAACAATTACAGAAGAAGGATTACCTCTCTTTTTAGGAGTCCGCTGGGATGATCCTTCTGCTACAGCCTTCCTTTTCTTGTTTTTCTTCAGCACAACTTCTGGAGCCTTCTGTTGCAGATCCTGAATGTTCAAATCTGGTGCTGTACCATCCGCCTTGCATGCATCCAAATATCTGACTATTATCTCAGGTTTAGAATCAATCTCTGAGAACATGGGAAAGTTATCCAGAGGGATTCTTCTGCTGGAGATTGTTGCAAAAGAAGTGACACTGGGTTCCTTCTTGATGTTCTCAATTAACTTCATCTTCTTCATATTCTTTGCATTCAACTTTTTACCAATAGTAGCTTCCAAAGAGCTGATTTCCTGAGCTTCTGTTAGATGATCAATCAACTTATTCTCTGTTAGAATATCTGATATAAGCCTTCCTAGGGGTATCCAGTCCCGTTTTATGCGCTCCTCTTCTCTGGTTTCCTTAACACTAGTCCTTAGATGGTTAAACAACAGATGAGCCAGATTCACCTTAATCTTCTGGGAGATGAAGTAGATCAGAAATTGTTGATCAATATTGATGTAGTCAGGAGAGCTGGTAGGCTTTCTGTGGTTTATGCATCCCAGAATAATCTTGGCCCATATTCTGTGATGGTCTTTTAGATCCCTTATCTTGCTAGAGGGAAGACCCAGAGTGAAGATTTCTCTAGCAATTAGGGCAACATCAGCGCATCTTTCATCCATGTCAATGCATCGTACACCACGACCATTATAGCCTATTAATCTTGCAATGAGGTCCTCAGTTATGACTATCTTCTTCCCCATTATGTATGAAGTAACTTGATGGTTGGAAGATGAAGCATGAATCCAAAATTCCTTCACAAGGATTGGGAATGTTGGACCCACCAGTCGGTCAAAATATTTGTCCCAGCCTTGAGCCTTTACTTCTTCAGAGAGATTAAACCCGTTCTCTTGAAGACTGTTAAAGTCCACAATCAATTTTGAGAGTACTTCTAGATTTTTGATGGGTGTGAGAAGAGTTCTGAAGGGTTCTTCATATTGTTCGGAGGAATCTGTTTTCTGAGTACTGGAAGTAGGGTTGCTTGAGGAAGCCATGTTCACACCGAAGATTTTGAGAAGAAATTGAAAGGGTTTTGAGAAAGGATGCAAACTGAAATCAATTAGATTGTAGAGAAAATGAAAGTGAAAGTGAAAAAGTGTAAAGAGTGAGAAATGTGTTTAAATAGATTTTGAAAACATAAACGGCAAGAGAGAGAAATAAATTATAATGATTATGAGCATTTAATGACAGCTGATTTTGGGGGATTCAGAAAGATATTGGAACGGTT
Source organism: Vicia faba (assembly GCA_948472305.1). Lineage (NCBI taxonomy): Eukaryota > Viridiplantae > Streptophyta > Magnoliopsida > Fabales > Fabaceae > Vicia > Vicia faba. The sequence goes on along the minus strand of OX451736.1, from coordinate 589,827,244 downwards.
ACCCATGACATGTGTCCCAATGCATCCAATCAGCGCTTTTGACCTTTCAGAAACGTGAATGCGTGTTCATCCTCAGAAAGTAGCTGATGACTGGATGACACCTGTTTGCTTGAGTGAATAGCACATTTCTATCCTTGAAATGAAGCGCTCAGATCTTCATGGATAGATTCTGATACAATCTGTACTTCTAAAGATCTGAAGGAAGATTGATCAGTAGTTCACAGAAAAATAAACAAAGTTCTGAAGGTTAAGATATGGAATCAAAATAGTTTTATTCTGGGCAGAGCTTCATGCTGAGATGTTTCAGAATGAAGTTGAACCTATCTTCAGAAAGAGGTTTTGTAAAGATATCAGCCCATTGATGGTCTGTGTTAATAAATTTTAAATTTAGAATCCCTTTCTGAATATAGTCCCTAATAAAATGATGTTTTATTTCTATATGCTTAGCCCTAGAATGCAAAATAGGATTTTTACTGAGACAAATAGCAGAAGTATTGTCACAGAGGATAGGGATGTTACTCTCAAATATATTGAAGTCCTCAAGTTGACTTTTCATCCAGAGCATTTGTGTGTTGCATCCAGCTGCTGCTATGTATTCAGCTTCTGCTGTTGATAGAGCTATTGTGGATTGTCTTTTGCTGGACCATGAGATCATATTTTCTCCCAGAAACTGGAAGCTTCCAGAAGTGCTTTTACGTTCTACTCTGTCTCCAGCGAAATCAGCATCACAGTATCCTATCAAGCTGTAATCACTTGATTTTCTATAAAACAAACCCAGATTAGTAGTACCTTTCAGATACTTGAAAATTCGCTTAACTGCTGTTAAGTGAGATTCTCTAGGATCTGATTGGAATCAAGCATAAATGCAAACACTGAATAGAATGTCAGGCCTTGAAGCCGTCAGATAGAGAAGAGAACCAATCATACCTCTGTAGACCTTCTGTTCTACCTTTTTACTTACCTCTTCTCTTTCCAGAATGCACGTGAGATGCATTAGAATCTTTGATGGCTTACATTCTGAGAGATCAAATTTCTTCAGAAGTTCTCTGACATATTTGCTCTGATGAATGTAAGTTCCTTCTGGGGTTTGATTAATCTGAATGCCCAGAAAGAATTTTAGTTCCCCCATTAGGCTCATCTCAAATTTTGCCTGCATACATTTAGCAAACTTTCTTCCAAGAGAGGGTTTAGTGGATCCAAATATGATGTCATCAACATAAATCTGACATACTAAAATGTCATTCTTAATTGTCTTACAGAACAAGGTTGTGTCCACTTTCCCTCTGGTGAATTCCTTTTCTAACAGGAAGTTACTTAGTCTTTCATACCAAGCTCTGGGAGCTTGTTTCAGACCATAGAGTGACTTCTTTAGTTTGAAAACATATTCTAGATTTTTGGAACTTTCAAAACCAGGGGGTTGGTGCACATATACCTCTTCTTCTATATAGCCATTTAAGAATGCACTCTTAACATCCATCTGATACAGAGTGATGCCTTTATTAACAGCAAATGAAATTAAGAGTTTGATAGATTCTAACCTGGCGACTGGAGCAAAGGTTTCTGTATAGTCTATCCCCTCTTGCTGACTATAACCTTGTTCTACCAATCGTACTTTGTTTCTGATGACTTCACCTTGTTCGTTCAGTTTGTTTCTGAACACCCATTTTGTACCAATGACGTTGAATCCTTTTGGTTTGGGAACTAGATCCCATACGTCATTTCTTGTGAATTGATTTAGCTCCTCTTGCATTGCTCGAATCCAGTCATTGTCCAGAAGTGCTTCATCAATTGTTGTTGGTTCAATCAGAGAAACCAGTCCCATGAGGGATTCTTCAGAGTTTTTGAAGGTAGATCTTTTTATGATTGGATCTTCCTTCCTTCCTAAGATTGTTTCTTCTGGGATCCATGCTGCTTCTGGATGGTCTTTTCTGGAGTTGATCAACATAAGGTGCTGGATTGCTTGCAGTGTCACTTTCTGATGTTGAGGGAGTGTCTCTGTTGAGAGCTTCTGATGATTTGTTTTCAGTACCTGTGAGTTCAACTTCCATACCTGCAAGGAATTCATTCTGCTTTGACTTTTGAGAGTCAAGCTTATCATCAAAATGAACACTGATTGACTCCTCCACAATCTGTGTTTCTGTATTGTATACTCTGTACTCTCTTGAGCGTTCAAAATATCCTAACATAATACACTTTTGTGCTTTAGAGTTAAACTTGTTCAAATAATTTTTTGTATTCAAAATAAAACATGTACATCCAAATGGGTGAAAATAGGAAATGTTGGGCTTTTTGTTCTTCCACAATTCATATGGAGTCTTTTCCAGAATAGGTCTTATGGAGATTCTATTCTGAATGTAACACGCTGTGTTTATTGCCTCTGCCCAAAAGATCTTAACAACGTTAGTCTCGTTGATCATGGTTCTGGCCATTTCTTGCAATGTTCTGTTCTTTCGTTCTACAACTCCATTTTGCTGGGGAGTTCTAGGACAAGAGAAATCATGCAGAATGCCTTTATCTTTAAAGAATAATTCAAAATCTTTGTTTTCAAATTCTCCACCATGATCACTTCTGACTTTGACGATTCTAAGATCCTTTTCATTCTGAACTTGGTTGCAGAAGGTAACAAACATAGAGTGCGACTCGTCCTTGTGCCTTAAGAACTTTACCCATGTCCATCTGCTATAGTCATCTACGATTACTAACCCATACTTCTTGCCACTGACTGAAGCAGTTTTAACTGGTACAAATAAGTCAATGTGCAGAAGTTCTAATGGCTTGGAGGTGGAAACAACGTTTTTGGATTTGAAAGCTGGTTTTGCCAACTTGCCTTTCTGACATGCTTCACACAGAGCATCTGAATTGAACTTCAGGTTAGGAAGTCCTCTGACCAGATTGAGTTTGTTAATCTGAGATATTCTTCTCATACTAACATGTCCCAATCTTCTATGCCAGATCCATTACTCGTTGTTAACATACAGAAGACACTTTACGTTCATACTTTTCAGTTCAGAAAGTTTGATTTTATAGATGTTGTTTTTCCTCTTTCCATTAAATAGGATAGTCCCATCTTTCTGACTAACAACTTTGCATGAATTTTGATTAAAGATTATATCATAACTGTTATCACTTAATTGACTTATAGATAACAGGTTATGCATTAATCCATCAACTAATAAAACATTACTTATAGAGGGAAGATTTACATTACCTACTGTTCCAGAGCTAATGATCTTTCCTCTCTGATTGCCTCCAAAGCCTACGTGGCCTCCAGGCTTAAGTTCCAGGCTTTGGAACATATGCCTTCTTCCCGTCATGTGTCGTGAGCAGCCAGAGTCCAGGTACCATGATTGGTGTCTTTGCTTTGCTGCTAAAGATATCTGCCACATGTATTATTTTATCCTTAGGTACCCACATTTTCTTGGGTCCTGATTTGTTAGTTTTACCAAAACTCTGGTTGAATTTTGGTTTGACAGAGTAATCACTACTTGTATATTTTATGTCATGTGTATGCCCATATATAAAGTGTGAATCAAGTGGAGTACATTTTATAACTAAATCCATGGCATTTTTTGGTGTAGGTACCTTACCTTGATATCCTATCCCTTTTCTTCCATTTCTGCTAACTCCATAGATCATTGAAGCCATTTTGCTTCTGTCTATGTTTTTAGCTAGAAACTTCTGAAAGCTGTGATCATACTCCTTGATGATCTCATCAGCATTGCTGGGAGTTTTAGGGATTGTTTCCTTCTGAGAGTTTTGCAATTGGTTTTCTAATTTTGAAATTTTATCTTTTAACTCAGAATTCTCCAATTTGAGACTCTCAGTCTTATCAGAGTCAGAAGTAAGATTCCTTTTCAGGTTTCTAAATTTGACTCTGATCTGCTGATATCTTTCCAGAATTTCATTTAGGCTTTCAGCTAGTTCAGCCTTAGTAAAGTTTATAGTAAAGTCAGGGAATACCTCTTCTGTATCTGATTCAGAGTCTGACTCAGAAGCTTCACTATCTTCAGTTATGTTTGCCATGAGAGCTATGTTTGCTCTTTCATCATTTGATTCTGAGTCAGCTTCAGATGTGTCAGAATCATCCCATGTAGCCATGAGACTTTTCTTCTTTTCCTTGCCAAACTTCTTTTTGGGCTTCTCCTTCTAAAGCTTTGGGCAATCACTTTTGTAGTGCCCTTGCTCGTTACATTCATAGTAGATGATGTCTTTGTTGTTTGGCCTTCTGTTTCCTGAAGAACCTTCAAATCTTCTATGTCCAGAGGAGGATTCTGACCTTCTGTATCTGGAGGAAGATTCATTTTGATTTTCTGATCTTCTGGGATTCCTGAACTTCCTTTGCCTCTGCTTCCACAATTCGTTCACCCTTCTGGAGAGGAGAGATAGTCCATCTTCTTCTAATGAGGACCCATCAAAGGTTTCTTCCACAGCCTGCAAAACTTTGGAGTCAGATTTTCTATTAGATTTTAAAGCTAATGGCTTACCTTGCTTTTGAGGTTCATCTGCTTCTAGCTCTATCTCGTGACTTCTGAGGGAGTTGACAAGTTCCTCCAGAGAGATTTTGTTGAGATCCTTGGCTAGCTTAAGCGCTCTGACCATTGGCCTCCAATGTTTTGGCAAGTTTCTGATGATCTTCTTAACGTGATCAGCAGTGGAATACCCTTTGTCAAGAACTTTTAGACCAGCAACAAGAATTTGAAATCTTGAAAACATAGTTTCTATTGATTCACTATCTTCCATCTTGAATGCCTCATACTTCTGAATGAGCGCAAGGGCTTTGGTTTCTTTGACTTAAATGTTGCCTTCATGCATCATTCTCAGAGAGTCAAACATATTCTTGGCAGTTTCTCTGTTTGATATCTTCTCATATTCTGAATAAGAGATGGCGCTGAGAAGAATTGTTCTGGCCTTGTGATGATTTCTGAACTCACGCTTTTGCTGATCAGACATCATTTTCCTGTCAATCTTCTGACCACGTCCATCCACTGGGTGCGTGTATCCATCAGTCACCATGTCCCACAGATCAACATCATGGGCCAGAAAGAAACTCTCAATTCTGTCTTTCCAGTAGTCAAAGTTCTCTCCATCAAAGACTGGAGGTTTGCCACTAAATCTGTCCCTTTCTTCATTGTTGTCATTGCTGATGTTTTGACTTGGTCCTGCCATTGTGTTTTTCTGACGCTGGATCTTGTACTGACACAGTTAAGTTTTATAAGCTCAGAACCATGCGCTCTGATGCCAATTAAAGATGTGAAAAACACAAGAAGGGGGGGGGTTGAATTGAAAATCTTGGATCAAATAAAAACAACTTTAAGACACAGTATTTTTATCCTGGTTCGTTTGATCTCAAACTACTCCAGTCCACCCGTCAAGGTGATTTCGCCTCTCTCCAACGAGGTCTTAATCCACTATTCTCAAATAATTACAACAGCTACTTTAACCACTATTAAAATCTTCTCGAGTATAACCACAAACCAGTTTATCTCAAGGAAATCTTTTACAAGAAATGAACAAGAGTGTGTTGTTGTTTTCTAACAAAACAGTATATCACAACTGTGATAGTTACACAAATTAAGCTTGGAATAAAATGAATTTGCTAAAGCTTTTGAATATGCGTGGTTTGGAAGGCTTGGCAAATTGTGTGCGTACATGCGTGCTTCTTTTCTCAAGCAGACTTGTTTATATAGGCAAGGCAAATATACGTTGTCCATAAAGCAAGTTTAATGATAATAATGCACTTTCCTTTTGAAGAAGATCTCGTCTGAAGAAATCCGTTAGCATTTAATTCTGTCTTGAATAATTAATAACGCTTCAGAGTCTTCTTTGCTTTAACTGCTGATAACGCTTCAGAGTGTTGATGACTTGGTAAAGATGTCTTTGATCAGAGTCAGAGTGTATTTGTTTATGCGCAGATTCTGGTCATCAAGCTTCAGCGTGTAGCACATATTACTGATCTTCTGATGCTGATTCTAATCTGATGCTGATTCCATCAGAACTTATGTATATATAAAACATAATATTAAGAAGCATATTTGTTCTTTATATATATCTTTGAATTTATTTATTCTTTGTATTTTGTTATCATCAAAACTCTAATCAAGGGTTGTAGAATCAAACTATGTTCAAACAGCTGCAAGTAGCTCACCCGACGCATGTTAAACAATAACTCCTCAATTTCAATTTCTGCACCAGTCCAACCCTAAATTGCATACGAATCCATACCAGAACAATCTCAAACTCACCACAAATCAACATGTTATCATAAAATCAAAACAATATATCATCACATATTTTATAGGTATCAAATTATGGTAAAATAATATCACATATTTCATCAATTTCCATCACATGAGTTCAAATCAATAAAAGTAACTTCATAACAAGAACACACAACAACTATGGCAATTATAATCCCTAACAGACCCATCATTATAAAAAACCCTTAGATAGTTGGAACCCCACCCTTATCTTAGATTGACAGTTTCTAAGCCTAAAAAATGGAGTCTTCTTGCCCTAGGAATTTCTCACCTCCTTTCTTTCTCTTCTCTACAAACATACGGCCGTACAGAATGATCGCCCTCAACCTCACTTTTTCCTTATTACTAGTTTAACCCTTAGACCCCAAATATGGTCTTCATTCATTACTTCCACTAAACCTCGTGCAAATTACTACCTTGACCTCTATATTACTACACATTTTATTTCACTTAAACATTAATATAATATTTTAACAATTATTCTTCAATATAAATAATTCAAACTAAATTATGTAAATTAAAAATAATTCTTATTATTATATTAATCCAACTCTACCTCATACATTTAACAAACCATCTATTGTATCATATAATTCACAAACATCCAATAAAATTATAAATAAAATATTTGGGACGTTACAACTCTCTCCCACTTAGAATATTTTTGTCCTAAAAAATTACCTGATGCAAACAACTCCGAATAAGACTCCCGCATCTTACTCTCTAATTCCCAAGTCGCATTCTCTCTGGAAGCTCCTCCCCAAACTACTTTCACGAGAGCAATTTCCTTGTCCTTCAACTTCTTTATTTCACGGTCTTTGACTCACACATATACGATCTTAACAGTAAAATTATCCCGCACTTGCACATCATCCATCAGAATCACATGAGATAGATCTATAATATATCTTAAAATTTGAGACACATGAAACACATCATGCAAATTCGATAGCTTAGGTGGAAAAGCCACCCTACACGCAACAGTTCTCACCTTCTTAGAAATTCGATACGGTCCGATAAATTGAGGAGTAAGCTTTCTCGATTTCAAAGTGCGTCCAACACCGGTCATTGGTGTGACTCTCAAGAATACATGGTCTCCTTCTTGAAATTAAATATCTTTCATTCTCTTATCATGGTAACTCTTTTGCCTACTATGATAATTTTTCATTTTATCCCGAATTAACTTCACCTTTTCTTTAGTCTGTTGAACAATCTCGGGTCTAAGCACTACACTCTCACCAGATTCGTACCAACACAAAGGTGTTCTACACCTCTGACCATACAATGCCTCAAAAGGTGCCATCCTAATACTAGAATGAAAACTATTGTTATACGGGAACTCTATCAGTGGAAGATAACTATCCCAGGTACCTCCCTGTTCAAGAACACAAGCCCTCAATAAATCTTCCAATGACTGAATAGTCCTCTCCATCTAACCATCAGCTTGTGGGTGATACACAGAACACAATCTCATCTTAGAGCCTAACACATCCTACAAACTCTTCCAAAATCCAAAAGCAAACCTCAGATCTCTATCAGAAACAATACTCAACAGAACGCCATTAAGCTTTACAATCACGCAGATGTAAATCTCCACCAACTTTGGTACAAATCGCATTATGTCCTCTTGGAGTACTCGAAATTGTGTCACAAAATCCATCGATATACTATCCTATTTCCATTATGGAACATCTAACGGTTTCATTGATCCTGCAAGTTTCTAATGTTCGACTTTCGACTTCTGGCAAGTCAAACACGCATACCCAAACCACACCATATTGCGTTTCAATCTAGGCCACCAAAATATCTTCTTCAAGTCTTGATACATCTTAGTAGCAGCTGGATGAATGCTCAAACTTCTTCTATGACTTTATTCCAGAATCATCTTTTTCAACTCAGAGTCATTAGGAATACAAATTATGTGGCGGAATCACAACACACCTTGCACATCCACCTTGAAATCATTGTCTTCATATTGATTACTCCCAACCATCACATCTACCAAATTCACATCCAATTTATGAGCTTCTTTAATATTATTCAAGAAATCATTGTTAATCTTCAACATTCCCAACACTACACCCAACAACATCAACTCACAAACTAAGCTCATATCTCTGAATTGCTCAATCAATTCTAGCTCTCTAACCATCATAGCAAACATATGTAACAATTTCTGACTCAAAGCATCTGCTACAAAATTAGCTTTACCAGGATGGTAGTTTAAGCCAAAGTCATAATGTTTTAATAGCTCTAACCACATTCGTTGTCTCATATTCAGTTCCTTCTGATCAAACAAGTACTTCAAGCTTTTGGGATTGTTGAATACCTTAAACTTGGGGCCATAAAGGTAATTCCTCCAAGTCTTTAGCAAAAACACCACTGCAGTCAATTCTAAATCATGAGTAGGGTGATTCCGTTCATGAGTCTTCGACTGCCTCGACCGATAGTGTTGTACCCCAAAATTTGCCCTCTCATTTTTCAAGGCCTTTTCTCATAAGCATTCTCAAAGTTCAATCTTGCACAAGTACAATTGGAGGAAAGTGTTAAAAAGGAAAAAACAGATAAAAATAATCTTTTCAACAAAATTGGAGAAAAATAAGTTTTCTTCGATTTCCCTTGCTTCGATTAGATTTTTGGTCCCCTGCAAATCTACTTCAATTCACAAGGCTTTGATTGGACTTTGGTCTCCTTCAGGACTTCTTCGATTTCTCTTGTTTCGTTTGGACTTTGGTCTCTTTCAAGACTGCTTCGATTGGACTAGGACTTCCTTAAAGCTTCATTCGATTCAGAAGGAAACGATCTTCATACAAGCTTCGATTGAGTTTTGTTTCCCTTTGAAATAGCGTCCTTCGATTATGGAATTAAAGGCCTCCTTTTGGTTTTCTTCGATTCAGAAAGTCAATAATCTTTTGAAAGCTTCCTTCGATTCCAAGGAAAAAAGCCTCATGCTGATATCCTTTGATTGCACCTTTTGGCATCCTTCGATTTCACATTTTTGCTTCCGGCAAACCTCTTTTGTTTGGGTATATGGCCCCCCTTTGTTGCAAGCTTCGTTTGGGCATTTAGACCCTCTGGCAGGCAAGCCTTCGATTGGACAAGAGCCACCTACGTACAAAGCTTCGATTGGAGTTTTGATTCCCTTCGAATTAGCATATTTTGAACCCAACTCTGGACCATTTGAAGCAAGCTTGTTTGAATAACTTTGAGCAAATATCATAGCCTTATCCTCCAAACCTCGCTTGTCAGGCTATTTTGCTTCCAAATCTTTACATAATCAGAAGCTTGTACAAGGGATCGAAGCTTTGCCTACTGGATAACACTATTATTGGATGAAATGACAAAAGCTAAGTACCCTTTAAAAAAAGTACTTTAATCACAAAGTTAGCTTCCAATCTGATTTTTGTCTGAACACAAGCAATGCCAAAAGCATATGTCGAATCTCCTGCCAGCAGGCCCCCACTTATACTAGAAACGTGGGAACAACGAAAAGGGATTAACTTGTTTCACCTTTAACCAAACCATGGTTTATCATCATACAAACCTGGTTACTTCAAAACACATCCATTCTTTTCTCTATAAATAGAGAAGCATTTGCAAGCTCAAACCGAGGAATTTTTGTCCAGAGGAACGAATCTCCAAAATTTTCTCAAACACAATAAATCTCTCAAACACAATAAAGCTCTCAAACACTTAAACACCTATCAAACACAAACCCATAATCCAAACACTTGTCCTCTTTGAATCTGAAAGGTCCTTGTACCTTGTTCCCCTTTGAATCTAGTAGGAAGAACCTCACACTTGTTCTCCTCTTTCGAATCCAGCATCAAAGGCCGAACATCATGTCCCTCCCTTCGAATCCAGCAGCATTCAACGAAACCACTTCAAAGTCCAGCACACCCTCCAGCCTCCAGCAAGGTAAGTTGTTCCAAACCTTGAGCTTTTTGTTTCTTGTATAACATGTAAATAAGCTTTTCTTTTGTTTCAAGCATGTACATCCCATTTTTCTTTTCGTTTCCACCATTTTAATATGTTTTCAGAGCTAACCCTTTCATTTTGCTTCTTGTTTACCTAAACATGCGTAAAGTATTAAACTGGTTGTAAGGCAATGCTAGCATAGCCTTAGGCCATGTTGCTATTTAAGAGTTCAAACGAAAGAAACAGGAAACAAGAAGTAGGAAATGATGCCTCTGGCTTTGCACTAACCTTCAGGTCAAACGAAAGAGGCAACCAGAAGGCACACCATGCTGACTTCCAGGCCCAGACGAAAAGCATGCCTACACTGGTGCTAGGCCCCAATAGAAAGGTATAACATGCTGACCCCCAGGCCTGAGTCGAAAGCCACGCCTTCACCCCTTCCAGGCCAGATCGAAAGAAGCCAGGAAGAGCAGAATCGAAGGATGCTACTGCCTGGATCGAAAAGGCTTATGTTCCCTTCTTTATTTTATGTTTGTCTTTACATTTTCTTGCTATTCAATATGGTTGTAATAGTGTAGGATATTTATTTTCTGCATTTTTATTGCTTTATAAAAATGTTAGTAATTAGGATGTATGGCAAGATAAAACCAATAAGTAGACAACCCCTAATCAAAGACTAAATGCATGCAAATCAAACACAACATTCACACATGCACCCATAGGGTTAACTCCACTTGTTGCCTAAAAATGGTCATGACATGCATGTGAGATGTCTTAGCAAAAACAATCAAAATACAAGATCATAGTCCCTCGATGATGCTTCGAATTCTTCCTTAAAAATGATCTTAGTCTCTCAAGATAAATGCTAAGATATCTCACAACATTGCTATCATGACTATACGATGACCCACGCCCGTCCCTTCACATCCAATGATGGGGATTCTTACCAAATAAATGGTAAGACAACAACATCTAAAGGAGGAGGAAAAGAATACTAAAGACCTTTGAGTAGGTAGGTTGCTCCTAGTTGCTCGCTTTCTCACAACAAAAACATTTTATACATCAACACTTTCATTTTGAAACATTTTTAAAAGACAACACTTTGTATGCGTTCTTATAGAGACGAGAATCATTACAAAGACACCTTTTCAAAATCACTTTCAAAAACAAACACTTCTTTGAACTATTTTCCAAACAACACTTTGTATGCGTTCTTATAGAGACGAGAATCATTAAAAAGGCACGTTTTCAAAATACTTTCAAAACCACACCATAAAGCACACTTTCAAACAAAAGCAAGTGATCTAGCAAGCAACTAAGAGCCCATAGATAACTATGGATGAAAAGGGTGCTAATACCTTCCCTTTTCATAATCTACCCCCCGAACTCAAGAAAATAATCTCAAATGTCTTTCTTGTTCTTTTCACCCTTTCCTTTATTTGGATAAAAGAAAAGTCAGTGGCGACTCTTGCTATCCGCAACAATTGTCATCAAACGCAAAACATCCCAAGTCAGTTCTCCCACCTCGTTATAGAACTGGCGACTCTGCTGGGGATGCATTTAAAAGTGGTGTTACCTTAGGGCTAGATTACCTTTACTTGCTTTCCTTGTTTGACTTGCATGCTTTACATTATGGTTCCTTGTTTGGGCCAGTTTTGATCCTCTACCCGGATCTGGGGCACCTTTTTAGGTAATTGCAATAAGTTGTGGAAACTGTGCGGGGTATACCGACATGGTCTAAACAATAGCTACGTTAGTATGACACATTTGTTGGTACCGGTAGCCCTTGAGTAGTCAAGGAGAATACGGGGCCGCTGTATGGTGTCATGAAGCACTAACTGACTTTAGAAACTTTAATTGAACAACTTGGCCATTAGGAAGTAGTGAGGTAGCCGGCTTTGGTGCAGTTCGAATTTGGTTGATACTCAATACTACGCTCTTTGAGATCGGACTTTTCAGGATATTTCGGTCACCATTAAAGAGGCTTGTGCTGAAACAATGCCCAATGAAGAAAGATCAGTGATATTGAGATCCCCTAGAACCCGGTTACTATTACTAGGACAGGTTGAGCTAACTACACTTCAAGAGGGTACTTACCTACGAACCCCATGCAAGCCTAAGCCTAAGGACTTGTCTGCTTTGTGTATATGACTATTGGTACATAACAACTTGCTTACTTTGCATACTTGTACATAACATCATAACATCATACCATAGCATTTTCAAGAACCATTTCAAGGATCTCAAGGGTCTATGAGGCAGGGTCATGTTGAACCAGACGCCTATCAAGGGGCTAAAGGATTCATTCTCTAAATCAAATGTCAAGGGCTATGACCCACTTGACATGGTGAGCTTGATTCTCGTGGAAGGACATCCACTGATACGAAGTTCCCCAATCAAAGTTGTTGATCAAACATTCAAATTCTAACATCTTCTTGTGTTTACCCCACGAGATCCTTGAAAACATTGCATCCGCATATCATGCATGTCATCATAACAGGTTTTCCCGTACAGGGTTTTCTCATCTGCTTATTGTTTATTTCAGTAGAGATGGCTCTAGAACAGACTATCAAGGACATTCAGACTCAAAACAATCAACTTTAAGAGATATTCTTGAACCTGTCCAAGGGACAAGAAGATACGAAAGCTCTCCTCACTAGGGGCATGATCATGGGGAATCCTGAGGACAACAAGGATGACCAGTTGGAACGGCTACAAACTGAAATGGAAACAATGAAGATCCAGATGATGGGAAAACTGGTGGGCCAGATGGATCTTATCCAAAACTTAGCTCGGGGACAAGAGGAGCTAAGGACCCTCGTCAACAAACTTCATCAAGACAGTTGCAAACGTATGAAGCAAATAGTCGAGATTGGGGATCAAGACATCATTCAGCCTCTAATAAGATAAGGAGCCGTTTTGATAGAAAGTAAACCTTTCCAATTTGTTGCCACGTCACAAGCCCAACAACCATCTCGTCAACAAGGATAGGGTAATCGGCGTAAACAAAATGCACCCAATAGGAAATACGCCAAACTCAAATGATAATGTTGCAAGTCTTGCTACACATGTTAAATCTAAATTTGGTCACATTGAAGGAACCTCCTCGGAATCCTAACACTGCTGCTCCTAGTTATCATCCCAATGAAAGATATGCATATCATTCCAACAGTCCGGGGCACGATACTGATAGTTGTTGAACGTTGAAAACCAAGATTCAAGACCTGACCAATGAAGGAGATTTGGAATTCGCAAAAGACGGTCAACTGGAGATTTTCTATCACCCCTCAAGGGCATCCATATGAAGTGACGATCTGGGCGAGGAAATTTTCTTCTTATTCGAATTTTCAGTTGTAATTTCTTTGTTTAATTAAACACTTATCTATATATCAGACTTTGGTCGTTTTCATTAATGCATTAAATATGTTTATCTTGAACTAACCCATTCATTTTCATTCTATTTAAATTATGCTTTTTACTCCCTTTATGATATTCAACTCTTGTTTTAAAAGTTGCAAGCCTTTAGAGGGAGGATGACGAAAACAATGCCATAATCTCATACAGTATGCTTTTGGACAGACCCTGCTGACGATGTACATGCGTTCTTTCAATTCCTAAACACATGAGTTATAAGGAGGATAATCCCTAGTCAACTCCTTCGAGCCAAAGAAGTAGAAGTTTTCTTTTTTACACAAATTGAAACCTTTAATCAAAACCTGGGGCAGGATAGCCTCTCAGTTAATTCAAATGCGCGTTCAGTCGCAATTTTTCACTTTGTAATACAACGAATGACATCAAAAATATTCCTCTGGAATAAAAAGACGGTGATGGTTCCCTATCACATAGGCAGCCATTATCTCTCAAAAACAAAAGCCCACTAAGTCAACACATACAAAGGAGACTTAAGAAAAACTAAGGCATCCCGCTGACTGTAATCTCAAAACAGGAACAGTCAGGCAAAAATCAGGAATGATAAAAAAAAGAGGTCACTGCAAATAATCAACAACATGAAAAATGTTGCAAAAAATGATTGCCTTCTGATAAACTAAACTTGTCTGAACCATCACCAAAATGTCATTGGAGTTTGAACGTATAATTAACTGAGTTTTGGACTGAAGAACATCACGAAGAACGGGTGGGTACAAATAAAATTTGAGCCTTTATCCTTTGTTTCTTAAATCGTGAACCAAGCTATGTTAAAACCCTTCAAAATTCCTAATTGAAGCATATGTTAGTTCGAAAGCATACTGTTACAAAAGGTATACTGACTCCTGTAAGGCTTACTCCAAATCCTGAGTTGAACTTTCTTACAAAAATTATCTTATCTGCTAAAACGCATTTTCAAAACTTCAAGACAAGCATAAACTTTGTATTATTTGAATATCGCTGTTTGCATATGGCTATTTGTTTGACAGCGGCGAAATTTGCACGACGAATATCCAATGAACAAAAAACCCTCTAAATGAACAAAATCACTTCAAGTGGGAAGACGCTTCTAATAACATATCTCCTATAAGCAAGTGAGCATGACGTGTCACTATCCAACACACCTGGGGCAGTCCAGTCAAGATTCCAAGAAATCTCTCAAGAAACGCTGAATATACCAAGGACAGGTCTCCATCTGAATCACTTGGGGAAATGGACACGAGTTCCAGCAACGAATCATTTACGATCAAAAAAACATCTTCTGGCAGTGTGGCAACACCTGCTACTAGGGGCAGTGACAAATATCCCTCAAAATCTTGTTCATAGGATGGCCCCCAGCCAGGGTTTTAATCTTTGAAAACTTCTCCCCTACTGAGTTGAGCTCAAGAATCCTAGAGGATTTCTGCCAAAAGAAAACACCTTTCCAACAGACTGGCGACAAGGTTTATTTCCCCAACAAACTACAGATTCCCCAGCTTGAGTCTGCCTCTCTGATTTCTACAAATCAAGGGACCACAACTCCTTTTTCCTAGTAGACTGCTCTATAATCCCCAGCAAGTTACTACAAAGCCTGGAAACCGACCAGATAACATTTAACTTTAGTAAGTTATTTTGAAGCCTGGAATCCGACCAGATAACAATTAACTTCATTCCCTCAGGAATTTGTTATGAAGCCTGGAAACCGACCAGATAACAATTAAATTCAAGTAAGTTACTGCAAAGCCTGGAAACTGACCAGATAACAATTAACTTCAGTAAGTTGTTGTGAAGCCTGGAATTCGACCAGATAACAACTGACTTCATTCTCTCAGGAATTTGTTATGAAGCCTAGAATCCGACCATATAACAATTAAAATCAATAAGTTACTGCGAAGCCTGGAAACCGACCAGATAATAGTTAACTTCGGTAAGTTGTTTTGAAGCCTGGAATTCGACCAGATAACAATTAACTTCTTTCTCTCAGAAATTTGTTGTGAAGCCTGGAATACGACCCGATAACAATTAAATTCAGTAAGTTACTGCGAAGCCTGGAAACCGACCAGATAACAGTTAACTTCAGTAAGTTGTTTTGAAGCCTGGAATTCGACCAGATAACAGTTCAACTTCATTCTCTCAGAAATTTGTTGTGAAACCTGGAATCTGACCAGATAACAATTAAATTCAGTAAGTTACTGTGAAGCCTGTAAACCGACCAGATAACAGTTAACTTCAGAAAGTTGTTGTGAAGCCTGAAATTCAACCAGATAATAATTAACTTCATTTTCTCAGAAATTTA
Source organism: Vicia faba (assembly GCA_948472305.1). NCBI lineage: Eukaryota > Viridiplantae > Streptophyta > Magnoliopsida > Fabales > Fabaceae > Vicia > Vicia faba. Next base: position 589,811,368 of record OX451736.1, on the reverse strand, counting down.
TTGTGAAGCCTGGAATCCGACCAGATAACAATTAAGTTTAGAATTTGTTATGAAGCCTGGACCCGGCCAGATATCAGTTCAACTTTATCCGTTCAAGCAAGTTACTGTGAATCCTAGACCCGACCAAATATCGGTTCAACTTCATCCTTTCAAGTAAGTTATTACGAAGCCTGGAACTCGACCAGATAACAATTAACTTCATCCACCTCAGAAAGTTGCTGCGAAGCCTGGAATCCGACCAGATAACAAACTAACTTCACTCTCCCAAGTAATTTCCTATGAAGCCTGGAATCCGACCAGATAACAGTTAATTTAATCTTCCCCAGTAAGTCGCTACGAAGCCTGGAATACGACCAAATAACAGTCAACTTCATTTATCCTCAACAATTTGCTACCAAGCCTGGATTTCGACTAGATAACAGCTAACTTTTGATTCTCTTCAGTCAGGAATAACTCCCCAATAGAGAAACAAGTAGCTAAGACTCTTAAACTCTTTTCCCCAAACAGAGATCAACACTCTCCATAGAGCCTTCTTAAAAAAGCTAGTATTCCCCAACGGAGTTTCTCCTCAAACAACAAAACATGAATCCCCAGTGGAAACATTCTAAACAAAGTTTGAAGACACACCTACTCTTCAACAATAGTCCGGGATTTAATGATTCCCCGACACTTGTCAAGGATTTATTTTCCGAGGCAAAGATACATTTCAACAATGCTTCACATTCATACATCATATAACATACATGATATATGCATACAACATAACCTTATTTTGAGAACATCATTAAATAATGCATTTCATCCATCATGACATTGCATACAACTTTTTCTTTAACTTTTCAGGAAAAGGTCAACAGATAAGTGTCATTAATCTTTAAATTTCTCCAAGACAAAATCATGCTTGGATTTCTTCATCCTGCTGAGGTAGTAATCTTCAGATTCCTTCATCATCCTGCTGAGGTAGTAATCATCCAAGATTCCTTCATTATCCTGTTAGAGTAACAATCGTCCCAAATTCCTTCATCATCATGTTGGAGTATCAATCGTCCCAGATTCCTTCATCATCCTGTTGAGATCGATTCCCGAAACAGGACATGGTAACTATCTACATGACAAACACTTCCTTCAAACCTCTGCTGGCTCAGACAAAATCGACCAAAGATTTATTCTGATACTTCTATCAGTGGACCTTTTTCTGGCTCATATTAAATCGACAAAAGATTTATTCTAATACTTCTCTCAGTTAAAGATTTAAAGACCTCTTCTGGTTAGATTCATCTCTTCAGTTAATAACAGGCGACCAAAGACCTCTTCTGGTTAGATTTGGTTCTTTTAGATTAAAAACAGGTAAAAGACATCTACTATTTCAGTATAAATCAACCAAAAGATTTATCCTGATACCTTCCACAGTCACTCTGGATGGCATCTATAATCCCATCTCCAATAACTTCCCATGATTTCTCCAAATGACATCTTTAAGCCCATTCCCTACACAGTCAACTAACATATCATGAGTGCAAATTTCTGGGCACTTTAGTGTTCAATCATCTTTCACCTTCAAGTCACGAATGGTAGGCTTTCCAATCTAACTCTTCAGGTTTAAGAAGATTGAACAGGGGCAACTGTTGTTAAAAAGGGAAAAACAGATAAAAATAATCTTTTCAACAAAATTGGAGAAAAATAAGTTTTCTTCGATTTCCCTTGCTTCAATTGGATTTTTGGTCCCCTGTAAATCTACTTCGATTCACAAGGCTTCGATTGGACTTTGGTCTTCTTCAGGCCTTCTTCAATTTCCCTTGTTTCATTTGGACTTTAATCTCTTTCAAGACTGCTTCGAGGGACTAGGACTTCCTTAAAGCTTCCTTCGATTCAAAAGGAAATGATCCTCATACAAGCTTCGACTGAGTTTTGTTTCCCTTTGAAATAGCGTCCTTAGATTCAGGAAGTAAAGGCCTCCTTTTGGTTTTCTTCGATTCAAAAAGTCAATAATCTTCTAAAAGCTTCCTTCGATTCCAAGGCAAAAAGCTTCCTGTTGATATCCTTCAATTGCACCTTTTGGCATCCTTCGATTGCACATTTTTGCTTCCTGCATACCTCTTTCGTTTGGGAACGTGGCACCCCCTTATTGCAAGCTTAGTTTGGGAATTTAGACCCTCTGGCAGGCAAGCCTTCGATTGGACAAGAGCCACCTACATATAAAGCTTCGATTAGAGTTTTGATTCCCTTCGAATTAGCATATTTCGAACCCAACTCTGTACCATTCGAAGCAAGCTTGTTTGAAGAACTTTGAGCAAATCTCATAGCCTTATCCTCCAAATCTCACTTGTCAGGCTATTTTGCTTCTAAATCTTTACATAATCAGAAGCTTGTACAAAGGTTCGAAGCTTTTCCTATTGGATAATACCATTCTTGGGTGAAATGACAAAAGCTACGTACCCTTTTTTTTTAAAAAAAGTACTTTAATCACAAAGTTAGATTCCAATCTGATTTTTCTCTGAACACAAGCAATGCCAAAAGCATATGTCAAATCTCCTGCCAGCAGCCCCCCACTTGTACTGGAAACAAAGAAAAGGGACTGACTTGTTTCACCTTTAACCAAACCATGGTTTGTCATCACACAAACCTGGTTACTTTAAAACACATCCATTCTTTTATCTATAAATAGAGAAGCATTTGCAAGCTCAAACTGAGGACTTTTTGGCCAGAGGAACGAATGTCCAAAATTTTCTCAAACACAATAAATCTCTCAAACACAATAAAGCTCTCAAACACTTAAACACCTGTCATATACAAACCCAGAATCCAAACACTTGTCCTCTTTAAATCTGGAAGGTCCCTGTACCTTGTTCCCCTTTGAATCCAGCAGGAAGAACCTTACGCTTGTTCTCCTCTTTCGAATCCAGCATCAAAGGCCTAACCTCTGGTCCCTCCCTTTGAATCTAGCATCATTTAAGGAAACCACTTCAAGGTCCGGCACACCCTCCAGCCTCCAGCAAGGTAAGTTGTTCCAAACCTTGAGCTTTCGGTTTCTTGTATAACATGTAAATAAGCTTTTCTTTTGTTTCAAGCATGTACATACCATTGTTCTTTTCGTTTCCACCCTTTTTATATGTTTTCAGAGCTAACCCTTTCTTTTTTGCTTCTTGTTTACCTAAACATGCGTTAAGTATTAAACTGGTTGTAAGGAAATGCTAACATGGTGTTAGGCCATGCTGCTATTTAAGAGTTCAAAAGAAATAAACAAGAAACAAGAAGTAGGAAACGAAGCCTCTAGCTTCGCACAAACCACCAGGACAAATGAAAGAGGAAACTAAAAGGCATACCATACTGACTTCCAGGCCCAGACGAAAAGCATACCTACACTGGTTCCAGGCCCCAATCGAAAGGCATAACATGCTGACCCCCATGCCTCAGTCGAAATCCCCCTTCTAGACCAGATCAAAAGAAGCCAGGAAGAGTAGAATCGAAGGACGCTGCTGCCTGGATTGAAAAGGATTATCTTCCCTTCTTTATTTTGTTTTTGTCTTTACATTTTCTTGCTATTAAATATGGTTGTAATAGTGTAGGATATTTATTTTCTACATTTTTATTACTTTATATAAATGTTAGTAATTAGGATGTATGGCAAGATAAAACCAATAAGTAGATAACCCCTAATCAAAGACTAAATCCATGTAAATCAAACACACCATTCACACATGCACCCATAGGGTTAACTCCACTTGTTGCCTAAAAATGGTCATGGCATGCATGTGATATGTCTTAGAAAAAACAATCAAAATACAAGATTATAGTCCCTCGATTATGCTTCGAATGTTTCCTTACAAATGATCTTAGTCCCTCAAGAGAAATGCTAAGATATCTCACAACATTGCTATCATGACTATACGATGACCCACACCCGTACCTTCACATCCAATGATGGGGCTTCTTACCAAATCAATGGTAAGATAGCAACATCTAAAGGAGAAGGAAAAGAATACTAAAGACCTTTGAGTATGTAGGTTGATCCTAGTTGCTCGCTTGCTCACAACAAAATCATTTTATACATCAACACTTTCATTTTGAAACATTTTTAAAAGACAACACTTTGTATGCATTCTTATAGAGACGAGAATCATTACAAAGACACATTTTCAAAATCACTTTAAAAAACAAACACTTCTTTGAAATATTTTCCAAACAACACTTTGTATACGTTCTTATAGAGACGAGAATCATTACAAAGACACGTTTTCAAAATACATTCAAAACCACACCATAAAACACACTTTCAAACAAAAGCAAGTGATCTAGCAAGGAACTAAGAGCCCATAGATAACTATGGATGAAAAGGGTGCTAATACCTTCCCTTTTCATAATCTACCCCCCGAACTCAAGAAAATAATCTCAAAGGTCTTTCTTGTTCTTTTCACCCTTTCTTTTATTTGGATAAAAGAAAAGTCAGTGGCGACTCTTGCTATCCGCAACAATTATGATCAAACGCAAAACATCCCAAGTCAGTTCTCCCACCGCATTACACATAGGCTACCACTTTGTCATTCTGCATAAACGCGCCACCAAAACCCAATTTAGATACATCACAATACACAACCAAAGGTTCTTCAGGGTTAGGCAATATCAAAATCGGAGCCGTCGTCAATTTCTTCTTTGTCTCGGTAAAACGTTTCTCATACTTAAAATCCCACACAAATGCTTTGCCTTTACAAGTTAGCTGAGTTAACGAAAGTGATAACTTAGAAAAGCCTTCAATAAAATTTCTGTAATAATCAGCCAAGCCTAAAAAGGTTATATTCTTCGTAACTGATTTTGGAGCTTCCCACTGCAACACTACATCTACTTTGTATGGATCCACTGTAATACCATCACCTGAAATAATGTGGTCAAGAAAACTAAGTTTTCTAACCAGAACTCACAATTTGACAACTTCGCATATAATTCCTTCTATTTCAACACTTGCAATATAATTCAAAAATGCTCAATATGCTCTTCTTCTGATTTAGAATAAATCAAAATATAATCAATAAAGACTACCACAAACTTGTCCAGATACTGATGAAATATTATGTTCATATATTCCATAAATACTCTTGGTGCATTAGAAACACTGAACGACATTGCCAAATACTCATAATGTCCATACCGAGTTATAAAAACCGTCTTTTGAATATCATCATCCATAACTCGAATTTGATGATAACTCGACCTCAAGTCAATTTTGCTAAACACGCGTGTACCCTCCAACTGGTCCATCAAGTCGTCTATTCTCGGAAGTGGATACTTGTTCTTGATTGTCACTTTATTCAATTGTCAATAATCTACACATAATCTCATACCACCGTCTTTATTTTTTACCAACAATACTGAAGCTCCCTAAGGCGAGACACATGGTCTCACAAACTTCTTTTCATTCAATTCTTCCAATTTCTTCTTCAACGCTGCTAACTCAGATGCTGGCATCCTGTATGGTGCCATTAAAATGGGTCTGGTACCAGAAACAAGATCAATAGAAAACTCCACTTCTCTTTCTGACGACACATTTGATATATCATCGGGGAAAACTTCCGGAAAATCATGCACCACCTGTAACTCATCAATTGCATCTTGACTTTCTATAGATAAGGACGCCATCAATGAAAACATTTAAGCTTCATCCTACATCAATTCATACAACAGCCTAACAGACAATAAACCAGCTTCCTCCTCCTCATCAGGAGCGAGAAACTGAATAAATTTGTTATAGCAATTAATATGAATATAATTGGATTCCAACTACTTCATACCTAGGATCACATCCAGGCCACTCAACAAAAAACAAATCAGATGCACAGTGAAATCTTTGTCAAAGATCGACAAAGGACATTTCAAGCATACTAGAGAAGTAGTCACACATCCCTTAGTTGGAGTCTCGATAACCATTTCTCCAATCATAGAAGACAACACAATACCCAATCTTTTCACACAATCAACATCAATAAAAGAATGTGTTTCACCAGTATCAATAATAGAAATTAAAGGAGTACTATTAATGAAACATATACCTCTGATCAGTTTGTCTTTACTGGATGTCTAATTTCCTATTAAAGAAAACACCTTCCTGCTGGATTAGCTTGCTCTGTCTTCTAACACTGAGTACTGATATGTCCTTCTTCACCATAGTTGAAACATATCACCGCCTTGTGCTTGTAATCAGCCATTCCATGTCCAACTTTACCATAATAGAAACACTTATTCACATTGCATGAGTAGCCACTGATTCGATGTTCCAGCTCACCGCATTTGAAACATCCAAGGTTAGCAGGAACACCTCCCCCACTCGGCCTCTTACCATTATCAACTTTATATTTGCCATTGTCAACTGGAGCATTGTAAGGCTTCCCACAGTTTTAACGTGGCTTACCTCTCCTCTTGCACATAATCTTGTAGTGAGCCTTACTATCCTCTTCATAAATTCTGCAGCTATTCAACAACTTTGGAAATCTATGAATCTGATGATATCCAATCGCCTTCTTGATCTCTAGGCGTAACCCATTCTAAAACTTGATGCACTTTGAGAACTCAAGATTCTCTTCACTTTAATGAGGATAGAACTTATCAAGATCCATGAACCCAACAGCATACTCAGTTATAGACAAATTCCCTTGTTTCAACTCCCGGAATTCTATCTCTTTCTTTTCACGCACATCTTCTGGAAAATACTTTATCAAAAACTCCCTACTGAAAACAGCCCAAGTAATGACCTCGCATAATGCTTGCAGTCTTGATGGGTTCCAATCCACCAATCATTGGCCTCCTCTGCCAGCATGTGTGTACCAAAGTGCACCTCATATGCCTCTGAGCAGTCCATGACCCGAAATATCCTTTCAATCTCTTTGAGCTAAGTCTGTGCTCCATCAGGATTGTACCTACCCTTGAAAGTAAGAGGATGATTCCTATGAAATGTTTCCAAGACACAGGATCCATCATTCTCGCCAGCATTAAACTGATGTTGCATAGCTTGAGCAACAACCTGGAAAGTATCAACAATCGCAACATCATTTCTTCCATCCATTTCTCTAATTCACAACATCATAGAAAATAATGGTTAAAATAAACACATTGACAATATTAAAGTGTCACACCATACTACAGACTTAACAACCAGGTCGGATGGGCTGACCAGCTTAGATACCACTAATGTAACACCCTAATTCCCCAGAAGAATATTAATATAAAATCAGAGTAATTTTTCTTTAAAATAAATTAATAAAAAAAGACTAGGATACTCCACTTCAAAATATAATAAACCTTCTCAAAAGAGTACAAGATACATAACAAAAGTTTACAAATGAGCAGAAACAAAACATAATAGTCCTCAACTTCCAATTTTATTAAGCAGCGGAAAAGAACCATACTTGTTGTAAAAACAATTTTCATCCAATCATAAAACAACAATTATTCCAATAACAGGGAGTTCATAAGACTCCAAACAAATCATTTAAAATCAAATAAAGCAATATAGCGTTCATCCTTGTTGTACCCCAAAAATTTCCCTCCCATTTTTGAAGATAATTGATTCAAGACACCTCCTCGTGCTCATAGGGTTCTCAATTGATCAAGATAACTTAAGGGTTGACCAGACAAACCCTCATCCTAAATAGTTGACCTATAACTAGGGTTTTGTGTTTCTCAAATAAAATTGAGCTTCTAATGCGTAATGTGGATTCCATGATTCCTCATATGCTTCAAGGCACCCTCATGACAAGTTTCAAGCCTTACATCACAAATTTGCTCAATCAATTGCTCAGATGAGTGAAAATCAACTGTATTAGACAAAAAGTCAATTGTGGTCAACATACAGTCAAAATTCAAGATTTTTGGTCAACATCAAGATTTTGATGTCACAATCATCATTTGATCAAATGTTGATCATGATTCATCAAGATTGACTCAAGATTGCTCAAAAGTTGCTAAATTAGGGTTTTGTGGACTTTTCTTAAGGAGAGTCAAATGAACTTTGACCAAGCAAAACTTTCACATGCTTCATCATAAAATTCTCAACCAAAGCCCATTTGGATGGAAATTCAATTCTCTACAACTTTGACTCTCTAAGCTCAAGGCCAAAAATGCTTCACTTGAGAGATATGGGCCAAAACATTATAGGTCATTTTAAAAGTAAAAAAAAAAGACACTTTTTGTCAAATCAATTTATGTCAAATTAAATATTTCAAATGAAAAAATGACCAACATGAGAGTTGAAGGGGACATCTTGAGCTTTCCAAAAAGTCCAAGATCACCTTCATATGACAAAAGTTGAGCAATTTGTGAGTTGCACAAGTTGGACAATTTTGAGAAAATGCATGAAGTGCAAATTGAGAAAACTTGAAATTATGGACTAGTGGACCGATCTTTTAAGGTCTAAACATGCTCATGACCTTATATAGGACTCCTAAACTCATTCATGCCTTACCATAATTTTTATTTTTATTTATTTTGATTTCTATTCAATTAAATACAAAATAAATTAAATAAAATAACAAGTGATGGGCCAAGGCATGGTTTGTCTTCATTTGGATCAAGTTGGAAGCCCAATAAGTCCTTGCCAACCATGAAAAACCGCGGGAGGCAAGATTGGAACATAATCTTCTCAAATTAGAAAGTTTGAAAACATGACCATTTGGTTTTGGTAATGCGTTGATCACGTGATCTTTTCCTCACGTGTTTGACCTAATGTCATCCTCTATATATACTCAACATAATTAGATGACAAGCCACACGAATTTCTGCCTCCAAAGACTCTAAAAAAATATCAAAGTTTTTTCAAACTAAGGCACGAGTAAACCCTATTCTCCAGAAGGTTTCAACAAATTTTGAGAATTCTATTAGCTTCCTGGAAGTCTCTCAAGGTTCCATTCCAAACTTTACTCCAGTCCACAACATCTCAGAACTCTCCAGCTCAACGTCGCCAGTTTGCTCATGTTCTTTAATTTCAAACTATTTAACCATGCAATTTAAATGATTTTTAATGCATATATATTTGTTCATAATCATGTTTAGAACCATTTAGTATCACACTTTTCATGGTTTGGAGCATGAATGAGAATCCACCATGACTACGGTATCGAGGTCGAATCTCTTCGAAACCCTAGCTAAGATTATTTTTAGGCCAAACTAACGTGATAATTGTATTCGCAGGGGTCTAATTACTTACCCAGGTTTATTAGTTTTTTTTTGGATTGATTTTGGCAGGTTGTCAAAAACGCATCATCGGAGAAGACGATCTCCTCCTCCGCGTATGGTGATTGGTGATAACCAGGGGCCTGCACGACATCGTGCCATTGGGACATTCAAATATGTTATCTCAATCCGCTTATGCGCGTTTGAAAAATTTTGACTTCTGACTTTCTTAATTTAATTTTCATTATTTGTTTATTGATAATCAGACTATGAACGCGAAAAACAAATGGTTAAGTGGTAAGTGTGGTACCTGGTAAACTTGAGAGCGCGAGTTCAAGCTCCAGCGCTTGTAACTCTTATTTTACTTATTTTTAAACCCCTTTTTCTATTTTTTTCCTTTTTGTTTTATTTTATTTCTTAATTAATTTCCTTTTTCTTTTAATTAATATTTAATCAAGAAAAAATCATAAAAAATATAAAAATCAGATTTAGGTTTTTAATAGATTAATTTAATTTTAGACCAACTTTTTTTATTTAACTAATTAGATCTAGGGTTTTCACATAATTGATTAAGTATTTAATTTAGGTTTTAAAATCTATTTATTTTATCATTCAAAATTAATCAAAAATACACAAAAACTAATTTCTAATATTTTAGATTTTAGGACTTTAAAAAATCTTTCTAACATTTTTGTTTATTTTTGCCATTTATTTTCTTAAATAAATTGTATAGCATGTATAAATAATGTAATAGCTTAGTTTTAATTTCTCACAAGGTTTTTATTAAATATTGTAATTGTCTCGAAGCCATGTAATAGTTGTAGGACTTTACTTTTCCGCACTTATATTTTATTCCTTATATATATATATATATATATATATATATATATATATATATATATATATATATATATATATATATATATATATATATATATATATATATATATATATATATATATATATATATATATATATATATATATATATATATATATATATATATATATATATATATATATATATATATATATATATATATATATATATATATATATATATATATATATATATATATATATATATATATATATATATATATATATATATATATATATATATATATATATAAATAATTGTGTAGATCTAAAACAAGACGTTAGAAAACCCTAATTTAAGATAAGATAATTGAACTGAATCACCTTTGCACACTTTGCACCTCTAGGGTAACTTCTCTTTGTTGCCTTCGGAAACATGGTCATGTCCCTCGAAAGTGGAGATATTTTAGCAAAGACCCTCGATTAATTCATCATAGTCCCCTCGAATAAAGATCATAGTCCCTCCAATACAATTGCTAAAGTATCTCTACGTGTTGCCCTTAATGACCATTCAATGACCCTTCGCTTGTCCCTTCGCATCCAATAGATAGGGCTACCTACCAACTAATGGTACGGATAATAGTATCTCTAAAGAAGAAGGAAAAGAATAAGAATGACCTTAAGTGGGTAAGAACTTTTATTCGCTTGCTTACAATCTTTTCTAAAAAAACATTTTTACACACCACCCTTTCAACTAAATATTTTCAAAACACTTTGTACGCATTCTTGAGGACTGATATAAGAATCATTATAAAGCCAGTCGTACTTTGGCTTTTCAAAAGATTTTCAAACATCACACTGACATAAAGCAAGATTTTCAAAAAGTGAGCTAGTGATTAAGAGCCCGTAGATAACTACAGATGAAAAGGGTGCTAACACCTCCCCTTTTCATAACTTACCCCCCAAACTCAAAATATACCAAAGATATTTCCTGTTCTTTTCACCTTTCATTGTTGGATAAAAGAAAATTCAGTAGCGACTCTTGTTATCCGCGACATTTGCGATAAAACGCTAAAAAAGTCAGTTCTCCCACCATATTACCGAATATGCGACTCTGTTGGGGATATAATTAAAAAAAGGGTTACCTTAAGAGTTTAGATCACTTTACTTGCTTAAATTATGTGCTTTGTCTTCTTTAACTTTAAGGGATTGCTTGGGTTTTTTGCTTGTAAGATCCTACACCCAGATCTAGGGATGCCTTAGGTAAGTAGTAATAGATCATAAAGACTGTACGACATAGACCGATATGGTTGGAGTGATGGCTACGGTTAGTGTGACACTTTGGATTGTACTAATGTTCCTTGATTCAGTCAAGGATAACATTAGGCTTCTGTGTGGTGTCATTAGCACTAACTTACTTTTAGAACCTTAATTGACCCATCTTGGCCATTAGACGATAGTGAGATAGCCGACTTTGGTGCAGTATAAAGTTGGTTAATACTCGATGCTACACTCATTGAGATTTGACTCTCGGGATGTTTTTGTAGCAAGTAAGTTTCCGCGCTAAAATAAAGCCTGCGAGAAAGATCAGTGATATGAGATTCCTAGAACCCGATTACTATTTTAGGACATGTTGAGCCAACTTAACTTCAATAGAGAAGGGTACTTACCTATGGACCTCATGCAAGCCTTTAAACCTAAGGCTCTTGTGTGATTAGTTTGTGTTTGCTAGTTGTTTAAACATGAACATAACATCATGACATCATGACATCATGACATCATAACATTTTCACTAACCGTTTCAAGGACCTAGGGATTTATCTTTGTCCCTTGTTGCAGGTCATGGATTCCACTTGCAGAAATACTATCTGAATCAAATTATTAAGGGTACCTTCCAAGCTTAAGGAGTTAGTCTCAAAGGTTCCTAAAAACTCTCAATTAACCAAAAGGAACGACTATCTACTCAGTTTGGTTACCCCCGGTTTCGAAGAAGACATGATGAGTGTTCTGCTCCGGTTCTTTGATCCTAAGCATCACTATTTTGCCTTTCCAGATTATCAGTTGGTGCCCAAAATGGAAGAGTTCTCTAAGCTACTTGGAATTCCTATTCTTGATCAGACACCCTTCACCAGTCTAGAGAAAGTTCCAAAACCTTAAGATATTGCAGCAGCCTTACACCCGAAGCGGTCAGACATTGTATCTAATTGGGAAACAAGAAATAGAGTTAAAGGTCTTCTTTCTAAATTTCTGATAGAGAAGGCTCAATTATTTCTAGATGCCATGAGTTTTCATGCTTTTGAAGATATTTTGGCTTTGCTGATCTATGGTTTGGTACTATTCCGTAATCTGGACCAACTCATAGATGTGAACGCCATTAAAATATTTCTTACTCATAATCCTGTGCCTACTCTTCTTGGAGATATTCTGCATTCTCTTCACACTCGTACTATGAGGAAGCGAAGGACTCTCATGTGTTATATACCTTTACTTTCTAGGTGGTTTATTTCGCACCTTCTCAGATCAATGATGAAGAATGAATAAGATTTGAGGTGGTCTCAAAGTCCTTGAAAACATTGCATATGCATATACATTTACATACCATGTCATTACATAATATGTGTTCTCAAGACAAGTTTTCTCATATTCTTGTTGTTTATTTCAGTAGAAAATGACTCTCAGGAAGACGATCAAGGATCTCCAAGCTCAGAATGCCTAATTCCAATAGATGTTCCTGAACTTAGCCAAGGGACAGGAAGAATTAAAGGAACTCATCACCAAAGAGAAGAAGAAAAAGACAAAGAAACTAGTTGACATCCTTATCATGGGAAGAAGGTTCAGGGGTCCAGTCAAGCGAGTTCAGATCCCAATACTCGATTAGACGAAGACGACGAACAGGATAAAGATGATAAAAGTGGTAAAACTGAAAAAAGAAACCATGGTCCTGCTATTGTACCCCAAAATTTGCCCTCTCTTTTCTACAAGAAATCACAATCCTAGGGTTTTCTCAGATTTTCAAGATTGTCTCAGGAATCGATTAGACATATTTTTCTTTGGCAGTAGATCAAGAATTAGGGTTTTTCTCGCATTTCTCAGAAGAAACTGAATTCTCAGAAATTTAAATTAAATGTCACATGTTTTCAAACTTTTTAAGCCTACTGAAAGATTGCTGGTTGTTCTCAAGGTCTGTTCATCTAGGATAAGAAATGGGAGTTGAGACTGTCATTTGGAATATTCAGGTTTTGTCTGATCCAGGTTAGCCAGGTAATGTGCGTCTGTTAAGAGATTTGCTTCGTTAATGGAATGAAATGTTTGCTTGTTTATTGGAATGCGCAGTGCTTATTTTGATTGGAATGCTGTTGCAAGGTTACGAGATTGCAGAGTTATTGGATTACTTAAAGTTTAAGTTATCTGTATTGAAATTATTGGAATGCAGTTTCATTTATTTTAAATCAGGAATCTTAAATAATCAGTGAAGACTTGAAGGAAGAATTGCAAGATATTGGACAGTACAATATTTTATTGGATATCAGATTGTCTCACAAAGATTTTTCATTTATTTCAGATGTTGATACAAAGATAAATTATTATTCATATGCTTTAGGTTTTTACAACTTATAGTTATTGAAAAATAAATTATTACAATCAATGGAAAATCTATCAAAGAAAAAATCTAAGCCTAAGCTTCCATTGCTCCATTGCTCCCATGCTCAAAGTCTTCTGTATCCTCTGCTTTGTCATCACCCAAGTTGTGCTCACATGAAAGAAAAAACAAAGAAAAGAAGATTAATACAGTTAATTAAATAGAATTTTCAAACAAAAAAAGAAAGAAAATTTTTCATCATTAAAGTTTACCGTTTGGAATCAAAGTGCTATTTTTCATCACGTTTTTATTTTCCTCTTTTCAAATCACAAGAAGATTTCTCTTCTTGGTTCATAAAGAGAAAAATAAAAAATGAAAAAGAAGAGTGCAAAAGCAAATTTGTTCAAATGCAAACATAGGCCAAAATTGAATGCAAAACTGTACAAAGCAAGTTACAAAGCAACTGAAGCATGTTGTCTAAACATTGCATACAAAGGCAAACTGAACACAAACAAAATAAGAAAACTGGACGCAACATACAAGGCAAGTACAAGTGCAGACACAGCAGGCCAAAAGTACAAGGTAGGAGGTAAACCAAATAACAAGCAAAAGGCTTGTCATAGCCTATCATCATTTTCCAGCAAATAGGCAAACTTTTCAGAAAAGTGAAAAAAGCAAAACTGCTTTATCATTGAGAGAGAAAGAGAGAAAATATATCACCTATTTGGAGATTGTACAGTTTGGCAAGATCTGTCACAAGTTGCAAAACAAAAGCAAAAGGATAAAAGACCATCACACAACACAAAGTCAGAGGGAGAACATTTTGGTCAAAAACTTGCAGAACCAAAACTGCATAACAGTTTCAAGATACACAAATCTCCAAACCTGCAAAACTATAACAATAACAAACAGCCTGTGAGTAGTTAAAACACAAGCCTGAAACTGCCATCTCCAAAAACCTGCAACAGTTCTCAAACTGTCTCAAACTTCCAAACCAGTGCCACCATTTCACAAACCACAAAAACCTGCAGAATCAAACTGCATAACAATTTTAAAAATAGGGCCAAATACCCCAAACCTGCACATGCTTGCCAAACTGTGAAACCAAAGCTAAAACCATAAAACTGCATATCAGTTTCACACAACAGCCAAAAACTTGTTAGCAGAACCAAACAAGCAATCACAAAAACCCTGTGAACCACAAAACTGCACAGCCAAACTGTAAACAAAAAAACCATAACTGCATAACAGTTTCAAAATAGAGGCCTGAAGCTGCAAGGCACAACTCTCCCAGCCAAATTGTAAACAACTCTCCCAAAAAAACCTGTTAGCATAACCAGTGTTGACCAAACCACAAAGCCTGTTAGCACAACCAAACTACCAAATCAAAAAACCTGCAAAAGCCTACCAAACTGCACAATCAATCAAAAACCTCCCAACTCTTAACAAAGTCAAAAACATTTTACAAACTTCAAAAGCCTGCAAACTGAAAATGGCCAACAAGCTGCAAAACATACCAAAGAAAGTGCACAACATCAAAAACCTGTTATCAAACTCAACATCCAAAAACCATCAACCAACTTCCATTTTTGCAAACAAGCTTCAGAAATCAACAAGTCTAAACATACCAACAAAGTCTCAGGATAATCATCATCATTATCCATCATTGACTAACAAGTCAGAAGGAATAAACCATCATCATTCAAATTCAAAGAGAGAGGAAAGAGGTAACAAAGTTTCAGCAATAATCATCTTCAACAAAATCAAAAAAATCAAAAGTTTCAGAACTATAATCATCATCAACAAATCCATACCAACAATCAAAAGTTTCAGAATACACTAGCATCATCATGGTTCAAGAGAGAGGAAAGAGTTTCAGAAGCCAATCATCATCAACATTTAAGTTCAATAGAGAGGAAAGAGGTAACAAGGTTTCAGAATAATTATCATCATTAACAAAAACAACCAACAAATCATAACAAAGTTTCAGAAATTATCGTCATCAAAGGAAAGAAGTCACCGGAAAAGCGCACTTGGCCATCATCTTCTCCTCGCACCTCCGGCCGCCAAGGGACAACCCTCTCAAACCCCTTTCCCCTCCATTTTCCGGAATATCTCCCAAGGTATACTTCTCCTCAGACCCTTTATTGCATTTTTGGCATAAATACCATAGGTTAAACAACTAAGCATGAACAAAGCAAATCCAAACAACGAACTGTTAAAATCAAAAAAAGAACGAACCATACCGTTTTAAAACAGAGCCATTGATCGTTTGGAGAAGGTGAGAGAGGGAGAGGGTGTTCCGGAAACCATAGGCGAAGGAAAATCAGAGCGATTGAGAAAGATGAAGAGAGATGAATTGGAAAGGATAACGACGCCGCTGTAAGAGCAAGGAACAAACCCTAATTGTTCCACAAACCCTAAACGAAACAACAAATGAATTGGTCCCTATTCTCCCCAAGCTGCTAAGCCCACACGAATTGCTACCCTACCCTCCATTCTGACTTTTTTTTTGTTTTCCTTTATTTTTGTTTTGGGCCTAACCTCAAACTTTCAAACCCTAAGGCCCATTTTTACTTGTTTTTATTTTTGATTCAACTTAATTTATTTTATTTCTTTGTGTTAAAATAATATACTAACAATTAATTCTAAAAACTTCATTTTTTTTTGTAAAATAAATTATATTTTTTTAATTAGTTTTATTTAAATCATTTTCTTTTTATTATTACACATAATGAAAATACTAAAAAAACAAAACTTTTAAATTGATTTAATTAGTTTACTTCCTTTAAGATTTTTTTATTATTTAATAAAAAAAACACATACAAAGAATAATAATAATAAAATATTTAATCTTTCTTTTTTAGAATAGATTTTATTTATTTACTTTCAAGTAAATACATGCATTTCATAATTTATTGATTTTCCTTATTTCATAATTTGTTATAACTTTGTATTGAATTGCGACAATTCGATTTGGTTGTAATACTTGATATTTATACATTGTTATTCTTGTGCGACTCATCCCCATTTGTAATAATTGTACCCCCATCCCCGGATACTTTTGTAATAGCTTAGACTTTTAATTCCCGCAATTTATTGCTTTCAATATATTGTGTAGTAATTAGGCGTGTATGGAAAGATTCAAAATCAATCGCTAGATGACCTAATCCAAGAATAAATGACTTAAAATCATACACTTCTCACACGTGCACCTCTAGGGTAACCTCGCTTGTTGCCTCGGAAACACAATCATGTCCCTCGAATATGCGACACTCTAGCAAATGACCCTTCGATAAACAAAGATCGTAGTCCCTCGATGACCCTCGATGTTGCTTTCGATAAAACGATCTCGTCCCTTACCAAATTGCTAGAGTGTCTCACAAGTTACTTTCAATGATTGTATGCGATGACCCACGCCTGTCCCGTTTAACATCCAAATACAAGGTTGTTTACCAAATGCAATGGTAAAACAACACTGTCAAAAGGGTTAAAAACATATCGGAAAGATATTTGAGTAAAATAAGGTAGACAACTCTTAGTTACTTGATCAAAGCTTGCAAAAACATCCTTGCTATTTTCAAACACACTTCACAATACAATTTCAAAACACTTCCCAAAAACAAACTTTCAAACATTGAAATATCTTTTCAAAAGACAAACACCTTTGTATATATTCAAACAAGAATCATTACAAAGGTTTCCTAGACAAGGCCTCTTTTTTAAAAGCATTTTCAAAAAACCACACACAAAGCACCATTTAAAACAATTGAAAAGCAAACCAAGTGATCTAAATAAGTAACTAAGAGCGCATGGATAACCATGGATGAAAAGGGTGCTTGCACCTTCCCTTTTCATAATCTACCTCCCGAACACAAGAAAATATCTCAAAGGTCTTTCTTGTGCTTTTTGACCTTTCCTTTGGATAAAATAAAAAGTCGGCGGAGACTCTTGCTAAACCGAAACATTTGCGAACACAAACGCAAAACACCTCAAGTCAGTTCTCCCACCGTATCACACCTTCCAAATACTCTGATGAAGAGGAAGAAAATTATTTGAATGAACAATATCCCCCCGTGGATGAAAACTACAAGCAGCTAGAAGATTGTCTAAATTTTACGGAGAACTGGAATGTGCTTGGGTTGGATTTTAAGGATTTGGGCTTAGTCTCAGAAGTTGTCATTCCTCATAAGTTCAAAGTCCCCACTTTTTCAAAGTATGACGGTGTTTCTTGGCCAAAGCTTCATTTGAGGTCATATGTCCAGAAGATTTAACCACACACTGCTGACAAGAAGTTGTGAGTTCATTTCTTTCAAGAGAGCCTATCTGGAACACAATTGGAATGGTTCTATAAACTAGAAGGGACCAATATCCATACATGAGAATATTTGGCTGCTGCTTTCTATAAGCAGTACCAATATAATGCTCATCTTGCAACAACCCGTATGCAACTACAAAGTATGACCATGGGCTCTAACGAAGGCTTTAAAGAGTATTCCCAGAAATGGAGAGATCTAGAAAGAAGAGTTCAGCCTCCCTTGTCTAATAGGGAATTGGTTAACATGCTTTTGGGAACTTTGACAAGTCTTTTCTTCAATCATCTGATTGGAAGCTCTTCAGCCGGGTTCACCAAGTTGATATTAACAGGGGAACATTTTGAAGGTGGAATCAGAAGCAGAAAAATACAGGTGGCTGCATCTTTAAGTACTGCGAAGAAGTCATTCAACAGGAAGAAAGAAGCTAATGTTGTGTATGGCCAGAAAGGTTGTAGTAAAGGTGACCGTCATCAATCTGTGGGGGAAGTAATGATTTCCAATCCCGCATCAATGCAACATCAACAACAAGGCAATCAGCATAGGCTGGATGCACCCAAGAGACAATTCACCATAATCAATATGACGTTGTCTCAAGCATTGTAATACCTGTTGAAGGAAGAGCTAATTACATTAAAGGATCCGCCTCAGAATATCAATACTTCCTCTCCCCGTTACAACCCCAATGCAAGGTGTGTATACCATTACAATAGTCCCGAACATGACAGTAACAACTATTGGGCATTGAAAAATAAGATTCAAGATATGATTGACTCCAAGGAGATTAAATTTGACCCTCCTGAGACTCCTAATATGATCATTGCACCTATGCCTAATCATGACAAGGGCATTAATGCTATTGATGATGTTTCTGCTATGGAAGACGCTGATAGCGAATGCGACATAGACAATTGGATTTTCCCCCCTACTGGAAATGGGCTCAACAATTGGAAGGCTGGAGACTTTATACCAATCTCCCTTAGTCAGGAGTAAATTCTATTCTCTGTTTTCTTGCTTTCAAGTTTTTGGTTATGTAATTTAAACAATAACTTTAAGCCTTGTGCCTTACCCAGGGCACAATGATCCATTTGTTAGGGTTATCATTATTCATCGATATATTTTCATTTAATAAATCATTGGATGTTTGCATTCAAATTTTGCACTCTTTGTCTTTCTTTTACTTTATTGATTTAAAAATAATTATGCGTTCTTATGCACACCCACATGACAAATTGCAGATCCACATCCACTCTAGATCCCATTGATAACAATTCTGCTTTTGCCAATTAAGACTTTGAAAATCCGATCTACCAAGCCGAGGATGAATGTGAGAAAGATCGCGAAGTTCCTGGAGAACTTGCTAGACTATTATAGCAAGAAGAAAGAGCTATACAACCACATGAATAGCCAGTCGAGGTTGTGAAATTGGGTACTGAAGAGGACAGAAAAGAAATCAAGATAGGTGCCGACCTAGAAGATAGTGTCAAAGAGAGGTTAATCCAGATGTTGCGTGAATATATTGAGATTTTTGCTTGGTCGTACGAAGACATGCCAGGGCTTGATACTGACATTGTGGTTCACCGTCTACCGATGAAGGAGGGCTGTCCTCCTATAAAGCAGAAGGTTCGTCGTATGCATCCTGAGATGTCTGAAAAGATCAAGGCTGAAGTTAAGAAGCAGTTCAATGTAGGTTTATTAGTTGTTACGTCCTATCGTCAGCGGGATGCAAATGTAGTGCCAGTACCTAAGAAGGAGGGTAAGGTGCATATGTGTATAGACTACATAGATCTGAATAGGGCAAGCCCTAAAGATGAATTTCCGCTTTCACATATTGATGTTCTGGTTGAAAACACTACTCAACACAAAGCATGTTCTTTCATGGATGGTTTCTACGGTTATAATCAAATCAAGATGGCACCCAAGGACATGGAGAAGACCACTTTTGTCACACAGTGGGGCACTTTCTGTTACAAAGTTATGCCTTTTGGTTTAAAGAACGCCGGTGCAACGTATCAGCATGCTATGGTAGCTTTGATCCATGATATAATCCATCATGAAATAGAGGTTTATGTTGATGACATGATATCCAAGTCTTAGACTGAAGAAGAACACCTTGACCACATGCACAAGTTGTTTGAGAGGTTGAAGAAGTACAAGTTGAGGATAAATCCAAACAAGTACACCTTTGAGGTAATATCCGGTAAACTCCTAGGTTTCATCGTCAGTGGTAAAGGTATTGAAGTTGATCTGGCCAAGGTTAAAGCAATTTAAGAAATGCCAGTTCCCCGTACTGAGAAAGAAGTGAGAGGTTTCTTGGGACGACTGAACTACATTTCCAGATTTATTTCCCATCTGACCGCTACTTGTGAGCCAATCTTCAAATTATTGAAGAAAAATAAAATAGTGAAATGGAACGATGATTGTCAGATACCTTTTGACAAAATCAAATAATATCTTTAGGAACCTCCAATTCTGATGCCATCGGTCGAAGGAAGACCTTTGATCATGTACCTAACAATGTTAGAGAACTCAATGGGGTGTGCATTGGGGCAACATGACGAGTCTGGTTGAAAAGAGCATGCAATATACTACCTTAGCAAAAAGTTTACCGACTATGAAACAAGATACTCACTGCTCGAGAAAACTTGTTGCGCTTTGGCATGGGCTACTCGTCATCTAATACAATATATGTTGACTCATACTACTTTATTGATCTCTAAGATGGACCCAATAAAATACATTTTCGAGAAGCCTGCTCTCTCCAGAAGAATAGCAAGATGGCAAATGGTCTTGACAGAATACGACATTAAGTACACTACTCAAAAAGCAATCAAAGGAAGTGCACTTGCGCATCATTTGGCTCATCAAGTTATAGATGACTATCAGTCTATGAATTTTGAATTCCCAGATGAGAATATTATACTAATCACTGATTATGAAGAACCTGGACCGTATGAAGGACCTGAGTCGGGATCCCGATGGATTATGGTTTTTGATGGAGCTTCCAACATGTTTGGTAATGGAATTGGTGTTGTGATTGTCTCTCCCAAGGGTTTCCATACGCCCTTCACCACCATATTATGTTTTGACTATACGAACAATATGGCAGATACGAAGCATGCATCATGGGTATCAAGGCTGCTATCGATATGAGAATTAAATTCTTGAATATATATGGGGACTTAGCCCTAGTGATCAATCATATTAAGAGAGAATGGGATATGAAGCATCCAAATCTCATTCCTTATCAAGAGCATGTGTTGACATTAATGTCGTACTTTAAAGAAATTACTTTTGAACATATGCCACGAGAAGAGAATCAATTGGCATATGTGCTAGCTACCATGTCATCTATGTTCAAAGTCAGATGGGACAATGAAGCTCCTCAGATTACTATTGAGATACTAGACGAACCAGGGCATTGCTACGAAATTGATACTGATGGAGTAGAGGAAAAGTCTTGGTTCCACGAAGTGAAAAGATACCTCGAGGCTCAAGAATACCCCGACGGGGAATCCATTAATGATAAGAAATTCCTAAGGAGGTTCTCTTCCAAGTTCTCTCTGAGAAACATAATTTTGTACAAGTGCAATCACGAATTGACTTTGCTTCATTGTGTAGACAAGAAAGAAGCTGAGAATATTATGGAAGATATGCATGAAGGAGTCTTTGGTACTCACTCCAGTTGACATACAATGGCTAAAAAGATTCCGAGGGCAGGTTACTACTGGTCTACCATGGAAACGGATGGCCATCATCATTCCATAACTTGTCATAAATGCCAGATTTATGCTGACAAGGTACACATACCTCTAGTTCCCTTGATTGTCTTGACTACTCTGTGGCCGTTCGCGATATGGGGCATTGATATGATTGGAGAGATTAAGCCTACCTCTTCTAATTAACATCGCTTCATCTTGGTTGCTATTGATCATTTCACGAAGTGAGTTAAAGCAGCCTCGTTCGCTTCTGTTACCAAGAACGTGGTGGCCCGGTTCATTAAGCATAACCTCATCTGTCGGTATGGAATACCTCAAAGGATCGTCACAAACAATTGTACCAATCTTAACAAAACTATGATCACAGAACTCTGCATGTAGTTCAAGATTAAACACCAAAATTTTTCTCTATATCGACCGAAGATGAATGGCGCAGTGGAAGTCCCCAACAAGAATATCAAGAAGATTTTGTAGAAGATGATAGTGACATACAAAGAATGGCATGGGATGTTACCATTTTCTCTTCATGGTTATCGCACTTCAGCATGTACATCAACTGGGGAAACCCCGTTCTCTCTAGTCTATAATATGCAGGTTATCTTATCTGTCGAAGTTCAGATTCCTTCCCTAAGGATTATGAAAGATGCGGGTTTAGATGAAGATGAGTGGATTCAGAATAAGCTAGACCGGATAAACTTGATTGATGAAAAAAGGCTTGCGGCTATTTGTCACGGTCAGATGTATCAGAAGCACCTGATCAAGGCCTTTAATAAAAAAGTCAGACATCAGGTATACCAGGCTAATGATTTGGTAATAAAGCACATCATCCTACCACAAGGTGATCTCAGGGGCAAATGGACCCCCACATACGAAGGGCCATTTGTAATAAAAAAGATATTTTATGGCGGTGCTATGATACTTACCACCATGGACGGTAAATATTTTCCGCACCCTGTGAAAATGAACATAGTCAAAAAATACTATGCATAAAAGAGACCCGCTAGGTTGATAAGCTTAGGCAAAAATAAGGGCATCCCGGAGAACCAAAAGGGTTCGGGAAAAAATTAGGGATATATATATATATATATATATATATATATATATATATATATATATATATATATATATATATATATATATATATATATATATATATATATATATATATATATATATATATTACACACCCGACAAGTCGAAAATCTGAAAAGGCGGCTTGGGGAAAAAAGGGTATCCCGGTGGACTGAAAACCCGAAAGGATGGTCCAGGAAAAAGTTAGGGATTAAAGCGTATGACTATACCCTATTGGATCATCTACTTACAACAAGCTTTATTATCAATGCAAATATCAAACGGTACAGATAAATACAGTCATCTTCTTCTGATAGCAAGTGATGAGATGTGTTGTACCCTAAAGTTTTCCCTTCCATTTTCTTAAAAAAAAAACATTCTTCCAAAGTTCTCAAGTACTCAAGGGTTGACCAGTCCAATCTCCTCCTAAGCAATGGGACTACAACTAGGGTTTTGTGTTTTTCAAGGAAGTTTAGGTTGAAAAGATCCCAAGTGGTTTCCATGGTCCTCCATAGGTATTCAACAATGTTCATGTCAAGTTTCAATTTTGCTCAATCAATGGCTCAGACGATTAAAAATCAATTGTATTGGGTAAAAATTCAACTATGGTCAACATATAGTCAAACTTCTAGATTTTTGGTTAACATAAACATTTTGAAGTGATATTCATCATTTGATCAAGGGTTGATCATTATTCCTCAAGAAAAGCCATCAAATCATCAAAGGTCAAAAGTTATCAAATTAGGGTTTCCTTAGGAGAAGTCAACTGAACTTTGACCAGACATAAATTTCACATGCTTCATAAATGTTTCCCCAACCAAAGACCATTTTGAAGGAAATTAAATCCTCTACAACTTTGAATCTGTATGCTCAAGTCCAAAAAGTGCTTCATTTGAGAGATATGAGCTCATACATTATAGGTCATTTCTAAAGTCAACAAAAAGAAACTTTTTGTCAAGGAAACTTACATCAAGATAAAGTCTCCAAATTCAAAAATTATAAAATTTGAAATTGAAGAGTACATCCTGAGATTTCCAAAAAGTCAAAGATTAGCTTCAAAAGATGAAAATTGAGAGAGTTATGACCAATGTAAGTTTGGAAATTTTGAGAAAATGCATGAAGTGCAAAGTGAGCAAATTTAAATTTTGAACTAGTGAACCTATCTTTTGATGTTCAAACATGTTCACAATGTGTTAAAGGACCTCTAAATGCATTCACATATTTTTATGATTTTTATTTCTATTTATTTGAATTTTTATTTATATAAATGCAAATTAAATCAAATAAAATATGAAATAATGGTATAAGGCGCATGGGCTTTTTGGTTCAATCACATGGAGGCCCAAGAATCATTTGACAACCATGCAAAACCGTGTGAACTTGAAAATGGAAAGGAATATCTCAAAATGGAAGTTTGTAAATATGTTTGATTCTTGTCTCATTTGGCCATGATTGCAATGTTTCTTCCCATATTTGTGTACCATGATCCTTCCTTTATATTAACACAACAAGACTAGATGCAATGGACACGAAAAGACTGTCTCCAAACACCTCTAACAATTCTTAAAAAATTCAAAAGATTAGGGCAAATACAAACCCCATTCTCTAGCAATCCCCAAGCTGTTTCAAGCCTCATACCATCTTCCTGAGGTTGCCAGGAGTCTATACCAGGCCTTACTCATCACAAATCAACCCCATAATGTTCCTTTGCACTAGCTCCGATTGGTAAGTTGGTGAGTTTCATTTGACAAATTTCAGCATGATTTCAATCATTGCAAGCATTCCAACATGATTCATATACATGATTTGATTCGTTCTAACGTTTTACATTTGAGTTTTAACGCAGAAATAACATCCTGTCATTGTTAGGGCACGAAGCTTTTGAAGCTTCAGATCTTGTAATAGAGGCATTGTTAGGTCAAACTAACCACGCCATGGGATTCACAGGACCTTAATTAGTCAATTAGGGTCGTTTTCTTTTCTGTTTTGTTTGAATTTCACAGGTTTGATTTTTACATCACCGGAGGTGATGACCGGAACCACCGTCCAAGGTGGTTTGACCGGTGGGTGAATATGCGTGGCACAACAAGAATTCCTTATTGGTCCATTCAAAAATACCAGAGACCCACCATGCACGCGTGTTTTTTTTGTTTGTCTGACATTAGCACCCATTTTATAATATATTTTGATTATTTGATTTAGGTTAGCGGATGTAAGGCCGCCTCAGTGGTAGAAGTGTGTATTGCTAAGGTGTTAATGTACCAGGGTATGGGTTCGATCCATGCCCTTGGTATTATATATTTTCATGTTTTCTCTTTACAGATCCAATGCCTGCCAGCCCAGCGCGCACACCCCGCGCTCTTAACTCCTCACCATTGGATCTTCACAGCTCCAGATCCAGCATTTTAGATATCCACACCTACGTTGGACCCTTATTGGAGAGTAGCACTGGATCCCATTCAGAATATGGGCTTGCATGTTTGGTCCCAAGCGGATTTTCTTCCAGCACCCCTTAAATTCACTTCTACAGGCCCATCATCATTTTTTTATATTTTTGTTTCAATTTATTTTCTTTTTTTATTTAACATAATTAATTCTTTTTTTCTTCTAATTAATTAAAATTAATTTAGATTTAGGGTTTTTCTTTAATCAAATCAACTTGATTTTTTTTTTATAAATTAAATTAACTTAACTTTTTTTAATTAAATTAATTAAATTAGTTTCTTTAGGTTTTTACCATTAAACTTTTTTCAATTAAAAATGATTTAGGATTTTATTTTAGGTTTAAATTAATTCTTTTTTTCTCAAATTAAGATCAATTAGGTTAGACTAATCGTCATTTTTTTATCAAGACATTGTTTCCATATCTTTCGCTTCTTACAATCTCCGCGCGCTCTTTTATTTTTTGCATTAGTTGTTTTATAATTATGTAACTGTTGATGGCTTGTAATAGCTTAAACTACGTTTTACTATCTCTTCCCCCATTTTTTATGGTTTGTACCCCCTTCCCTGAAGCCCTGTAATAGTTTAGGTTTCTTTTCTTCATTTTACCGCTTTCCTTATAATTTCTAGATGTATGCTAATAGGGTTTGTATGACAAGATCTAAAACAAATGCTAGAAAACCTAATCAAGAAAAATTAACTGAAAACAAATCACTTTTCACACGCACACCTCTAGGGTGATTCCACTTGTTGCCTCGGAAAAAATACAGTCATGTCCCTCGAACGTGGGACGCTTTAGCAAAGACCCTCGATTAAAAGATCATATTCCCTCGATGACCCTTCGATGCTGCCTCGGTAAACGATCTTAGTCCCTTATGATAAGTTGCTAAAGTGTCCTACAAGTTGCCTTTATGACTGTACGATGACCCGTGCATGTCCCTCACACATCCAACGATAGGTCTTCCTACCAACCAATGGTAGGATAGAACTATCTAAAGGAGGAGGAAAAGAATAAATACTTTTGAGTAGGTAGATAATTCTTAATCGCTTACTCACAAACAAGAACATTTTTTACATAATACACTTCTCTTCTAAAATATTTTCAAAACAAACACTTTGTATGCGTTCTCAACGATACGGGAACCATTACAAAGTTTGCCGCACATAGTCATTTTCAAAATATTTCCAAACAGACATTCCCAAAGTATATTAAAAGTGAGCTAGCATTAAGAGCCTGTAGATAACTACAAATGAAAATGGTGCTAATACCTTCCCTTTTCATAACCTACCCCCTTACTCAGAAAATTCTCGAAGGTCTTTCCTGTTCTTTTCACCCTTTCCTTTGTTGGATTAAAGAAAAGTCGGTGGAGACTCTTGCTATCCGCAACATTTGTGATAAAACACAAAACAAAAAGCCAGTTCTCCCACCATATGATAGAACTGGCGACTCTGCTGGGGAAAACTAAAAGTGGGGTTACCTTAGACTTAGATCATATTTAAAATTCTTTACTTGCTTGATTTGTATGCTTTACATTTCGGTGTTTTGCTAGGGTTTATTCTTTGTAAAGATCCTATACTCGGATCTAGGGGCATTTTAGGTAATTAACAATAGATCGTGAAAATTGTACGCCGTATACTGATATGGTTGAAGCAATGGCCATGTTAGTGTGACACATTGGTTGGTGTCGATGTCCCTTGAGTCAGTCAAGGAGAATGCTGGGCTGTTGCGTGGTGTTATAAACACTAACTGACCGTAGAACCTTAGTTGACAAAACTTAGCCATTAGAAAGTAGTGAGATAGTCGGCTTTGGTGCAGACTAAAGTTGTTCGATACTCGATACTACACTCATTGAAATCAGACTCTCGGGATATTTCGGTCACAAATCAGATGTTATGCTGAAACAATGTCTGAGAGAAAGATTGGTGATATTGAGGCTCCTAGAACCCGATTACTTCTTGTAGGACAAGTTGATCCAGCTAAAACTCAAGAGGGTACTTACCTATGAACTCCATGCAAGCTTGAACCTAAGGCCTTGTGTGTTTTGTTTGTGTCTGATTAATTGTTCGAACATGACATCATAACATCGTGACATCATGCCATATCATTTTCACTAACGGTTTCAAGGACCAAGGGATTTATATTTGTTCTTTGTTATAGGTTATAGCCTCCGCTCGTAGAAACACTATCCAAATCAACTTTGTAAGGATACCTTCTCAACTTATTGAGTTAGTCTCAAGGGTTCTCGAAATTTCTCAATTCATCAAGAGGCATGGTCGACTACTCAGTCTGGTTACCTCAGGTTTTGTCGAAGACATGATGAGTGTTATATTCCAATTCTTTGACCCCGCACATCATTGTTTCACCTTCCCAAATTATCAGTTGGTACCTACAATGGAAGAGTTCTCTAAACTACTGGGAGTACCTGTTCTTGATTAGAAACCCTTCACCGGTTAGAGGAAGCTCCAAAACCAGAAGATATTGCAGCAACCTTACATCTGAAGTGGTCTAAAATTGTATCTAATTGGGAAACAAGAAGTGGAGTCAAAGGATTTCTGGCTAAATTTATGATAGAGAAGGCTTAACTATTTCTAGATGCTATGAGTTTTCAGGCTCTCGAGGAGATGTTGGCTGTGTTAATCTATGGATTGGTGTTATTCCCTAATCCATACCAACTCATAGATGTGAAAGCCATCAAAATATTTCTTGCTCGTAATCATGTGCCTACCTTGCTTGGAGATATTTTGCATTCTCTTCACACTTGTACTATGAAGAGGCGTGGAACTCTCATATGTTGTATACCTCTGCTATCCATGTGGTTTATTTCGCACCTTCCCCGCTCGATAATAAATAATGAACAAGGTTTGAGGTGGTCTCAAAGAATAATATCACTCTCTCATACAGACATCTATTGGTATTCTCGATCTCACGAGGATATCACTATCATTGACCGCTGTGGGGAATTCCTTAATGTTCCATTCCTTGACATTAGTGGAGGTATTACTTACAACCCTTCTCTAGCTCTATGTCAGTTTGGTTATGCTCCAAGAGACGGTCCTCATGACACGCTTATCCAAGGTATTGTATTTGATTACGAGAACGACCCTCAAGGTTATCATCAAAGGTTTATACACGCTTGGGGCATGGTGAGCAAGATTGATAGTAAGGCTTTAGGATAGAAGAATTCCATCTCTCTGGATCCCTATCTCAAATGGGTACGAGCTCGTGCTCAGAACCTTATGATGCCATATTATGCTGTCTTACCAGTAATCATGGAGCCTGTTGTAGAAGGAGACGTTTCTTGCACCATCCTTCATCCAGATATGCCTACTGACCTTGAAGAATTGCAAAAGTCCTGGATTCAACTCAAAGAAGAACGGGACACCTTTGAGACTCAATTCTATGCAAGTGAGAAGAAAGTGTTGGAGCTCATGAAGCAACTTTGTTAGGAGCAGAGTCTTAACGCATATATCAACACGAAAAGGAAGCGTCTATGATAAACTTGAAGCTTTGGGAGTTTTTTAATTTATTCCTTTGAAATCTTTTGTATTCACATAAAATTATTAATAAAAATCTTTGTTTTTGTTTCCTTTTGGTTAGAAAATTTAAATCTCATAAGGTCCTTGAAAACATTGCATATACATATCATGCATATCACTACATGACAGGTGTTTCAAGACAGGTTTCTTATCTTTTTGCTGTTTATTTCAGCAGAAACAATGGCTCTTGAACAAACAGTTAAGGATCTCCAGAATCAGAACACCCAATTCTAGCAATTGTTCCTAAACCTAGCCAAGGGGTAGGAAGAGCTGAAGGCCCTCATCACTAAGGATAGGGGAGATAAAATCAAGAAACCAGCTGGAGTTCTCAACATGGGT
The DNA here is from genome assembly GCA_948472305.1 of Vicia faba. Classification (NCBI taxonomy): domain Eukaryota; kingdom Viridiplantae; phylum Streptophyta; class Magnoliopsida; order Fabales; family Fabaceae; genus Vicia; species Vicia faba. The sequence goes on along the minus strand of OX451736.1, from coordinate 589,782,393 downwards.
AGAAGACTTAAAGGTCCGGTCAAACGAGTTTTGGAGTATGAAGGAGAAGATGAAGAGGAAGATGATAAAAGTATGAAGCCTGGAAACCAGGGTTCTGATGAAGAAGAAGAGAACTATTCAGATGAAAAATATCCTCCAGCTGACGACAAGTACAAGCAGCTGGAAGATCATCTTAATGCTATCGAGATCCAGAGATTTCCTGGGCTGGACTTTGAAGAGCTGGGTCTTATCTCAGGGGTTGTTATACCTCACAAGTTCAAGGCTCTCATATTTGCCAAATAAGATGGTGTGTCTTGTCCTAAGCTTCATCCGCGGTCTTATGTCTGAAAAATCCAACCCCATACCGCTGCTAGAAAATTATGTGTGCATTTCTTCCAAGAAAGCCTATCAGGGACACAATTAGAATGGTTCTATCAGATGGAGGGAACCAACATCCACACTTGAGAAGACTTGGCTGCTGCTTTCTACAAGCATTATCAATATAATGCTGACCTTGCACTAACTCGAGTGCAATTACAAAACATGTTTATGGGCTCGAACGAGGGTTTCAAAGAATATGCCCAAAAGTGGATAGACTTAGCTGGAAGGGTGAAACCTCCCTTATCTGCTCGGGAGCTAACTGATATGTTCATGGGCACTCTGACAGGTCCATTCTTTAATCTGCTAATTGGGAGTTCGTCATCTGGTTTTACTGAGATAATTATGACTGAGGAACAAGTTGAAAGCGGTATCAGGAGTGGAAAGGTTACGGTGGCTATGTCTTCTAGTGATGTAAAGACGATGGTCAATAATAAGAAGGAAACCAATGCTTTTTATGGCTAGAAGGGCCAACGTAAGAATGATCACCATCAGTCTGTGGGAGCGGTGTTGATTTCTAATCCTGCACCTGTTCAACAACAAAGACAAGGGAATCAGCGTAGGTCAGACGCTCCGAGGAGGCAGTTCACTAAGATTAGCATGCCTTTGTCTCATGCATTACAACATATATTAAAATCATAATTGATAACAGTTCAGGATCCTCCTCAGAATCCCAACACCTCCTCTCATAAGTACAACCCGAATGGAAGTGTGCCTATCATTCTAACAGTCCTGGGCACGACACCAACAACTGCTGGTCCCTGAAGAACAAAATCCAGGATATGATCGATGCAAAAGAGATTGAATTTTATCCTCCTGAGACCCCTAATCTGATCACTGCGCCTATGCCCAGTCATGGTAAATGTGTCAATGCTATCGACAATGTTTCTTAGTCTCCACCATAAGTGACTTGACTACCTCCCTTGATGATCGTTAAGAAGAATCTGTTGCGAGCCAGTTTATTTCCGAGTTGCCTTGAAAGTTGTTACCATTTTGTGTCCCAAGATGATGGTTGTATGTGGCTGAATAAGGGTATTCAGCATTTGATTGATAGCCATGAAATTCTATTCGAGAAGACTTCGACCGTGAAGAGTTTGCATGAAAGTATGTCTCAAGAGCTGAGACTTGAAGATATTTATATAATCACAATTTCCAATACTCCTGTAAGGATCACCTCTAAAGGTCTAATAAGGATTCTTGCCGAGCCTAGGGTGGCTCCCCTGATCATTACTACACCTAGGCCAGTCCCCTATTCCTTTGACAAGGTTATCCCCTAGAATGATGGAGCTGAAGTTTATTACCATGGTGTTAGGAAAGAACCATGCATTGCCAAAGATGAAGATACTGAAGTTACCAACCTCGATGTTAAAAATATTGTCTGAACTAGTAAAGTTACCAAAACAGGAAGGGTCTTCTCTCCAAAGATCTCTCCTCCAAAGACTACCACTACACCAGTACGTATCCCTGCTGCTGGGTCAACTGCTGACACCCGGGGAAAAGAGAAGGTGACTGAGCCTGGCCAGACGGAGGCGCCATCGAAATATGTTACTATTTAATATTCCTCCAAGAAAGAGATGGAGGAAATACTGAAAATCATCCGCAAAAGTGACTACAATATAGTTGAACAGTTGGGGCAGACGCCCTCTAAGATATCCATGTTATTATTCTCCTAATCCCATTGTAACACGGTGGGAGAATTGACTTGGGTGTTTTGCATTTGATCTCAATTGTTGCAGATAGCAAGAGTCTCCACCGACTTTTCTTTTATCCAAATAAAGGAAAGGGTGAAAAGAACAGGAAAGACCTTTGAGATTATTTTCTTGAGTTCGGGGGGTAGATTATGAAAAGGGAAGGTGTTATCACCCTTTTCATCCATAGTTATCTATGGGATCTTAGTCTCTTTCTAGATCATTGCTTTTTGTTTGAAAGTCTGCTTTGTGGTGGGTTTTGAAAGTATTTTTGAAAAGCCCCTTCGTTTAGGAAAACTTTGTAATGATTCTAGTCTCTATAAGAATGTATACAAAGTGTTGAACTTTTGAAAATATTTCATGGAAAGTGTTGGTGCATTTGAAAAGGTGTTTGTGTTTGAAGATGAGCAAGCAACTAGGAACATTCTACTTTATCAAAAGTGTTTTGTTCATTTCTCTCTTCCTTTGATATTGCTATCTTACCATTGATTGGTAAGAAGCCTTATCTTTAGATGTAAAGGGACGAGCGTGAGTCATCGTATAGTCATGATAACAATGTTGTGAGAGATCTTAGCATTTCTCTTGAGGGACTAAGATCATTTGTAAGGCAACATTCGAAGCGTCATCGAGGGACTATGATCTTGTATTTTTGATTATTTTTTCTAAGATGTCTCACATGCATAACATGACCATTTTTCATAAGGCAACAAGTGGAATTAACCCTAGAGATGCACGTGTGCAAAGTGTGTTTGATTGCATGCATTTTTGTCTTTTTGATCAGGGTGGTCTACTTATTGATTTTATCTTGCCATACACCCTAATTACTAGCATTTTGTATAAAGTAAAAAAATGCAGAAAGATAAAATCCTACACTATTACAACCATATTGAATTGCATAAAAATAAAAAAGGCAAAAATAAGATAAAAGCAAAAAAAAGGGTCTTTTCGATTTAGGTAGAAAATCCTTCGATTCTGCACTTTCTGGCTCTCTTCGATCTGACCTGAAAAGGGTGGAGGCATGAATTTCAATTGGGGGCCTGGAGGCCAGCATGTCGAGCCTTTCAAATGGGCCTGGAGTCAGTGTAGGAGCAATCTGTATTTCTGCCTCCTTCGAATGGGGTTGAAAGCAGTGAGGGAGTGCCTTTCGTCTGAGGCCTAGAGGCCATCATGTTAAGCCTTTCGAATGGGCCTGAAATCAGTGTGATGTGCCTTCTGGCTGCCTCTTTTGTTTGACCTGAAGGTTAGTGTGGAAGCCAGGGGCTTCGTTTCCAACTTCTTGTCTCATGTTTCTTTCGTTTGAGTTTGAATAGAAACATGGCCTAAGGCCATGTCAACATTACCTTAGGTCCAAGTTAGTTCTTAAAGCATGTTTAAATGTACAAAGAGCAAAAACCAAGAAGGTTGTTAACCATGAAACATATTAAAAGTATGGAAATGAAAAGAAGAATAATAGTATGTACATGTTTGAAACGAAAAGGAATTGTCTTTATATGTTATGCAAGAAACGAAGAGTTCAAGGTTTAGAACAACTTACCTTGCTGGAGGCTGGAGCGTGTGCTGGACCTTGAAGTGGTTGGACTAGATTCTCCTGGATTCGAAGGAAAGAAACATGTGTGGTGTTCCTTTGACTTGATTCGAAGGTCAGGAGGTGTGAGGGTGGCGTTTGTTATTTCTGGATTCGAAGGAGAAGAATAGGTGTAGTGTTCTTTCTACTGGATTCGAAAGAAAAACAAAGTGTGGGGATTGTTTCGGATTTGAAAGAGAAAAAGAAACAAGTGTTGTGTTTCTTTAGATTCTGGGTTTGTGTTTAGTGTTTTAGAATCTTGAGAGTTTAAGAGTTTTGAGAGTTTGATGATTTTTTTGAAGATTCTTTCCACACCACCCAAAATCTGCCAGTGTTCTCTCTTGTTTGCCTTCCATCCCCCCTTTTGATGTGCAAATGAATTCTCTATTTATAGAGAATTTTTTTGGAATGAGCAGCTTTGTGAAAGAATAAAATATAGTTTCTTTGAAGGGCCAACATCCACTTGTGTCAACTTTTTATAATCCCAAGATAAAAGTACCAAAATCAATGGTTTAGATGGGTGGCTCCTAGTTTATAGGGGGAAAATGTGCAGAAGAGACAGGCGCAAGGCTCAAAAACTTTCTAAAAAGGTAGTGATGTCATCAAGAGAAAGTTGGCTTGAAGAACAATTTAATATGGAGTGAGGCACAAGTTGGAGTCCTATGTAGTCTGACATATGGACAACTTGACCCTTTAAATCGAATCCTTCATCTTTCCATAACCTTCGACCAGACTCAACAAAGCAACATTCGTTTCCACCAGTTGTGTATACTTTGAATGGACCAACTGTATGTTCTTCGAATATCCCTCTTCAGCTGAATATGCCATTTTGAGTCCTCTTGCTTTTGATCACTTAGGCCCAAACCTTCGACCAGACTCCAAAGTAAGCAAAAACAATTATTCCCCAACTATGGCAAGTCCTTCGAATGGGCCACCAAGTTGTGTGTCATAATGCAACACTATGGCGTATTAAAGGGTTTGTAGATGGATTCGAAGGTGGTATGAAGACGTATTCGAAGAAAACATGAAGATGAAATCGAAAGTCACAGGAAGGTAGCCATTCATCCAATCAAAAAATTGTGAATCCAAGGCAAACAGGTGAGGGGCCAATGGTGCAATCGAAGCTTGCATGCAGGAGCCATTGTCCGAATGAAGCTTGCATGCAGGAGCTATTTTAGTGAACCAAAGCAAACCTGTAGGAGGTAAAATTCCCAAATGAAACTTATGGACCAAAGCTTGATCAAAGAAACCATATGCTCAATCGAAGGATGTAAATCAAAGCTTGCATCGAAGGAGGCCCAAATGTTCAATCGAAGCGTGAGGACCAAAGCTCGCTCGAAGAAGGAAAATGCTCAATCTAAGGTTATAAATCAAAGCTTACATTGAAGGAGGCCCAAATGCCCAATCAAAGGATGAATCAAACTTGTTCAAAGGAAGCCTAGATGCCCAATCGAAACTAGTAAAAATCAATTTTTCTGCTCTGCCCTCTTTTGTCTGTTTTGTACTTGTGCAAACTTTGAGCTTTTAAAAATCCTTGTGATAAAATGTCTTGAGAAAAAGAGAGGGCAAATTTTGGAGTACAAAAGCTGCCCCTGTTCAATCTTCTTAAACCTGAAGAGCAAGTATGGGACGTTGTCATTCGTAACTTGAAGGTAGAAGATGATTGAACACTAGAGTGCCTAAAAATTTGCGCTCGAAGATATAGTGGTTGATTGTGTAGGGAATGAGATTATAGATGCCATCCAAAGGTGATTGTTGATAGAATTTAGTCCAAGTATAAACTTGACTGTAACTGGGAGGAGTGTTAGAATAAATCTTTGGTTGACTTAACTCTGAATGATATGCTGGAATAGACCCGTGTTAAGCCGTGTCCGGAAATGTATTAGAAGGAATATGTGTAATATTACTTTATGATGAGCCTGTGTAGGGCTGCTTTAGGAGATATATAAGAGGGAAGCCTGGGTAGGGCTGCTTCAGGATGAATCCATGTGAAACTTCATCTGGAAATGTATGAGAAGGAACCTGGGTAGGGTTGCTTCATGATGAGTCCGTGTTAAACTTCATCTGGAAATGTATGAGAAGGAACCTGGCTAGGGTTGCTTCAGGATGAGTTCGTGTGAAACTTTATCTGGAAATGTATGAGAAGGAACCTGGGTAGGGTTGCTTCAGGATGAGTCCATGTAAAACTTCATCTGTAAGAAGAAACCTGGGTAGGGTTGCCTCAGGATGAGCTCGTGTAAAACTACATCTGGAGATTGTGAGAAGGAACCTGGGTAGGGTTTCCCCAGGATGAGTCCGTGTAAAACTGCATCTGGAGATTGTAAGAAGGAACATGGGTAGGGTTACTTCAGGATGAGTCCGTGTAAAACTTTAGAAGGAGGGAGAACGAACTCGTGTAAGATTGCTTCATGAAAAGGCCGTATAAATATATATTTGGAAGTCAGAAGAAACCCGTGTAATATTGCTTCATGAAGATCCCGTGTAAAGCTGTATTTGGAAGTTAGAAGAAACCCGTGTAAGATTGCTTCATGATGAGCCCGTGTAAATCTGTATTTGGAAGTCAAAAGAAACCCGTGTAAGATTGCTTCATGATGAGCCCGTGTAAAGCTATATTTGGAAGTCAGAAGAAACCCGTGTAAGATTGCTTCATGATGAGCCCGTGTAAAGCTGTATTTGGAAGTCAGAAGAAACCCGTGTAAGATTGCTTCATGATGAGCCCGTGTAAAGTTGTATTTGGAAGTCAGAAGAAACCCGTGTAAGATTTCTTCATGTTGAGCCCGTGTAAAGCTGTATTTGGAAGTCAGAAGAAACTCGTGTAAGATTGCTTCATGTTGAGCCGAGTAGGTAGTTGTCCTGTCTTGTTACAGGTATTAATCTATAATTGGTCATCCACAGATAATTTTCATGTCTTATTTTAGGTATTAATCTGGAACTTGTTTTTTTGGTTGGTCGTTGAGATAGTCGTCCTGTCTTGTTTCAGGAATTAATCTCTGACATTTTGAATATGGTTGTGGTATTTGCCAAAAAGGACTTTTGTTGATTGACTTTTCCCTGCAAGGAAGAGGGTTAGTTGCATGCAGATGTATGCATGGCTTGATGATGTTCTCAAACTAAATGAGATTATGCTGTATGCATTTATCATGTATGTAATATGATGCATGAAATGTAAAATGTTGTTGGAATGTATCTTTGTTTTGGAAAATAAATCCTTGACAAATGTTGGGGGAGTTTTGGGAAGTTAAATCCCAGACTGCTGTTTGGGATGAAGAGTATGTGTATCTTCAGCTTTGTTTTTAGAATGCTTCCGCTAGATTCCTGTTTTGTTGTTTGAGGAGAAAATCCACTGGGGAATGTTGACTTTGTTTGAGAAGAAAACTCCGTGGAGGGTGTTGATTCTTGCTTAGGGAAAAAGAGTTCAGGACTTTCATTTGTCTGTGGCTCTACTGGAGAATTATCCCTGTCTGAAGAGAATCGAAAGTTAGTTGTTATCTGATCGAAATCTAGGATTGGTAGAAAAATGTTGGGGGATAATGAAGTTAATTGTTATCTAGTCGTATTCCAGGCTTCACAATGACTTATTGGGGAAGATTAAATTAACTGTTATCTGGTCGCGTTCCAGGCTTCGCAGAAAATACTTGGCAGAGTGAAGTTAGGTTGTTATTTGGTCGGATTCCAGGCTTCGTAGCAACTTACTAACATTAAACTGCTATCTAGTCGGATTCTTGGCTTCACAGTAACTTGCTTGAAAGGATGAAGTTAGACTGATATTTGGTCGGGTCCATGCTTCACAACGACTTTCTTAAAAGGATGAAGTTGAACTGGTATCTGGTCGTGTCTAGGCTTCACAATAACTTTCTTGAAAGGAGGCAGTTGAACTGATATCTGGTCATGTCCAGGCTTCATGGTAACTTGCTTGAAAGGATAAAGTTGAACTGATATCTGGTCGTGTCCAGGCTTCACAGTAACTTGCTTAAAAGGATGAAGTTGAACTTATATCTGGTCTGGTCCAGACTTCACAATAACTTGTTTAAAAGGATGAAGTTGAAATGATATATGGTCGGGTCCAGGCTTCACAGTAACTTGTTGGGGGTAGAGCATGAAGTTGAACTGATATTTGGCCGTGTCCAGGCTTCACAATAACTTTCTTGAAAGGAGGCAGTTGGACTGATATTTGGTCGTGTCCATGCTTCATAGTAACTTGCTTGAAAGGATGAAGTTTAACTGATATCTGGTCGTATACAGGCTTCACAGTAACTCTCTTAAAAGGATGAAGTTGAACTGATATCTGGTCGGGTCCAGGCTTCAAAGTAACTTGCTGGGGGTAGAGGAAAGCTCTACTGGGGAAAGAAGTTAAGCCATTGTCCGGTTGGGTCAAGGCTTTACAATATCTCGAGAGGTTAGACTATTATCTGGTCGGGTCCAGGCTTCGCAGCAACCGAAAATTGTTTGAATAGAAATGATTCCGTTGGAGGGTGTATTGTTTTGTTAGGGAATAAACCCTGTTGAAGAGAATATTACCTGTTGGAAAGATGAATTCCTTAGGAATAAATCCAAAAGGCTTCTTCTTTTAAGACCAACTCAGCTGGGGAGAGGATTATCGAGAGGTTGAAACTCTGGATGGGAGTTGTCTGGATCCAACTTTATGGGGACTTGACTGGGGGTCATCCTATGAAAAGGACTTTTGGGAAACTTGTCAGTCCTCCTAGTAGCAAGTATTTGTGGCACTGCCAGAAAATTTTTGCCTGACCGTATGTAATCCTTTGTTGGAGTTCACATTCAATGCCCCAAGTGATTCAGATACAGGCCGGCCCTTGGTTATTCAACATTTCTTGAGAGATTTCTTGGAATCTTGACTGAACTGCCCCAGATGTGTTGGACAGTGACACGTCATGCCCCCTTGCTTATAGGAGATCTATTACTTGAAGTGATTTTGTTCACTGAGAGAGTTTTTGTTCATTGGATATTCGTCGTGTGAATTTCTCCGCTGTCAAACAATTAGCCATATGCAAACAACAATATTCAAGTAATGCAAAGTTTATGCTTGTCTTGAAGTTTTGAAAATGCATTTTAGCAAGATAAAAGAATTTTTGTAAGAATATGAATTCAACTTAGGATTTGGAGTAAGCCTTACAGGAGTCAGGATACCTTTTGTAACCGTATGCTTTTGAACTAACCTATGTTCAATTAGGACTTTTTGAAGGGTTGTAGCGTGGATTGGTTCATGGTTTAAGAAACAAAGGATAAGGCTCAAAGTGTATTTGTACCTGCCCATTCTTCGTGATGTTCTTCAGTCCTAAACTCAGTTAATTGTGCGTTTGAACTCCAATTGAGTCTGAAATGACGTCTTGGTGATGGTTCAGACAAGTTAAGTTTGTTGAAAAGCATTCATTTTTGCCATATTTTCCATGTTGTTGAGGATTTGTTGTGACCTCTTTTTTGATTTATTATCCCTGATTTTGCCTGACTGTTCTTGTTTTTTGAGATTACAGTCAGCGGGATGCCCCAGTTTTTCTTAAGTCTCCTTCGTAGGTTTTGACTTAGTGGGCTTTTCTTTTGAGAGATAATGAATGCCTATTTGATAGGGAACCATTACCATATTTTGGTTCAGAAGGAATGTTTTTGATGTCATTCTTTGTATACGAAGTGAAAGTTTGCGACTGAACGCGCATTTGAGTTAACTGAGAGACTACCCTCTCCCAGGTTTGATTAAAGGTTTCAATTTGTGTGAAAAAGAAAACTCCTACTTCTTTGGCTCAAAGGGGTTGACTAGGGATTATCTTCCTTATAAATCCTCTATTTGGGAATTGAAAGAACGCCTGTACATCGTCATCAAGGTCTATTCAAAAGCATACTGTATGAGAATATGGCATTATTTTCGTCATCCTCCTTCTAAAGGCTTATAACTTTTAGCAAGAGTTGAATGTCATAAAGTGAGCATAGTTTAAATATAGTGAAAATGAATGGATGAATTCAAAACAAACATATGCAATGCATTAATGAAATAGAGTTTAACATTAATAGATAAGTGTTTGAACAACAAAAGAAATTACAAGTGAAAATTCAAAATGAATTGGAACACTCAATGATTTGGCATGGGAGCAGTGATAACATTTGGAGTCTTAGGAGGACTGAACTCAATCACCTTAGCATCAATCATATTCGGAATCTTGTATTTCAGTGCCCAACAATCGTTAGTATAATGCCTGGGACTTCCGGAATGATAAGCACACATTACATCAGGATTGTAGTTAGGGGAAGAAGTTTTGGGGTTTGGATGAGGTCCTATCAATATGATCAGATTCATCCTCAACATGTGTTGCAATGCTTGTGACAGTGGCATGTTGATGTTGGTAAACTGTCTCTTGGGCTCTTCTTGCCTTCACTGATTTCCCTGTTGTTGTTGTCGCACTGATGCAGGACTAGAGATCAGGACTGCCCCCACATGTTGGTCGTGGTTATTCTTGTTATGACCCTTTTGACCATACACAACATAGGAATCTTTCTTCCCATTGTACGCCTTTTTCTTAGAATCAGAGGATACAACTCCTTGGATCTTTTCGCTTTTGATGCCAGCTTCGACCCTTTCGCCAGTCAGTAATATCTTAGTGAACCCGAATGAGGAGCTTCCGATTAGGTGATTGAAGAAAGGTCCCGTCAAAGTTCCCATAAAGATGTCAAAGTTCCCTGTCAGTTAAGGGTGGTTGCACCCTGCCATCCAGGTCTCTCCACTTTTGGGCGTATTCTTTGAAGCCCTTGTTGGAACGCATGGTCATATTTTGCAATTGCACATGAGTTGGTGCAAGATCAACATTGTATTGGTACTGCTTATAGAAAGCAGCAGCCAAGTCTTCCCAAGTGTGAATGTGGGAATTCTCCAATTGATATAACCACTCAAGTTGTGTCCCAACTAAGATCTCTCGGAAGAAATGGATCTAGAGCTTCTGAACAGTTGTGTATGGGTGAATCTTGTGGACATAAGACTTCAGATGCATCTTAGGACAAGAGACCCCATCATACGTGACGAAGGTAGGGATTTTGAACTTTGGTGGGATGATCACCCCAGAGACCAAACCCATGTCTCCTAAGTCCAAACCAGGCATAACTTGGATCTCCATAACTTTTAGTCTGTCTTCAAGTTGTTTGTATTTTTCATCTTCCGGTGGATACTGCTCCTCTGAATAGTCTTCGTCATTAGTAGCTATGTTAGCCCTAATGCTTCTAGCTTCCTCTTCTTGATTGTCTTCTTCTTCAGAAGAAGAAGCATATTCTTTTTGAGCTAGTTGGGTATGCCACTTGGACCTTCTTCCCACTTTTAGGATGACAACCCTTTTCTTAGTATTCTTCAAGCTCTCTTTGGTGAAGAGTGTTTTCAGATCTTCCTGCCCCTTAGCCAGAGCCAGGAACATTTGTTGGAATTGAGTATTTTGTGCTTGGAGATCCTTCATCGTCTGTTCCATATCCATCTTACTGAAATAAACAACAGGAAGATAAGGAGACTTGTATGGGAGAAACCTGTCATGATATGATACATGGTATGTGGATGCATGTTTTTAAGGATCTCACGGGGTAAACACAAGAAGATGTTAGAAGTTGAATTTTGATCAACAACTTTGATTAGAGAACTTCGTATCGGTGGATGTCCGTCCACGAGAATCAAACTCACCATGTCAAGTGGGTCATAGCCCTTGACTCAAGTTACCGTGCTTTGGTCTTGATGGAATTTGGTTAGAGGAAAATAAATCCTCTTGCCCCTTAATAGACGTCTGTTTCAACGTGACCCTGCATCATAGGCCCTTGAGATCCTTGAAATGGTTATTGAAAATGCTATATGTGATACGGTGGGAGAACTGACTTGGGTGTTTTGCGTTTTATCGCAAATATTATGGTTAGCAAAAGTCGCCACCAACTTTTCTTTTATCCAAAAGGAAAGGCTGAAAAGAACAGGAAAGACCTTTGAGATTAATAAAAATAATAATGATAATAATAATAATAATAAATAATAATAAAAGTAAAAAGGAAAATATGAAATAAAAAATAAAAATAAATGAGAAAAATGAAATAATAAACAAACAATGGGCAAGGGTATGAAAATGAAATGAGGAGTATGAAACAAGCAAAAAAGTCAGGCCCAACAACAGGGAGCCCAACGCTTGTATCAAACAAAAAATGGAAGGAAAAATATGGAAAAAAAGCAAAAGAGTACCACTAGGGCTCGAACCCAGGCCCCATAGGTAACAGACATGCGCTTTAACCACTGGGGTGGTGATACATCCGTTAACTTAAACAAAACAATAAATATCTAACATAAATTTTGCCCTGAATGTACTTCATCTTCAACCTCCAGCCAAAGGATCTGTAACTTATTCATTTCTCATCCATTCATAAAACTTCCAACATCAAACTTGTTAGAAATTTCCTCACGATTCTGAATACGTAAATAACTTAAGCTAATTCTCAAAGATGAGCATGAATTTCTAACAGTACCAAATTCTGACCTAAATATTTTCAGAGGTTCAAACTCAAAATTCTCCCTACTCAAGCAACATAAAATAAATCTATGGACATGTATAGTTTCAAGGCAATGATGTCTACATTTTATCTTAACAAATGCAAGCCTAACAATGCCTAAATAATGAGATAGAAGTTCAAGAAAAATACCTCAAAACTGGAAATTGTGAAATGAGTTTGAGCTTGTTTCAAGTGATGGTGATGATCATGTTAGCTTCCTTGAACCTCTAGGAAGCTAATGCAATAGCTGGCTTGAACTGAAAGTAGCTGAAATGGTTTGTAGAAGTCAAGATGCAGACCTCTGTTTTTGGTTATGGAGGATGGTACCAATGGTGTTACAGTTTGCAAACAGGTATTAGTATGGTTTGTGTATGATGCTAATAAGCTTTTGGAAGTGTTAAGCCAAGAAACGCACAAGTGGTTTTGAAGATTGAAGTTCAAAGTCAGAAATGACACAAAAATGGAGGTTTTGTGAAATTTATGGCTTGAGGGAATTTGAGAGTGTTTAAGGGCTTCTAATCTCGTCCCCTAGGTTGCATAATAGTGTTTTGATATATAGGAAAACGTTTGGAGACTTGAGATGGTCAGAAGTACAAAATCACATGTTTTGGCTTCTTGGCTTGTTTTTGAAGTAAGGTTGAGAAACATGGTTTCAATGCTTAGTACAAGCATGGCCTGAGTTAATGGGATGCTCTAGACATGTTGCTTTTGCCTTTGACATTGCTTGTGTTCAGATGAAACAAGTTAGAAGCTCTATGCATTGGCTTTGTGATTAAAGTCACTTTTCCAAAAATGGAAGTGTGAACTTTGTTCCATTAATGGAATAATCACTTGTACAATGACTCAAACACTTGGATCATAGCTCAAATAGTTGTGTAATATTCTGATTATAGATAGATTTAGAGGTTAGAAGCCTGCAAAGTAAGATTTATGCAGCATGGGTGTGGATTTGAATTCTTGTTCATCATGGAAATGACCTATAATTCAAGAATGAATATCCAACTTCTTATCTTCGATTATCTTTGCTCAAACGTGATCTCAGTGAGTTCTTGGACATTTTGGAAATCTTGTAACATCCTATACAACCTCTATGTTGTACATTTTTGAAAATTCCTCTTGGAACTATGTGAAAAATTGCCATGAAGTTAGGTCAAAATCTTGCCTAAACTAGGGCAAAATTTCACTAAGTTTCCAAGTTTCATGAACATGTATTCACAAAATCATAACTTGAAATACATGCATTTCTAGGAGAAGTTGTATTCTACAAAGTTTTATATATCATTGATATATACAACTTTCATGTTGGAAGTTTCCTTTGAATCATCTTGCATCATGGTGAAAAATGGGCTCAAAGTTGTGAAAAAATATGAAGTTTTCAACACTTAGAAAAATTTCTAAGTTTAGAAATTTTGAATTTTCAAAATGAAATCTTGACTTTTTGATTTCTTGATAAAATATTTTCATATTTTGACATGTTTTTATGAATTGTAATCTTTGACACTTGATTTTGACTAAAAATTCAAAGTTTGACTTTTCAGTGTATAATTGACTTTTGGTCAGTTGATTGGAAATTCATTTGTCAATTAATCAATCTTGAGAGATGTTTTGAGCCATGCCATTAGGTCAAAATGATTCTTTTGAATCCTTGATATCATTTCTCAAACCAATCAATCATTTGCTAGGTCAAAAATCAGAAATTGCCCTTTCTCAGTCAAAACCCTAATTTTGACCATTTTGCCCTTTTAATGATCTGATCAAATTTCTTATGGAATTGTGGTCCAAATTTGATCAAATGACATACATGAGTTCATAATGTTGATATGGACCAAAAATTATGAAGTTTGACTGTAAATTGACCAAAATTGACTTTTCCCCAATACAACTGATTTTTAGGTCAACTGGTCAATTGACTGAGCAAAAATATGATCCAAGACATGAGAAAAATTGAGGGTCCAAAATGATCCATGAAATTAATATTAGGCATTGAAATTTCATTTGTCCTTGTGCAATCTCAAACCCTAATTTTCAGTCATCAGTGCTTGAGGAGGTGTCTTGAGCTGATCAACCCTTGTGTAGTCTTGAACCAAAGGAGATCTTGAGGAGGTGTCTTTACAGTCACTTAATGACATTGAACAGCTATCTGGTCGAATTCCAGGATTTGCAGATTTCTGAGGTGGTTAAGGTTAATTGTTATCTGGTCGGGTCCAGGTTTCACAATAAACTGCTTGGGGATTTTAGCTGTTATCTGGTCAGATTCCAGGTTTCACAACAAACTTCTGAGGGGAATTGCTATCTGGTAGGATCCAGTCTTCAAAATAACTTGTTGGGGTAGAGGAAAACTTTACTGGGGAAAAGAAGTTAAACCCTGGCCTGGTTGAGTCCATATTCTTCTATATCTTAAAGAGTTAAACTATTATCTGGTCGGGTCCAGGTTTCATAGCATCTTGCAAAGTTAACTATTATCTGGTCGGATCCAGTCTTCATAGTTAGTTGAAAAGTTACACTATTATCTGGTAGGGTACAGGCTCTATAGTGACTTGAGAAGTTGACTACTATCTGGTCGGGTCCAGGCTTCCTAGTAGTTTGAAAGTTGTACTAATATCTGGTCGGGTCTAGTATTCATAGTATCTTTTGGAGATAGTAAAGGTTTTGTTGACGACTTTACTGGGGATTAGGGGTTGTGGCCCTATGATTTGCAATAGTCTGAAAGGCAAACTCAAACTGGAGAGTGTAGACTCAGTCGGGGAAGATAGATTCAGCTTGGGGAGATATACTCATCTTGGGATACCAGGCTTAGCCGGGGAAGATAGACTATGCCGGGGAAATACAAACTCGGCTGGAGAGGATAGACTAAGCTGGGGAATTTTGTACTCGGCTGGGGAGGATAAACTAAGCTGGGGAATTTTCTACTCGGTTGGGGAGTTATACTACTCGTTATTTGTTGGGGAAATAAACCCTGTTGATGAATACTCGATTAACTGCTGACAGAGTGAGTTCTTTGAGGAGGAGATCCACAAGGCTTCTACTTGTAGGACCAACTTAGATGTGGAGAGAGATCTTTCAAGAGATTGAGACTCTGGCCGGAGATCAACCTATGCAAAGAGACTTTGTGGGTAACTATGTTGAGGATTGGTTTACCGTTTTGTGGGGGTAATGCTAATGAAAGAACTCTGTGGGAATATTTCAAATACATTAAAGAGATGTTTGCTGCTGTTTAGAAGGACACATGTGCCAAATAGTTTTAATTATGTTCATATGCATATGTTCGTTCAATTTTAGTTATTGGACAAGTTTGCATTCAAAATTAAAACAGAAAGTTTGCACTTCAAAGTATATTTGTATTGATATTTTGCCCATGAATAAGCATTTTTTGCACAAAGAGATGGAGATCCTAGCAAGAGGAAATCGTTGAAAGGAAAACAAAAATTGAGAACAAAATAAATAGCCATGTAAAATGATCTCATTTCATTCCAACTCTACTATTGCCCCAATGTCTTCGAATGCCCCTTGCCGTTGATAGAAGTTGATTGGATTGATCTTGAACCGTTTGAACTCGGACCTTGGTGATAAAGTTGACTGTGGTGATCCCACGGGACATAGTCATACGCTTTCAATCCTTAATTTTTACCTGGACCGCCCTTTCGGGTTTTCAACCCACCAGGATACCCATTTTTGCCCAAGTTTCCCTTTCAGGTTTTCAACTTGCCAGGTGTAAAATCTTTTGCATATATCCCTAATTTTTTCCCAAACCTTTTGGTTTGTCGGGATGCCCTTATTTTGCATAGGTGTGTCAACCTAGCGGGTCTCTTATGTGTAGTATTTTTTAACTATGTCCGCATTTATAGGATGTGCGAAGTCTTCACCATCCATGGTAGTCAGCATCATGGCACCGCCAGAGAAAACTCTCTTGACAACAAATGGCCCTTCATAGGTGGGAGTCCATTTTCCACTGGGGTCGCCTTGTGGCAGAATGATTCACTTTATCACCAAGTCGCCAGCTTGATATACTTGAGGCTTGATCTTTTTATTGAAGGCCTTGATCATTCGTTTTTGGTACTTCTGACCATGACAAACAGTAGTCAGTCGCTTTTCATTGATCAAGTTCAATTGATCCAATGTTGTCTGAATCCACTCGCCTTCGCCTAAGCCCACTTCAATCATAATCCTTAGTAAGGGAATCTGAACTTCCACTGGAAAAACAGCTTCCATGCCATAGACTACGGAAAAGGGAGTTTCCCAAGTTGATGTTCTTGCTGACGTACGATAGCCATGTAGAGCAAACAGAAACATCTCATGTAAATCCTTATAGGTTACTACCATTTTATGCATAATATTCTTGATATTTTTGTTGGCCGCTTCGATTGTGCCATTCATTTTCGGTCTATATGGAAAATAATTGTGATGCTTAATCTTAAACTGAGTGCAAAGCTCATTAATCATAGCGTTGTTGAGGTTAATACCATTGTCAATGATGATCCTTTCAGGGATACCATAGTGGAAGATGGGGTTGTGTCTGCTGAATCTGGCTACCACATTCTTTGTGACTGAGGCAAAAGAAGCGGCTTCAACCCACTTGGTGAAATAATCAATAGCGACCAAAATGAAGCGATGTCCATTGGAAGCGGTTGGCTTGATTTCTCTAATCATGTCAATGCCCCACATTGCAAATGGCCATGGAGCGTTCACGATGTTCAGAGGGATAGGAGGCACATGGACCTTGTCAACATAGATTTGGAATTTGTGACAAGTTCTAGAGTGTTGATGGCAATCAGTCTCCATCGTTGACCAATAATAGCCAGCTCTCAAGATCTTCTTGGCCATCGTATGTTCGCTTGAGTGAGTGCCAAAGAGACCATCGTGCATGTCTTCCATAATTTCCTCTTCCTCCTTCTTGTCCACACATCGGAGTAGAGTAGAGTCACGCTTGCACTTGTATAATAGTATGTTACTTAGGAAGAATTTGGCTGCAAATCTTCGTAAGAACTTTCTGTCATTGGTGGATGCTCCCTCGGGATACTCTTGTGCTTCAAGGTATCTCATCACCTCATGGTACCATGGCTCTTCTACGTCAGTGTCAAGCTCACAGCAGTGTGCAGGTTCGTTGATTCTTTCAATTGTAATCATAGGGGCTTCGTTGTCCCATCTGACCTTGAACATTAAAGACATGGTTGCCAAGGCGTCAGCCAACTGATTTTCTTCCCTAGGGAAGTGATCAAAGGTGATCTCTTCAAAGTGAGGGATCAAGGATAACACAAGTTCCTTGTAGGGGATGAGATTAGGGTGCTTAGTGTCCCAATCTCCTTTTACTTGGCTAATCACTAGAGCGGAATCCCCAAACTCATTCAAATGTTTGATCCTCAAGTCAATGGCAGCTTTCAGACCCAAAATGCATGCTTCATACTCAGCCATATAGTTTATGCAATCGAAGCATAATCTGACAGTGAAAGGAGTGTGGAAACCTTCATGGGAGATGATCACAACACCAATTTCGTTCCCCAAGGCGTTGGAAGCCCCGTCGAAGACCATATTCCATCGAGATCCTTGTTCAGGTCCGTCATACGGTCCAGCTTTCACACAGACAGTCATGAGCATGATGTTCTCATAAGGGAAGTCGAAGTTCATAGACTGATAATCATCCACAACTTGATGGGCTAAATGATCTTCTAGTATGCTTCCTTTGATGACCTTTTATGTAGTGTATTGAATTCCGTACTCAGTCAAGATCATTTGCCATCTTGCTATCCTTCCGGAAAGAGCAGGTTTCTCGAAGATGTACTTGATTGGGTCCATCTTAGAAATCAACAGAGTGGTATGAGTTAACATATACTGTCTTAGCCAGCGAGCAGCCCATGCCAGAGCGCATCAAGTTTTCTCGAGCAGTAAATATCTGATTTCACAGTCGGTAAACTTTTTTGCTTAGGTAATAAATAGCATGCTCTTTTCGGCCAGACTCATCATGTTGGCCCAAAACACACCCCATGGAGTTCTCTAGTACTGTCAAGTACATGATCAAGGGTATTCCTTCAACTGGAGGTATTAGAATAGGATGCTCTTATAGATATTCTTTGATTTTGTCAAAGGCGGCTTGGCATTCATCATTCCATCTGACTACTTGATCTTTCTTCAAGAGTTTGAAGATTGGCTCACAAGTAGCGGTCAAGTGTGATATGAAACGAGCGATGTAATTGAGACGACCCAAGAATCCTCTAACTTCTTTTTCAGAATAAGGGATTGTCATTTCTTGGATGGCCTTCACCTTGGCAGGATCAAATTTAATTCCTTTATTGCTGACAAAAAAACCTAGAAGCTTTCCAAATCGTACTCCAAACGTGCATTTGTTAGGGTTCAACCTCAATTTGTACTTTTTCAACCTCTCGAATAGTTTGTACAGGTGATCGAGATGTTCCTCTTTAGTTTGTGATCTGGAAATAATATCATCCATATAGACCTCTATTTCATGATGAATCATGTCATGAAACAAAACTACCATATCTCTTTGATATGTTGCCCCTGCATTCTTCAATACGAACGCCATGACCTTATAGCAGAAGGTGCCCCATTGCGTAACAAAAGTAGTTTTCTCCATGTCTTCGGGAGCCATCCTTATCTGATTATAGCCAGATAAACCGTCCATAAAAGAGAAGACTTTATGCTTAGCAGTATTATCAACTAAGACGTCAATGTGTGGTAGAGGGAAATCATCCTTGGGGCTTGCCCTATTCAGATCCCTATAGTCTACGCACATGCGAACTTTTTCGTCCTTCTTCGGTACCGGAACCATATTGGCAACCCATTGGGGATAGGATGTCACTGCTAACAATCTAGTATTAAATTGTTTCATCACTTTAGATTTTATCTTCTCAGACATATCAGGCCTCATGCAACAAACCTTTTGTTTGACGGGAGGATAGTCTTCTTTTGTTGGCAGACGATGAACTATGATGTCGGTATCCAACCCCGACATATCTTCATAAGACCAAGAAAATACTTCCACATAATCATGCAACATTTGAACCAACCTACTCTTGACACTGCTTTCCAAGTTAGCACCGATCTTGATTTCCTTCTTATCTGCCTCAGTACCCAAATTGATGACTTCAACCGACTCTTCATGCGATCGAATAGCTTTTTCCTCTTGTAATAGATGTCTGGCTAGTTCTCCCGGTATTTCACAATCTTCCTCGCCTTCATCTTTGGCTTGGTTAATTGGACAATCGAAGTCATAGTCAGCAATAGTTGAGTTATTGGCAATAGGATCTAGAGTGGATGAGGACCTGTAAGAGTGTGTGTGTACATGTAAGATACATGGCTATTTTTGAAAAATGTAAGAAAGGAAAGAAAGCCAATGAACATAAAGATTTGAATGCAAAAGAGTCCAATGATTCATATTGAATGATCATATGATTAGATGAACATAAATAAAACCCTTGACAAATGGACCAAAGTGCCCCGGGCCAGGCACATGGCTTAAAAGTCATTGTTAAATATTACAGACAAAATGTTCTTGAATTGAAAGAAAAGCAAAAACAAGTAGATTACTCCTCAATGAAGGAGCTCGGCACGAAGTCCTTGGCATGCAAATTCTTCAACTCCGTTGTAGTTGGATACACCCAATCTTCAAATGCAGCTTCTTCAATTGAATCACCCATAAAATTAACTTCATGGCTTCCAATGCAGAGTGGTGGCTTCCCTGCACATGCACGCCTCACTTCCTTCTGAGCTTTGACGATGAAGCCCAAACCAAACTTGTCCACTTTGAATGAGATATCAAGGAGTTTCCCCCAAGTATCATAGTTTCCTTCTTCAACCGCAGTACGAGCATCTTTTACTGAAACCATCTTCGATATGACCTTAACATATTTGGATTCATCAGAGGAACATTTGGTAGCAGCAACCATTGGTGGCACGACTTCAAAGGCTTGGCATGGGGTCTAAACGAATTCTCCATCCATCTCTACGTACTTGAAAGAGTTAAGGTGGATTACCATAAACTCTTCCTCTCCACAGACGGTGACAATTCTTCCCTTGACTAGATATTTGAGTTTCTGATAGAGAGTTGACGTTACTGCCCCAGCTTTATGGATCCACGGACGACCCAACAGACAAGAATAGGCAGGACAAATATCCATAATGTAAACAGTGTAGTTGAAGATTTGAGAGCCCACTTTGATTGGAAGATCTACCTCCCTGTTGTACCCCAAAATTTTCCCTCTCATTTATCAAGAATTTACTCACAAGATCTCCCTTGACTCAAGACTGCACTAGGGTTGATCAGCTCAAGACACCTCCTTAAACATTGAAGACCAAAATTAGGGTTTGAGATTGCACAAGGATATTTGAACTTTCAATGCCCCATATGACTTTCATGGATCAATATGGACCCCCAAGATTACTCATGTCAATTTTCAAGCCTTGGGTCACATTTTTGCTCAGTCAATTGAGCAGTTGACCTAAAAATTAAATGTATTGGGGAAAAAGTCAACCATGGTCAATTTGCAGTCAAACTTCATAATTTTTATCCACATCAACATTATAAACTCATATGTATCATTTGATCAAGTTTGGACCACAATTCCTTAAGAAATTTGATCAAATCTTCAAAAGGGCAAAATGGTCAAAATTAGGGTTTTGACTGGGAAAGGGAAATTTCTGATTTTTGACCTAGAAAATGATCAATTGGTTTAAGACATGATCTCAAGATTCAAATTGCACCATTTTTACCTAATTAGATAGCTCAAAACATTGCTCAAGTCCAATAGATTGACAAATGAATTTTCAGTCAACTGATTAAAAGTTAACTGTATACTGAAAAGTCAAACTTTGACTTTTTGGTCAAAATCAAATGTTAAAGATCACAATTCATCAAAGCATGTCAAAATATGAAACTTATTCATCAAGAAATCAAAAATTTTAGATTTCATTTTGAAAAGTCAAAATTTCTAAAACTTAGAAATTTTTCTAAGTGTTGGAAATTTCTTATTTTTTCATAACTTTGAGCAAAATTTTCACCATGATGCAAGATGATTCAAGAGAAACTTCCAACATGAAAGTTGTAGATCTCCATGAAATCTACAACTTTTATTTACACAATTCCTTCCTAAAGTTCTCGGATCTCAAGTTATAATTTTAAGAACATGTGGTCATGAAACAAAACACTTAGTGAAATTTTGCCCTAATTTGGTCAGGATTTTGACCCAACTTCATGGCACTTTTTCATATAGTTACAAGGGGAATCTACAAAAGAAATTCAAATATGGTCTGCAGAGCACATTACAATCTTTCCAAAATGTCCAAGAACTCCTTGATATCATTCTTGAGTAGGGAGAATCCAAGAGATGAAGTTAGGGGTTTATCACTTGATTTACAAGGCATTTTGTGATGAACAAAATTCAAATTCAAAGTTATGCTGCATAAAATCTACTTTTCAGGCCTCAAACTTATTAGGCACTCTATAATTAATTGATTTCACAGATGTTAGAGGTTTCATTTCAAGCATTCAATTCAAGGCCATGCTTTATATCCATTTTTGGAAGAAAGTGTACATTGCCATTTTGATAAAGTGCTTTTTACACAAAACTTGTTCTTGAGTCTTGCACTTGTTCTCTTCTGATCATACAAGTCTTATAACTCATAAGAAACTTGTTAGACACTTACAATAACTTAGCCCATGCTTGTACCTCACATTGAAACTTGGTTTCCCTCTTTTCTTCAAAATCAAGTAACCTAGCAATTAGCTAAAAACTTGTACTTCTGATTGTCCAAACCACTCCAATCCTTTTTCTTATAGATATATAAACCATTTTCCACAAAACACACGAATGCTTGACCCATAAAAACACCAAAAGCTCATAATCACATCTCATACCTCCATTTTCACATAAACTGACCAAAAACTTGAAACTCATAACTCCCTCGTGCGTTTCCAAGCCTTTTGGTTCCTAAAGTTTCTAAACATCATTTAGAACTCATCCCACGCCCTGTTACAGAACTGTAACATCATTAACTCCATCCTCCATTTTCAAAAACAAAGCTTTGCACTTGGACTTCTCCAGAACTCCTCAGGTACTTTCAGCTCAAGCTAAGCATCCCATTAGCTTCCTGGGAACTTGAGGAAGCCAACCCAATCATTGAAACTCACTGAAAGCTGCTCAAACTCCAAACCCGATACTCTCTTGCAAGGTAAGTTTTATAACTTTGGAACTTTTCATATAGGCATCATCAATGATTTATTTGTGAATGAAACATGTAGATATCATTGCCCTAAAGCTAACCATGTCCATAGTTTCCATTAATTTTGCCTGAGCTTAGAGAATTTTAAGATTGAATTTTCTGAGAGTTTTAGGGTTCAGAATAGGGCCATTAAAATTCATGTTTATCTTTGACTATAGTTTTCATGTTTACAGTTTTCATTTTTGTTAAGATTTGAACAAGTTACAGAGCTTCTGGCTGGGCGTGAGGTTGAAGATGAAGTTGGCCTCAGGAACATGTTCGGCTTATGTATTTATTGTTTGATTTATATAAACGGATGTATAGCCACCCCAGTGTTAGAAGCGCGCGCATGTAACCTAAGGGACCTGGGTTCGAGCCCCAGTGGTACACTTTTGATTTTTTTTTCATATTTTTGCATTTCTGACTTCTTTTTTGCAGGTGCTAGGCCTCCTTGGGCCTTGCTGTTTTTGCTTTTGCTTGCTAACCCCTTTGGGGACTATTGGCACCCCTGACCCAGTTTAATTTTCTTTTCTTATTTTTATTTTATTTATTTTCTTAATATATTTTCTAATATTAAAAAAATCATAAAAAATACAAAAATATTATATTTTTATCTTGACATAGTTTATTTATTTTTCTCAATAAAAATTATTTTATTTAATCAATACTTTATTTATTTTACTAGTTATTCTTAATTTAATTAAAACTAGGTTATTATTTATTTTCTTTTACACCACTTGAATATATTATTTTAATATTAAAAAAGGCCAAAAATATTTTATAACACTATAATTATTTTCAAGACAAAAATATCAAAAATACTTTTCTTAAACATAATTTTTATTTTAATCAATTAATAGAATTAGAGTTTATTTAAAACCTTTTCTTAGTAAATTTAGGTTTAATTAATTATTTTCTTCTAATTAATTAAGTTAAACTCAAAAACCCTTTTCTCTAAAAAACCAAAGAAAATATCTATTTTCTTCACACTTATATTCTTGTATATTTATTCATTTTGTACATTATATTCATTTAATTTCTTGTACATTTATACCAATTCAATATGGTTGTAATTGACTAATAATGTAAATTCTTGCAATCCCCATTTATACTTTGTACACCCCTCTTCCACAAGTATTGTAATAGCGTAGTAACTTTAAACTCCGCAATTTATCGCTTTATATATAACATGCTAGTAATTAGGGTTTGTATGAAAAGACTAAAATCAATCAAATAGAAAACCCTAATAAAAGACAAAATCAAGCATGAAAAACAACACACTTGAACACAAGCACCCCCTATGATAAATCCACTTGGTTGCCTTTACAAAATGGCCATATTACGCATGTGAGGTGTCTTAGAAAAAACAAGTAAATACAAGATCATAGTCCCTCGATGACGCTTCGAATGTTGCCTTCAAATGATCTTAGTCCCTAAAAGAGAATGCTAAGGTACCTTGCAACATTGCTAATCATGGTTATACAATGACCCATGCCCATCCCGTTTACATCCAAATATAGGGTTACTTACCAAATTAATGGTAAGATAACAATGTCAAAGGAAAAGAAAATGAACAAAAAAGACTTTTGAGTAGGTAAAAGGCCCCTATTTACTTGCTCCATTTCAAACCAAAAACATCCTTGCTATTTTCAAAACAAACACCTACACTTTCAAAAAAACATTTTTCAACTTGAAAACATTTTCAAAAGATCAAACACTTTGTATACATTCTTACGAACGAGAATCATTACAAAGATTGCCTAAACAAAGGCCTCTTTACAAAATACTTTCAAAAACCACACAAAGCACAATTTCAAACAAAAAGCAAATGATCTAGCAAGTAACTAAGAGCCCATGGAAAACCATGGATGAAAAGGGTGCTAATACCTTCCCTTTTCATAATCTACCCCCCGAACTCAAGAAATAATCTCAAAGGTCTTTCCTGTGCTTTTTCACCTTTCCTTTTGGATAAAAGAAAAGTCGGTGGCGACTCTTGTTAACCGCAACATTTGCGATAAAACAAAAAACCCTCAAGTCAGTTCTCCCACCGTATCGCACTCCCCATGAACTGTCCTCTTTGATCCATCAAACGCCCTTACAATGATATCACTTGGCTTCAAGACTAAACCTTCATAGTCTAGACGGTCTAACACCCCCCTTGGGTAGTACATTTAGAGAAAAACCAGTGTCGACTAGCACATGTGTTAAGGTAGTCCCTTTGTACTCGATAGAAACATGTAGAGCTTTATTGTGATTCTTCCCAAGTGGTGTTAAGTCAGCATCTCAAAATACCAAGCCATTATCAGCCGTTAAGCTAGCCACGCAATTCTCAAATTGGTCTATTGTTGTCTCATGGCGGACATGAGCTTTTTTGAATAATTTTATTAATGTCCGAGCATGGGGATCAGAACGAAGCAACAATGACAACATTGAAATCTTAGAAGGGGTTTGCCCCAAATAATCTTGAAGTCGCTCCTTTTTATTATCTTCAAGATCTCGTCCATCTCATGAGTGGAAGGTTCTCCATCAGCAACATCCTTTGCGGGTATTTCTATTATGACTGGCTCAACAACCTTCTCCTTCCCTCTTGTATCGGTATTTGGCTTGGCAGCAGTAATGCGGATGGGCACCTTTGTAACAACTGGTTGCGAGATATTGGGTGAAAATATTCTTCCAGTTCTGGTTACTTTGCTTGAGCCAGTTATGTTATCAACATCATCAGCTTTTTCTTCTTTGATCCAAGTGTCTTGTTTAATCCCATGATAAAACACCTCAGCACCATAGTTCCATGGCACTGCCTTGTTTGAAGAGTAGGGGATTGGTCCGGGATTGATAATTATTAAGGGAGCAACAGTGGGTTCATTTGAAATCCTAATAGGACCTTTGGAGGTGATCCTAATATGTTTGTTTGAGATGGTAATAATGGAGAGGTCTTCACATTTGTTAGTCAAACTTTTGGCAAGCGGAGTCTTCTCAAATATAATTTTGTAGCTATCCATCAAGCGTTGAATGCCTTTCTTTAGCCTTTCACATCCATTGAGTTATTGGGTACATCAAACACAATCTTTTACACAGCCATGGAAAATCCCAGCTTTCAACAGGTTCTTTTTGATGATATTCAGCGGAGTAGTCAATTCTTCAACAGAGGCAACAAAAATTGTATCTTCAACAACATTAACACCTTTGTCATGCTTCGGAATAGGGGCGGTGATTACATTCAGAGTTGGAGGAGGATCGAACTCAATAGTCTTGTTATCAATAAAATCTTGGATTTTATTCTTCAAGGCCCAGCACTGGTCAATCTCATGCCCGGGGCTTCTTGAGTGGTAAGCACATTTAGCATTCGGATTATACTTTGGTGAAGAGGTATCAGGGTTGGCAGGAGGATCTCACAATGTCACCAAATTAGCCTTGAGC
Organism: Vicia faba; assembly: GCA_948472305.1. Lineage (NCBI taxonomy): Eukaryota > Viridiplantae > Streptophyta > Magnoliopsida > Fabales > Fabaceae > Vicia > Vicia faba. The sequence goes on along the minus strand of OX451736.1, from coordinate 589,756,650 downwards.
AAATATTGTAAGGCTTGAGACAGTGACATGACCAACCTTGTAAATTGTCTTCTCGGAGTTTCAAAACATCGATGATTTGCAGATGGTCTTGGAATAGGAGTTGGATTGGAGATTCAGACAACATTAACAGACGGATGATCATTCTTCTTGGTATAGGCCCTTGCCCCGTACACAACATTTATTTCCTTCTTTGCAGCAAAAGGTTTCTTTAAAGGATTAGAAGTGGAGGCAGACGCCACAGAGATCTTCCCACTTTTGATGCCTCTTTCAACTCTTTCACCAGTTAAGATGAACTCGGTGAATCCGGAGGAGGAACAACCTATCAACAAGTTAAATAATGGACCGGATAAAGTGCCCATAAACATGTTAATGTGCTCTCTATCCGTCAAAGGTGGTTGAACCCTACTTACAAGGTCTCTCCACTTTTGTGCATATTCCTTAAATCCTTCATTCTTCCCCATGGTCATATCTTGTAACTAGACTCTTGTTGGCGCAAAGTCGGCGTTATACTGGTATTGATGGTAAAATACGGTAGCTAAGTCTTCCCAAGTATGGATGTGGGAACCATCTAACTGATAAAACCATTCAAGTTGCGTTCCTGCCAAGCTCTCTTAGAAAAAGTGAACCCAGAGTTTCTTATCAGTAATGTGCGACTGTATCTTGCGCACATAGGATTTCAGGTGAATTTTTGGACAAGAAACTCCATCATACTTTGCAAAGACTGGTATTTTGAATTTATGGGTAATCACGACCCTAGAGATCAAACCCAAATCATCAAAATCTAGACCGGGGACAACTTGGATTTCAACAGCTTTCAATTTGTCTTCTAACTGCTTGTACTTGACATCGGCGGGTGGATACTGCTCATCTAAATAATCATCATCAGATGCTTGATCATTAACACAGTCAACCTGAGTACTCTTAACCTCACCAATCTAATTCTCGTCCTCTTCAGATGAGTCTTCTCCTACCGGGATCTGACGGACTGTCTCCTTGAACCTTCTACCCATGTTGAGTAGAGCTTTCTTCTTGGGCTTCTTCTTGACTGCCAGTAATGCCATCATATCTTGATTCCCCTTAGCTAGGGCCAGTAGAGTCTCTTGGAATTTAGATTTTTGTGCCTGAAGATCCTTCACAGTTTTCTCTAGATCCATCTTGCTGAAATAAACAGCAGAAAGATAAGGAAACCTGTTATGCGAAAACATGTCATGTTATGATGCATGGAATATGTATGTGCAAATGATTTCAAGGATTTATTGAAATTTAAATTTGTATATACAAAAGAGTGAACAAACGTCAATTTTCATTAATTTGAAAAGATTACAACATGCTTCTTGGGCTTACAAAATAACTCTCTAAGATAAAAAGACTGAACACATCCTCTTTGGCGCAAGGCAGGCATTCACACTTTGCTCTTCTTGTAGCTGCTTCGTAAGCTCCAAGACTCTCTTCTCGCTAGCATAGAATTGAGCTTCGAAAGTATCTCGTTCTTCCTTAAGCTAAATCCATCATTTTTGCAAGTCTTCGAGAGAAGTTAGCATGTCGGGGTGAAGGATAGTGTAGGGAACATCTCCTTGAACCACATGCTCTATAATAACTGGTAAGATGGAGGGGTAAGGCATCACAAGTTTCTGAGCACGAGATCGTACCCACTTAAGGTAAGGCTCGAGCGGAATGGAATTCTTGTGTCCCAAAGTCTTACTATCCACCTTTCTCACCATCCTCCAAGATCGGATAAACCTCCGGAGGTAACTTTTATCATCGCTTTCATAGTCAAATACTACTCCTTGAATGAGCATCTCATGTGGACCATCCCTTCGGGCGTAACCAAACTGTCGTAAAGCTAAGAAGGGGTTGTAAGTGATACCTCCCCTAATGCCAAGTAAAGGGACATTTGGGAATTCACCATAACGGTCGATGATAGTAACATTCTCCAAGGATCGGGAACACCAATGAATATTTGAATGTCTGACCGTCATCAACCTATGGGACCATCTTGAACCTTGCTAGTTCTTCAACACAGATCGGGGAATATGCGAAATAAACCATCTTTCCAAGAGAGGAGTGCAACACATGAGGATCCATCTCTTTCTCATAGTACGAGAATTAAAATAATGAAGGATATCTCCCAACAAAGTGGGCACTGGATTGCGAGACATGAATATTTTGACAACATTTACATCTATGAGTTGATCAAGATTTGGAAACAAAACCATCCCATAGATGAGAAGGGCCAATATTTCTTCAAAAGCTTGTAAATCCAAAGAGTTACAACAATCTTGAGCTTTCTCAAACAAGAATTTGGCTAATAAACCTTTGACACCACTCCTTGTTTCCCAATTAGTTGTGATATCAAATTGTGGCAAGTGTAGTGCTTGGGCAATCTCCTCGGGTTTTGGATCTCTTTATGTACCTTTGAAGGGTAGTTGATTGAGAATGGGAATCCTCAAGAGTTGTGATAATTCTTCTAGAGTAGGCACAAGTTGATAATCGGGAAAAGTGAAGCAATGGTGTAGAGGATTAAAGAATTGGAACAACACCTTCATCATATCTTTATCAGTATTAAAAGTAACCAAGTTTAGGAGGCGACCATATCTTTCGGTGAATGGGGAATTCTCAGGAACCGTTGATGCTAACTCTTTGAGTTGAGGAGGAATTCTTACGAGATTGACTTGAATAGTATTTCTGCGGATAGAAGCAATATCCTACAAAACAGTACAAAGATAAATCCCAATAATCCTTGAAATGGTTAGTGAGTATGAGTATGATGTTATTATGTTTATGATGTCATGTACAAGTAAGTATATACAAACAACACAAACAAATCCTTAGGTTTAGGCTTGCATGGACTCTCATAGGTAAGTACCCTATTGAAGTTTAGTTGGCTCAAACCTGTCCTAGAATAGTAATCGGGTTCTAAGGGATCTCAATATCACTGATTTGTCTTCTCGGGCATTGTTTCAGCGCAAGCCTCTTTCACGGCGACCAAAATATCCCGAAAATCAAACCTCAATGAGTGTAGTATCGAGTATCTACGAACTTCAGACTGCACCAAAGCCGGTCATCTCACTACGTCCTAATGGCCAAGTTGGTCAAGTAAAGGTTCTAAAAGTCAATTAGTGCTTCATGACATCACTCAGCGGCCCTGTATTATCCTTGACTACTCAAGGGCTACCGGTACCCACAAATATGTCACACTAACATAGATATTGCTTAGACCATGTTGGTATACCCCGCACATCTTCCACAACAAATTGCTACTTACCTATAAGGTATCCCAAATCCGGGTAGAGGATTAGAACAAGCCCAAACAAAGAACCAAAATGTAAAGCAAACAATTCAAATAAATGAAAGCAAGTAAAGGTGATCTAGCTCTAAGGTAACCCCAATTTTAAGTTAATCCCCAGCAGAGCCGCCAGTTCTGTGATACGGTGGGAGAAATGACTTGGGTGTTTTGCGTTTTATCGTAAATATTGTGGTTAGCAAGAGTCGCCACCGACTTTTCTTTTATCCAAAAGGAAAGGCTGAAAAGAACAGGAAATACCTTTGAGATTATTTCTTGAGTTCAGGGGGTAGATTATGAAAAGGGAAGGTGTTAGCACCCTTTTCATCCATAGTCATCTATGGGCTCTTAGTTGCTTGCTAGATCACTTTCTTTTGTTTGAAAATGTTCTTTGTGTGGTTTTTGAAAGTATTTTGAAAAGGCGCCAACGTTTAGGTAAACTTTGTAATAGTTCTCGTTCGTAACAACGTATAAAAAGTGTTGATCTTTTGAAAATGTTTCAAGTTTGGAAAATATTTTGAAAGTGTTTTTGAAAGTGTTGGTGTTTGTTTTGAAAATAAGCAAGGGTGTTTGATTTGAAAATGAGCAAGCAACTAGGAACAATCTACCTACTAAAAAGTCTTAGTTCATTTCTTCCTTTCCTTTGATATTACTATCTTACCATTGATTTGGTAAGAAGCCCTATCTTGGGATGTAAAGTGACGGGTGTGGGTCATCGTATAGCCATGATAGCAATCTTGTGAAACATCTTAGCAATTTTCTTTGAGGGACTAAGATCATTTTCTGAAAGGCAACTTTGATAGCGTCATCAAGGGACTATGATATTTTATTTTTTTATTGCTTTGCTAAGATATCCCACATGCATAACATGGCCATTTTGGTAAGGCAACAAAGTGTAATTACCCTAAGGGTGCAAGTGTGCAAGCGTGTTGATTTACATGCTTGTTTGTCTTGAATTAGGGGTTGTTAACTTGTTGATTTTAGTCTTTCCATACAAACCCTAATTTACTAACATTTTTATATAAAGCGATAAATTGTGGAAAGTAAAAATACTAAGTTATTACATCATTAGGGGAGGGGGTGTACAAATTTACAAATGGGAGATTTGCAAGAAAATTAAATCTAATTAATTATTACAACCATATTCAATAAATGTACAAGAATTGAATAAATAATGTACAAATGCAAATAGGAAAAGAAATGATTTTTTTTTTGATTTTTTTATGAAAGGGGTTTTATCCTAAACCTAATTAAGAAAATAATTAATGAAAAAAATAAAAAAAATTAGACCTAAATTAATAAAGAAGGAAATTAAGTTAACAATGTTTTTAGGGTTTTTTATGAAAAAAAAGTTTTAAATTAAGGAAAATGATATGGAAATTAATTAATTAAAATAAACCTAAGTTCTAAATAAATTTAAAGTATGAAAGTAAAATAAAATAATAATTAAACCTAAGTCTAAAAATTTATTATAAAAGAAATAAATTAATTTGTTAAGAAAAATGTTTTTTAGTCTTTTGTTTTATTTATAAATAGAATAATAAGCATGGAAATAATAATAATAATAATAATAATATTTTTTGGATTTTTATTAATAAAAATAATAATAATAAAAGTAAAAAGGAAAATATGAAATAAAAAATAAAAATAAATGAGAAAATTGAAATAATAAACAAACAATGGGCCAGGGGTATGAAAATGAAATGAGGAGTATGAAACAAGCAAAAATGCCAGGCCCAACAACAGGGAGCCCAACGCCCATATCAAACAAAAAATGGAAGGAAAAATATGAATAAAAAAAAGCAAAAGGGTGCCAATGGGGCTCGAACCCAGGTCCCATAGGTAACAGGCACGCGCTTTAACCACTGGGGTGGTGATACATCCGTTAACTTAAACAAAACAATAAATATGTAACATAAATTTTGCCCTGAATGTACTTCATCTTCAACCTCCAGCCAAAGGATCTGTAACTTATTCATTTCTCATCCCTTCATAAAACTTCCAACATCAAACTTATTAGAAATTTCCTCACGATTTTGAATATGTAAATAACTTAAGCTAATTCTCAAAGATGAGCATGAATTTCTAACAGTACCTAATTTTGACCTAAATATTTTCAGAGGTTCAAACTCAAAATTTTCCCTACTCAAGCAACATAAATGAAATCTATGGACATGTATAGTTTCAGGGTAATGTTGTTTACATTTTATCTTCACAAAGGCAAGCCTAATAATGCCTAAATAATGAGATATAAGTTCAAGAAAAATACCTCAAAACTGGAAATCATGAAATGAGTTTGAGCTTGTTTTAAGTGATGGTGATGATCATGTTAGCTTCCTTGAACCTCTTTGTAGGTGTTTAGGTATTGGCTTGCATTTTTGGTAAATCCCAAGTGTATGTGTGAATGTCATGATTGATGTCATAACATTCTAGTTCAGGTTGTACTAACTCAATAGGTACATGTGCAGAAAAATATTGTAATTCAAATACTGATGTTTATAAGTGTGTATCTGAGCATGTTTGCAAAATGATCACATTTTGCTAAATCAGTAGACAGGTTTTCTCAGATGTCATAACAGATGTTATGACATCCTGTTCTGAACTAACAGGATTGCAGGATTGGATAAGTCTGAGTTTTTTCAGGAAATAACTCAGTCCCTTCTAAACAGAATCCTGCGTTTTCTGAGGAGTAACCTAGCTCAATCCTAACCTGATCAATAAAGTACTGTGACCTGGTCTTTAGGTCAAACGGAATCAACCCTAGGTTTTTGGAAACCCTAACTGAAGTAGCAGCTGCTATATATTCAACAGAGCTGCGGTTTTTCAAGGATCCCTGCTGATTGATTAGAAGATCAATTTTGTAATCTGTATAGATTTGTTTATTGTACTCCAAGCAATTATCATTGTGATAAGTGCCTTGGAATAGGTTTCAATTGTAAGGGTTGTGTAGCACTCAAAGCTTTGAAGCAAGAGTGTTTGAATGTCACTTGACTAAAGCTGTGAAGCAGAGTCAAGTTAGTTGTGTACATCACTCAAAGCTGTGAAGCACGAGTGATTGTGTTACTTGATTAAAAAGCTGTGAAGCTTAATCAAGTGTGTGTTTTTGAAGAGTGTCTTCATCAATTCTTAAGTCAAATTGGTTTATGTATCACTGCTGTGATTGAGGGGGAGTGAGTAGGAACTCAGGTTTAAGTTGTACTTAGATTAGAATTGCATTGGGTAGGTCTTAAGTGAAGGAGATAAACTGGTTGGTTTATTCCTGAATTAACATCTCTTATAGTGGATTCTCTCCCTGGCTTGGTAGCCCCCAGAGTAGGTGTTGTTGCACTGAACTGGGTAAACAATTGACTGTGTTATTTACTGCTTTTGTATTTACTGTCATATAGTAAGTCAGATACGGTGTCATAACATTGGACGTGACATTGAGTATCTGCCGCCAGAATTTCAATTGGCATCAGAGCAGGCACCCTGCCTGTATTACTGGGTGAGATCTAGGGATATCACTTTCTGGCACTATGGACAAAGAAGGAGTTTTTGGAAATAGACCACCCATTCTAGATGGAACTAATTATGACTACTGGAAACCTCGTATGATTTCCTTCCTAAAATCTCTGGACAAAAAGGCTTGGAGAGCTGCTGACAAAGGATGGATTCATCCCACCATAACTGAAAGAGATGGGACAATCAGTCTGAAGCCTGAGGAAGATTGGAGTAAAGAAGAAGATGAGTTAGCTCTGGGAAATTCAAAAGCCTTAAATGCCTTGTTCAATGGAATTGATAGAAACATCTTCAGACTAGTACATCAATATGAACTGGCCAAGGAAGTTTGGGACACCCTCAAAACTACTCATGAGGGCACTTCCAAAGTAAAGATGTCAAGGCTTCAGATGTTGACCACTAAGTTTGAGAATCTAAAAATGATGGAAGATGAAACCATTCATGAGTTTCACATGAACATCTTGGAGATTGCCAACACCTCAGGAGCACTGGGAGAAAAAATGTCAGAAGAAAAACTGGTGAGGAAGATTCTCAGATCCTTGCCTAAAAGATTTGCAATGAAGGTAACTGCCATAGAGGAAGCCCAGGACATTAGCAAGTTAAAAGTGGATGAACTTATTGGGTCTCTTCAGACTTTTGAGATGGAGATCACTGATAATGGTGACAAGAAGAACAAAAGCATAACACTTGTATCCAACACTGATGTTGAATACAAGGAGGATGAAGAAGAAAACATATCAGAAGCCATTGCCATGCTTGGAAGACAGTTCAACAGGCTCATCAAAAGAATGGACCCAAAGTCAAGGTCTAATGTTCATAACATTCCTTCTGACATTGACAGTTCCAGCAGAAGACCAAGGTCAGAAGATAAGGAAAACCAAGGCAGAGGTATTCAATGCCATGGATGTGAAGGATATGGACATATTCGAGCTGAATGTCCTACCTTTCTTAAGAAGCAAAAGAAAGGAATGACTGTTACTTGGTCTGACTATGATTCAGAAAGCAATTCTGAAGAAGAATCTGCCAAACTAGTTACTGCCCTAACTAGTGTTTGTACTTCTGAAAGTGACACCAGTGATGAAGAAGTAACATTTGAAGAACTGGCTGATACCTACAAGAAATTGTGTATCAGAAGTGGTGAAGTCTGTGTGCAAAATGAGAAACAATCAAAACTCATTGTAAAGCTGGAGGCTGAAAAGAGGGCAAATCTTGAAACTATAAGTCATTTAGAAGGAGAAGTTCAACTGCTGAACTCACAATGAATCAAATGACCAAATCTGTCAAGATGTTGACCAATGGAACAAACAAATTGGAAGAGATCCTTCAGGCTGGTCAAAATATGGGAAATAAATCTGGCCTAGGATTTGTGGAAACAAAGAAATTTGGTACTGGGAAGCAAATGTCAAAACGGATGTCTCAACATTACTCTCAACATCAGGGACAGAGACATATGAAGAAAAGGTACCAAAGATGGAGATGTCATCATTGTGGGAAATATGGTCACATAAAGCCCTTCTGCTTCAGATTACATGGATATCCTAATCAGAACTCAGATGTCAAACCTAAGTCTAAAAAGGTACCACACGCTCCTCAATGGAAGAAAAAGGCTACTGCACTGATAGCACACACTTCCCTGAAGATCTCTGCAAAGGAAGATTGGTACTTTGACAGTGGATGTTCCAGACACATGACTGGATTCAAAAATCTCCTCAATAATGTTATGCCTCACACCACCAGTTTTGTGACCTTTGGAGATGGTGCTAAAGGAGAAATCAAAGGAGTTGGTAATTTGGACTACCCTGGAGTTCCAAGTCTGAATAAGGTACTGCTGGTAAAAGGGTTGACTACTAATCTCATCAGCATCAGTCAATTATGTGATCTAGGATTCATGGTCAACTTCTCAAGATCTGAATGTCTAGTGTTTAATGAAAAACTAGATGTTGTAATGAGAGGAATCAAATCCAAAAATAACTGTTATGTGTGGCAGCCTGAGAACACTGATATCTCCACTATGAGTCAAATCATCAAAGAAGAAAAAGAGATGAAACAGTGGCAGCATAAGCTTGGAAGAATAAAAGGAGATATTCCTATGGAAGCTGTCAGAAGAACTCCAAAACTACAGGCTGATAATATATGTAATGTGGCAAAGAACAAGTCTCATAAATTCTGTTCTCAAAACATCTGGTCAAAACAGATGCTACCTAAGTACAATGTTACACAAGATGTTGTGACATTGTGGTGTGATAATCTGAAAACATTCAACATCTCCTTGAACCCTATTGACTTTGAAGAGAAGAAGTCATTTGAACTGGAACATAGCTTCTCTAAGCTTCAGCTGACTGATTCTTCTACCAAGGCGCTTGTTGGAAATAAACTTGAAAATTTGAGGGGCAGATTGGGTATTCACCAACATGATAAATTATAGCAATTAGTTTTGCTGAAAACAAGGGTTGAAGGGATTAATTCTATTAAGTCTATATTCAGTGGGTTAATCATATTCATTCACAATTCCTTCAAAAGGCTTAAGAAGTTGAAGAGACTCCCTTGTACTCCCTACCTCTCTCATCCTTGCAACCTGTTTCCTCCTCCCAATCAAAGAGTTTTCTCAAACTGCTACTTTTACTCAACGTTAAACACAATGTCTCAGACATCGTCTTCCACCATGGCGGCTTCGTCTCACTCATCATCGTCATCATCTGATCAAGATTCTAGGGCAATCACTACATGCATAGAATCTGAAGTTCTTGAGGTCACTCCTCTCAGGGAGATGGCAACTGACCCAGCCAGAGTCAAAAAGCTCAGGACCAGACATGCAGGAAGAGCTCAAGCTACAGTCTCTGGTAATTCTTCTCTTCCTTCGTCTTCTACACCTAATAAAGAAGGATCAGTTCAAGTACACCAAGCTATTGCTAGACTGGTTACTAGCATTCTGAGTGGCAACCAATCTGTACCGGGGATTTCTATCCCTTTGAATCAATCAGAAAGTCCAAATGTGGAAGGTTCTGAAAATATAGATGTCACTGAGGATGTTGTGACACCAAAAGACAACATTCAGAATCCCTCTAAAAAGGCTGCTGATCCACCTATCATTGATGTGGATGAAGATTACTCAGATAATGAACTGATTGCTAATGTGAACCCTAGCATTGCTAGGAGATTGATGAAAAGAAAGAGTAGTGAGACTGTTAAACCAGATACTAAGAAATCCAAGGCTGAAGGGATGGCTGAGAAAATTCAGACAAAAGGGAAGAAGGCACAGGTGCAGACTGCTAGACAACCAATCTCCAAGAAAAGAAAAGAACCTGAAACTTCTGATTCTGATGATGAATCAGAATTTGAGATTGACATTGACAATACTCCCATCAGAAGGAAGCTCCCCTCCAGCAAGATTGCTAGAGTGCCTGAAGTGCCAACAGACAACATCTCCTTTCATCATCCTGATAATGCAAACAGATGGAAGTATGTTTGCTTGAAGAGAATAGCCTTAGAGAGAGAACTCAACAATGATGACTTGGAGTGCAATGACATCATGGATCTGATCAGGAATGCTGGGCTAATGAAGACAGTGATGAAGTTTAGCAAATGTTATGAAAATCTGGTTAAGGAGTTTGTAGTGAACTTGTCCAATGATTGTGCTGATGGGAGGTCAGCTGACTTTGAGAGTGTGTTTGTTAGAGGAAGAAGGGTCAAGTTCTCTCCATCAGAAATCAACAAGTTTCTTGGAAGAACAAATAAGGACTGTCCTGATCTAGAGGCAACTGACAATGAAGTATGTTTGACCATCACTGCCAGGCAAGTAAAGTGCTGGCCATTGAAAGGGAAGCTGAATGCTAGTAAACTCAGCATGAAATTTGCCATCTTGCATAAAATAGGTGCAGCAAACTGGGTGCCTACAAATCACAAATCAACCATCTCCACAGGATTGGGGAGATTTATCTATGATGTAGGAACCAAGACTGCCTTTGACTATGGAAGGTACATCTTTGAACAAACCTTGAAGCATGCTGGCAGTTATGCTGTCAAAGGACCAATTGCTTTTCCCTCCCTCCTTTGTGGAATCATCCTTGCATAATACCCTGACATCCTTGTAGCAAGAGATACAGTCTGCAAAAGAGCCCCTGCCCTTGGCCTGCACTACAAACTGTTTCAGGGATCCCATGCTCCAGACATTGTCATAACATCAGCTGAGACATCGTCTGCAAAGATCCAGTCCAAAACATCAGATGTCATAGCTGTTTTAAAAGAAACTTGCAAAGATCTGGATGCTAGAAAAAGGACCCTAGAAGCTCTAATTGCCAGGCTAGAAAAGGAAGAAGCTGAAGAAAGCAGAAGGGAAGAAGATGAAGGACAGCTCAACATTGAAGAAATTGGCTCCTCTGAATATGATGACAGTGCTTGAAGGTTGATTGCTGCTTGGTGGTGTTGCTGGTGGAGTTTGGAAGTGTGTTCTGCTGTTGTCTGCTGCTGATCTCATTATTTTTGTTTTGGATAACTGTATAACTTTATAAACATGTAATCTTTGGCCCATTTGTGGCTAAAGTGGGGGAGAATATTTTTGGTACTGCTTAATTAGTACTTGACACTATATTTTTCTGCTGTCACTTATTTCTGCTGCTATCTATCTATCTCTGATTGTTTAGGGACTTTAGCCAAAAATCTGCCAAAGGGGGAGTTTGTAGGTGTTTAGGTATTGGCTTGCATTTTTGGTAAATCCCAAGTGTATGTGTGAATGTCATGACTGATGTCATAACATTATAGTTCAGGTTGTACTAACTCAATAGGTACATGTGCAGAAAAATATTGTAATTCAAATACTGATGTTTATAAGTGTGTATCTGAGCATGTTTGCAAAATGATCACATTTTGCTAAATCAGTAGACAGGTTTTCTCAGATGTCATAACAGATGTTATGAAATCCTGTTCTGAACTAACAGGATTGCAAGATTGGATAAGTCTGAGTTTTTTCAGGAAATAACTCAGTCCCTTCTAAACAGAATCCTGCGTTTTCTGAGGAGTAACCTAGCTCAATCCTAACCTGATCAATAAAGTACTGTGACCTGGTCTTTAGGTCAAACGGAATCAACCCTAGGTTTTTGGAAACCCTAACTGAAGTAGCAGCTGCTATATATTCAACAGAGTTGCGGTTTTTCAAGGATCCCTGCTGATTGATTAGAAGATCAATTTTGTAATCTGTATAGATTTGTTTATTGTACTCCAAGCAATTATCATTGTGATAAGTGCCTTGGAATAGGTTTCAATTGTAAGGGTTGTGTAGCACTCAAAGCTTTGAAGCAAGAGTGTTTGAATGTCACTTGACTAAAGCTGTGAAGCAGAGTCAAGTTAGTTGTGTACATCACTCAAAGCTGTGAAGCACGAGTGATTGTGTTACTTGATTAAAAAGCTGTGAAGCTTAATCAAGTGTGTGTTTTTGAAGAGTGTCTTCATCAATTCTTAAGTCAAATTGGTTTATGTATCACTGCTGTGATTGAGGGGGAGTGAGTAGGAACTCAGGTTTAAGTTGTACTTAGATTAGAATTGCATTGGGTAGGTCTTAAGTGAAGGAGATAAACTGGTTGGTTTATTCCTGAATTAACATCTCTTATAGTGGATTCTCTCCCTGGCTTGGTAGCCCCCAGAGTAGGTGTTGTTGCACTGAACTGGGTAAACAATTGACTGTGTTATTTACTGCTTTTGTATTTACTGTCATATAGTAAGTCAGATACGGTGTCATAACATTGGACGTGACATTGAGTATCTGCCGCCAGAATTTCACTCTTCATGGCTTGAACTGAAAGTAGCTGAAATGGCCTGGAGAAGTCAAGATGCAGACCTTTGTTTTTGGTTATGGAGGATGGTACAAATGGTGTTACATATTGCAAACAGGTATTGCTATGGTTTGTGTAAAATGCTAAGAAGATTTTGGAAGTGTTAAGCCAAGAAACGCACGAGTGGTTTTGAAGATTGAAGTTCAAAGTCAGAAATGACACAAAAATGGAGGTTTTGTGCAATTTCTGGCTTGAGGGAATTTGGGAGTGTTTAAGGGCTTCTAATCTCGTCCCCTAGGTTGCATAATAGTGTTTTGATATATAGGAAAAGGTTTTGAGACTTGGGATGGTCAGAAGTACAAAATCACACATTTTGGCTTCTTGGCTTGTTTTTGAAGTAAGGTTGACAAACATGGTTTCAATGCATATTACAAGAATGGCCTACGTTTATGGGAGGCTCTAGACATGTTACTTTTGCCTTTGAAATTTCTTGTGTTCAGATGAAACAAGTTAGGAGCTCTATGTATTGACTTTGTGATTAAAGTCACTTTTCCATAATGGAATTGTGAACTTTGTTCCATTAATGGAATAATCACTTGGACAATGACTCAAACACTTGGATCATAGCTCAAATAGTTGTGTAATCTTCTGATTATGGATAAATTTAGAGGTTATAAGCCTGCAAAGTAAGATTTATGCAGCATGGGTGTGGATTTGAATTCTTGTTCATCATGGAAATGACCTATAATTCAAGAATGAATGTCCAATTTCTTGTCTTCGATTCTCTTTGCTCAAACATGATCTCAATGAGTTCTTGGACATTTTGGAAAGCTTGTAACATCCTCTACATCATCTATGTTGGACATTTTTGAAAATTACTCTTGGAACTATGTGAAAAATTTCCATGAAGTTAGATCAAAATCCTGCCTAAATTAGGGCAAAATTTCACTAAGTTTCCAAGTTTCATGAACATGTATTCACAAAATCATAACTTGAAATCCATGCATTTCTAGGAGAAGTTGTGTTATACAATGTTTTAGATCTCATTGAGACCTACAACTTTCATGTTGGAAGTTTCCTTTTAATCATCTTGCACTATGGTGAAAATTTGGCTCGAAGTTATGAATAAATATGAAGTTTTCAACACTTTGAAAAATTTCTAAGTTTAGAAATTTTGACTTTTCAAAATGAAATCTTGACTTTTTGATTTCTTGATGAACAAGTTTCATATTTTGACATGTTTTATGAATTGTAATCTTTGACACATGATTTTGACTAAAAAGTCAAAGTTTGACTTTTCAATGTACAATTGACTTTTGGTCAGTTGACTGAAAATTCATCTGTCAATCAATCAATCTTGAGAGATGTTTTGAGCCATGCCATTAGGTCAAAATGATGCCTTTTAATCCTTGAGATCATGTCTCAAACCAATCAATCATTTGCTAGGTCAAAAATCAGAAATTGCCCTTTCTCAGTCAAAACCCTAATTTTGACCATTTTGCCCTTTTGAAGATCTGATCAAATTTCTTGTGGAATTTTAGTCCAAATTTGATAAAATGACATATATGAGTTAATAATGTTGATATGGACCAAACATTATGAAGTTTGACTGTAAATTGACCATAGTTGACTTTTCCCCAATACAATTGATTTTTAGGTCAAATGATCAATTGATTGAGCAAAAATGTGATCTAAGACATGAAACTTGACATTAGCAAACTTGAGGGTACAAAATGATCCATGAAAGTCATATGAGGCATTGAAAGTTCATTTATCCTTGTGCAATCTCAAACCCTAATTTTCAGTCATCAGTGCTTGAGGAGGTATCTTGAGCTGATCAACCCTTGTGTAGTCTTGAACCAAAGGAGATCTTGTGAGATATTACTTGAGAAATCAGAGGGAAAATTTTGGGGTACAACACTATGGTATGATATTATGATGTTATGTACAAATATGCAAAGTAAGCAAGTTTTTATGTACAAATGGTCATATACACAAAGCAGACAAGTCCTTAGGTTTAGGCTTGTATGGAGTTTGTAGATAAGTACCCTCTTGAAGTTTAGTTGGCTCAAACTGTCCTAGTAATAGTAACCGGGTTCTAGGGGATCTCAATATCACTGATCTTTCTTCATCGGGCATTATTTCAGCACAAGCCTCTTTAATAGCGACTGAAATATCCCGAAAGTCTGATCTCAATGAGCGTATTATCGAGTAACAACCAACTTCAGACTGCACCAAAGTCGGCTACCTCACTACTTCTAAAAGACAAAGTTGTTCAAGTAAAGGTTCTAAAGTCAGTTAGTGCTTCATAACACCATACAGCGGCCCCGTATTCTCCTTGACTACTCAAGGGCTACCGGTACCAACAAATGTGTCACACTAATGTAGCTATTGCTTAGACCATGTCGGTATACCCCGCACAGTTTTCACAACTTATTGATACTTAACTAAAAGGTGTCTTAGATCCGGGTAGAGGATCAAAACAAGCCCAAACAAAGAACCATAATATAAAGCAAACAAGTCAAACAAAGAAAAGCAAGTAAAGGTGATCTAGCCCTAAGGTAACCTCACTTCCAAGATTCCCCAGCAGAGTCGCCAGTTCTCTAACACGGTGGGAGAACCGACTTGTGTGTTTTGCGTTTTGTCGCAATTGTTGCGGATATCAAGAGTTGCCACAGACTTTTCTTTTATCCAAATAAAGGAAAGGGTGAAAAGAACAGGAAAGACCTTTGATATTATTTTCTTGTGTTCGGGGGGTAGATTATGAAAAGGGAATGTGTTAGCAACCTTTTCATCCATAGTTATCTATGGGATCTTAGTTTCTTGCTAGATAATTGCTCTTGTTTGAAAGTGTGCTTTGTGGTGGGTTTTGAAAGTATTTTTGAAAAGTGCCTTCATTTAGGAAAACTTTTTAATGATTCTCGTCTCTATAAGAATGTATACAAAGTGTTAAACTTTTGAAAATATTTCATGGAAAGTGTTGGTGCATTTGAAAAGGTGTTTGTGTTTGAAGATGAGCAAGCAACTAGGAACATTGTACTTTACTCAAAAGTCTTTTGTTCATTTCTCTCTTCCTTTGATATTTCTATCTTACCATTGATTGGTAAGAAGCCTTATCTTTGGATGTAAAGGGACGAGCGTGGGTCATCGTATAGTCATGATAACAATGTTGTGAGATATCTTAGCATTTCTCTCGAGGGACTAAGATCATTTGTAAGGAAACATTTGAAGCGTCATCGAGGGACTATGATCTTTTATTTTTGATTGTTTTTGCTAAGATGTCTCACATGTATAACATGACCATTTTTCATAAGGCAACAAGTGGAACTAACCCTAGAGGTGCACGTGTGCAAAGTGTGTTTGATTGTATGCATTTTTGTCTTTTTGATCAGGGTAGTCTACTTATTTATTTTATCTTTCCATACACACTAATTACTAGCATTTTGTATAAAGTAAAAAAAATGCAGAAAGATAAAATCCTACACTATTACAACCATATTGAATTGCATGAAAATATAAAAGGCAAAAATAAGAAAAAAGAAAGAAAAAGGGTCTTTTCGATTTAGGCAGAAAATCCTTCGATTCTGCACTTTTTGGCTCTCTTCGATATGGCCTAAAAAGGGTGAAGGCATGACTTTTGATTGGGAGCCTGGAGGCCAGCATGTTGAGCCTTTTGAATGGGCTTGGAGTCAGTGTAGGCGCAATCTGCCTTTCTGCCTCCTTTGACTGGGGTTGAAAGCAGTGAGGGAGTGTGTTGTACCCCAAAATTTTCCCTCTCATTTCTCAAGAATTTTCTCACAAGATCTTCCATGACATCAAGTTTGCAGCACTGATATATCAATTTAGGCTTGGAATTGGCACAAGGGCAAAATGGTCAATTGCATGCTGAAAAGTTAAACTTTTACTTTTGGATCAAAATCAAGTTTCAAGAATCATATTTCATCAAGATTTGTCAAAATATGAGATTTGTTTCATCGAGAAAATCAAAAGTCAAAATTACTTTGGAAAAGTCAAAATTCTAAATACTTAGAAAATTTTCTAATTGTTTAGGAAAAAATGATAAACTCAGAACTTCTGGCTAGATTTTCACCATGATGCAAGTTGATTCTGGAAGAAATTCTAACACAAGAATTCTAGACCTCAATGAGATCTCAAACATTGCATAACAGAATTCCTCCTAGAAATGTTGGGATTTCAAGTTATTTGAAGGCACCTCCATGAAACTGAAACACTCAGCAAATTCTGGACACTTCCAAGACAGAGTTTGGTTAGAACTTCAGGGCCAGTTTTCACGAAGTTTCAACCAGAGTTTGCTAGAGTAATTCAACGAAAGTCTACAAAGCGTATTATAAGCTTTTTGAAAAGTCTGAGAACTCCTTCAGAACATGCTGGAGCAAGGAGATTCAAAGATCAGAAGATGAATGTTTGTTCTAAGTTACATTGATGCTGAACTTTTGATCCAGATTAAGCTATGACACATAATCTCATATTGCAGGATTCTGTTTTGACAAATCTCATCATCATTTAATGCTCACACCCACTTTTGAGTCTTTGTCCAAAGGATTTCCCCACGTGTGGCATAGAAGTACCATTGTTGTCCTTGAAAAAGCAAACTCTTATACAAGTTTATGATGGGCCCATGCTTTTATTTTGCCTCTGAGGTTACTTTTCCTTAATTCATGCTTACAAATCCAGCCTAGGCACGGCTAAAAGCTGCTAACCACCATACTTGTTTAACTTGCTTCAAGAACAAGTCAACGCCCTAGCATGATGGTTGTACTCTTGACTTCTCAAAGATACAAAATCCTTGCTTATAAATTGAACTTCATTTGCAACTGTAAAGGGGTCGAAAAATTGAAAATAAAAAGCCTTGAAACCTTGCTAAAAATTCCAGGAATCCGAAACTACAAACACAAATACAAAACCTGCTAGTTTTTTTACTTTTGCATTCAAACTCCAATTTTCATCAAGTGTTTTTTGACCAAATCATCCATACAACTTCTGATATACATTCAGAAGCCGTCCTAACTTCTGTTTTCATACTGTAACACGTTCTCCATTAATATCCACCTCAAAACGTTTGAACTTTGCTTCTTGGCTGTTCCAGAATTTTTTCAGCCATTCATAGCCGAATTTAAAGATTGTTCCAGCTTGCTGAGCACGTGAGGAGGCTGATCAGAACATCACAAGCAGTCAGAACCAGGCTCTAGTTCACAGAACCTTTTCCAGCTACAAGGTAAACTCCTGCTGAATCTCATCATATTACTTAGGCATTTTTAGATTTGCATGTTCAAAAATACAATGTTGACATCCTGATTCTGATTCTGTATGTATTCATAGATTTCATGTATTTTGCCTAAGTAGAGAGAGCTTCATTTCAGAACTTCTTGAGGAAATTAGGGGTCAGAATTAGTATTAGCAAAATTCATGTTTGCTTCTGATTTATAGTTTTGATATCTTATATTTCTGAAATATGATGAAACCTGCCATGACTGCTATGTGCATATTTTCTGTTTTGTTGAGAAATGACTAAGTTGCAGGTGCTCTCACTAACATGGAGAAGGAGATCAAGTTCATCAGCAGAGTTTACTTTGTGATATATGTTTATGTTTTTTCTTCTCATACCAGATGTATGGCCACCCTAGTGGTAGAGAGCTCGTGCATAAGACGTTAGTGTTAAAGGTCTTGAGTTCTAGTCCAGGAAACAAATTTTGTATGTTTATTCCTTGACATTTTTTACCCATTTATCTGTCAAAAAATATTCCTAAATCAGAACTTCTAGACATCCTCACCCAACAACATTATCACCTCACTCTCTCAAATAACCAGAACTTCTGACTTTCCAGTGATATCAGAACTTCTAGGTTCCCAACTACACTAATGCTTCTAAACTTCTTCAGTAATCAGAACTTCTAAGATTTCCTTTGTTCCCAGCAACCTCAGAACTTCCGTGTACCCAGACCCAAAACTTCTGACCTTCCCCATTTCTGCTAACATGATATTTCTGATTTTGCAGTGCATCAGAGTCAGAGTTTCTGCCTCTTATTTCTGTCCCTTTCAGCCACACTCTGATTCTGACCCCTTTTTCCTCTTATCATTTTTATCATTATTCTATTTTCATTAATCAAAAACACCAAAAATATTTTATATTCACATATTTTATTTTATTTCTTTTAGAACCAAAAGATCAAAAATATTTTCTTAAGCAAACTTATTTTCTTCTCTTAACAAAAACAAAAAAAATCCATTTTACATTTCTTGTACATTATTTCAATATGGTTGTAATAGATAATTAGGACTTTAATTTCTTGCAATCCCCATTTGTAAATTTGTACACCCCTCCCTCTAATGATTGTAATAGCGTAGAATATTTACTTTTCGCAATTTATCACTTTCATATAAATGCTAGTAAAATAGGATTTGTATGGGAAGATAAAAACAACAAGTAGGCCACCCCTAATTAAAGATTAGATGCATGCAAATCAAACACACTATTCACACATGCACCCCTAGGGTTACTTCCACTTGTTGCCTAAAAATGGTAATGTTATGCATGTGAGACGTCTTAGCAAAAACAATTAAAATACAAGATCATAGTCCCTCGATGATGCTACGGATGTTGCCTTTTCAAATGATCTTAGTCCCTCAAGAGAAATGCTAAGATATCTCACAACATTGCTATTATGACTATACGATGACCCACGCCCGTCCCTTTTACATCCAAAGATAAGGCTTCTTACCAATCAATGGTAATATAGCAATATCAAAGGAAAGGAGAGAAATGAATAAAAGACTTTTGAGTAGGTAGAAATGTTCTTAGTTTCTTGCTCACTTTCAAAACAAACACACACCAAACACTTTCAAAACAAATATGAAACACTTTCAAAACATGAAATATTTTCAAAATTCCAACACTTTGTACACGTTCTTACAACACAAGAACCGTTATAAAGTTTTCCTAAACGAAGGCGCCTTTTCAAAAATACTTTCAAAAACCATCACAAAGCACATTTTCAAACAAAGAAAATGGTCTAGCAAGTAACTAAGAGCCAATAGATAAATATGGATGAAAAGGGTGCTAATACCTTCCCTTTTCATAATCTACCCCCCGAACTCAAGAAATAATCTCAAAGGTCTTTCCTGTTCTTTTCAGCCTTTCCTTTTGGATAAAAGAAAAGTCGGTGGCGACTCTTGCTAACCGCAACAATTGCGATCAAACACAAATATCCCAAGTCAGTTCTGCCATTGTATTACGGAATTGGAGACTCTGCTGGGGAAATACTTTAAAAGTGGGGTTACCTTAGGGCTAGATCACCTTTACTTGCTTTCATTATTTGACTTGCTTGCTTTATATTTTGGTTCCTTGTTTGGGATTGCTTTGATCCTCTACCTGGATCTAGGGCACCTTTTAGGTAAGTAGCAATACGTTGTGGAAACTGTGTGGGGTATACCGACATGGTCTAAGCAATATCTACATTAGTGTGACGCATTTGTTGGTACCGATATCCCTTGTGTTAAAACGAGGATAATATGGGGCCGCTGAGCGGAATCATGAAGCACTAACTGACCTTAGAACCTTAATTGAACAACTTGGCCATTAGGAAACAGTGAGATATCCGGCTTTGGTGCAGTCCAAAGTTGGTTGATACTCGATGCTACACTCATTGAGACCGGACTTTTGGGATATCTCGGCCGCAAGAAAAGATTGATTGAGCTGAGATAATGACTAAAAGAAAGGTCAGTGATATTGAGATCCTTTAGGACCCGGTTACTATTACTAGGATAGGTTGAGCCAACTAAACTTCAAGAGGGTACATACCTATAAGACTCCATGCAATCCTAAACCTAAGGACTTGTCTTCTTTGTGTGTACATAACAACTTGCTTACTTGTACAAAATATCATAAACATCATAAACATCATAACATCATAAGAATTATCACTAACCATTTTAAGGATTATTGGGATTTATCTTTGTTCTGTTTTGTAGGACATGGCTTCCATCCGCAGGAATACTATCCAAGTTAATCTCATAAGAATTCCTTCTCAACTCAAAGAATTAACATCGAGGGTCCCTGAGAATTCTCCATTTACCTAAAGACACGGTCGATTCCTAAACTTGATTACCTCAAGCATTGAAGAAGACATGATGAAGGTGCTTTTTCAGTTCTTTGATCCTCTACACCATTGCTTCACTTTTCCCGATTATCAGCTTGTCCCTACTATGGGAGAATTATCTCAACTCTTGAGGATTCCCATTCTCAATCAACCACCCTTCAACGGTACAGAAAGAGATCCAAAACCTAAAGAGATTACCCAAGCACTACACTTGCAATAATCTGATGTCACGACTAATTGGGAAATAAGGAGTGGTGTCAAAGGGTTCTTGGCCAAGTTCTTGTTTGAGAAAGCTCAAGATTGTTGGAACTCTTTGGATTTACAAGCTTTTGAAGAAATCTTGGCCCTTCTCATCTATGGGATGGTTTTGTTTCCAAACCCTGACCAACTTATAGATGTAAATGCTGTCAAAATCTTTATGTCTTGCAATCCGGTGCCTACTTTGTTGGGAGATATCCTACATTCTCTCCACTCTCGCACTTTGAGGAAGAGAGGGATCATCATGTATTGCACTCCTCTCTTGGCTAGATGGTTTATTTCGCATCTTCCCCGGTCTGTGTTGAAAAATGAGCAAGGTTTGAGGTGGTCCTATAGGTTGATGACGCTCAGACATTCGGATATTCATTAGTGTTCTCGATCCTTGGAGAACGTTGCTATCATCGACCGTTACGGGGAATTCCCTAATGTACCTTTTATTTGCATTATAGGAGGTATCACTTACAACCCTTGCTTAGCCTTACGACAGTTTGGATATGCCCGAAGAGATGGTCCTCATGAGATGCTCATGCAAGGAGTGGTTTTCGACTACGAGAGAGACGATCAAGGTTACCGTCAGAGGTTTGTACGAGCCTGGAGGATGGTAAACAAGATGGATAGTATAACTCTGGGACACAAGAATTCTATTCCACTTGAGCCTTATCTTAGGTGGGTACGAGCTCGTGCTCAGAAGCTCATGATGGCTTATCCCTCTATCTTACCAGTTATCATGGAGCATGTGGTTGAAGGAGATATCCCATACACTGTCCTCCATCCCGGCATGCTTACTTCTCTTGAAGACTTGCAAAAGGGTTGGATTCAGCTAAAGGAAGAATGAGATACCCTCGAAGCTCAATTCTACGCTAGTGAAAAAAGGGTCTTCGAGCTTACAAAGCAACTACACGAAGAGCAAAGCTTGAATGCCTATCTTGCGCCGAAGAGGATGCGTTCGACCTTTTTATCTTAGAGATTTACTTTGTAAATCCAAGGGGCACATTGTAACCATGTTGAACTAATTAATGAAATTAAACGTTTGTTCATTCTTTGTCTAGACAAATTTAAATTTCATAAATCCTTGAAAATATAACATCCATATAACATGCATCGTATCATGACAAGTTTCTCCCATGCAGGTATCTTTATCTTATTACTGTTTATTTCAACAAGAGATGGCCTTAGAACAGACTATCAAAGACATTCAAATGCAAAACGCTCAAATTCAAGAGATTTTCTTGAACCTATCTAAGGGACAAGAAGAGCTAAAAGCACTCCTCACTAGGGGCATGATAATGGGAAATCCCGAGGACGACAAGGATAACCAGCTGGAGCAGTTATAAACCGAGGTAGCCATAATGAAGTTCCAAATGATGGGACAACTGGTGGGCCATATGGCTCTTATCCAAAACCTGGCTCAAGGACAGGAAGAGCTGAGAGCCCTTGTCAACCAACTTCATCAAGACGGTTGCAATTGTATGAAGCAAACGGTCAAGATTGATGATCAAGTCACTACTCAGCCGCCTATAAGACAAGAAGCTGGTTCAAGGGAGAACAGACCTTTCCGAATTGCTGCCATATCACGGACCCAACGACCACCCCGCCAACAAGAATAGAGTAATTGGAGTAAACGGGTCTCATCCGGTAGACAATTTACCAAACTCGACATGCCAATATCGCAAGTCTTGCAACACTTGTTGAAGCTGAATTTGGTCACGTTAAGGGATCCTCCTCGGAATCCCAATACCTTCGCTCCTAGCTATCATCCTAATGCAATATGTGCATACCATTCCAATAATACTGGGCATGATACGGATGACTGTTGGGATTTGAAAAGTAAGATCCAAGACCTGATCGACGAAGGAGTGCTGGAGTTCACACAAGGTGGTCAGACTGAATTCTTCTGCCATCCCTCAAAGGCTCACCACCTGAAATGACAAGTTCAGACAAGGAGGATTTTGTTCATTTAAATTTTAAATTGTAATTTATTTTGTTATTCAAACAATTATCTATTATGTTAAACTATGTTTCATTAATGCATTGCATATGTTTGTCTTAAATTCATCCATTCGTTTTCACTATATTTAAACTAGGCTTTTTACTCTCAACTCTTGCTAAAAGTTACAAGCCTTTAGAGGGAGGATGACGAAAAAAATGCCTTAATCCCATACAGTATGCTTTTGGATAGACCTTGCTGACAATGTACAAACGTTCTTTCAAATCCTAAACACTGGAGTTATAAGGAAGATAATCCCTAGTCAACCCCTTTGAGCCAAAGAAGTAGAAGTTTTCTTTTTCACACAAATTGAAACCTTTAATAAAAACCCGGGGCATGGTAGTCTCTCAATTAATTCAAATGTGTGTTTAGTCGAAAACTTTCACTTTGAAATATAACGAATGACGTCAAAAATATTCCTCTAGAATCAAAAGACAGTGATGGTTCACTATCACATAGGCAGTCATTGCCTCTCAAAAAAGAAAAGCCCGCTAAGTCAAAACCTATGAAGGAGACTTAAGAGAAAAACTGGGGCATCCCGCTGACTGTAATCTCAAAACAAGAACGGTCAGGCAAAATCAGGGATAATAAATCAAAAAGAGGTCACCGTAAATCCTCAACAACATGAAAAATGATTGCCTTCCGACAAACTTAACTTGTCTGAACCATCACCAAAACGTCATTCCAGACTCATTGGGAGTTCAAATGCACAATTAACTAAGTTTACGACTGAAGAACATCACAAAGAACGGGTGGGTACAAATAAAATTTGAGCCTTTATGTTTTGTTTCTTAAACCGTGAACCAAGCCACACTACAACCCTTCAAAAGTACTAATTGAAGCATGGGTTAATTCAAAAGCATACTGTTAAAAAATGTATCCTGACTCCTATAAGGCTTTACTCTAAATCCTGAGTTGAATTCGTATTTTTACAAAAATTCTTTTATCTGCTAAAACGCATTTTTAAAACTCCAAGACAAGCATAAACTTTGCATTATTTGAATATCATTGTTTACATAGGGAGAATTGTTTGACAGCAGAGAAATTCGCACGACGAATATCCAATGGACAAAAACCCTCTCAAAGAGAAAAATCATTTCAAGTGGGAAGACACTCTCATAACAGATCTCTTGTAAGCAAGGAGGCTTCAGCATGATCACTGTCCAACACACCTGGGGCAGTCCAATAAAGATTCCCAGAAATCTCTCAAGAAGTGTTGAGTAACCAGGGGAAGGTCTCCATCTAAATCACTTGGGGCATTGAATGTGAGTCCCAACAAAGTGTTACACACAATCAGACATTTCCTGGCAGTGCCACAAATACTTGCTACGAGGGGCAATGACAAATCCCCCACAAATTCCTTTTCGCTCGGTGACCACAACCAGGGTTTCAATCTCTAAAAACTTCTCCCCAACTAAGTCAACCTCAAGAATCCTCGAGGATTTATGCCAAAAGAAGATACCTCTCTGCCAGACTGGTGACAGGGTTTATTTCCCCAACAAACTACAGATTATCCAGCTTGAGTTTTCCTCTCCGATTGCTACAAATAAAGGGAACATAACTCCTCTCCCCCAGTAGTCTGCTCTACAATCCCTAGAAAGTTACTGCAAAACCTGGAAACGGACCAGATAACAGTTAACTTCAGTAAGTTATTGAGAAGCCTGGACCCAATCAGATATCAGTTCAACTTCATCCTTTCTAGCAAGTTACTGCAAAGCCTGGAGTTCGACCAAATAACAGTTTAACTTCACTCTTCCAAGAATTTTTCTACGAAGCCTGGAATCCGACCAGATAACATTTAATTTTCCCTAGTAAGTCACTGCAAAGCCTGGAGTACGACCAAATAACAGTTAACTTCTTTATCCCCAACAAATTGTTGTGAAGCTGGGAATCTGACCAGATAACAGCTAAACGTTCTTCCTCTCCATTCAAGAGATAACTCCCCAGTAGAGAAACAGACAACTGAGAATCTTGAACTCTTTTCCCCAATCAGAGATCAGCACTCCCCACAGATTCTTCTTAAGCAAAGCCAGTATTCCCAAGCCGAGTTCTCCTCATACAATAAAACATGATTCCCCAATGAAAACATCCTAAAACAAGGTCCGAAGAGGAGCATACTCTTCATCCACAACAGCGGTCCAGGATTTCATTTCCCAAAGCTCCCCAGCATTTGTCAAGGATTTATTTTCCAGACAAAGATACATTTCAATAACATTTCACATTTCATACATTTTATTTACATACAAGATAAATGCACACGGCATAATCTTTGAGGACACCATACATTTCACGCATCATTACATTTGCATACAACTAATCTTTTACCTTTTCAGGAAAAGGTCGATCAACAGATGGCTATTATCAACAATTTTCAACAGGTCCAAATTTAGTTTCTGAAGCAAAACAGAGCAACTACCTATGTGACCAGATGTAGCTTTACACGGGCTCATCATAAAACAATCTTACATGGATTCCTATTCATCATTGAAGCAAACCTTTTCAAGTTCCAGATTAATACTTGTAACAAGCCAGGAAAACTATCTGTGGACGACTGATTATAGATTAATACCTGTAACAAGCCAGGAAAACTATCTACATGAAGAGATTGAAGATTAATACATGTAACAAGCCAAGAAAATCTTTATTTCTCAGGTCAAATATTAATAACTGAAACCAGACAGGATAACTATCTACTCGACCAGCGGAAGTAACCCTACCTAGGTTCCTTCTCATACATTTCCAGTTGAAGTTTCACATGGACTCATCATGAAGTTACCCTACACATGCTCCTTCTCATACATTTCCAGATGATTTTCTACACAAACTCATCATGAAGTTACCCTACACAGGTTCCTTCTCATACATTTCCAGATGAAGTTCCATACGGACTCATCATGAAGTTACCCTACACAAGTTCCTTCTCATACATTTCCAGATGAAGTTTTACAGAGACTCATCATGAAGTTACCCTACACAGGTTCCTTCTCATACATTTCCAGATGAATTTCCACACGGACTCATCATGAAGTTACCCTACACACGTTCCTTCTCAAACATTTCCAGATGAAGTTTTACACTGACTCATCATGAAGCAGCCCTACACAGGCAACCAAAGACATCCTCTGGTTAGATTTATTTATTCCAATAAATGATAGGCCACCAAAGACCTCCTCTGATTAGATTTATTTCTTCCAGTTAGTGACAGGCAACCAAAGACCTCCTATGGTTAGATTCATTTCTTCCAGTTAATGACAGGCGACCAAAGACCTCCTCTGGTTAGATTTATTTCTTCCAGTTAATGACAGGAAACCAAAGACCTCCTCGGGTTAGATTCATTTCTTCCAGTTAATGACAAGCAACCAAAGACCTCCTCTGGTTAGATTTATTTCTTCCAGTTAATGATAGGAAACCAAAGACCTCCTCTGGTTAGATTCATTTCTTCCAGTTAATGACATGCGACCAAAGACCTCCTCTAGTTAGATTTATTTCTTCCAATTAATGGAAGCCGACCAAAGACCTCCTCTGGTTAGATTTATTTCTTCCAGTTAATGACAGGCGACCAAAGACCTCCTCTGGTTAGATTCATTTCTTCCAGTTAATAACAGGCGAATTAAAGTCCTTTTTTGTTTAGATTTAGTTCTTCCAAATTAAAAACAGACAAACAAGACATCTACTATTTCAGTATAAATCAACCTAAAGATTTATCCTGATACTTTCCCCAATCACGCTGGATGGCATCTATAAGCCCAGCTTCAACAAATTTCCATCATTTCTCTAAATGGGATCTTTAATCCCATTCCCTACACAGTCAACTGCCACATCCTCGAGTGCAAATTTCTGGGCACGCTAGTGTTCTATCATCTTCCAACTTTAAGTCACAAATGGCGGACTCGCCACTCTAACTCTTCAGGTTTAAGAAGATTGAACATGGGCAGCTGTTGTAACCCAAAATTTGCCCTCTCATTTCTCAAGAATTTTCTCACAAGATCTTCCATGACATCAAGTTTGCAGCACTGATACATCAATTTAGGCTTGGAATTGGCACAAGGGCAAAATGGTCAATTGCATGCTGAAAAGTCAAAATTTGACTTTTGGATCAAAATCAAGTTTCAAGAATCATATTTCATCAAGATATGTCAAAATATGAGATTTGTTTCATCAAGAAAATCAAAAGTCAAAATTACTTTGGAAAAGTCAAAATTCCAAATACTTAGAAATTTTCCTAAGTGTTTAGAAAAAAATGATAAACTCAGAACTTCTGGCCAGATTTTAACCATGATGCAAGTTGATTCTGGAAGAAATTCTAACACAAGAATTGTAGACCTCAATGAGATCTCAAACGTTGCAGAACATAACTCCTTCTAGAAATGCTGGGATTTCAAGTTATGAATCTTTGAAGGCACGTCCATGAAACTGAAACACTCAGCAAATTCTAGACACTTCTAAGACAGAGTTTGGTTAGAACTTCTGGGCCAGTTTTCACGAAGGTTCAACCAGAGTTTGCTAGAGTAATTCAAAGAAAGTCTACAAAGCATGTTACAAGCTTTTGAAAAGTTTGAGAACTCCTTTAGAACATGCTGGAGCAAGGAGATTTAAAGATAAGAAGTTGGATGTTTGTTCTAAGTTACACTGATGCTGAACTTCTGATCCAGATTAAGCTATGACACATAATCTCATATTGCAGGATTCTGTTTTGACAAATATCATCATCATTTAATGCTCACACCCACTTTTG
Source organism: Vicia faba (assembly GCA_948472305.1). Taxonomy (NCBI): domain Eukaryota; kingdom Viridiplantae; phylum Streptophyta; class Magnoliopsida; order Fabales; family Fabaceae; genus Vicia; species Vicia faba. The sequence continues at coordinate 589,729,007 of OX451736.1, read as the reverse complement.
AGTCTTTGTCCAAATGATTTCCCCACGTGTGGCATAGAAGTACCATTGTTGTCCTCGAAAAGCAAACTTTTATACAAGTTTATGTTGGGTCCATTGTGATACGGTGGCCATAACCGGGACTGTTTTTGAGGATTTACTGGTTTGCGTTTTGCGTTTGTGTTTGCAAAATGTCGCGGTAAGCAAGAGTCGCCACCGACTTTTATTTTATCCAACAAAGGAAAGGAAAAAAGCACAGAAAAATTCCTTTTTCGAGATATTTCTGAGTACGGGGGGGTAGATTATAGAAAGGGAAGGTATTAGCACCCTTTCTATCCGTAGTTATCTACGGGATCTTAGGTACTTGCTCATCATTTTCAAAATTGCTTCTTTGTGTTTGTGTGCTTTGAAAAGTTTTTGTTTTGACTTCGATTTAACTCTTGCTTCTGTCTTCAAGAGTGTAATGAAGTGTTTTTGAAAACTTTGTTTGAAAGGAGTATAAGTGTGAAAAGTTTGTTTTGTTTGAGCAAGTACTTAAGAGCTAATCTACCTACTCGAAAAAAGAATCGTTCTATGTTTATTTCCTTTAGACAATGTTATCCCACTATTAGTGAGTGGGTAGCACCGTCGTTGAAGTTTTGAGGGTCAATTCGAAAGGGACGTACGGTCATTAAAGAAACGTTAGGTCGTCTTAGTAATAACCCTAATGTCTTAGATCAATTATTCGAGGCAACAATATCCGAGGCAACAATTCCGAGGCAACTTTGATCTTTGGACAAAAGGACGACCACTAAATTTAACCCTTTGAAAATAAAGCGATAAATGAAAAGTAAAAGTCCTAATTAACTATTACAAACTTGTGAGCAGTTACAATAATAGGATAAAAATGAATAATAAAAGCGCGCACGAAAAATTAGATCGAGAGAATAATTAGGGTTTTGACCCTTTTAACTTAAAAAAGAAAAATTGTTTTTTTGTTGTTTTTTTTAATAAAAGAATTAGGTTTTAAATTTAAATATACAAATTAATTAATAATTAAATTAATTAGTAAAAATAATTACGTGGCCTATTTTTGGTTTTTTTGGTTATTTTTAAGAAAAAGAAAATGTAATTAAGTTTAGACAAAACCCTAAATTTCTAATTATTTTTAATTATTTACAAAAAAAAGAATTAAAGTTATCTAAATTAACAACCTAATTAAATTATTTAATTTTTTGTATAAAAAATAAAATCTAAACCTAATTTGTGAAAAGTATTTATTTTATGATTTTTTGATAAAAAGAAAATAATTGATTGGTTAGTAAAATAAAATAAATTAAATTAAATTAAATTAAATAAACGTAAAAAAGGAATAGAGAAAGAAGTTTGGGCCTGAGCAATTATGGGGGGTGCAAGAATCAGATTTCTGGGCCCAAAGTAAAACTGTCCACGTTGACTTGTTGAATTCTCTATGATGCATTGACCATGGCCTATTGTACTCCCTCATTGATGGCCTTTAGATTTGGCCATCTAGCCATCTGGCAGGCTGGATGATGAGGACGCATGATGGTCCTTAGGCTTGCAAGCGCGTTGGATTACCTGAAAGAAAAAAATATGAAATATTTGGGGGACCTAGGATTCGAACCCAGCTCCTGAAGCATTTTGCACATACCACACTACCATCTGCGCTGGCTATTTTGTTTGTATGTAATATAAACAATAATTATTATATAAAGAACACGCGAAATAATCAAATATTAGCGCGAATTTTCAAATGATACAATGGGAAGGCGCCACGCAGTCATCTTCTTCCCTTCTCCGTGGGTAAAAGATACAGGGACTTTTACCTACGGACGTATGTCCGTAGCTACAACCCTGGTTCATCTCAAAATCCTCCATGGGCACGATAAATGACTTCTAATGCCATGGTTGGATTCGTCTTGCCATTCTGAACATGATGGTACCTTTCATGAAAGCTAATTTTACCTGCAAACAAAAACCCAAAAACGGAACCCAAAAACCTAACAATGGCAGTTCTCAATTCAGTCTATGAAAACGAAATTGAGTATTATAGAAAGCTTGCAAATGTAATGGTGAACAAGAATATATGATTAGAATTTGATGAATGTGCAAGAATTATGCAAACAGAATTCAAGAAAAGGTGGGTGTCATGAATGTCTTACAGTGCGTTATAGGGCCTGGAAATGCTTGGTTTTGATTGGTTTTGCTTGCCTACAATCCCATGAAGCAAATGGAATGGTCAAAGATTCTTGAATTGGCCTGGAACAATGAAATCGTATTGGCACTTTTTTGGTGTTTTTTCAAGTTTTTTTCTTGATCATACGCCTCTTTCTCTAGCCTCCTTTGGTCTACACACGTTCTATATGTATTGAGGAATAAATTAGGGTTGAAAGAATGATCATAATCTTCCTCCATTATTAAATTTGATTGTGATTTGATACACTTGAAAATGACTAAAAGAAAGGCCAGTGATAATGAGATCCTTTAGGACCCGGTTACTATTACTAGGATAGGTTGAGCCAACTAAACTTCAAGAGGGTACATACCTATAAGACTCCATGCAAGCCTAAACCTAAGGACTTGTATTCTTTGTGTGTACATAACAATTTGCTTACTTGTACAAAATATCATAAACATCATAACATCATAAGCATTCTCACTAACCATTTCAAGGATTATTGGGATTTATCTTTGTTCTGTTTTGTAGGACATGGCTTCCATCCGCAGGAATACTATCCAAGTGAATCTCAAAAGAATTCCTTCTCAAATCAATGAATTAACATCGAGGGTCCCTGAGAATTCTCCATTTACCTAAAGACATGGTCGATTCCTAAACTTGATTACCTCAAGCACTAAGGAATCATCTCTATTGAAGAGGAAATTTTAATTTTAGGATCCTCGGTTGTCCGTTATTCTACTGAGGAGTCATCTCTGTTGAATTTTAGGAACTTCGGTCATCTGTTATTCTACTGAGGAATCATCTCTACTGAAGAGGAAAGTTGAATTTTAGGAGCTTCGGTCGTCCGTTATTCTACTGAGGAGTCATCTCTGTTGAATTTTAGGAACTTCAGTCGTCCGTTATTCTACTGAGGAATCATCTCTGTTGAATTTTAGGAACTTCGGTCGTCCGTTATTCTACTGAGGAATCATCTCTGTTGAATTTTAGGAACTTCGGTCGTCTGTTATTCTACTGAGGAATCATCTCTGTTGAATTTTAGGAACTTCGGTTGTCCGTTATTCTACCGAGGAATCATCTCTATTGAATTTTAAGAACTTCGGTCGTCCGTTATTCTACTGAGGAATCATCTCTATTAAAGAGGAAAGTTTAATTTTAGGAGCCTCGGTTGTCCGTTATTCTACTAAGGACTCATCTCTGTTGAATTTTAGGAACTTTGGTCGTCCGTTATTCTACCGAGGAATCATCTCTATTGAAGAGGAAAGTTGAATTTTAGGAGCTTCAGTCGTCCGTTATTCTACTGGGGTATCATCTCTGTTGAATTTTAGGAACTTCGGTCGTTCGTTATTCTACTGAGGAATCATCTGTGTTGAATTTTTGGAACTTCGGTCGTCTGTTATTCTACTGAGGAATCATCTTTGTTGAATTTTCGGAACTTCGATCGTCCGTTATTCTACTGAGGAATCATCTCTGTTGAATTTTAGGAACTTCGGTCGTCCGTTATTCTACTGAGGAATCATCTCTATTGAATTTTAGGAACTTCGATCGTCTGTTATTCTACTGAGGAATCATCTCTATTGAAGAGGAAAGTTGAATTTTAGGAGCCTCGGTTGTCCGTTATTCTACTGAGGAGTCGTCTCTGTTGAATTTTAGGAACTTCGGTCGTCCATTATTCTACTGAGGAATCATCTCTATTGAAGAGGAAAGTTGAATTTTAGGAGTTTCGATCGTCCGTTATTCTACTGAGGAGTCATCTCTGTAGAATTTTAGGAACTTCAGTAGTCCGTTATTCTACTGAGGAATCATCTCTATTGAAGAGGAAAGTTGAATTTTAGGAGCTTCGGTCGTTCGTTATTCTACTGAGGAATCATCTCTGTTGAATTTTAGGATTTTCGGTCCTCCGTTATTCTACTGACGAATCATCTCTACTGAAGAGGAAAGTTGAATTTTAGGAGCTTCGGTCGTCCGTTATTCTACTGAGGAATCATCTCTGTTGAATTTTAGGAACTTCGATCGTCCGTTATTCTACTGAGGAATCATATGTGTTGAATTTTTGGAACTTCGGTCGTCCGTTATTCTACTGAGGAATCATCTATGTTAAATTTTAGGAACTTCGATCGTCCGTTATTCTACTGAGGAATCATCTCTGTTGAATTTTAGGAACTTCGACTGTCCGTTATTCTACTGAGGAATCATCTCTATTGAATTTTAGGAACTTCGGTCGTCTGTTATTCTACTGAGGAATCATCTCTATTAATGAGGAAAGTTGAATTTTAGGAGCCTCGGTTGTTCGTTATTCTACTGAGGAGTTATCTCTGTTGAATTTTAGGAACTTCGGTCGTCTGTTATTCTACTGAGGAATCATCTCTATTGAAGAGGAAAGTTGAATTTTAGGAGCTTCGATCGTCCGTTATTCTACTGAGGAGTCATCTCTGTAGAATTTTAGGAACTTCAGTCGTCCGTTATTCTACTGAGGAATCATCTCTATTGAAGAGGAAAGTTGAACTTTAGGAGCTTCGGTCGTCCATTATTCTACAGAGGAATCATCTCTGTTGAATTTTAGGATTTTCGGTCGTCCGTTATTCTACTGAGGAATCATCTCTATTGAAGAGGAAATTTGAATTTTAGGAGCTTCGGTCGTCCGTTATTCTACTGAGGAATCATCTCTATTAAAGAGGAAAGTTGAGAATGAACTACTATCTGGTCATGGTCCAGGCTTCATAGTGATAAGACTGACTGCTATCTGGTCGTAATCCAGGCTTTACAGTGACTTACTGGGGATTAAACTATTATCCGGTCATACTCCAGGCTTCATAGTTTAAAGATAAGCCACTATCTAGTCGAATACAGGCTTCGCGGTGTTAGATACTATTATTCGGTCGTAATCCGGGCTTCACAATATGCTGTAGAGATCAAGATACCATCCGGTCGAATCCGGGCTTCATAGCTTGAATTTTATGAGAATTTGATTGTATCTTTCCTGTGAGGTAAAGGTTAGTTGTATGTAATGCATGATATGTATAAAGCAATGATGTTCTCAAAATAAATGAGATTGTGTTGTATGATGTTTATGCGTATGCCCTGATGTATGGATATGTAATGTTTTTATGATGCTCTCTAGCTGGGGAAAATAAATCCTGGATTGCTGCTGGAGAAAAGAGTTGAATTCTTCGTTTCCGCTGGGGATAGTGAATGAAGATGATTGTGAGAATAAACCCGCAGGAGAGGATAACTCCACTGGGGAATAAACTGCCGAGGAAATGTCTCTGTGGGGAGGATATATTCTGCTAGATGATCTGTTTATTTGGGAGAAATAAAATCAACTGGGGATGAATTATTGTTGCTGGTGATAACGAACCTTGTTGGGGATTGAGTTTTTGTTTGTGAAAGGAATGAACTCCGCTGGGGATGATTTTCTAGTTGCGACTTCACTGGGGATAATCTTTTAGACTCTACTGGGGACAATCCTCCAGACTCTACTGGGGATACTCCTCCAAACTCCATTGGGGATAATTTTCCAAACTCCACTGGGGATAATTTTTTAGTGCAGGCAATATATAAACTCTGCTTGGAGAGAATATTGCCGATTCATTCGCGGTTTCGAGCCTCAGTTGGGGAGAATTAACACCACTGTCTTTCTCTTATTCTGCGGGGAGTGAATGTACTTTTAATTGTTTTCTCCAACTAGGTCTATCCCTATACCTGGTGGACAGAGCAACTGTACGGTTTGGACATTTCTTGTTTGTCCCTGTTTCTGATATTACGAGTAATCGTCTTTTGTTTCGCATGTAAATATTTATGAGCAGCAATCAATGTCAAATGCATATATCAAAAATGAACATTGTACGTTCTTGCAAAACAAAACAGAAAAAGGAAAACAATTTGAAATTTCTTGGTGAAAATGACCTGTATTAACTTTGAAGTTTGGCCTATAAATAGGCGTTTTGTACAAGAGGCTGACGTCCTAGTAAGAGAACGCCACCGAATAATAGAATTTATACAGTTTGTGAAAAATAAAGAAAAACAGATATGTGAACAATCCCACTGGGTTCCAACTATGCTATTGCCTTTATGTCTTCGAGCATCTCATCACTTTGCTACTTGGTTGAAGGTAGATCTGATTGTTTGGCGCCGTATGAGCTTGATAGTCGATACCAAAGTCTGGTTGCAAGGTGATCCAATGAGACATAGTTTTACGCTTTGATCCCTAATTTTTCCTGGACCGCCTTTTCGGGTTTTCAATCCACTGGGATACCCTTTTTTGCCCAAGCCTCCTTTTCAGGTTTTCGACTTGCCGGGTGTACAATTTTTTTCATTTTCATCCCTCATTTTTGCCCGAACCCTTTTGGTCCGCCGGGAAGCCCTTATTTTTGCCTAGGCAAGTCAACCTAGCGGGTCTTTGATTAGGTGTAGTATTTTTTCACTATGTCTGCATTGACGGGGTAAGGAAGGTCGTCACCATCCATGTTGGTTAGAATCATAGCTCCTCCTGAGAAAATGTTCTTAACCATAAATGGCCCTTCATACGTAGGGGTCCATTTGCCCCTGGGATCACCTTGAGGTAGTATGATGCGTTTAATCACTAGATCCCCAACTTGATACTCTTGTCGTTTAACTTTCTTGTTAAATGCCTTGATCATCGGCTTTTGATATGTCTGACCATGACAGATAGCAGTAAGTCTCTTTTCATCGATTAAGTTCAGTTGATCAAGCCGGGTCTGGATCCAATCGTCTTTGCTCAAACCTGCATCTTTCATAATCCGAAGAGAGGGTATCTGAACTTTAATGGGCAAGACTTCCTCCATGCCATATACCAAGGAATAGGGTGTTGCCCCTGTTGACATTCGCGCTGAGGTACGATACCCATGAAGAGCAAATGGTAACATCTCGTGCCAATATTTGTATGTCACTGTCATCTTCTGCACAATCTTCTTGATGTTTTTATTATCCGCTTCCACAACCCCATTCATCTTCGGCCGGTAGGGAGAAGAGTTGTGATGCTGTATCTTGAAATGTTTGCAGAGCTCAGTGATCATCGTATTGTTGAGATTCATACCATTGTCCATAATGATCCTCTCTGGTACACCGTATCGACATATCAGATTGTGTCGGATGAACCGTGCCACGACGTTCTTGGTTACAGTAGCAAAAGAAATTGCTTCAACCCACTTTGTAAAGTAATCAATAGCTACCAGGATGAAACAATGCCCATTAGACGCAGTAGGTCTGATCTCGCCGATCATATCGATACCCCACATTGCAAAGGGCCACGGAGCTGTCAAAACATTCAGAGGAACTGGAGGTATATGCACCTTATCAGCATAGACTTGGCACTTATGACAGGTCCGAGAATGCTGATAACAGTCGGCTTCCATAGTAGACCAATAATATCCTGCCCGTAGGATTTTCTTCGCCATGGTGTGTCCACTAGAATGAGTCCTGAAAGTACCTTCATGTAACTCAGCCATGGTCCTTTCTGCTTCGTTCTTATCCATACAACGCAGTAGGGTTGAATCATGGTTACGCTTGTAAAGGATACCATTAGTGATGAAGAACTTCACCGCGAACCTCCTCAGAAACTTCTTATCATTAACAGATGCACCCTCGGGGTACTCTTGAGCCTCAAGATACCTCTTTACCTCGTGAAACCAGGGTTTATCCGCCACCTCTTCAGTCTCAATGTCACAGCAATGTGCAGGTTCGTCCAACCTCACAATGGTAATCTGGGGAGCCTCATTGTCCCACCTAACCTTGAACATAGAAGACATGGTAGCTAGCGCGTCCGCTAACTGATTCTCATCTCTTGGGAAGTGTTCAAAGGTTATCTCCTCGAAGTGTGGAAGCAACGTCATTACATACTCCTTGTAAGGAATAAGATTTGGGTGCTTCGTACCCCACTCGCCTTTGATGTGACTGATCACGAGAGCGGAATCTCCGAACACACTCAAGAACTTGATCCTTAGGTCAATAGCTGCTCGAAGGCCCATGATGCACGCTTCATACTCCGCCATGTTGTTAGTGTAGTTAAAACATAGTCGGGCGGTGAATGGAGTATGACAGCCTTTAGGAGATATAATCACGGCGCCATTGCCATTACCCAAAGTGTTTGAAGCTCCATCAAAGTACATAGACCATCAGGATCCCTCCTCAGGTCCTTCATCCGGTCCACGTGTCTCACAGTAAGTTACCAACATGATGCTCTCATCCAGGAATTCGAAATTCATAGACTGGTAATCATCCACTGCCTGATGCACCAAATGATCTGCCAACACACTTCCCTTGATTTCTTTTTGGGTTGTGTATTGGATGTCATACTCAGTCAAGATCATCTGTCATCTTGTTATTCTTCCGGACAAGCCAGGCTTTTCGAAGATATACTTGATTGGATCCATCTTTGATATCAATAGATTAGTGTGAGTCAGCATATATTGTCTCAGCTAGCAAGCAACCCATGCCAAAGTGCAACAAGTTTTCTCAAGCAGTGAGTATCGGGTCTCACAGTCGGTAAACCTTTTGCTAAGGTAGTAAATAGCATGCTCTTTTCGGCCAGACTCGTCATGCTGCCCCAACATGCACCCCATTGAATTGTCGAGTACTGTCAAGTATAAAATCAAAGGTCTCCCTTCAACTGGAGGCATCAGAATAGGTGGATCTTGGAGATATTCCTTGATCCTTTCGAAAGCGGCCTGACACTCATCATTCCACTTTACCACTTGATCTTTCTTCAGCAGCTTGAAGATTGGTTCACAAGTAGCGGTCAAATGTGAAATGAATCGGGCAATGTAATTCAGACGTCCCAAAAAGCCTCTGACTTCTTTTTCAGTTCGGGGAGTGGGCATTTCCTGTATAGCCTTCACCTTTGCAGGATCCACTTGAATACCTTTATCACTAACGACGAATCCCAATAGTTTACCAGATCTTACCTCGAAGGTGCACTTGTTTAGGTTTAACCTCAGCTTGTACAACTTCAACCTGTCAAATAGCTTCTGAAGATGGTCAAGATGTTCTTCCTCAGTTTGGGACCTTGCAATCATGCCGTCAACGTACACCTCAATCTCATGATGAATCATGTCATGGAACAAAGCGACCATGGCGCGTTGATACGTTGCCCCAGCATTCTTCAACCCGAAAGGCATGACTTTGTAGAAAAAGGTACCCCATTGAGTAACGAACGTCGTCTTCTCCATTTCTTTGGGAGCCATTTTAATCTGATTGTAACCGGAGAAACCATCCATAAAGGAGAAGACCTTATACTGCGCGGTGTTGTCAACCAGAACGTCGATATGAGGCAGAGGGAAATCATCCTTGGGGATTACCCTGTTCAGATCCCTATAGTCCACACACATACGAACCTTACCATCCTTCTTCGGCACCGGAACTACGTTGGCAACCCACTGCGGGTAAGAGGTAACTACTAGAAAACCGGCATCAAACTGTTTCATAACCTCAGCCTTGATTTTCTCAGACATCTCTGGGCGCATACGACGAACCTTCTGTTTCACTGGAGGACAATATTCTTTGCTTAGCAAGCGGTGCACCACAATATCAGTATCCAACCCAGGAATGTCTTCATAAGACTAGGCAAAGATCTCAACATAGTCACGCAGCATCTGAATCAACCGTTGCTTGACATTAGACTCCAGATTTGCACCGATCTTGACCTCTTTCTTGTCTTTCTCTATACCCAGACTTACTGATTCCACTGGCTCTTCATGGGGCTGTATGGCCCTCTCTTCCTGAAGTAACAATCAACCAAGTTCCCCGGGCACCTCACAATCATCCTCACCTTCGTCCTCGGCTTGGTTGATCGGACTTTCGAAGTTATAACTGGCAGTAGCAGAGTCGTTATCAATGGGATCTAGAGTGGATGTGGACCTGTATTATGATATGTGAGTGTGTGTAAGACAATAGCTGTTTTGATAAAGTGCAAAAAAAGAAAAACAAGGAGCGCAAAAATTTGTAATGCAAGAAAAACGTCCAATGCTTTATTGATGATATATGGAAATGACAAATATTAAGCCCTCAAACAAAGCCGCGGTGTCTCGGGCAAGGCACCGAGCCGTAAAGTTTCAAATTTTTTGTTACATATTCCAAAACAAAAGTCTATTAATGTGTAATAAAAGAAATGGGCACGAAGTCCTTTGTCGTCCAGTTGCTCAATCCACCGTCGGTAGTCGGGTAAATCCAGCTGTCGAACTCAGAATCTTCGTCATCATCTTCAATTGCATTCACTTCCGGATTACTGATACGCAGGGGAGTTCTTCCAATCCGCGCGCGCTGAACAGCCCTTTGAGCTTCTGCAGTAAAACCCAAACCAAACTTGTCAGTCTTGTGTGCAAAGTCAGGGAGTTGGCCCCAATTTGCACACCCACCTTTTTCAATAACAGCCCGGGCATCCTTGAGGGAAGCCATCTTCATTGGAGGATCTTCAGCCACAGTTTTAGTCGACGCCAGAGTTTGGGGGACTTCTTCAAAGTTCTGGCACTGGGTCTCAATGAACTCCCCATCCATCTCTACATACCGAAAAGAGTTAAGGTGGCTCACCATGTACTTCTCTTCTCCTCGTCCTGTAACAATTTTCCCCTTTACTGGATATTTCAACATCTGATGGAGCGTGGAAGTCACTGCCCCAGCCTTATGAATCCATGGGCGACCCAGCAAACAAGAGTAAGATGGTCGGATGTCCATCACATAGAATATAGATGCGAAAGTCTGGAAACCAACCTTAACAGGGACATCCACCTCTCCATGTACCATCCTTTTGGACCCATCAAAGGCCCTAACCACAATATTACTTGGCTTCAGAACCAACCCTTCATAATCCAACCGGTCTAATGCTTTCTTGGGTAAAACATTTAACGAGGACCCAATATCCACCAGCACGTGGGCCAGAGTAGTGCCCCTGCACTCGATCGAGACGTGCAAAGCATCATTGTGATTCTTTCCTTTGGCAGTCAGATCTGCGTCGGAGAAACCCAACCCGTTGTCAGCGGTCAAACTAGCCACACAGTCTTTGAATTGATCCGCAGATGTTTCTTGCGGCACATGCGCAGTTTTAAGGAAAGCAATTAATGACTTAGCATGGGCTTCTGAGCACAACAATAAAGATATCATAGAGATCTTCGACGGGGTTTGGCCCAGCTGTTCGACTACATTGTAGTCGTTTTTCTTGATGATCTTCAAAATTTCCTATATCTCCTGTCTAGAGGTCTCAACAATAATCTTCTTCGGTGCCTCCGTCCGAGCAGGCTCACCGGTGATATCTTTGCTCCGAGCGTCGAATGACCCGGCGACGGGGGTAATGATTGGAACATGAACAGGGACAGTAGCAGATGTACTGGCAGGTGAAATAGCAACAGGTTTTTGAATAGTTGGTGGTGAAATCTCAGGAGAGAAAAGTCTTCCGCTTCAGGTTACCTTGCTAGACCCAATAATATTGCTGACGTAAGTATCAGCCTCTTTAACCTTCAAGTCTTGTTTAATCCCATGATAATACACATCGACCCCATAGTGCCACGGGACAGCCTTATCCAAAGTGTACGAGATAGGTCTAGGGATAGTAATGATCAATGGAGAAATTCTCGGAACAGATGTAATCCTAACAGGATTTCTCGAGGAAGCCTTGGAAGAATTGGCGGAAATGGTTATTATGGAAACATCTTCAACAGGAATCAATGGAACCAAAGTTTTCTCGAACAAGATTTCTTTACTATCCATCAGGCGCTGAACACCTGATTTCAGTAAATGGAAACCAGTAGGCATGATGGAACATAGGTGGCAACCTTCACCATAACCCGGAAATAAACCGACTGATAATAAGTTCTTCTTTACTGTCATCAACGGAGTAGAAACGTCTTCCATAGAGGTCACAAATGAATCATCGTCCACAACATTTACTCCATGCTTGGGCATAGGAGCAGTCATGACATTAGGCTTTTCCGCCGCGTCAAATTCAATCTCTTTAGCTTCAATCAAATCTTGTACCTTATTCCTCAAGGCCCAGCAGTTGTTCGTATCCTGCCCTGGGCTATCGGAGTGATAAGCACAGCGGGCGTTTGGATTATACAGAGGTGATGTGGTACTGGGGTTCTTCGGAGCTTCCCTCAGAGTTACTAGGTTAGTCTTCAATAGTTGCAGAAAAATTTGAGATAAAGTCATACTAAGCCGAGTATACTATCTCTGCGGACTCTCTACTCTTTGCTAAGTGTTACATTGTGGGGCAACAACAGGTCTTGATATTACTACCGCATTAACTGCTTGGCGGCGTTCAGGTCGGTTTTGGCTCCTCGAGCTGTAAACTGCACTAGATTCCTTCTTGAAAGGCTTCTTCTCTGTACTTGACGAAGCACCTTTCTGTATCTTGCCACTTCTGATACCAGCTTCAACTCTCTCCCCAGTCATAATCAATTCAGTGAACCCAGACGATGAACTACCAATCAAATGATTGAAGTACGGACCAGACAAAGTCCCAAGAAACATATCCACCAACTCCCTATCATACAGAGGGGGTTGTACTCTTCCAGCAATATCTCTCCACTTCTGAGCGTAGTCCTTAAAACCTCTGCTCGCACCCATAGACATACCCTGAAGTTGAGTACGCGTGGGAGCAAGGTTGGCATTATACTGGTATTGCTTGTAAAAAGAAGCAGCAAGGTCCTCCCAGTTGCGGACATTAGCTCCTTCCAATTGATAGAACCATTCAAGTTGAGTCCCTGACAGACTATCTTGAAATAAATGAACCCACATGTTCCTATCAGTAGTATAGGGTTGAATATTTCTGACACACGAGCGGAGGTGTAACTTTGGGCAAGAGACCCCGTCATACTTAGCAAAGACAGGAGCTTTAAAATTGTGAGGGATTACCACCCCAGATGCCAAACCCAAATCTCCGAAGTCCATCCCAGGTATCTTCTGGATCTCCATTGCGCTCAACCAGTCTTCGAGTCGCTTATACCTATCCTCGGCAGGAGGATACTGGTCTTCATTAAAATCAGTGTCATTGTCAGACACAATGGGGCTAGGACCCTTTCCTTCCTCTTGATTCACTCCCCCTCTAGATGAATGGGACAAATCAGCTTCATGTCGCAAATTGTTCCCGAATCTGTGACCCATATTTAGCAGAACCACCCTCTTCTTCTTCTTCTTCTTCTTCTTGTTCTTGTCCTTCAAGATGAGAGTCTTCAAATCTTGCTGCCCTTTGGCCAGGTTCAGGAACATCTCTTGGAACTGAGCATTCTGAGCTTGAAGAGCCTTAATAGCTTGATCAGTAGGTGTTTCAGAAGACATGATTGCTGAAATAAACAGCGAAGAATATGAGAAACCTGTAATGGTACCTGTAATGAGGTGCATGGGAATGGAATGCGTATGAAATGATTTCAAAGACTCAGGGAGATTCAAATTTGTAAACCAAAATAAAACACAATTTATTAGATTATAACTTGTAACAAATGTTTAACAAATGCCTTTAAGGCGTTACAAAAGAAATACTGAAAAGCAAATCTAAACTAGAAACAATAAAAGACATCAGAAATCCCATGGTCGTTTTCCTTTCATGCTGACATAATCGTTGATTGGCCTCTCATTCTCCAGCTGCCTTGTAAGCTTCAGGATCTTCCGTTCCTGCTCATGATACTTCTCTCTGTAGGTATCCCTTTCTTCCTTTAATTGGATCCAAGATCTATTCAATGCCCCCAGATCAATAGGCATATAGGGATGTAGGATAGTATAAGGAACACATTCTTTATCAGTGTGCTCTATGATCACCGAAAAAATAGCTTCATATGGAATCCCCAGCTTTTGAGCACGGGCTCGAACCCACTGGAGATATGGTTGCATAGGGAGAGAAGTCTTCATTCCTAGCTCATGTGGATCAGACCTATTAACCCTGTCCCAGGCTCGTATAAACATGCGGCGATGTCCCTCAACATCCCCCTTATAGTCAAAGACAATTCCTGTAAGTAGCAGCTCATGAGGATCGTCCCTTCGAGCTTGTCCAAACTGTCGTAAGGCCAAACAAGGATTATAGGTTATACCTCCTCTAATTCCAAGCAAAGGAACATTAGGGTATTCCCCACATCGATCAATGACAGCTACTCTTTCCATATCTTTAGAACTCCAAAGGATGTCCGTATGAGCAAGGGACATGATTATGTAAGCCCAACCTACGCCTTCCTCATTCTTCAATACAAATTTGGGGAGGTGCGAAATAAACCACCTCACCAGCAGCGGTGTACAACACATGAGGGTTCCCCTTCTCCGCACAGTACGGGTATAGAGAGCATGTAGAATATCACCTAGAAGAGTAGGCACTAGGTTACGAGACATGAAGATCTTGACTGCGTTCACATCGACGAAAGAATCTGGATTCGGGAACAGAACCAAGCCATAGATGAGGAGAGCCAGGATGTCTTCAAATGCTTGAAAGTCTAAACTATCCCAGAACTGTTGAGCATGATCGATCAAAAACTTAGCCAAGAAACCTTTAACCCCGCTCCGAGTCTCCTAGTTAGATACTACATCAACCATTTTTAGATGTAGGGCTGAAGCAATATCCTCTAGCCTAGGAGCTATCTCCAAACCTGTAAAAGGTGTCTACTCTAGAATAGATATACCCAGTAAGTCATAAAACTCCTCAAAAGTAGGGACTAACTGATAGTTCGTGAAGGTGAAACAGTGGTGCAACATGTCAAAGAACTGGAACAACACGCTCATCATTTGCTCATCCAACTTTGAAGCGACCAGGTTAAGGAGATGACCATGTCTTCTAACAAAGGAAGAAGTATCAGGAACTTTTGAAACTAACTCTCTAAGCTGAGTAGGTATCTGCACGAAGTTGACTCGAATGGTATTTCTGCGCATAGAAGCCATGATCTGCAAAACAGAACAAAGATGAATCCCCTCGGTCTTTAAAATGGTTACTCTAATGAAATATGCATGCGATGTCATGATGCATGATGTCATGATAAAAACACACCACAATTATCAGAGATAGCAAACATGGTAAGGGAAAACAAGTCACACAATAACCCTTAAATTTCAGGCTGGCATGGAGTTTAGGTACTACCCTCTTGCAGTTTAGTTGGTTCAACCTGTTCTAATAATAGTAACCGGGTTCTAGAGGTTCTCAATATCACTGACCATCCTCCATCGATCATAATTCGAGTCACGTAATCTTTTCTTGTGGCCAGAACCATCTCGAGAGTATGGTCTCAATGAGTGTAGCATCAAGCTACTTTCTATAGCCAAGTTGGTCAATTATAGGTTCTAAGGTCAGTTGATGCTTAATGACCCATATAGCAGCCCCATACTCTCCTTGTTGCTCCACAAGGGATATCGGTACCAACTAATGTGCCACATCAACGTAGCTACTACTTCAACCGTATCGGTCTACGCTGTACAGTTCCCTCACAGTCTATTTCTACTTAACTAAAAGATGTCCCCCAGATCCGGGTTAGGATCTATAGTAACTCCGATACAATACCCACAAAAATAAAGCAATCAAATCAAACAATAGAAAACATTATGATGAACTAATCCTAAGGTACACCCCACTTATAACTCCCCAGCAGAGTCGCCTGTTCTGTGATATGGTGGCCAGAACCAGGATTGTTTTTTAGGATTTGCTGGTTTGCATTTTGCGTTTGTGTTTGCAAAATGTGGCGGTAAGCAAGAGTCGCCACCGACTTTTATTTTATCCAACAAAGGAAAGGAAAAAAGCACATAAAAATTCCTTTTACGAGATATTTCTGAGTACGGGGGGTAGATTATAGAAAGGGAAGATATTAGCACCCTTTCTATCCGTAGTTATCTACGAGCTCTTAGGTACTTGCTCATCATTTTCAAAATTGCTTCTTTGTGTTTGTGTGTTTTGAAAACTTTTTGTTTTGACTTCGATTTAACTCTTGCTTCTGTCTTCAAGAGTGTAATGAAGTGTTTTTGAAAACTTTGTTTGAAAGGAGTGTAAGTGTGAAAAGTTTGTTTTGTTTGAGCAAGTACTTAAGAGCTAATCTACCTACTCGAAAAAAGAATCGTTCTATGTTCGTTTCCTTTAGGCAATGCTATCCCACTATTAGTGAGTGGGTAGCACCGTCGTTGGAGTTTTGAGGGTCAATTCGAAAGGGACGTACGGTCACTAAAGGAACGTTAGGACGTCTTAGTAATAACCCTAATGTCTTAGATCAATTATTCGAGGCAACAATATCCTAGGCAACAATTCCGAGGCAACTTTGATCTTTGGGCAAAAGGACGACCACTAAAGCATCCTATACTCAATGACCGTTTGCCGAAGGCAACTAAGTGGAATTATACCCTAGGAGTGCGCATGTGCGAGTGATTCAATTTCAGATTATTTATCTTTGCACATTTTAGGGTTATCTAACCGTTTTAAAACTTTACATACATTCTTGTCATGCATCCCTATATCATACATCTAACAGTTAAATATTTGCAGAACTTAAAGTGCGGAAATTAAACTACGCTATTACAAGGCTTCAGGTATTTACATAGCCAAAAACAAACCCTTTGAAAATAAAGCGATAAATGAAAAGTAAAAGTCCTAATTAACTATTACAAACTTGTGAGCAGTTACAATAATAGGATAAAAATAAATAATAAAAGCGCGCACGAAAAATTAGATCGAGAGAATAATTAGGGTTTTGACCCTTTTAACTTAAAAAAGAAAAATTGTTTTTTTTTTATTTTAAGAAAAGAATTAGGTTTTAAATTTAAATATACAAATTAAAAATTAAATTAATTAGTAAAAATAATTACATGGCCTATTTTTGGTTTTTTTGGTTATTTTTAAGAAAAACAATGTAATTAGGTTTAGACAAAACCCTAATTTTCTAATTATTTTTAATTATTTACAAAAAAAAGAATTAAAGTTATCTAAATTAACAACCTAATTAAATTATTTAATTTTTTGTATAAAAAATAAAATCTAAACCTAATTTGTGAAAAGTATTATTTTTATGATTTTTTGATAAAAAGAAAATAATTGATTGGTTAGTAAAATAAAATAAATAAATTAAATTAAATTAAATAAACGTAAAAAAGGAATAGAGAAAGAAGTTTGGGCCTGAGCAATTATGGGGGGTGCAAGAATCAGATTTCTGGGCCCAAAGTAAAACTGTCCACGTTGACTTGTTGAATTCTCTATGATGCATTGACCATGGCCTATTGTACTCCCTCATTGATGGCCTTTAGATTTGGCCATCTGGCCATCTGGCAGGCTGGATGATGAGGACGCATGATGGTCCTTAGGCTTGCAAGCGCGCTGGATTACCTGAAAGAAAAAAATATGAAATATTTGGGGGACCTGGGATTCGAACCCAGGTCCTGAAGCGTTTTGCACATACCACACTACCATCTGCGCTGGCTGTTTTGTTTGTATGTAATATAAACAATAATTATTATATAAAGAACAAGCGAAATAATCAAATATTAGCGCGAATTTTCAAATAATCCAATGGGAAGGCACCACGCAGTCATCTTCTTCCCTTCTTTGTGGGTAAAAGATATAGGGACTTTTACCTACGGATGTATGTCCGTAGCTACAACCCTGGTTCATCTCAAAATCCTCCATGGGCACGATAAATGACTTCTAATGCCATGGTTGGATTCGTCTTACCATTCTGAACATGATGGTACCTTTCATGAAGGCTAATTTTACCTACAAACAAAAACCCTAAAACGGAACCCAAAAACCTAACAATGGTAGTTCTCGATTCAGTCTATGAAAACGCAATTGAGTATTATAGAAAGCTTGCAAATGTAATGGTAAATAAGAATATATGATTAGAATTTGATGAATGTGCAAGAATTATGCAAACATAATTCAAGAAAAGGTGGGTGTCATGAATGTCTTACAGTGCGTTATAGGGCCTTGAAATGCTTGGTTTTGATTGGTTTTGCTTGCCTACAATCCCAGGAAGTAAATGGAATGGTCAAAGATTCTTGAATTGGCTTGGAACAATGAAATCGTATTGGCACTTTTTTGGTGTTTTTCATGTTTTGTTCTTGATCATACGCCTCTTTCTCTAGCCTACTTTGGTCTGCACACGTTCTATATGTATTGAGGAATACATTAGGGTTGAAAGAATGATCATAATCTTCCTCCATTATTGAATTTGATTGTGATTTGATACACTTGAAAAACATTCCAAAAATAGTCCAAATCCAATATTTTTGTGCACCTCATGCCTTTACACGAATTTGAATACTTGCCAACTGGATTTGAGACCTGAAACAAGTACAAAATCTTGAGTTTTCAATGCTTTAGATTTTTCCATGATTTATTTTGATTAAAATTGATTTAATTCAAATAAAAAACAAAGTAAATAATAAAAACAAGATAATAACAAGTGGAAAAGGCTAGGGCTCGTGTACCATGTTGCCAACTCAAAACAAGTGAAAAAGATTGGGCCCATTTGGCAAAATTTGAAGTTTTAGGCATAATTGACTTTTGGCAATTTTGCAAAAAAGGTCAACTTCATCAATGCATAACATCCTCAATTTTGACTCTTTGAAGGTGTTCTTGGACTTTTTAGAAATCTTAAGATGTCCTCTAAGCAACCCTTTTGGTCTCATCTCAATTTGATGTGCCATGCTCATGTATGAAGCTTTGACAAAAAAGGTGTTTTTGTTGACTTTTCAAAATGACCTATAATGTCCAAATTCATAACTTCTTGTGAGTGCATATTTTGAGCTTGGGAGCTGAAGATAGATTGTAGGGAATGGAATCCTCTTCAGAATGAGATTTGGATGGGTCATTTCTCATAAAGTATGAGAAAGTTATGCTTTGTCAAAGTTGAGTTGACTTTTCATACAAAACCCTAATTTAGCCACTTTTGATTCTTGATGAATTATGAGAAATCCTTGATGAATCATGATCAACCCTTGATCAAATGATGAAATATACTTCAAAATGACGATGTTGACCAAAAATCTTGAAGTTTGACTGTATGTGGGCCACAGTTCACTATTGCCCTAACATAGTCAATTTTTGGACCTTTGAGCAATTGACTGAGAAAATTTCCTCTGCAAGGCTTGAAACTTGACATGGATTATCTTGAGAACATATTAGGACATTGGTGAGCATTTGGGATCCCTTGGACTCAAGTATCTTGATGTAATATGAAACCCTAATTTGAGGTAGACTGCCTTAGGAGGGAGCTTGTCTGGTCAACCCTTGGACTTCCTTGAGCAACTTGAGTATCTTTCTTGAAATGTTTTTTGAGAAATATGGGAGGGAAAATTTTGGGGTACAACAGCTGCCCCTGTTCAATCTTCTTAAACCTGAGGACGTAGATTGACTTTCGTGCCTTTCGTGATCCGAAGGTGGAAGATGATTGAACACTAGAGTGCCCAGAAATTTGCAC
This sequence comes from Vicia faba, assembly GCA_948472305.1. NCBI lineage: Eukaryota > Viridiplantae > Streptophyta > Magnoliopsida > Fabales > Fabaceae > Vicia > Vicia faba. The sequence continues at coordinate 589,709,477 of OX451736.1, read as the reverse complement.
TCGCATGAAGTGGTGTCCGTCTTGCCATATAGGGAATGGGCTTATAGATGCCATTTGGAAATTGCTGACGGGGGATGGGCTTAAAGATGCCATCTGAAGGAGTGTTGATCGCATAAGAGATTCCTTAGCGAGAGCTTGTACACCTGTTGTTGAGGAAGATTATGACGGGGAATGCTGATCTCTGTCTCGAGAGAAAATAGAATTTTAGGGGCTTCAGTCGTCCGTTATTCTACTGGGGTATCATCTCTGTTGAATTTTAGGAACTTCGGTCGTCCGTTATTCTACTGAGGAATCATCTCTGTTGAATTTTAGGAACTTCGGTCGTCCGTTATTCTACTGAGGAATCATCTCTGTTGAATTTTAGGAACTTCGGTCATCATTTATTCTACTGAGGAATCATCTCTGTTGAATTTTAGGAACTTCCGTCGTCCGTTATTCTACTGAGGAATCATCTCTGTTGAATTTTAGGAACTTCGGTCGTCCGTTATTCTACCGAGGAATCATCTCTATTGAAGAGGAAAGTTGAATTTTAGGAGCCTCGGTTGTCCGTTATTCTACTGAGGAGTCATCTCTGTTGAATTTTATGAACTTCGATCGTCCGTTATTCTACTGAGGAATCATCTCTATTGAAGAGGAAAGTTGAATTTTAGGAGCTTCGGTCGTCCTTTATTCTACTGAGGAGTCATCTCTGTTGAATTTTAGGAACTTCGGTCGTCCGTTATTCTACTGAGGAATCATCTCTATTAAAGAGGAAAGTTGAATTTTAGGAGCTTTGGTCGTCCGTTATTCTAATGAGGAATCATCTCTGTTGAATTTTAGGAACTTAGGTCGTCAGTTATTCTACTGAAGAATCATCTCTATTGAACTTAGGTCGTAATCCAGGCTTTACAGTGACTTACTGGGGATTAAACTATTATCCGGTCGTACTCCAGGCTTCATAGTTTAAAGATAAGCCACTATCTGGTCGAATCCAGGCTTCGCGGTGTTTGATACTGTTATCCGGTCATAATCCGGGCTTCACAATATGCTATAGAGATCAAGATACCATCCGGTCGAATCTGGGCTTCATAGCTTGAATTTTGTGAGAATTTGATTGTATCTTTCCTGAAAGGTAAAGGTTAGTTGTATGTAATGCATGATATGTATCAAGCAATGATGTTCTCAAAATAAATGAGATTGTGTTGTATGATGTTTATGCGTATGCCCTAATGTATGGATATGTAATGTTTTTATGATGCTCTCTAGCTGGGGAAAATAAATCCTGGATTGTTGCTGGAGAAAAGAGTTGAATTCTTCGTTTCCGCTGGGGATAGTGAATGAAGATGATTGTGAGAATAAACCTGCAGGAGAGGATAACTCCGTTGGGGAATAAAATGCTGAGGAAATGACTCTGGGGAGGATATATTCTGCTAGAGGGTCTATTGATTTGGGAGAAATAAACTCAACTGGGGATGAATTACTGTTGCTGGTGATAAGAACACTATTGGGGATTGAGATTTTGTTTGTGAAAGGAATGAACTTCATTGGGGATGATTTTCCAGTTGCGACTTCACTGGGGATAATCTTTTAGACTCTATTGGGGACAATCCTCCAGACTCTACTGGGGATACTCCTCCAAACTCCACTGGGGATAATTTTCCAAACTCCATTGGGGATAATTTTTTAGTGCAGGCAATAGATAAACTCTGCTTGGGGAGAATATTGCTGATTCATTCACGGTTGCGAGCCTCAGCTGGGGAGAATTAACACCATTGTCTTTCTCTTACTCCGCGGGGAGTGAATGTACTTTTAATTATTTTCTCCAACTAGGTCTATCCCTATACCTGGTGGACAGAGCAACTGTACGGTTTGGACATTTCTTGTTTTCCCATGTTTCTGATATTACGAGTAATCGTCTTTTGTTTCGCATGTAAATATTTATGAGCAGCAATCAATGTCAAATGCATATATCAAAAATGAACATTGGACGTTCTTACAAAACAAAACAAAAAAAGGAAAACAATTTGAAATTTCTTGGTGAAAATGAATTGTATTAACTTTGAAGTTTGGCCTGTAAATAGGCGTTTTGTACAAGAGGTTGACGTCCTAGATCTGATTGTTTGGCATCGTCCGAGCTTGATAGTCGATACCGAAGTCTGGTTGTAAGGTGATCCAATGAGACATAGTGTTACGCTTTGATCCCTAATTTTTCCTGGACTGCTCTTTCGGGTTTTCAATCCACCGGGATACCCTTTTTTTCCCAAGCCGCCTTTTCAGGTTTTCGACTTGCTGGGTGTACATTTTTTTTAATTTTCATCCCTTATTTTTTCCCGAACCCTTTTGGTCCGCCAGGAAGCCCTTATTTTTGCCTAGGTCAGTCAACCTAGCGGGTCTTTGATTAGGCGTAGTATTTTTTCACTATGTCTGCATTGACGGGGTAAGGAAGGTCGTCACCATCCATGGTGGTTAGAATCATAGCTCCTCCTGATAAAATGTTCTTAACCATAAATGGCCCTTCGTACGTAGGGGTCCATTTTCCCTTGGGATCACCTTGAGGTAGTATTATGCGTTTGATCACCAGATCCCCAACTTGATACTCTTGTCGTTTAACTTTCTTGTTAAATGCCTTGATCATCCGCTTTTGATACGTCTGACCATGACAGATAGCAGTAAGTCTCTTTTCATCGATTAAGTTCACCTGATCAAGCCGGGTCTGAATCCAATCGTCTTTGCTCAAACCTGCATCTTTCATAATCCGAAGAGAGGGTATCTGAACTTCAATGGGTAAGACTGCCTCCATGCCATATACCAAGGAATATGGTGTTGCCCCTGTTGACGTTTGCGCTGAGGTACGGTACCCATGAAGAGCAAATGGTAACATCTCATGCCAATCTTTGTATGTTACTGTCATCTTTTGCACAATCTTCTTGATGTTTTTATTAGCCGCTTCCACAGCCCCATTCATCTTCGGACGGTAGGGAGAAGAGTTGTGATGTTGTATCTTGAAATATTTGCAGAGCTCAGTGATCATCGTATTGTTGAGATTCGTACCATTGTCCATAATGATCCTCTCTGGTACACCGTATCGACAAATTAGATTTTGTCGGATGAACCGTGCCACGAAGTTCTTGGTTACAATAGCAAAGGAAGCTGCTTCAACCCACTTTGTAAAGTAATCAATAGCTACCAGGATGAAACGATGCCCGTTAGACGCATTAGGTCTGATCTCGCCGATCATATCGATACCCCACATTGCAAAGGGCCACGGAGCTGTCAAAACATTCAGAGGAACTAGAGGTATATGCACCTTATCAGTATAGACTTGGCACTTATGACAGTTCCGAGAATGCTGATAACAATCGACTTCCATAGTAGACCAATAATATCCTGCCTGTAGGATTTTCTTCTCCATGGTGTGTCCACTGGAATGAGTCCCGAAAGTACCTTCATGTAACTCGGCAATGATCCTTTCTGCCTCGTTCTTATCCATACAACGCAGTAGGGTTGAATAACGGTTACGCTTGTAAAGGATACCATTACTGATGAAGAACTTCGCCGCGAACCTCCTCAGAAACTTATAATCATTACCAAATGCACCCTCAAGGTACTCTTGAGCCTCAATATACCTCTTTACCTCGTGAAACCAGGGTTTATCCGCCACCTCTTCAGTCTCAATGTCGCACCAATGTGCAGGTTCATCCAACCTCTCAATGGTAATCTGGGGAGCCTCATTGTCCCACCTAACCTTGAACATAGAAGACATGGTAGCTAGCGCGTCCGCTAACTGATTCTCCTCCCTTGTGAAGTGTTCAAAGGTTATCTCCTCGAAGTGGGAAAGCAACGTCATTACATATTCCTTGTAAGGAATAAGATTTGGGTGCTTCGTATCCCACTCGCCTTTGATATGACTGATCACGAGAGCGGAATCTCCAAACACACTCAAGAACTTGATCCTTAGGTCAATAGCTGCTTGAAGGCCCATGATGCACGCTTCATACTCCTCCATGTTATTGGTGCAGTTAAAACATAGTCGGGCGGTGAACAGAGTGTGACAGCCTTGGACTTCCTTGAGCAACTTGAGTATCTTTCTTGAAATGTTTTTTGAGAAATATGGGAGGGAAAATTTTGGGGTACAACACCCATGCTTTGCTTTTGCCTCTGAGGTTACTTTTCCTTAATTCATGCTTACAAATCCAGCTTAGGCATGGCTAAAAGCTGCTAACCACCATACTTGTTTAACTTGCTTCAAGAATAATCAGTGCCCTAGCATGATGGTTGTACTCTTGACTTCTCCAAGCCACAAAATCCTTGCTTATAAATTGAACTTCATTTGCAACTGTAAAGGGATCGAAAAATTGAAAAGAAAAAGCCTTGAAACCTTGCTAAAAATTCCAGGAATCTGAAACTGCAAAGACAAATACAAAACCTTCTAGTTTTTTTATTTTTGCATTCAAACTCCAATTTTCCTTAAGTGTTTTTTGACCAAATCATCCATACAACTTCTGATATACATTCAGAAGCCGTCCTAACTTTTGTTTTTAGACTGTAATACGTTCTCCATCAATATCCACCTGAACTTTGCTTCTTGGTTGTTCCAAATTTTTTCCAGCCATTCATAGCCCAAGTTAAAGATTGTTCCAGCTTGCTGAGCACGTGAGGAGGCTGATCAGAACATCACAAGCAGTCAGAACCATGATCTAGTTCACAAAACCTTTTCTAGCTGCAAGGTAAGCTTCTGCTGACTCTCATCATATTACTTAGGCATTGTTAGATTTGCATGTTCAAAAATACAATGTAGACATCCTGATTCTGATTTTGTACGTATTCATAGATTTCATGTATTTTTCCTAAGTAGAGAGAGCTTCAGTTCAGAAATTCTTGAGGAAATTAGGGGTCAGAATTAGGATTAGCAAAATTCATGCTTTCTTCTGATTTATAGTTCTGGTATCTTATATTTCTGAAATATGATGAAACCTGCCATAACTGCTATGTGCGTATTTTCTGTTTTGTTGAGAAATGACTAAGTTGCAGGTGCTCTAACTAGCATGGAGAAGGAGATGAAGTTCATCATCAGAGTTCAATTTTTTATATATGTTTATGTTTTTGCTTCTCATACCAGATGTATGGCCACCCCAGTGGTAGAGAGCGCGTGCGTAAGACGTTAGTGTTAAGGGTCCTAAGTTCTAGTCCCGGAAACACATTTTTTATGTTTATTCCTTGACATTTTTAACCCATTTATCTGTCAGACAATATTCCTAAATCAGAACTTGTAGACATCCTCACCCAATAGCATTATAACCTCACCCTCTCAAATAACCATAACTTCTAACTTGCCAGTGATATGAAAACTTCTAGGTTCCCAGCTACCCTAGAGCTTCTAGACTCCTTCAGTAATCATAACTTCTAGGCTTTCCTTTGTTCCCAGCAACCTCAGAACTTCGGTGTACCCATACCCAAAACTTCTGACCTTCCCCATTTCTGCTAATATGATATTTGTGATTTTGTAGCGCATCAGAGTCAGAGTTTCTGCCTCTTATTTCTGTCCCTTTCAGCCACGTGCTGATTCTGACCCCTTTTTCCTCTTATCATTTTTATCATTATTCTATTTTCATTAATCAAAAACACCAAAAATATTTTATATTCACATATTTTATTTTATTTCTTTTAGAACCAAAAGATCAAAAATATTTTCTTAAGCAAATTTATTTTCTTCTCTTAACAAAAACAAAACAAATCCATTTTACATTTCTTGTACATTATGTCAATAAGGTTGTAATAGATAATTAGGACTTTAATTTCTTGCAATCCCCATTTATAAATTTGTACACCTCATTTCCCTAATGATTGTAATAGCATAGAATAGTTTCTTTTCACAATTTATCGCTTTCATATAAATGCTAGTAAAATAGGCCACCCCTAATAAAATATTAAATGCATGCAAATCAAACACACTATTCACACATGCACCCCTAGGGTTACTTCCACCCGTTGCCTAAAAATGGTCATGTTATGCATGTAAGACGTCTTAGAAAAAATAATTAAAATATAATATCATAGTCCCTCGATGACGCTACGAATATTTCCTTTTCAAATGATCTTAGTCCCTCAAGAGAAATGCTAAGATATCTCACAACATTGCTATCATGACTATACGATGACCCACGCCCGTCCCTTTTACATCCAAAGATAAGGCTTCTTACCAATCAATGGTAAGATAGAAATATCAAAGGAAAGGAGAGAAATGAATAAAATACTTTTGAGTAGGTAGAAACGTTCTTAGTTGCTTGCTCATTTTCAAAACAAACACACACCAAACACTTTCAAAACAAATACCAAACACTTTAAAAACATGAAATATTTTCAAAAGTCCAACACTTTGTACACGTTCTTACAACACAAGAACTGTTATAAAGTTTTCCTAAACGAAAACGCCTTTTCAAAAATACTTTCAAAAACCATCACAAAGCACATTTTCAAACAAAGCAAATGATCTAGCAAGTAACTAAGAGCCCATAGATAACTATGGTTGAAAAGGGTGATAATACCTTCCCTTTTCATAATCTACCCCCGAACTCAAGAAATAATCTCGAAGGTCTTTCCTATTCTTTTCAGCCTTTCCTTTTGGATAAAAGAAAAGTCGGTGGCGACTCTTGCTAACCGCAACAATTGCGATCAAATGCAAATATCCCAAGTCAGTTCTCCCACTGTATTACAGAGTGCCTTTCGACTGAGGCCTAGAGGCCAGCATGTTAAACCTTTCGAATGGGCCTTGAATCAGTGTGATGTGCCTTCTGGCTGCCTCTTTCGTTTGACCTGAAGGTTAGTGTGGAAGTCAGGGGCTTCATTTCCAACTTCCAGTCTCCTGTTTCTTTTGTTTGAGTTTGAATAACAACATGGCCTAAGTCCGTGCCAACATTACCTTAGGGCCAGGTTAGTTCTTAAAGCATGTCTAAATGTACAAAAATAAAAAACCAACAAGGTTGTTAACCATGAAACATATTAAAAGGATGGAAACGAAAAAAAGAATAATAGTATGTACATATTTGAAAAGAAAATGAATTGTATTTACATTTTATACAAGAAACGAAAAGTTCAAGGTTTAGAACAACTTACCTTGCTGGAGGCTGGAGCGTATGCTGGACCTTAAAGTGATTGGACTAGATGCTCCTGGATTCGAAGGAAAGAAACAGGTGTGGTGTTCCTTTGACTGGATTCGAAGGTCAAGAGTTGTGAGGGTGGCGTTTGTTATTTCTGGATTCGAAGGAGAAGAACAGGTGTAGTGTTCTTTCAACTGGATTCGAAATAAAAACAAAGTGTGGGGATTGTTTCAGATTCGAAAGAGAAAAAGAAATAAGTGTTGTTTTTCTTTAGATTCCGGGTTTGTGTTTAGTGTTTGAGAATCTTGAGAGTTTAAGAGTTTTGAGAGTTTGATGATTTTTTTTAAGATTCTTTTCTCACCACCCAAAATCTACCAGTGTTCTCTCTTGTTTGCCTTCCAGCCCCATTTTGATGTGCAAATGAATTCTCTATTTATAGAGAGAAAATTTGGAATGAGCAACTTTGTGAAAGAATAAAGTATAGTTTCTTTGAAAGGACAACATCCACTTGTGTCAACTTTTTATAATCCCAAGATAAAAGTACCAAAATTAATGGTTTAGATGGGTGGCTATTAGTTTATAGGGGGAAAATGTGCAGAAGAGACAGGCGCAAGGCTCAAAAACTTTCTAAAAAGGTAGTGATGTCATCAAGAGCTAGTTGGCTTGAAGAACAATTTAATATGGAGTGAGGGACAATTTGGATGCCTATGTAGCCTGACCTATGGACAACTTGACCCTTTGAATCAAATCCTTCATATTTCCATAACCTTCGACCAGACTCAACAAAACAACATTTGTTTCCACCAGTTGTGTGTCCTTCGAATGGACCAACTGTGTGTTCTTCGAATGTCCCTCTTCAGCTGAATATGCCATTTCGAGTCCTATTGCTTTTGATCACTTAGGCCCAAACCTTCGACCAGATTCCAAAGTAAGCAAAAACAATTATTCCCCAACTATGGCAAGTGCTTCGAATGGGCCACCGAGTTGTGTGTCATAATGCAGCATTATAGCGTATTGAAGGGTTTGCAGATGGATTCGAAGGTGATATGAAGGCGTATTCAAAGTAAACATGAAGATGAAATCGAAATTCACAAGAAGGTAGCCATTTGTCCAATCGAAAACTTATGAATCCAAGGCAAACAGGTGAGGGGCCAATGGTGCAATCGAAGCTTGCATGCAGGAGCCATTGTCCGAATGAAGCTTGCATACAGGAGCTATTTTAGTGAATCAAAGCAAACCTGCAGGAGGTCAAATTCCCAAATTAAACTTATGGACCAAAGCTTGATCAAATAAACCAGATGCTCAATCGAAGGGTCTAAATCAAAGCTTGCATCGAAGGAGGCCCAAATGTTCAATCGAAGCGTGAGGACCAAAGCTCGCTCGAAGAAGGAAAATGCTCAATCGAAGGATGTAAATCAAAGCTTAAATCGAAGGAGGCCCAAATTCCCAATCGAAGGATGAATCAAAATTGCTCAAAGGAAGCCTAGATGCCCAATCAAAACTAGTAAAAATCAATTTTTCTGCTCTGCCCTCTTTTGTCTATTTTGCACTTGTGCAAATTTGAGCTTCTAAAAATCCTTGTGAGAAAATGTCTTGAGAAAAAGGGCAAATTTTTGGGTACAACACCCATGCTCAGGCTTTGGTAAAATTTTAAAGACTGCTCATGTACCTCAAGAGACCTCTGCTGATCAGTTTGAGAATTGTGTTGCAAGTCTAATAGTTGATAATGGATTAGGCTTTTCTGATGCTGACTTAACATTGACAAGAAAGAATCATAACAAGGCCCTGCACGTCTTTATCGAGTGTAGGGGAACTACTTTGCCACATGTGTTAGTAGATACAGGTTCCTCACTAAATGTATTACCAAAAGGTGCTCTAGATAGACTGAACTGTGAAAGGGTTATGTTGAAACACAACGATATTGTGGTAAGATTCTTCTATGGGTCAATGAGAATGGTACACGGAGAGGTTGATCTTATGATCAAGGTGGGATATCAGCTCTTTGAATCCACCTTTTATGTAATGGATATTCGTCCGACCTATTCCTACTTGCTTGGATGCCTCTGGATTCATGGGGCAGGCGTTGTTACCTCTACCATGCATCAAAAATTGAAGTATTCGGTGAAAGGGAAAATCATTACAGTTTGTGGAGAGGAAGAGTATATGGTGAGACATTTTAATTCCTTCAAATATGTTGAGATGGATGGTGAATTCATTGAAACTCACTGCCGGACCTTTGAAGTAATCCCTCTGATAATTTTTGTTGCTAAAGCTACTCTTGCTACTCCTAGGGTTACCAAGGGTACCGTAAGAAGGGCTTCTCTGAGAGATGCTAGGGCTATGGTAGAAGAAAATGGTTGCAGTATTTGGGGTCAGCTTCTTGACATTCCTTACAAGTCCAACAAATTTTGTTTGGATTTTGCCTCAGAGGCTCAGAAGGCGGTTCGTCGTGCTCGTGATGGGAGACCACGTTTTCGCATCAACAATAATATAGTCAATATTATAGAAGACACTGATAGTGACTGTGATTTGGACAACTAGATATTCCCTACTACTGGCGATGGACTCCACAACTAGAAGGCTAAAGACTTTATACCAATCTCCTTTAGTCAGGAGTAATTGCTATTTCCTGTTTTATTGCTTTCAAGTTTTTAGGATATGTAATTTTAAACAATAATTTTAAGCCTTGTGCCTTACCCGAGGCACAACAGTTCTCTTGTTAGGGTTTTTATCTTTCATCCACATATGCTCATCTAATAAAACATTGGACAATTTTGCATTCGAATTTTGCGCTCTTTGTCTTTTCATTACCTTATTTCTTTGAAGTATAGCTATGTGTTTCTTACACACACCCACACACGGTATTGCAGATCCACATCCACTATGGATCTCGTCGATATTGATTCTTCTACTACCACTTATGACTTTGAAAATCCGATCTACCAAGCCGAGGACAAAGGTGAGGAAGATTATGAAATACTTGGAGAACTTTCCAGACTCTTAATACAAGAATAAAAGGCTATCTGTTATACCCCAAAATTTTCCCTCTCTTTTCTCAAAATATCTCCAGTGGCTCAAGTTTTCACAAGTGTTGACTAGTCAAACCACCTCCTAAACACTGATGCCTCAAATTAGGGTTTTGATTTTCACAAGTACAACTGGACTTCTAATGCCTCAAGTAACTTTCATGGATCATTATAGATCTCCAAGAATACTCATGCCAAGTTTCAAGTGTTGTATCACAAATTTGCTCAATCAATTGCTCAGATGATTGAAAATCAACTGTATTGGGTAAAAAGTCAATTATGGTAAACTTACAGTCAAACTTCATGAATTTTGGACAACATCAACATTTCAAGGCCCTATTCATCATTTGATAAAGTATTGATCACAATTCCTCAAGAAAATCAGTCAATTTACCAAAAGGGCAAAATGGTCAAAATTAGGGTTTTAACTATAATTGACTGACCATTGACTTTTTGACCTAATACATGATCCAATGGCTTGAAGAACAATCTCAAAGATTCAAATAAAACATGTTGGCCTAATCTCATGGCTCAAATTATCTTTCAAAAGCAATGGATTGATAGTTGAATTTTTGGTCAACTAATGAAAAGTCAACTAATGCACAAAAAGTCAAACTTTGACTTTTTGATCAAGATTTGATTTCAAAGATCACAATTCACCAAGAAATTCAAAATATGAAGTTTGATCATAAAGAAATTCAAAAGTCAATCTGAAAAGTCAAACTTTTCAAGACTTAGAAATTTTTCTAAGTGTTTTTTTACATGATAATTTCACTACTTCATGCCAATTTTTCACCAAGATGCTAGATGATTCAAAGGAAACTTTCAGCATGAAAGTTGTAGATCTTAATGATATCTAAAACTTTGTATTAGAGGGCTCATATCCAAAAAATGCTTAGATTTTGATTTATAAGCCATTGAAGTCATGCACTTTTTCTTAAACACTCAGTGAAATTTTGACCTAGTTTAGGCAGATTTTTGACCTAACTTCTTGGCCAATTTTCACCAAGCTCCAAGATGATTTTGTCAAAATGATAAACTTGAAGGATGTAGACAATGTTTCAAGCTTTCTAAAATTTCTAATAACTTGAATAGATCATGCTTTAGCAAGGAGAGTCGAAGAGAAGAAGTTGAGGTTTTATTCTTGATTTTTAGGTCATTTTGATGATTAACATTCAACAAAATCTCAAACCTATGCTGCATAACTTCACTTTGCAGGCCTCTAACTTGTGTTTCACTCCATAATTAATTAATTACATAGCTTATAGATCCATTGTCCAAGCATTTGAGCTCTTATCCAAGTTACATTTACATTAATGGCACAAAGTAACATTGCCATTCTAGTAAAGTGACTTTAATCACAAAGTCAACTTGTCTTATGCTTTTCATTTGTTCTTTCTGCACAAGTATCCTCTACACAATAAGATAAGCATGTTTATAGTTCCTAACCACTTTAGATAGCCTTGCATCTTTCCTTGGAACAATTCTTGTCAAGCTTGCTTCAAAAACAAGTCAAATGACCATAACATGTGAACTTTTGTTTCTGACCTCTCCAAGCCTTCAAACCTTCTCCTATAAACTGAGACACTATTATGCAACTTAGGGCATGAAATTAGAAGCCATGAAACTCTCCCAAATTCCCTCTAACCATAAATTTCTCAAAAAACACCATTTGTATACAGTTCTGCCTTTGAACTTGTATCTTCCATTTCCATCGCGTGTTTTCCTTCAAAATCATTTTCAAAGCTTCCATACATCAAATATAGTTCATCCCTGTCCATGTTTTGAAATTGTAATACTTCCATCACCATCCTCCATAACCAAAAAACAGGGTGCTGCACATTGACTTCTCCAGCACGACTCAACCATCCTCAATCCAAACTAATCATTGCATTAGCTTCCCGGAGGTTCACTGAAGTTAACCAGATCATCACAACACTTTGAAAGGTTCTCTAAATCAAAACACAAATTTCAGTTTCAAGGTAATTTTTCTTGACTTTGAACTCTTCATACAAGCATCATTATTGATTCCTTTGTGAATAAAAATGTAGACATCATAGCCTTGAAGCTAACCATGCCCTTAGTTTTCATTTGTATTGCCTGAGTAGTGTGAATTTTAAGCTTGAACTTTCTGAAAAAATTAGGTTAGATTTGGTACTATTTAAAATTAGTTCTCATCTTTGATCCATTACTTAAGTTAGTTACATATTTGGAATCATGGTGAAATTTCTAACAAGTTTGATGTTCATACTTTTGAGAATGGATGAGAAATGAATAAGTTGTAGAAGTTCTGGATGGCGCGAGGAAGAAGATGAAGTTGATAACATGAACTTAGTTTATCTTAAGTTTATTGCAACATGTTTCTATACCGAATGAAACAGCCACCCCAATGGTAGGAAGCACGCGCGTAAGGCATACCTCTATAAGGTCATGGGTTCGAGCCCCAACGAGACCTTTTATTTTTTCAACATTTTCCTTGTTTTTCCTTTTTCATTTCACAACACACTTGGGCCTCCATCTGATGGGCCTGCTTCATTTTTCTCATATTCACCCCCTATTTCCTAAATAGCACGTTGGCCCGTACAATTTTTTTTTATTTTTGTTTTATTTTTTCTGACTTCAAACAAAAAAAGACTTGGGCCTAGTAAATCAAACTGCTTTTACTTGCTTACCCTCTAAATCATTTTCAAACCCCCTGACTTTCTATTTTTATTTTTTTATTTTATTTTATTTTTCTCCCATTATTTTACTTTTATTCTTATTAAAAATACAAAATAAAATTTATTAAATATTTAGACTAAAGATTATCATTTTATTTTTACTTTATCTTATTTCCATTAATCAAAAGACCAAAAACATTTTCTTAAAAATTTCTTTTCTTTATTAAATTTATTTAGACTTAGTTTTATTTTAATTTTCTTAGAATTTAGGAATTTTAATTAATTAATTATTTTCTTTTAGTTTAATTAGGTTAACTTTAAAACCGTTCATAAAAAACCCTAAAAAAGAACATTTTTTTCTTTTACATTATCTTTATATTCTTGTACATTTATTTGACATTATTCAATATGGTTGTAATAGTAATTAGGTTTTTAATTGCTTTCATCCCCATTTGTAATTTGTACCCCCATCCCCTAAAATAATATAATAACGTAGAACTTTAAATTTCCGCAATTTATCGCTTTCCATATTATTCCTAGTAATTAAGGTGTGTATGGCAAGACTTAGAGTCAACAATAGATAACCATAATTCAAGACAACTTAAATGAAAACAACACACTTTGTACACTTGCACCTCTAGGGTGAACCCACACTTATTGCCTTAGAATAAAACAGTCATGTCCCTCGAACATGGGATACTTTAGCATTGACCCTCGAATACAAGATCCTAGTCCCTCGATGAACCTTCAATGTTGCCTTCGATAAACAATCTTAGAACCTTATAACAAATTGCTAAGGTATCCTACAATGTTGCCTTCTATGACTGAACGATGATTCACCCTTCACATTCAATGATATGGTTACTTACTAACTAATAGTAAGACAACATTATCTAAAGTCAAATACACCAACAGTTCAAAACATCTTTCAAACATTTCAAAACATCTTTCAAATACACCAACAGTTTCCATGAAATATTTTCAAAAGTCAACACTTTGTATACATTCTTATAGAGACGAGAATCATTACAAAGTTCGCCTAAACGAAGACACTTTTCAAAAATACTTTCAAAACAAACCCATTTACAAAAGCATTTCAAAGTGAGCTAGCAACTATGACTCCGTAGTTAACTACAGATGAAAAGGGTGCTAACACCTTCCCTTTTTATAACGTACCCCCCGAACTCAAGAAAATTCTCAAAAGGTCTTTCATGTCCTTTTCACCCTTTCCTTTATTGGACAAAAGAAAAGTCAGTGGCGACTCTTGCTATCCGCAACAATTGCAATAAAACGCAAAACACCCAAGTCAGTTCTCCCACTGTATTACACTATCCAACCACATGAAGAGCCAATCGGATTTGTAAACTTGGGTACCGAGACAAACCGGAAAGAAGTCAAGATAGGAACCAACTTAGTGAGCAGTGTCAAGAACATGTTAATTCATATGTTGTGTGACTATGTTGAGATCTTTGCTTGGTCGTACGAAGACATGTCAGGGCTCGATACTGATATTATGGTCCATCGTCTACCAATGAAAGAGGGTTGTTCTCCGATTAAGAAGAAGGTTCGTTACATGCCTCCCAAGATGTCAGAGAAGATCAAAGCCGAGGTCATGAAGCAATTAAATGCAGGCTTCTTAGGAGTGACATCATATCCTCAGTGGGTTGCTAACATTGTTCCAGTTCTAAAGAAAGAGAACAAAGTACGTATCTGTGTAGACTATAGGGATCTGAACAAGGCGAACCCCAAAGATGATTTCCCACTTCTGCATATTGATGTTTTGGTCGACAACACCGCTCATCATAAGGTATCCTCTTTCATGGATGGTTTCTCAGGGTATAATAAAATCAAGATGGCGCCTGGAGATATAGAGAAAACTACCTTCGTTACACAGTGGGGGACTTTCTGCTACAAGGTAATGCCTTTTGGGTTGAAGAACGTCGACGCAACTTATTAACGTGCCATGGTAGCTTTATTCTGTAATATGATTCATCACGAGATAGAGGTCTACGTCAAAGACATGATAGCAATATCACAGACTGGAGAAGAGCATCTTGATCATCTACATAAACTATTTGAAACACTGAAGAAGTACAAGCTGGGGTTGAATCCGAACAAATGCACCTTTGGGGTGAAATCCGGTAAACTCCTGGGTTTCGTTGTCAGTGGCAAAGGTATTGAAGTTGATCCCGCCAAGGTCAAATCCATCCAAGAAATGCCAGCTCCTTGTACTTAGAAGGAAGTATGAGGTTTCTTAGGACGACTGAATTACATTGCTCGATTCATTTCTCATTTGACTGCTACTTGTGAGCCAATCTTCAAGTTGCTGAAGAAAGATCGAGTAGTAGAATGGAACGACGACTGCCAAATAACCTTTGATAAAATTAAGGAGTACCTACCAGAACCCTCGACACTAATGCCACAAGTTGATAATCGTGTACCTAACAGTGCTAGAGAACTCAATGGTGTGTGTACTGGGGCAGCATGACGAGTCTGGTCGAAAAGAGCATGCAATATACTACCTTAGAAAAAAGTTTACCGACTGTGAAACAAGATATTCACTGCTCGAGAAAACTTGTTGCGCTTTGGTATGGGCTGCTCGTCGACTAAGATAATATATGTTGACCCATACTACCTTGTTGATTTCTAAAATGGATCCCATCAAATACATATTCAAGAAGCCATCTCTCTCCAGAAGAATAGTCTGATGGCGAATGGTCTTGACAAAATACGATATTTAGTACACCACTCAAAAGGCAATCACGGGAAGCGTACTGGAAGATCATTTGGCACATCAAGCGGTAGACAACTATCAGCCTATGAATTTGGAATTCCCGAACGAGAACATTATGCTAGTTACATATTATGAAGAACCTTGACCGTATAAAGGACCTGAGCCAGGATCCGGATGGACTATGGTTTTTGACGGAGCTTCCAACGCACTTGGCAACGGAATTGGTGTTGTAATTATCTCTCCTCAGGGTTTCCATACGCCCTTCACCGCCAGATTATACTTTGATTGTACCAACAATATTGTTGAATATGAAGCGTTCATTATGAGTATTAAAGTTGTTATTGACCTAAGAATCAAGCTCTTAGATGTATATGGGGACTCATCCCTGGTGATCAGTTAGATCAAGGAAGAATGGGATACGAAGCACCATAATCTTATTCTTTATAAAGAACATGTGTTAACCTTAATATCGTACTTCGAAGAAATCACTTTTGAGCACATCCCGCGAGAAGAGAATCAGTTGGCAGACGCATTGGCTATGATGTCATCTATGTTCATTGTTAGATGGGACAACGAGGCTCCCAAAATTATCATTGAAAGACTGGACCAGATGACACACTCCTATGAATTTAACACTGACAGAGTAGAAGAAAAAACCTTGGTTTTATGAAGTAAAGAGGTACCTTGAGGCTCAAGAATATCCTGAAGGAGCATCAATCAATGACAAGAAATTCCTATGGAGATTCTCGGCTAAATTCTTCCTGAATAACAGAATTCTGTATAAACACAATCACAATTTGACCCTACTTCGTTATGTGGACAAGAAAGAAGCTGGAAAGATTATGGAAGATATACATGAAGGGGTCTTTGGTACTCATTCCAGTGGACATAATATGGCAAAGAAAATTCTGAGAGGAGGTTACTATTGGTCGACTATGGAAACCGACTGTCACTACCATTCAAGAACCCGTCACAAGTTTCAGATCTATGCTAATAAAGTACACGTGCCTCCAATACCTCTAAATATCTTGACTGCTCCTTGGCCATTTGAGATGTGGGGCATTGATATGATTTGAGAGATTAAGCCTACTGCTTCTAACGAACTTTCTTCATCCTTGTATCCAATGATTACTTCACCAAGTGGGTTGAACAAGCCTCGTTCGCCTCTGTTACCAAGAATGTTATGGCCCGATTCATTAGGCATAATCATATCTGTCGGTATGGCATCCCCGAGGGGATTATCACAAACAATGGTACTAATCTCAATAACACTATGATCAATAAACTCTATACGCAGTTCAAGATCAAGCACCACAACTCTTCTACGCATCGACCAAAGATGATTGGCACAATGGAAGCTGCTAATAAGAATATAAAGAAGATTGTGCAAAATATGGTTGTGACTTACAAAGACTGGAACGAGATGTTACCTTTTGCTCTCCACGGCTATCGCACTTCAGCTAGAACATCAATTGGGGCAACCTCATTCTCTCTGGTCTATGATATGGAAGTTGTCCTACCTATCGAAGTTCAGATTCCTTCTCTAAGAATTATGAAAGATGCAGACTTAGATGAAGACAAGTGGGTTCAGACTAGGTTGGATTAGTTGAATTTGATTAACGACAAAAGGCTTGTGACTGCCTATCATAGTCAGATGTATCAAAAGCGTATGGTTAAGGCATTCAAAAAGAAAATCAAGCATCGGGTATATCAGGTTGGTGACTTGGTAATAAAGTGCATCATCCTACCGCAGGGTGATCCCAGGGGAAAATGGACTCCTACCTACAAAGGGCCATTTGTGATCAAGAAGTTATTTTTAGGCGGGGCCATGATACTAACCACCATGGACGGTGAAGATTTCCTGCACCCTGTGAATGTGGACATAGTCAAAAAATACTACGCATGAAAAAGTGACCCGCTAGGTTGACTAGCCTAGACAAAAATAAAGGCATACGGGCGAACAAAAAGGGTTCAGGCAAGAATTAGGGATATATATATATATATATATATATATATATATATATATATATATATATATATATATATATATATATATATATATATATATATATAAAGTGTACACCCGGAAAGTCGAAAACCTGAAAAGGCGGCTTGGGCAAAAAAGGGTATCCTGGTGGACTAAAAACCCGAAAGGGCGGTCCAGGAAAAAGTTAGGGAATACAACGTACAACTATGTCCCGTTGGATCACTTAAAACGAGCTTTATTACCAACGTCAAGTTCAAACTGTACATATCAGCTAAGTCAGTTTCTTCCAACAACAAGGGATGAGATGCTTGAAGACATAACTATATGTTTTGTTTTCACTTTGTACTCTTTTCATTTCATGAAGATTTCCTCTTACTAGGATTTCTGTCTCTTTCTACAAAACCGCCTGTTTATGGGAAAACTATCAATAAAAATACAAATTTCAAAACTCAAACTTTTGATTTACCTTTTTCAGTTTTGTTTACAAAAACGTCCAATGAATAAATTGAATGAACATATGCATATGAATATGACTACTGTTAACAAGTATATGCATAAAAATAGGAATAAGAATTTGCTCAAGACTCTAGGAGTTAGGATAATGTTCAAGTCGTCCACGTATCCCCGCAGAAAAATCCTTACAAGATTAACCCCACAGAACAACTTCCCTGGGATTATCCCCACAGAGTAGTCTTAACAAACTCATCTTCAACAAAGATATGTTTCACTAGCAGATTCCTCTAGCGGATAAGGGAATATGATCTTTTCCCTGACAATGTCGCCAACCTACAGAGTCTCGGTCTCCATCAGAGACTATGGCATCAATGCAGTTTGTTGAAATTCTCTTCCCTAGCTGAGTTTATTTCTCCAACACTATAAAACCCCCTGCAGAATTCCCGTTCTCCAGCAAGGCTCATATTTCCAGTAGCTCATGTCCCCATCAAGGGTATTTCTTCAGTAGAGTATTCCTCCGTCAAAGTTTAGAGTTAATTTCCCCAACATGGTTTATTTCCCCAACCAGGGTTTATTTCCCCAATGGAGTTCAGTCTCCTTAGCTTGAATCTATTTCTCTAACTACTACAGATCACGACAAAATTTCTCTCTCCAATAAGGGGCAGTCCAGAACACTAAACCCAGAGAGTTGCTACAGAATATGAAGAACGCCCGAATATCGTTTAACCTTATCCTCTCCTGACAAGTTGACATCCATATCAGAAACTCGGTCAGACAACACTTCGAGAGGTTATCCATCTCTTTTATCCCCAATCAGGGTATATAAGAATTAAATTCTCCAATAGAGCAGTGAACGACCAATGTTCTCAAACCTTTCTCTCCAAACAGAAATCAACATTCCCCAGCAGAGTTTCCTCAAAAAGAAAGTAGGAGTCCCCATCAAGATTTAAGATACACATATTCTTTATCCCCAACAACAGTCAGAGATTTATTTTCCCCAGTCAAAGATATCGTGCAAAGTTACTAATACACTTCAACAACGTCTCACATTCATACATAATATACAAACATCATATCATATGCATATGAAATGCATAACACACCCTCATTTATTTTGAGAGTATCATTATGCAATGTATTTCATACATCATGACATTGCATACAGTTAACTCTTTATCTTTTTAGGTAAACATCTATAAGCAAATTCCTCAGAGGCTATATATATTGCAAAATAGCTACTTAAACACTCCCTCGGAAGGTCATTCAAAAAGAGCACCTCTCCTAGTTGAAGTCGAGAGTAGACATCTTCTAGTTCGGATGAAATCAGGCGTAGATTTCTTTCTGATGCTCTTTTTTGGAAAATTCAGACGTAGACTCTTTCCGTTACCTTTCCTAGTTGAAGTCGGGCTTAGACATCTTCTAGTTCGGATGAAATCATGCGTAGATTTCTTTCTGATGCTCTTTTTGGAAAAAAAATCATATTTAGACTCTTTTCGGTACCTTTCCTAGTTGAAGTCGGGCGTAGACATCTTCTAGTTCGGATTAAATCAGGCGTAGATTTCTTTCTAATGCTCTTTTTGGAAAAATGTCAGATGTAGACTCTTTCTGGTACCTTTCCAAGTTAAAGTCGAGCGTAGACATCTTCTAGTTCGGATGAAATCAGGCGTAGATTTCTTTCTGATGCTCTTTTTGGAAAAGTCATATGTAGATTCTTTCTGGTACCTTTTCTAGTTGAAGTTGGGCATAGAAATCATCTAGTTCGGATGAAATCAGGCGTAGATTTCTTTCTGATGCTCTTTTTGGAAAAGTCAGGCGTAGACTCTTTCCGGTACCTTTTCTAGTTGAAGTCTGGTGTAGACATCTTCTGGTTTAGATAAAATCAAGCGTAGATTTTTTCTGATTATTCTTTTGGACAAAGTCGGGCGTAGACTCATTCCAAATACATCTTCTAAGATAATGTCGGGCATAGACTTAGTCTGATTTTCTTACCAACAACTATCCTGGATGGCATATATAAGCCCATCTCCGACAACTCTCAGTCACCTCTCCAAATGGCATCTTTAAGCCTATTCTCAGTATAATCAATCAACAGTGTTACTTGGTGCACACGCGAGTGCAAATTTCTAGGCACTTAAGTGCTCAATTATCTTCTACCTTCAAGTCACGAATGGTGGACATTTCAATCTAACTTTTTAGGTTTAAGAAGGTTGAACAGGGGCAGTTGTTGTACCTCAAAATTTTTCCTCTCATTTTCTTCAAAAAAAACATTCTTTTAAGGTTCTCAAGTACTCAAGGCTACTCAAGGGTTGACCAGTCCAATCTCTTCCTAAGCAATGGGACTGTAACTAGGGTTTTGTGTTTTTCAAGAAAGTTTGGGTTGAAAGTGTCTCAAGTGTTTTCCATGGTCCTCCATAGGTATTCAACAATATTCATGTCAAGTTTCAAGCCTTGCATAACAAGTTTGCTCAGTCAATGGCTCATATGATTGAAAATCAACTGTATTGGGTAAAAAGTCAAATATGGTCAACATACAGTCAAACTTTAAGATTTTTGGTTAACATAAACATTTTGAAGTGATATTTATCATTTTATCAAGGTATGATCATTATTCCTCAAGAAATTCCCTCAAATCATACAAGGTCAAAAGTTGTCAAATTAGGGTTTCCTTAGGAGAAGTCAACTGAACTTTGACCAGACATAACTTTCACGTGCTTCATCAACATTTCCCCAACCAAAGCCCATTTTGAAATAAATTCAATCCTCTACAACTTTGTATCTGTATGCTCAAGTCCAAAAATTGCTTCATTTGAGTGATATGAGCCCATACATTATAGGTCATTTCAAAAGTTAACAAAAAGACACTTTTTGTCAAGGAAACTTACATCAGGATAAAGTCTCCAAATGAAAAAATGATTAAAATAGAAATTGAAGAGGACATCTTGAAATTTCCAAAAAGTCCAAGATAACCTTCAAAGGATGAAAATTGAGAGTGTTATGACCAGTCCAAGTTGGGAAATTTTGAGAAAAATGCATGAAGTGCAAAGTGAGCAAACTTGAAATTTTGAAATAGTGAACCTAACTTTTGATGTTCAAACATGTTCACAATGTGTTAAAGGACCTATAAATCCATTCACATATTTTTATGATTTTTATTTCTTTTTATTTGAATTTTTATTCATTTAAATGCAAATTAAATCAAATAAAATATGAAATAATAGTATAAGGCGCATGAGCTTTTTGTTTCAACCACATGGAGGCCCAGGAATCATTTGACAACCATGCAAAACCGTTTGAACTTGAAAATGGAAAGGAATATCTCAAAATGGAAGTATGTAAATATGTTTGATTCGTGTCTCATTTGGCCATGATTGCAATGTTTCTTCCCATATTTGCATACCCTGATCCTTCCTCTATATAAACACAACAAGACCAGATGCAATGGACATGAAAAGACTGTCTCCAAACACCTCTAACAATTCTCAAAAAATTCAAAAGATTAGGGCAAATACAAACCCCATTCTACAGCAATTCCCATGCTGTTTCAAGCCTCATACCATCTTCCCGAGGTTGCCAGGAGTCTATACCAGGCCTTACTCATCGCGAATCAACCCCATAATCCTCCTTTGCACTAGCTCCGATTGGTAAGTTGGTTAGTTTCATTTTACAAATTTCAGCATGATTTCAATCATTGCAAACATGCCAGCAGGATTCATATACATGATTTGAGTCATTCTAACATTTTACATTTGAGTTTTAACGCATAAACAGCATCGTGCCATTGTTAGGGTACGAAGCGTTTGAAGCTTCATATCTTGCAATATATGCATTGTTAGGTTAAACTAACGACACCATGGGATTCACAGGACCTTAATTAGTCAAATAGGGTCGTTTTCTTTTCTCTTTCGTTTGATTTCACAGGTTTGATTTTTACATCACCGGAGGTGATGATCGGAACCACCGTCCAAGGTGGTTTGACCGGTGGGTGAATATGCGTGGCACAATGTGACTTCCTGATTAGTCTATTCAAAAATACCAGGGACCCACCATGTGCGCGTGTTTTTTTGTTTGTCTGACATTATCACCTATTTTATAATATATTTTTGTTATTTGATTTAGGTTAGCAGATGTAAGGCCGCCCCAGCAGTAGAAGTGTGTATTGCTAAGATGTTAATGTACCAGGGTATGGGTTTGATCCCTGCCCCTGGTATTATATTTTTTCATGTTTTCTCTTTATAGATCCAATGCCTGTCAGCCCAGTGCGCACACCCTGCGCTCTCAACTCCTCACCATTGGATCTTCATAGCTCCAGATCCAATGTTTCAGATCTGCACGCCCACGTTGGACCCTCATTGGAGATTAGCACTGGATCTCATTCAGAATATGGGCTTGCATGTTTGGGCCCAATCGGATTTTCTTCCAGCACCCCTTAAATTCACTTCTAAAGGCCCATCATCATTTTTTTATATATTTGTTTCAATTTATTTTCTTTGTTTATTTAACATAATTAATTTTTTTTTCTAATTAATTTAAATTAATTTAGATTTAGGGTTTTTCTTTGATTAAATCAACTTGACTTTTTTTAATTAAATGAACTTAACTTTTTTAATTAAATTAAATTAGTTTCTTTAGGTTTTTATCATTAAACTTTTTTTCAATTAAAAATAATTTAGGGTTTTATTTTAGGTTTAAATTAATTCTTTTATTTTCTCAAATTAAGATCAATTAGGTTAGACTAATCATCATTTTTTTTATCAAGACATTGTTTCCATATCTTTCTCTTCTTATAATCTCTACGCGCTCTTTTATTTTTCGCATTAGTTGTTTTATAATTATGTTATTGTTGATGGCTTGTAATAGCTTAAACTAGCGTTTACTATCTCTTCCCCCATTTTTTATGGTTTGCACTCCCTTCCCTGAAGCTCTGTAATAGTTTAGATTTCTTTTCTTCATTTTACCGCTTTCCTTATAATTGCTATATGTATGCTAATAGGGTTTGTATGACAAGATCTAAAACAAATGCTAGAAAACCTAATCAAGACAAATCATCTGAAAACAAATCACTTTTCACACGCACACCTCTAGGGTGATTCCACTTGTTGCCTCAGAAAAAATATAGTCATGTCCCTCGAACGTGGGACACTTTAGCAAAGACACTGATTTAAAAGATCATAGTCCCTCGATGACCCTTCGATGTTGCCTCGGTAAACGATCTTAGTTCCTTATGATAAGTTGCTAAAGCATCCTACAAGTTGCCTTTATGACTGTACGGTGACCCGCACCAGTCCCTCACACATCCAATGATAGGGCTTCCTACCAACTAATGGTAGGATAACACTATCTAAAGGAGGAGGAAAAGAATAAAGACTTTTGAGTAGGTAGACAGTTCTTAATCGCTTGCTCACAAACAAGAGCATTTTTTTACACAAGACACTTCTCTTCTAAAATATTTTCAAAACAAACACTTTGTATGTGTTCTCAACGATACGGGAACCATTACAAAGTTTGCTGAACTTAGGCATTTTCAAAATATTTTCAAACACGCATTCACAAAGTATTTTAAAAGTGAGCTAGCGATTAAGAGCCTATAGACAACTACAAATGAAAAGGGTGCTAATACCTTCCCATTTCATAACACACCCCCTTACTCTGAAAATTCTCGAAGGTCTTTCCTGTTCTTTTCACCCTTTTCCTTTGTTGGATAAAAGAAAAGTCGGTGGCGACTCTTTCTATCAGTAACATTTGCTATAAAATGCAAAACCAAAAGTCAGTTCTCCCACCATATGACAATATGCTTGAAGACATAGAGGCAATAACAGAATTGAAACTCGATGGGATCATTTCCACATAGTTGTTTTTATTTTTTATCACTTTGTATTTTTTCAATTTCACAACTTCCTCTTACTATGATTTTTGTCTCTTGTATAAAGCTGCCTATTCATAGGAAAACTTTCAAAATTAATACAACTCAGTCTATTTCAAAATTCAAAACTATTTACTTCCTCTGTTTTGTTTGCGAATACGTCCAATGGTTACTTTGAATGAACATATGCATTTGAATATGATCACCATTTACAAATATTTTCATAAAAAAGGATTAACATTTATCGAAGACTCTAGGAGTTGGGATAATGTTTAAGTCATTCATAAATCCCCACAAAGAATTCTCCATGAAAATATCTCTATAGAGCCATCTTCGCAAGCTCATCCCCAACAAAGATATATTCCCCAACAAGTCTAATATGCCCTCAAGCAGAAATCGGGGCATCTTCCAGCAGTTCACCTCCATATCCCTAATGGATAGCTTGACCTAATCATCATTATCAATAGGTCCCCTAGCGGATAAGGAAGCTTGATCATTTCCCCAGCATACAATGGAGACTTCCTCAGCGCAACCTATAAAATTACAATCCCCATCAGAGTTTATTTCCTCGACACAGTTTATAGGAATTTAATTCCCCAGTAGAGTTTATTACTCAATTGCCGTAAATCCCTAACAAAATTCTCTTCTCCAGCAGGGTTTAATCAAAGCTTTTATCCCCAGAAGAGTTGCTAGAGTATCTGAAACCTGGATATATAGCACACTAGAGGAATATCTATCTCTTTTATCCCTGGCCAGGGTACGTAAGAATCAAATCCTTCAACAAAAATAACGGCGAATGACCGACTCTCCTTGAATGCCTCTATCCTCAAGTAGAAGTCGAAGATCCGCAGCGGAGTATCCTCAAATAGAAAGTTGGAATCCCAAACAAAATTATTCTCACAAGAAATTGAAGAATGACTTTCTTCATCCCCAGCAGAAGTCCAGGATTAATTTTCCCCAGCTAGACATTGTTGTAAGGAGCTACCGATATTCTTCAACGACATATTGCGTCCATACATCCTTTTACAATACATTATAGCATATGCATACCAAAACAAATATAACATTCTCATTTCTTTTGATAGCATCATTACGTAATGCATTACATACATCATGACATTATATAAAGATAGTTTTGTCTTTCCAGGTAAAGTTCGTAAACAGACGAATATCATCATCAATTTTCAAACAGGTCATAAATTAATTCCCAAAACAGGACGGGGCAATTATCTATATGACCAGGCGGTATGAATTCCCCAAACAGGACGTCTTTACCAACAAAAAATAGGTCGTACATTAATTCCTGAAACAGGACCAGGAAACTATCTATATGACCAGGCGGTATGAATTCCCTAAATAGGACGGTTTTACCAATAAAAAAAGGTCGCAGATTAATTCCTGAAATAGGACGGGGCAACTATATATATGACCAGGCGGTATGAATTCCTGAAATAGGACAGGTTTACCATCATTAAAACAGATTGCAGATTAATTCTCGAAACAGGACGAGGCAACTATCTATATGACCAGGTGGTATAAATTCCTAAAACAGGACGGGTTTACCAAATAAAAACAGATTGTTGATCAATTCCCAAAACAGGACGAGGCGACTATCTGCGTGACCAAATGATTTCCTTCAGAGACTGAATTCTGATGAGTATTTCCATAAGATATTCCTTCTTAAAAGCATTTACCTCAAATAAAATCGAGACATAGATTTCATTCTGATACTCCTATCAACAGTTACTTTGGATGGCATCTGTAAGCCCATCTCCGGCGATACTCTGTCAACTTTCTGAATGGCATCTTTAAAGCCCATTCAAGAAATACTATCAACCACAAACATTACTTTATGCACCAGAGAGTGAAAATTTCTAGGCACATAAGTGTTCAATTTTTTTCCACCTTCAGATCACGAAAGACGGACATGCCAATCTAACTCTTCAGGTTTAAGAAGATTGAACAGGGGAAACTATTGTACCCCAAAATTTTCCCTCCCATTTTTGAAGATAATTGATTCAAGATACCTCCTCATTCTCATATGGTTCTCAATTGCTCAAGATAACTTAAGGGTTGACAAGACAAACCCTCCTCCTAAATAGTTGACATATAACTAGGGTTTTGTGTTTCTCAAAGGAAATTGAGCTTCTAATGCCTCAAGTGGATTCCATGATTCCTCATATGCTTCATGGCACCCTCATGACAAGTTTCAATCCTTACATCACAAATTTGCTCAATCAATTCCTCAGATGAGTGAAAATCAACTATATTGGACAAAAAGTTAATTATGGTCAACATACAGACAAAACTCAAGATTTTTGGTCAACATCAAGATTTTTAAGTCACATTCATCATTTGATAAAAGGTTGATCATGATTCATCAAGATTGACTCAAGATTGCTCAAAAGTCAAAAGTTGCTAAATTAGGGTTTTGTGGACTTTTCATAAGGAGAAGTCAACTGAACTTTGGCCAAGCACAACTTTCACATGCTTTATCAGAAAATTCTCAACCAAAGCCCATTTTGATGGAAGTTCAATTCTCTACAACTTTTTCTCTCGAAGCTCAAGGCCAAAAATGCTTCATTTGAGAGATATGGGCCAAAATATTACAAGTCATTTTAAAAGTTAACAAAAAGACACTTTTTGTCAAAGCAATTTACATTAAGTTAAAGATTTCAAATGAAAAAATGACCAACAGGAGAGTTGTAGGGGACATCTTAAGCTTTCGAAAAAGTCCAATATCACCTTCATATTACAAAAATTGGACAATTTATGAGTTTCACAAGTTGGGAAATTTTGAGAAAATGCATGAAGTGCAAATTAAGCAAACTTGAAATTGTGAACTAGTGGACCTATCTTTCAAGGTCTAAACATGCTCATGACCTTATAGAGGACTCCTAAACTCATTCATGCCTTACCATAACTTTTATTAATATTTATTTTGATTTTTATTCAATTAAAAACAAAATAAATTAAATTAAATAACAAGTGATGGGCCAAGGCATGGTTTGTCTTCATTTGGATCAAGTTGGAAGCCCAATAACTCCTTGCCAACCATGCAAAACCGTGGGAGAAAAGATTGGAGCATAATCTTCTCAAATTGGAAAGTTTGAAAACATGATCATTTGGTTTTGGTAATGCATTGATCACGTGATCTTTTCCTCATTTGTTTGAGCTAATGTCATCCTTTATATATACTCAACGCAATCAGATGCCAAGCCACATGAATTTCTGCCTCCAAAGGATCTCAAAAAATCTCAAAGTTTTTTTCAAACTACGGCATGAGTAAACCTTATTCTCCAGCAGGGTTCAACAAAGTTTGAGAATTTTATTAGCTTCCTGGAAGTCTCAGGGTTCCATTCCAACCTTTATTTAAGTCCACAACTTCTCAAAACTCTCCAGCTCAATGTCGTTGGTTTGCTCATGTTCTTTAATTTCAAACTATTTAACCATGCAATTTAAATGAGTTTTATGCATATATATTTGTTCATAATCATGTTTAGAACCATTTAGAATCACATTTTGCATGGTTTGGTGCAGGAACGAGAATCTACCATGGCTAGGGCACCGAGGTCGAATCTCTTAGAAACCCTAGCTACGGTTGTTTTTAGACCAAACTAACGTGATCATTGAATTCACAGGGGTCTAATTACCTAACCAGGGTTATTAGTTTTTTTATTGATTTTGGTAGGTTTTCAAAAATGCATCATCGAAGAAGATGATCTCCTCCTGTGCATATGGTGATCGATGATAACCAGGGGCCTGCGTTGCATCGTGCCATTGGGCCATTCAAATATTTTATCCCAATCCACTTACGCGCGTTTGACAAATTTTGACTTTTGAATTTCTTAATTTAGTTTTTATTATTTGTTTATTGACAGTCAGGCTATGAACGCAAAACAACAAATGGTTGAGTGGTAAGTGTGGTACCTGGTAAACTTGAGAGCGCGGGTTCAAGCCCCAGCGCCTACAAATCTTCTTTTACTTATTTATCAACCACTTTTTTCTATTTTTTTTCCTTTTTGTTTTATTGTATTTCTTTATTAATTTCCTTTTTATTTTAATTAATATTTAATCAAGAAAAAAATCATAAAAAATATAATAAAATCAGATTTAGGTTTTTAATAGATTAATTTATTTTAGACAAACTTTTTTTATTTAATTAATTAGATCTAGGGTTTTCACATAATTTATTAAGTATTTAATTTAGGTTTTAAAATCTATTTATTTTATCATTCAAAATTAATCAAAAATACACAAAAATTAATTTCTAATATTTTAGATTTTAGGACTTTAAAAAATATTTCTAACATTTTTGTTTATTTTTGCCATTTAATTTCTTAGATAAATTGTATAGGATGTATAAATAATGTAATAGCTTAATTTTAATTTCTCACAAGGTTTTTATTAAATATTGTAATTTCCCCAAAGCCATGTAATAGTCGTAGGACTTTACTTTTCTGCACTTATACTTTATTCCTTGTATATATATAATTGTGTAGATCTAAAGCAAGACGTAGAAAATCCTAATTCAAGATAAGATGATTGAACTGAATCACCTTTGCACACTTTGCACCTTATTGCAACTGGTTTTTAAATCAAAGTCGCCACCCTTAATTTTTATCCTAAAGGAAGGGAATATAAAGGAATAATCCTAAAGTTCAGAGATTCTAGATTTGGAATCGGTTCTAGACGAGAGGAAGGTCTTAGGCACCCCTTATCTACCTTGTTCACAAGGAACTACGCTAAAAATAAGATTAGGCAGCACAATGCTAATCCTTGAATGAGATAAAAAAGCATTGTAATTGAAATATGTATACATTACCATTGCGATTATTATTGTTAAAAATTGGTTTTTAGACAAGAGTCACGGACGAGACACAAGGATGAAATGTTTTATTAAAATTGGTGATTAGAAATTGATAAAGAAATAGTTTATATAATGATAAATTTTTTAGAGAAAAGAGACATGTTACATAAAGTATTTATGTCAATAGAATTATGGAAACTTGGATTCTCTAATGTAAGAGTCATACTAGCACATAAATTAAGATAGTTAAACAAATTATGATTGTTGGATTAAAATTTGAAGATCTAGATTTGACGTTAGAATATAATTTGAAGGGAAAAAATGAAAGTTACACTTTATGAGCCATTTGATTTATATAGAGTCACATGAATTGTTTGATTGAATTATATTTTCAATGTAGAATATTAAAATAGATCTTTATTAAACAAATTTTTTTTATTAATATTTTACCTTCATATTTTAAAATCAAATATTTATATTTTTTTTAAAATTATAACAGTAAAATATATGTTAAAAAGAATATTAGTGATTATTTAATGGTGTATACATATATGTTTAATATTGTATAAATATTCTAATGTAATTCTTATTTTATAAATTTGTTTTATTATAATGAAATTAATTGATCATTTATATAGGTTACTTATGAAGAGTGGAATTTCTGAGCGTTTCCAAGAATATTACATTGTGTGATTTCAAAGTTATTGACTTCTCTACAGGTATTTAGTTGTTCTTTTAATTTTCTATAGTTTCTTGAATAATTATAGTATTTTTATTTTCGATGAATATGCCTAATTGGTATTAAGCTTTTTAGTCTTTGTCCTTTTTTTTAAGTATTGTGTTTGTTTAGCTTACTTAATAGTAAGAACATGGATAAAAAATGGATGTCTGCCAATCGATTGTCCAAAGAGTACGAGAATGGGGTATTGGAATTTGTTAAGTTTGTTGTTGAACATGCTGAAGACGCCAATCGAATGAAATGTCCTTGCTTAAGTTGTTGTTTTGTGGGTCGGGTTGACGTAGTTGGGTTGCAATAACATTTATTGAGGCGTGGAATTGATCGAAGTTACACATGTTGGATATTCCATGGTGAGAAAAGTTACGATAATGTTGAACCGGGGGATAGTATGACATATGCTTCAGACGACAATGACACAGATACATACGATTGTGATTGAGTCGAAGAGATTTCAGAAGCACTTGAAGAAGATCTTCAGGATTGTCCCAAAATGTTTGAGATGTTGGTAAGCGATGCATAGAAACCATTGTATAAAGTTTTCACTCAATTCACAAGACTGTCTGCGGTATTAAAGTTATACAACTTAAAGGCGGGCAATGGATGGTCAGATAAAAGTTTCACAGAGTTATTAGCCATTATGAGAGATATGCTTCCGGAGGATAATGTTCTTCTTAATCGAACCTATGAGGCCAAAAAAATGTCGTGCTCTATTGGCATGAGCTATGATAAGATACATGCTTGCCCAAATGATTTCATTTTGTTCCGAAACGAATATGCATCATTAAATGAGTGCCCTAAATGCAGTTTATCTCGATATAAGAAAAAATTGTCTCCAGCAAAAGTCTTATGGTATTTTCCTGTACTTCCGAGATTTAGACGCATGTTTCATAGTGAAACCGATGCAAGACACTTGACTTGGCATGCATATGAAAGAATTATTGATGGAAAGTTTCGACATCGGGAAGATTCACCACAATGGTCGAAAATTGATAATGAATATCCTAATTTTGGAGGAGATGCAAGAAACCTTCGCTTGGCATTATCTACTGATGGAATGAATCTGCATGGTCTTCAAAGTATCTCACATACCACATGGGATGTGATTATTATTATTTATAACCTACCTCCATGGCTATGTATGAAGCGCAAGTACATGATGTTATCTATGTTAATTTCTGGACCTAAACAACCAGGGAATGGCATAGACGTTTACTTGAAACCGTTAATCGAAGATTTAAAGATTTTGTGGGAGAACAGGGTGGAGGTTTATGATGGGTATAGGAAAGAAAGTTTCAATTTGAGGGCGATGTTGTTTGGCACAATTAATGATTTTCTGGCATACGAAAATCTATCAAGGTATATCATTAAAGGTAAAAAAGTATGTCCTATTTGTGAAGAACACACAAATTGGAAGCGGTTGGAAATTTGTCAAAAGTATATATTTCTCCATCATCGTAGATACTTAAATTCTAATCATCACTACCGTGGGTGGAGAAAGGAATTCAATGGAAATCCATAACATGATAGAGCTCCACCTATGTTGACAGGTGACCAACTTTTTGAAAAGGTGAAAGATATGAGTACCCAGTTTGGCAAGCCTTTTACACATACACTTGTCAAAGGTGGGTGGAAGAAGAGGTCAATTTTTTTTAAATTGTCGTATTGGAAGTCGTTGTATGTAACACATTTTCTTGACGTTATGCATATTGAAAAAAATGTATTTGAAAGTGTTATTGGTACGTTACTCAATATACAAGGAAAGTCTAAGGATAGCCTTAAAGCAAGAAAGGACTTGATACAAATGGGAATAAGAACTGAATTAGGACCCATGAAGAAAGGAACACGAATATATCTTCTGCCTGTTGCTTATACTTTATCTAGAAAGGAGAAAAAATATTGTGTAAGTTTCTAAGTGAAGTAAAAGTTCCAGAAGGTTACTCTTCAGATATTAGAAGACTTGTGTCTACGAAAGACCTCAAGTTAAAGAGTTTAAATACACATGATTGCCATGTTATAATGGAGCATTTTCTACCAATAGGAATACGTTCTATTTTGCCAGAAAAATTAAGAAGCACCATAACTAAATTGTGTTTTTTCTTCAGGTCAATTTGTAGTAAGGTGATCGATCCCGAGATCTTACCAATATTGCAAAAAGAAATAATTATTACTTTGTGTGAGCTTGAAATATCTTTTCCTCCCTCATTTTTTGATATTATGGTACATCTTGTTGTTCATCTTGTGAAAGAGACAAAATTGTGTCGACCAGCTTATATGAGATGGATGTACCCTGTTGAGCGTTATATGAAAATATTAAAAGAGTACGTGAAAAATCAAAATCGGCCAGAGGGTTGTATGATTGAACGATACATTGTTGAAGAAGCGATTGAGTTTTGTACTGAATATTTGACCAATGTTCAATCCATTGGACTACCCAAATCTTATATTATCAAAAGGAAGGAAAAAATTTAATCGGAAATAAAATTGTAACAGTATCAAGGGTTGAACGAGATCAAGTGCATTTATATGTTCTGCACAATCACAATGAGGTTGAGCCGTATGTTGAAATTCACAAGGATGTACTCCGTGGTTTAAATCCGAGTAGAAATGAAAATTGGATAGTACGAGAGCATAATCAAAGTTTTATACAATGGTTCAAAGATCATATTTATTCAAAGTTTTATTTAGATCCCACTACAATAACTGAAATGTTGATATGTTTGGCATATGGTCCGAGTTTGCTCGTGTTTTATTATAGGGCATACACAATTAATGGATTCACATTTTATACCAAAGAACAAGATGATAAAAGTACTATGCAAAATAGTGGTGTCACTATTTTAGCTGAAGCAATGAACATTTCAAGTATGAATGACTTAAACCCCAAATATGAAAATTTGTCATATTTTGGGGTTATCGAGCACATTTGGGTGTTTGATTATGAGAATTTTCAGATGCCTATCTTTTATTGCAAGTGGGTACATAATAGCGGCATATAGATGGATAAGTCGGGATTTTTACAAGTGGATCTTAATAGGGTGGGGTATAAAGATGAGACTTTTATTCTAGCCTCTCAAGCTAAACAAGTGTTCTACGTCACTTATCCAACAAGCACTACTACGAAAAAGGGCTACTAAAGCGCTTATTTAGGCCTTTAAAAGCGCTTAAAAGCGCTTTAAAAGCTTGCGCTGGCGTAGGTAACAAAAGCGCTTCTAAAAGCGCTCTGGTAGACCCCCCCTTTAAGAGCGCTTCCTGGAAAAAGCGCTCTGGTAGGACCCCCTATAAGAGCGCTTTCCTGGAAAAAGCGCTCTGGTAGACCCCCCTTTAAGAGCGCTTTTTAAAAGCGCTGCCAAAGACCAGTAAAAAAGCAAAAAAAATTAAAAAAAAACGCAGCCTACAAAAGCGCTTTTGTAAAAGCGCTCTGGTAGGCCCCCCTATAAGAGCGCTTTTTCCAGAAAAGCGCTCTTATAGGGTGGCCTACCAGAGCGCTTTTACAAAAGCGCTTTTGTAGGCTGCGTTTTTTTTTAATTTTTTTTGCTTTTTTACTGGTCTTTGGCAGCGCTTTTACTAAGAAGCGCTTTAGTAGGTGGACCTTTAAGAGCGCTTTTTAAAAGCGCTATCGTTTCTAAATGAGGTATTTTTATGTGCAGCCTATAATTTAATCCTCCCAGTCGACCTGTAATGTTTTCGACCTGTAATATTTTCGACCTGTAATATATTTTTGACCTGTAATATATTTTCGACGCTATTATTTCAGCCATCAGTAAGACAATATATGTACTAATATAATACCATTATAATATCCAAAATTATATATATACATCATTACATCAATAATATTATAGTTCAAATCGACACAAATCCTACATGAAAAATTGCCTAATATAATATTGACACAAATCTTCTTTAATTTCTTCCAACTTAAGCTTCGGGTACGCAGCAGCACGGAATTCGTCAAGGTACTACAAAACAAAAACATAATATAAATGATATATTTAGTTAAATGTAATAAATTATATGAAATTATCTTAAGTTATAAATTCATACCGTGAGCGGAATCTCTAATTGATTCGCCTGAAGGATTTCTTTCATGAACCTCAAAACAAAGTATCCGCAATCATGACTGTTTCGCTGTTGCGGACACTACATAATAAAACAAATAAGATTCTATAGTTGTCTTGTTTTACCAAGTAGCATAAATATTATAAGCAAAATTGTGAAAAGTAATGTACCTGCACTTGGATCCAAGTGATGTTGTTCGATTTAGTTCGGGATACCTGTGCGTCCCGTTGACTACGGAACACTTGTATTGATCTAATTATTAAATATATAAAAGCATATGTTTAAATCAATCCCACAAATAAGAAAATATATAAATATACACGAATATATATTTAGAACGATCCCACTTACAAATCAACGATTTCCTTCATAGCCGGATAATTGGTCCATTCACCATTTACCGAATTCAGATAATACACGACTTCTCTTATCGGGTTGATAGCAAGCAGCAACCAGTGTGCTCTATAAATTAAAACAATAGGTTATATGAAAATTTTGCTATACACAAAAGAAACAGAGATTAGATGAACCAAGAATGAGAAACTAACCCTACTGGTCGGGTATTATACGCCCAAAGATGCAGACTTTCTGTATTGCCGGTGGACATGAATCTATCTACTAAGCGCTGTCTAACTGATTCCGGTTCCGAAGCAATTGTCATTCCGCTGCAATGGGCGGAAGACACGAAACGGAATCTGTTAGACAATGCAGTCCCGCGCAACACTCTGTCATACAACAACCTTAAATAAAAACATAATAAACATTAGATTATTTTCATTGAAATGTGTAAATAAATTATATTGTGGGACTAATTAAATAATATATCGGATGAGTGAATATTACCGGATGTATGAGTGCATATTACTGACGCCTAGTTGATCATGGGTAAAAATCTCTTCCAAGTCATCAAATGTAATATGTGACTGGAATTCAATACCGAAGACACTTTCATCCATGTTGATTTCACGTAAACCACCATCCTTCAAATCGGACATATCAACCATTGTTGCGAGTGTCGAACGGTATCGAGGCACAAAAGCACCGCCTTTTTTTGCCGCTTGCTTCGGA
The DNA here is from genome assembly GCA_948472305.1 of Vicia faba. Lineage (NCBI taxonomy): Eukaryota > Viridiplantae > Streptophyta > Magnoliopsida > Fabales > Fabaceae > Vicia > Vicia faba. The sequence goes on along the minus strand of OX451736.1, from coordinate 589,675,005 downwards.
GGACCAGTGGGTGGTAAGCTACGAACCTGCTGCGTCACTTGTTGTGACTCCCGAGCGGTTGCCTAAAAATCATATAAGTTAGGTAAAATATAAAATCATGCAGATTTAGATTCAGACTATATATTAACACTTTAAATGTACCTCTTTTAGTGATGCAACAGACTCCTCCTCCTGTAAAATCCCTTTACCCTTAATTGCGGGTTTTATAGGAGCAGTCTAAAATTAAAATGTAAAAAATAATTAATAAACGGTTTAGAATTGACATTCGAAAACTAAATGATTCATAATCGTTTTCAGTATACCTCATCACTAATGGTAATGAGCTCCGAGGGCCATGCAACAAATGATCCTATTGCATCTCGCAGCAATGTCGTCTCTGAGACCATGTCGGGTACCGGTAGAATCGCATCACGATCTAATACAACATCCACCGATACTTTCAGGTGTCCATCAGGGAGGGGTCTGTGGTGAAGTAAATCTCCCGAAGTGTTGTGCACTTTTCCCTTGCCAACTAGTCGATAATTCGGTGACGATAAGTATAGTTGGCAAGATGAAATGCCCTAAACAAATAGAAAATATAAAGTCATTATCATTAATAAAATAGAACAGTTTGTAAGGAAAAAAACTTATAATTACCTCGGGAAATTTCTTTTGATAGTTGATACTAGCCTTATCACTAGTATCTCTCACCGATGAAGTGTTGCATTTTTCTCTCATATACATATCTTTATCTCTTTGCAATTCAGAGACCTGTGCTTGCAATTCCTGCAACTTTTGCAACACTTCTTCATTGGTAAGATTTGATCTTCTCCTAGAACTCTTATAAAAAGAGGTTGGAGTCACACCATGACCCTTACCCCTCACCCGACCGGGATACTCGGGAGCATCTAGTACTCTACTAAGTACGCTCTCCTCACCGGTGGATGCCGATTGCGACAAGGTCTCCTGTAATTCATTTACATTTAAATAATTATTAGTGGAGATAAAAAATCATTTATATATTAAAAAACATTTGATTTAATTAAAGACACAGTATTATACTTACACATTCAGTATAAACTCTCTGAACATCGGGATCGACAGCTTGATTTTTGCCCACACGAGCTTCCTTCCACAACACATGTACAGGAAGTGAAGCTTCCTCACTTTTAGTCTCCTCTAACTATGCATTGACACAAACGATAAAATCGTCAATTAAAACATGCACATGTAGACAATTAATTAAAACGCATTTCTATTTACTTACAATTTTATCCTCTAAGCGTGCATATCCCAAACGCCCTTTCTTGTATGGATACGCGGGTTTGGATGCTCTCTTACTATTCGTGGCACTCTTTTTCTGAAATGCTTCATCTCTTTGCTTTAAAAACTCATCCCAATCTGCTTCATCAATGAATGTCGCATACTTTGTTGGCCGTCCCGGTGCCTCTTCAAGAAATTTTCCATCTTTATCCTTAAGATAGGTGTTTGTCAAAAAACTTTTCCACCCTCTATATCTTTTGCCGGCCAAACTAAGTATGTAGCTTTTACGTTCATCTGGTATCTCAAAAGTCCTCTGCAAAAATAACAACAATTAACCATATATGATATATACCTGAAGTGTTAGTATAAGTAATTTAAACAATTTATCGTCAAGATAATAACAACAATTAACCATATATGATATATACCTGAAGCTCTTCCCAAATCGCTTGTTTTTTCTCCTCCAATTCTGAATTTTTCGTTTTCGATTTCCAGGTAGCTACGGAGACCGGAATATGCATACGGACAAGTGTACCAATATAACTTGTCAACTTTGCAGAATTAGGACCAATTGGTTGTTTATCAGAATTCCATTCCAATCGGTATACTAATCCTTGGTCTCTATGTCGAATTATTCCCTTCATAATAGTGATGCCTCGTGCCACCTCTTTTGCTTCAGTATCAGGTGGAGCATTTGTATCCGAAGCAACTCTTTCTTGTGAGTTTTCTTGTGCGTTTTCAGGTGGGTTTTGAGGTGGAGCATCTCTATCTGGAGCCATTGAACCTGTATCAAACAAACTAAAGCACATTAGTACACTATTAACACTAACTTTATATGAGAAACATTTCAAAAAATTACATAAAAATAATAAAGATGTCCTCAAAACTCAACCCCTTTTACTAAAAATAATAAAGTATTTAACAACAAAAGAAACTAAACCCATAGATAATAAATAAGCAGTCCAGTAATATTTTTCTTGCTTTGAAGAGATACCTAAAACATAAAAAAAATGTTAGAAAAAACATCTTAATATTAAAATAAAAACAAAACACTGTTGGAGGATATACTAAAAACAAAAATGAAAACTTTAAAACAAAATAAAAAGATAATACCTTTAATTCGAATTACCCCTTAACTCTTGAACAACTAGATAATATGTAGATGGTATATGAACCAGTAAGACAAAAATGAAGGAAAATGAAGGAGACAAAAATGACAAAAATAATATTAGATGATACTCATATTAAGATTGAAATAGAGAGAACATGTATATATTTGAACATGTACACCATTAAACTAACATTACAGTACCAACAATCAAGATTGAAATAGAGAGAACATGTATATATTTGAACATGTACAACAATCAAGTTTCATCATTGCAACAAGTCATCATAGCATACAAAAATGCTTCAAATTTTGAACCTGTATCAAACAAACTAAAACATTGACACTATTAACACTAACTTTATCACTAACGTCTCTTTCTTTTCTTGGTAGGATTGTGTACTACGCGTCTCTTAACAATGCGGACGGTTGGATTGATCCAAATACCCTCATTATGATCATTTCTAATACAAGATTCATTCTCATTTTGATCGTTTCTTGTACAAGATTCAATGCCAACACCAATATCACCTTGATCTTCAATTTTTTCATCAACTATTTTGTTAGATAAAAGCACTATAGACCATTTCGTACTTGTCGGATCATTGACATAGAACACTTGTTTAGCTTGAGAGGCTAGAATGAAAGGCTCATCTTTGTACCCTACCCTATTGAGATCCACTTGCAAAAATCCTGACTTATCCATTCGTACGCCACTATTATTTTCAACCCACTTGCAACCAAATACAGGAATCTGAAACTTCGCGTAATCAAACACCAAAATGCGCTCGATAACCCCAAAATATGACAAATTTGCAAATTTCGGATTTAAGTCATTCGCACTTGATATGTGCATAGCTTCAGCTACCAAGGTAACACCACTATTTTGCATAGTACTTTTATCATCCTGTTCTTTGGTATAAAATGTGTATCCATTAATTGCGTATGCGCTATAAGAAAGCACAATTACAGATGGACCATAGGCTAAACATCTCAACCTTTCTGTTACTGAAGCAGGATCTGAACGATACTTTGAATAAATATGATCTCTAAACCACGGTATGAAACTTCGATTGTGCTCTCGTACTATCCAGTTCTCATTTCTATTTGGATTTAAATCTCGGAGAACAACTTTGTGCATTTCAACAAACGGCTCAACCTCAATCTCATTGTGCAGAACATACAAGTGCACTTGATCCCGTTCGACCATTGATACTGTCACAACTTTATTTCCAATTAGCCTTTTTCCTTCTTTTTTTTCGACAATATGAGATTTGGGGAGTCCAATTGATTGAACATTTGACAGATATTCAGTACAAAACTCAACCGCTTCTTCAGCAACGTATCGCTCGGCAATACAACCCTCTGGTCGACTTCTGTTTTTCACGTACCCTTTTAATATTTTCATATAACGTTCAGCAGGGTACATCCATCTCATATAAGCTGGTCCGCACAGTTGTGTCTCTTTCACAAGATGAACGACTAGATGAACCATTATGTCAAAAAACGAGGGAGGAAAATACATTTCAAGATCACATAAAGTAACAACTATCTCATTTTGCAATGTTGGTAAGATCGCGGGATCGACCACCTTACTGCAAATAGACCTGAAGAAGAAACACAGCTTAGTTATTGCGCTTCTTACTTTTTCTGGCAGAATAGAACGTATACCTATTGGTAAAAAATGTTCCATTATAACATGACAATCATGCGTCTTCAAACTCTTTAACTTGAGGTCTTTCATGGACACAAGTCTTCTAATATCTGAAGAGTAGCCTTCTGGAACTTTTACTTCACTGAGGAACTTACACAATGTTTTCTTCTCCTTTCTAGATAGAGTGTAAACAGCAGGTGGCAGATATGTTCGTCTTCCTTTCGTCACGGGCCCCAATTCAGTTCTCATCCCCATGTTTACCATGTCATTCCTTATGTTAACGCCATCCTTAGACTTTCCTTGTATATTGAGTAGCGTACCTATAACGCTGTCAAATACATTTTTTTCAATATGCATAACATCCAGGAAATGTCTTACGTACAACGACTTCCAATATGGAAGTTCAAAGAAAATTGACTTCTTCTTCCACCCACCCTTGACAATTGAATGTGCAAAAGGCTTGCCAAACTGAGTGCTCACATCTTTCACCTTTTCAAAAATTTGATCACCTGACAAAAAAGGCGGGGCTGTACGATGTTCGGCCTCTCCATTGAATGCTTTTCTCCACCCACGGTAGTGATGATTAGAATTTAAGAATCTACGATGGCCGAGAAAGACATTCTTCTGACAAAGCGCCAATCGTGTCGTATCGGTTTCATCTTCACAAACAGGACACGCCTTTTGACCCTTGTTGCTGTACCCAGATAGATTTCCGTATGCTGGAAAATCATTAATTGTTCCAAACAACATCGCCCTCAAGTTGAAACTTTCTTTCCTATACCCATCGTAAACCTCCACACCTCTCTCCCACAAAAACTTTAAATCTTCGATTAAGGGTGCCAAGTATACGTCTATGTCATTCCCTGGTTGTTTAGGCCCAGAAATTAGCATAGATAACATCATGTACTTACGCTTCATACATAGCCACGGAGGTAAGTTATAAATCATAAGAATCACAGGCCATGTGCTATGCGAGATACTTTGAATACCATGCGGGTTCATTCCATCAGTAGACAATGACAACCGAAGGTTTCTTGCTTCTTTTCCAAATTCAGGATATTCAGTATCAACTTTACTCCATTGTGGTGAGTCTGCCGGATGTCGCAACTTTCCATCAATAATTCTTTCATCTGCATGCCAAGTCAAGTGTCTTGAATCGGTCTCACTACGATACATGCGTCTAAATCTCGGAATTATAGGAAAATACCATAAGACTTTAGCAGGAGACAACTTTTTCTTATATCGAGGGGCACCACATTTAGGACACTCATTCAACGCTGCATACTCGTTTCGAAACAAAACGCAATCGTTTGGACATGCATGTATCTTATCATAGCTCATTCCAATAGAAGACAACATCTTTTTGGCTTCATACGTTCGATTGGGAAGAACATTATCCTCTGGTAGCATATCTTTCATAAGGGCTAATAACTCTGTGAAACTTTTATCCGACCATCCATTGTCCGCCTTTAAGTTGTACAACTTTAACACCGCAGACAATCTTGTGAATTTTGAACAACCAACATACAACGGTTTCTCTGCATCGCTTACCAACCTCTCAAACATTTTGGGACAATCCGCAAGATCTTCTTCAAGCGCTTCTGCAATCTCTTCGACTCGATCACAATCGTATGTGTCTGTGCAATCGTCGTTTGAAGCATACTTCCTATTACAACTCGACTCAGCATTCCCGGTACTTTTCTCACCATGCATTGTCCAACATGTATAACTTCTATCAATTCCAAACCGTAGTAAATGAGATCCCAACTGATTCCCGTCAACCTTACCCCCGGCATAACAGCAACCCAAGCAAGGACACGGCATTCGAAGCGGGTCTTTGGAGTGCGCAACCGCAAACTCAACAAATTCCCATACCCCTTTCTCGTACTCTTTCGACAATCGGTTTGAATTCATCCATGTCTTATCCATGTCTTAATTAAGCTAAACAAAAACGGTCAAACTTTCACTCTTCACAAGTAACCCCTATGGCGAATTCAATTCACAAAGTTAGTAAGTACCTCACTTAACGATAAACGAAATTAAAGAGTTACTGAGAGGAAATTAATTTTAATAAATAACTAATAAAATAAAATAAAATAAATATATAAAATTACTAAAAAAAAACCTTAATTTTAACTCCAAAATAATTTAATAGACTTCACAACTTTAATATATAAGATATATGATTCACTCTAACCTAACTTTCACTTCAAATTTAGTATTTATTTCACCTATTTGTCATCATAATCTAACAACATGTTTCACACTAACCTAACTTTCACTTCAAATTTATAGAGTATTTCTTTCACCTATTTGTCATCATCTTAATTATTTAAATTCTATTAAGAACATGATACATAAAGGCCGAACATATGCTAACACTTGAATCAAAAAATTATGTTGCTTAAGAATCAGGACTAAAGATAATTTATAAACATCGACATTCTTCAACCAATGAGACGAGTTTCACACAAAGAACAAAACTATTAAAACTCACACAAAGTTCAAAACAGACTTCATAAACACAATAATATAAACCTTAGATTAGAACAATAAGCTTATTTAAGGAACTTTAAATATATAAACCTTAGTCTACATTGTTTGTTATGGGTGGGAAATAACAGTTTCATTACTACAGCAAATACATTCCCTCCCCATTCTTGATGTTGTTTTGGAAGGCATGTCCATGACTTTCATAACTGGAATTCCTAAATTGCACAGATTCAAGGCCATCCTATTACTTCCACTACTAATAGGGGTTAAGTTCTCTTCATCTATTTCTTTCCTATTGAAAAAAGAATCATTTTTTCTACTCTTCATTATCACTTTTGTGATGCATAATCAATTAAATAAATTAACACAACACAACAAAATCTCAAAATTATCTAAGTTCCAATCTTACACATATTAGTAAGTACCAATTCTCTAAATTCCAATTCCACTACATTATAGCGCATTAAAAATATAACCACCTCTAATATAAACAAATTCCTTCTACTCCTAACAAATTAAAAAATAAACACTACCATTTTTCTATTAATGTCTTATGTAACTAATAATTAAAGTTTACAAAATTTCAACTTCTAAGGCACCAAACTAAAAAAAATTATCACATTATCACAATACAAACACAATACTTCAAACCAGAACATCAACTTAATAAAACAAACCAAAAACACATTATCACATTATCACAATATTATACTTCAAACTAAAACACCAACCTACAACAACACAAGATTACTTCAAGATTAATTTTTAAAAACAATGTTAAATCTTACTTAAGATTTAAGAGGAAGGAAGCAAGTTAGATGAAGAAGATGGACTTCTAAAAACCAGTTCGTGAAGGCCTCTGGAGGATTGAGATTACTTGAATGAGAGAGATTACTTAAGCAATTGAACGAGAGAAAGAAATTGTTCTCCTGGAATGCGAAAATATCAATTGGTTAGGGTAAACAAGAACAATGACATTAGTTTCTTTGACATTAGTTTGAAGAAACTGTTGAATGAAGAGTATAAAAATACACAAGTTTCCTTGACATCCATCACAAATGACTTACTTAGTGAAGCATCAAAAGATAGTGATACCTTAAATCTTGAGCGCTTTAGCTTGTTTGTTGTTGAAAACAATTGAAATGGATAGTGAAGAACACTGTAAAGATCATTTTCATTACTAGAAATTAGTAAACATGATTGTGCACATTGAGGTGAATAGCATAGAACAAACACAACAGTAGTTAGTAATCACGATTCTGGAAAATTAGCATTTAGGCACAACACAATTAAGCTCAAGATTCATCCAATTCCGAATCTATCTATATTTATTCACAATATCAAGAATCTAACATCAACACAAAGAATTGCAATTGATTCTATGTCAATAGATTAGCACAATATCAAGAATTAGTTCTTATGTCAAGAATTAGCAATTCAATTCTATGAGGAATTTCTACGTACACCTAATGTGCAAATGTTATGTCTACAAATCTATGTTAAAATCTACATCACAAATTCACATAAACATTATCACAAACACTATGCATGCACAATTCACATAAACAAAATCAAATAACTCAAGTATTCAACAAAACTATGAAAATCAAGTAATGTTACCTAAGATAATTTGTAGAAAATTGGAAGTTGGATGTTGTTGATGATGATAACAGGGAACCACGTTTGGACTTGACAAAGAGCTTTGAAGTAGGAGCGACGGAGATGGCTGAGGAAGTGACGGCAAGTGACGGTGAGGAACAAATGGAAATAGAAGAAGAATGGCGGCAGCAGTGAAGTAACGGTCGCGGATGGGGTTTTACGGATGGAGATGAGGCAGAAGTGAAGGTTATGGAAGTTCGTAACAGTACTGAGGTTTGGACTTTGGAGTGTGAAGGTTGATGTGAGAAGACGGATGGGGTTTGTATAATTTTGTTTTTAAAAATTTTAATTTTAAAAAGGCTATGAAAGCGCTTTTGAAAAGCGCCTTAGTAGATGTAGCTATACCAGCGCTTTTAAGGGTAAAGCGCTCTTGTACCCCACCCCCTACCAGAGCGCTTTTGAAAAGCGCTCTCATACCCCCCCTTACCAAAGCGCTTTTCAAAAGCGCTCTCATACCCCCCCTTACCAAAGCGCTTTTCAAAAGCGCTCTCATACCCCCCCTTACCAGAGCGCTTTTTTAGCGTGTTTTTTAATTTTGTCTTTAGCGAAGCCTATGCCAGCGCTTTTCCTAAAAGCGCTTTCGTAGGGGTGCTGCTAAAAGCCAAATTTGGTATAGTGAAGTTCCAAATGGTCTATAGTGCTTTTATCTAACAAAGTGATTGATGATAACAATGTAAATCAAATTGATGTTGATGTTGAGAATGAGTCATATGTTAAAGGAAATGAGTCGTATGTACAAAATGATCAAGATGAGAATATTATAGAGGATGAATCATATATTAGAAATGATAATAATAAGGGAATTTGGATCAATCCATCCGTCCGAGTTGTTAAGAGCCAAGTAATTTATATTCCAACCAAGAAACGAAAGAGATGTTAGTGGAAAAGGTAATAGTGAAATGTTATATGTTCCGTCATTCAATAAAATTGTGTTTCTGTTTTTATATTGTGTTTATGGTTTTATATATTGTGTTTATGTTTTTATTTTTTTGGTTATTCATTCAATGCTACTTGATTTTTATATAGTGTTTATGTTTTTCTTTAATATTACAAGTGAAATGGCTTCTAATGAGGAAAAAGATCATCCGGCTTCTAATATTGATGGAAATGAATCAGCTCGTGATGTGGAGAGTGAGATTAGACGAAGAATAATAATTATGAAGTCAATAATTTGTGCAAGAGATAAAGGTATCAAATTTAACTTACATTGGAATGAAGAAAAACATCTAATTGAGCCTAACGGTTCAATGTTGAGAAGTTACATTGGTTCCGTTATGAGGAGAGAAGTTCCAATCACTTGTGATGATTAGAGAAGGCTTGAGATGAAACTAGTTAAAGAAAAAATATAGACTGAAATACAGGTGCAATATGTGATGTCTTTCGTTTTTGTTGACGCTTATGTATATAAATTACTAACGCACTCTATGTATGTTTTTTTGTAGAGGTCTTTTAACATTGATGATGATCGAAAATCATATTGTCTTCAATTGGCCGGAAAAAGACTAAGAGGATTTCGATCTTTTTTGATAAACAAGTTTCTTAGGGATGCCGATAACAATTTTATCAATGCAGCACTTCTAAAGGCGTATACGAGCTTGATTTCTCCTGAAGAATGGGAAAATTTTAAAGAAAAAAGAAGAACCTCATATTTTCAGGATGTGAGTGGCGTGAATCGCCAACGAGCATCAAGTCCCCCGTATCCATACATAAAAGGGTGTATGGGATATGCACGCTTGCAAAAAAGATTGGTAAGTATATATAAATGATATGATATACTTGACCATCAAGTGCTATTATTGATTTATTATTTCTCTTAATGTGTAGTTAGAAGAGGAGAAAGGTCAAGAAACGTCTCTTCCTGAACATGTTCTATGGAAGGCTGTCCGGGTGGGTAAGGATGGAGTTGCTAAGGAAGACGTGCTTCAAATTTATGAGAAATGTGTAAGTATGTCAATATTCCTATAATTAAACCAAAAGTTTATTAAAATACAGAATTTATGAGTTTAATGACCACTAATTTATTTCGCTATGCATATGAATTTCAGGAGAGTCTACCTCAAACTCAAGTTGAAGACCAGGATTGCAGGAGCATACTTAGTCGAGCATTAAATGTTCCTGAGAATACCGGTTGTGTGAGGGGTAAGGGATTCGGGGTGAATCCAACATCTTTGGGTAGTCATCAAAAGAAGAAAGTTCATAGCAATAAAGAAGTGATGGAAGAGTTAGAAAAATTAAAATCTAAAGTTCGTGAGTTGGAAAAGGACAAAGAAAAATACATGTCAGAAAGGCAAGGGTCAGGGTTCAAGGATACTAGTGACAAAGATAGTATCAATTGTGATTTCCAACAGAAAATTCCCGAGGTAACATATATTATTATGAATTAGCATAATTTTTTTAATTGACATATATAAACATTAACAATTTCATATTTATTATTGGTTTAGGGCATTTCACCTTGTCAGCTATATTTATCGTCACCGACTTATCGCATGGTTGGAAAGGGAAAGTGCATAACACCATGGGAGAAGTACTTCACCATAAACCTCTCCATGTTGGATTTTTGAAAGTATCAATTGAAATTGCAATAGAGAGGGATGCGCCATTACCGTTGCCTGACGATATTTCAGATGCAACTTTGGTCGGAGAGGCAATAGGATCTTATGTTGCATGGCCGTCAAGCCTCATTTCCATAGATTATGAGGTATGTTAACATTTGCAGCGTTGAAAACTATTATGAAAACTATTACAACCATTTAACGTACATTTTGTTTCATGGTAATGTTAGACTCCCACGAAATCCAAATTAAAAGATAAGGGGATTAAGCCTTAGACCGAGTCAGTTGCATCCAAAAAGGAGGTAAATTAATATATATTTTGCATAGAAAAGGTTAATTCATGATATTAAACTTCACCTAACTTATTATATGCATTTGATATTTAGATTCATGTTAAAGACATGCAACAAGTCCCTATGAGTAACACGTCTGCAGAAAAAAGGGTTGTGGCAAAGTCTGTGGCTAGAAAAAAGCCTACTTCTCGGTATAGGTCGTGCCTTCAGACATTAATGGGAATTTCAGATTTGGCCAACGGATGTGCTCGTAATATACCTATGGAGGAAGGTATTTTTGGTTTTTCCTATTACGAAACAATAAGTAGAGGGGATGTGGATCAAATTCTTAAACATGAAGAATTAGGCCTCGGTGTTGTCAATACATACATCAAGTATTATCCGATCAACTTTATTTAGTTTTTATTGAACAATTTATCTACTAATTTCATTGAATGGTCTTAATGTTAATGATGTATTTATTTAAGTTTCATGTATGCCAACTTTGACGTTTTGTAGAAAGTTTCAATCTAAACTTTGTTAATCTTACAGTGGAAACTGGTTGTTGACTGTGATCAATCCAATAAGAGAAGTTGTATATTATTTGGATTCGTTAGAAGGTGGTTGGAATAAATACCCATACATGGAGGAGATGGTTGATACGTAAGTTAGATTGTTCTAAAACTTCATTTGTATACTTATTTATTTTTTTATGTGAGATTGTTCTAAACCTTCGTTTATATTTTGTTAGGGTTATACAAATTTTTAGATCACAAAGAAATATTCAAGTACCAAAGAGTAAGGCAAACAACATTACATGGATTAGAGTGCATGTATATTTTTATAATTTTGATTATACTAGTGATGCTACTTGATAAAACAAGTTAAATTATATGAGATGATATATATTTGTATATTTTACCATGTGTAGTGTCCTCGTCAGTGCAATTGTATAGATTGCGATTATTTCATGTTGAGATTTATGAAAGAAATTATTCTTTTGAATCAAATAGAGGTTCCATACATGGTATGAGTTTCTAACTTATGATTTATTCTAATATATTTAATACATTTCATCTAATTAATTTGCTTTAACTAAATCATATTATGTTATATTATGTAGTACTTTGATGAATACAAGTGTTCTACTTATTCAAAAGATCATTTGGACGAAATTAAGGAGGATTGGTGTTAATTCATTATTGAGATGAGAATTTTATAAGGTATTGTGACACTTACGTTGATCATAATTTTGAGTATATTTAAGTTTGAGTTAATGAGATACTATGTCGTCATAGTGTAGTAAATTGTTGCAATGTTGTTGTTATTAAGATGAAAATTTTGTTTGTATTTGAAATTGTATCGGGGAATTTTTAATGGTGGGTCATAACGAAATCGGGGAATTTTGTTTGTATGTATGAATCGGGGAATTTTTAATGGTGGATTATAACATGATTTTGTTTGTTTGTATGGACTAAATCGGGGAATTTTGTTTGTATACATGGTATGAATCGGGAAATTTTGTTTGTATGTATGAATCGGGGAATTTTTAATGGTGGATTATAACGGAATTTTGTTTGTTTGTATGGACGAAATCGGGGAATTTTGTTTGTATGCATGGTATAAATTGGGGAATTTTATTTGTATGTATGAATCGGGGGATTTTTAATGGTGGATTATAACGGAATTTTGTTTGTTTGTATGGACGAAATCGGAGAATTTTGTTTGTATGCATGGTATGAATCGGGGAATTTTGTTTGTATGTATGAATCGGGGGATTTTTATTGGTGGATTATAATGGAATTTTGTTTGTTTGTATGGACGAAATTGGGGAATTTTGTTTGTATGCATGGTATGAATCGGGAAATTTTGTTTGTATGTATGAATCGGGGATTTTTTAATGGTAGATTATAACGGAATTTTGTTTGTTTGTATGGACAAAATCGATGAATTTTGTTTGTATGCATGGTATGAATCGGGGAATTTTGTTTGGATGAATCTTGATTTGTTTTTGTTACATTGATTTTTAAGTGTTATATATATATATATATATATATATATATATATATATATATATATATATATATATATATATATATATATATATATAGCTTGATTCTAATATATATGCCTTTGTTTGTTTTGTTTCAGGTAGGTGCATATATGTGTAGAAGATATATAGATTCGTCTAGGATTCTTCATGCTGTTGTTTGTAGAGAGGATAGTAGAATATAGCAGCTCTAGAAGATAACAATATTGAACATTTTAAGTTGTATTTATGTATATATAAATTGTTAGGTTAAAGTTGTATATATAAATATGTAAATTTGGTTCATATTTATTGGATTGAAGCTTCAAAAATTTATAAATTCTGGTGCAAATTTGAAAGACGGAGCTTAAATTTAAGTGATTATGTGTATAGGGCGCTTAAAATATAAGCTGTATATATTAAAAAATTCGTTAACATTAGACAACGCTTTAAACCAAAAAGCATTGCCTATGACATAACAAGCGCTTCCTAAAAGGGGACATTAGACAGCGCTTAACTAAAATATAAAAAATTATAATAATACAATAGACAGTGCTTTTTCTATCATGTGCGTATAGCAGCGCTTTCACTTTAGACGGCGCTTGAAGAAGTGATGCCTAAACTGAAAGCGCTGCTATAGGCACACTATAGAAAGCGCTTACATTGTTAAAAGCGCTGCCTATAAGGGCCTTTAGAAAGCGCTTGTTCAATAAAGCGCTGTCTAAGGTCTACATTAAGCAGTGCTTTCACATAGACTAAAAGCGCTGCCTAAGGTTACGGCAGCGCAGGAATAGGCAGCGCTTATAAGCGCTGTCTATGGCCAAAAAAAGCGTTATCTATGTGCTTGTTTGGCATAGTGAGGATACTAGGTTTAGAAGAGCGTTTTAAGAAATAGGGTTTTAATGCTTATTGGGGGAAAAGAAAAAGGATTTACTTTTAGTTAGGGGGAACTCGTCACGATTTTAATGGTATGCATATGTATCCTCCTAGGAGGAATCAAAGTCCCATTTTGTAGTTCGCAGTGGGTTGGTTTTTTTTAGAAGATTACGTATAATTGCTTTCGAATTCATCCTTGAACCTTGTCTGGGTTTGAAAGGTGGGTGATTGTAGACGCAGTTCGCAGTTAATTTCGGAAGAAATTCTCCTTAATCCTTTTTCAAAAATAATCTTGATTTTTTGTTATGTTAGTAAAAAAATGGTTTGTTGTTGTTGGTTAGCTGTTTTGATTATTTAATTGATAACAAGTATGGTAATATACAAAGTGGAGGAGTCTGATAAAGTCTCCTCATCACGTGGTCAGATATTGGCCACGTGTCCCTCGCGAATGAAATATTTGGAATTGTGCGGGTTTTAATATTTTGATGTAAAATATTAAATTTATTTATTTGATTTATGTTTAGAAATGTGTACAAAGTTATTATTATTAATCTAATAATTATGCACCTGGATAAAATTAAATCTAAAAATAAGAGGACCATTTTTATATTTTTATAAAACTACATTAAATAACATAATAAACTAAATATAACTTATTTTATATATTTTAAATACGTAGACTAAATTGATTTGAAAACCTAATAGAACATGATTAACTAAAATCAATTAACTTAATAAATCTAAATTAAATAACTAAAATTGAAATTAATTATGGTTTAGCTATGCTAAATCGAACAACCAATATGTAATACTATCCCTTAAAATACAATTTTAACGTTAAGTTGTACAGTTGTTTTTCCACTTTTGTAACCAAGATCCACACTTTTTACAAAAAGATATATTTAATGCAATATAACTTTCATCTTACAATACATGGTTTATTTTATTTTATATTATATCTAACCTTTTGTTAAAACACCAACACACCATAATCACTTAATAAATAGAGAGAGAGAGAGAGAGAGAGAGAGACAGTAAAATAACACCTACAACATATGGATAAAAGTAAAACCAAAAGACTAAAAAGAATTTGAGAAAGCTAACTTTGTCCCAGTGATTTTCCTTATGATGCTGTTGCAAATTGCTGACAACGATGATAAACAGAGGTGCACGGTTGATGGTGGCGGTCGTAAAGGGCTCGGCGGAGTGGAGTCCGGCGAGGAGGGCAGTGGCTCATCAAATCAGAGCGGTTGCCAGAGATTTTTCGTGCAGAAGGATGGCGTCGACTCCATGAGGTGGTCGCGCGGGAAAGGGTGATATCGTTGATTTTTTGACGCGTTGATTGGGTGTTGCGGCAGAATTAGAGCGGAAGTTGCAGTAGGCTACTTCGCGGTGTTTTTTTCGGGAATCTTCCGGCGATTATTATGTGGCAGCAGAAACTTTTTCTTTCTTCTTTACTTCTTCCTATATGTTAAAACATAACACAAAAGAAAAATAATACAAATCTTCTATTTAATTTGTTGTTTTATAATAGTTTAGAATTGGATCTGTGATATTGTTTATGACTATTGTATGAAATTTTGTTAATGATTCTTTGAATAAACCTTGGCTGTTACAAGTTTTGTAATTAAAAATATGAACAGGTTATTGACAATTTTATTGATGTTAATGAAGGTAGTGGTGAGTGTTGTTGTTACTGTAATCAAAGCGTAAAGAAAAAAATACTGGATATTGGTATCATGTAAAGATTGTCAGTAATTTGAAAAAAAGGTATTATGTTGTTAGGAAAAGTGGGTGATTGAGATTTATTAGAATTGGTGCACAAAAAATTTGTAAGAAAAAGTAATAGTAGTTATAACATGAATCAATAAACGTAAAAAGTGATAAAAAGTTAATGTAAAAATAAAACCATCAATTAAACATCATATGGTAAAAATATTGAACAAATTAAAATTAAGAAAAAAAATAGTATAAAATTGAAAATAAAAGGGTGGGGGGCCTCATGTAGAAATTGTAGGTGTTTAGTTATTGGCATGTATTTTTGGTAAAACCAGGTGTGTGAATGTCATGACTGATGTCATAACATTCTGGTTTATTAGGTACTGGTTTATTAGGTACCTTTGCAGAAAAATAATGGCATACAGGTGCTGCTGTTTATGAGTGTGTATCTGAGCATTTTGCAAAAAGATCACATTTATTGCCTTCTACCAAAATCAGTAAACAGGAATTCTGATATCATAACAAATGTTAAGACATCTTGTACTGATCTAACAGTTTTGCAGTTTCGTTAATTCTGAGTTTTTTCAGGAAGTTGAGTCATTCCTTCCAGAACAGAATCCTGCGTGGTCTTTGGGTTAACCTAGCTCAACCCTAATCTGGTTGATAAAGTCTTGTGACCAAGTCTTAAGGTTAAACCTAATTAACCCTAGCTTTTTGTGGAAACCCTAACTGAAGAAGCAGTTGCTATATATTCAACAGGGCTGTTGTTTGGAATTTATCCTTTTGACTGAAGATCATTTAGGAGCTGTATAGTTTTAACTATTGTAATCCAAGCAAGTATCATTATGATAAGTGACTTGGAATAGGTTTTAATTGTAAGGGTTTTGTATCACTCAAAGCTTTGAAGCAAGAGTGTTTTGTGTCTCTTGACTAAAGATTTGAAGCAAAGTCAAGTTAGGTTTATGTATCACTCAAAGCTGTGAAGCAAGAGTGTTTGTGTTGCTTGATTAAAAAGCTGTGAAGCATAATCAAGTGTATGTTTTGAAGAGTGCCTTCATCAATTCATTAGTCAATTGTTTTAAGTATCACTGCTGTGATTGAGGGAAAGTGAGTAGGAACTCAGGTTTAAGTTGTACTTAGATTGAAGTTGCATTGGGTAGGTCTTAAGTGATGGACATAAATTGGTTGGTTTATTCCTGAATTAATATCTCTTATAGTGGATTTCCTCCCTGGCTTGGTAGCCCCCAGAGTAGGTGTTGTTGCATACTGAACTGGGTAAATAATTGACTGTGTTCTTTACTGTTTTTGTATTTACTGTCTTATAGAAAGTCAGATACGGTGTCATAACTTTGAACGTGACATTGAGTATCTGCAGCCAGAATTTCAATTGGCATCAGAGCAGGCACCCTGCCTGTATTACTGGGTGAGATCTAGGGTTATCACTTTCTGGCACTATGGACAAAGAAGGAGTTTTTGGAAATAGACCACCCATTCTGGATGGAACAAATTATGACTACTGGAAACCTCGTATGATTGCCTTCTTAAAATCTCTAGACAAAAAGGCTTGGAGAGCTGCTGACAAAGGATGGAACCATCCCACCATAACTGAGAAAGATGGGACAATCAGTCTGAAGCCTGAGGAAGAATGGAGTAAAGAAGAAGATGAGTTAGCCCTGGGTAATTCCAAAGCTTTAAATGCCTTGTTCAATGGAATTGATAGAAACATATTCAGACTAGTACATCAATATGAACTGGCCAAGGAAGTTTGGGACACTCTCAAAACTACTCATGAGGGCACTTCCAAAGTAAAAATGCCAAGGCTTCAGATGCTGACTACCAAGTTTGAGAATCTAAAAATGATGGAAGATGAAACCATCCATGAGTTTCACATGAACATCTTGGAGATTGCCAACACCTCAGGAGCATTGGGAGAAAAGATGTCAGAAGAAAAACTGGTGAGAAAGATTCTCATATCCTTGCCTAAAAGATTTGCAATGAAGGTAACTACTATAGAGGAAGCCCAGGATATCAACAAGTTAAAAGTGGATGAACTCATTGGGTCTCTTCAGACTTTTGAGATGGGGATCACTGAAAATGTTGACAAGAAGAACAAGAGCATAGCACTTGTATCCAACACGTAAGATGAAAACAAGGAGGATGAAGAAGAAAATATTTCAGAAGCTATAGCCATGCTTGGAAGACAATTCAACAAACTCATCAAAAGAATAGATCCAAAGTCAAGGTCTAATGTTCATAACATCCCCTCTGATATTGACAGTTCCAGCAAAAGACCAAGGTCAGAAGAGAAGGGAAATCAAGGCAGAGGAATTCAATGCCATGATTGTGAAGGATATGGGCATATTCGAGCTGAATGTCCTACCTTTCTTAAGAAACAAAAGAAAGGAATGACTGTTACTTGGTCTGACTGTGATTCAGAAAGTAATTCTGAAGAAGAATCTGCCAAACTAGTTACTGCTCTAACTGGTGTTTGTACCTCTGAAAGTGACACTAGTGATGAGGAAGTGACATTTGAAGAACTGGTTGATACTTACAAGAAATTGTGTATCAGAAGTGATGAAGTCTGTGTGCAGAATGAGAAACAAACAAAACTCATCATAAAGCTGGAGGCTGAAAAAAGGGCAGACCTTGAAACTATAAGTCATCTAGAAGGGGAAGTTCAAATGCTGAACTCACAACTGAACCAGATGACCAAATCTGTCAAGATGCTGACAAATGGAAATGACAAATTGGAAGAAATCCTTCAGGTTGGACAAAATGTGGGAAACAAGTATGGACTAGGATTTGTGGAAGCAAAGAAATCTGGTGCAGACAAGAAGATCAGGCCTGTTAAACAAATGTCAAGGCAGATGTCTCAACACAACTCTCAACATCAGGAACCGAAATATATGAAGAAAAGGTACCAAAGATGGAGATGTCATCATTGTGGGAGGTATGGTCACATTAAGCCTTTCTGCTTCAAATTGTATGGACACCCTAATCAGAGCCCAGGTGTTAAACCTAAGTCTAAAAGGGTACCACATACTCCTCAATGGAAGAAAAAGGTTACTGCCCTGATAGCCCACACTTCCCTGAGAGTCTCTGCAAAGGAAGACTGGTACTTTGACAGTGGGTGCTCTAAGCACATGACTGGAATCAAGAACATTCGCAATCATGTTAAACCTCACACCACTAGTTATGTGACCTTTGGAGATGGTGCTAAAGGTGAAATCAAAGGAGTTGGTAATTTGGACTGCCCTGAAGTTCCAAATCTGAATGAAGTACTATTGGTAAAAGGCCTGACTGCTAATCTCATTAGTATCAGTCAATTATGTGATCTAGGATTCAAGGTCAACTTCTCAAAATCTGAATGTCTTGTAATTAATGAAAAACTAGAAGTTGTAATGAAAGGAATCAGATCTAAAGACAACTGTTACTTGTGGCAGCCTGAGAACACTAATAACTCCACTATGTGTTCTATTACCAAAGAAGAAAAAGAGGTGAAACTGTGGCACCAAAAACTTGGCCATCTTCATCTAAGAATAATGAAAAGGACTATCTCTATGGAAGCAGTCAGAAGGATTCCAAGACTGCAAATTGATAAAGGGAGGGTTTGTGGTGAACATCAAATGGAAAGGCTTGGTAAAAAGATATATGTCTATGATGTGGTGAATAACTTTGAAGTTTTTAAAGAACTGTGCAAAAGAACTCAAAAAGAAGGGTGTATTGTCAGAATCAGAAGTGATCATGACAAGGAATTTGGAAACAACAAGTTTAATAAGTTCTGTTTCTCAGAAGGAATGAGTCATGAATTCTCTTCTCCTATAACTCCTCAACAAAATGGAGTTGACAGAAAGAAAAATAGGATCATACAGGAATCTGCCAGAGCTATGATTCATGTCAAAAGAATGCCTTTTCAACTCTGTGTTGTAATAGTTGCAGCTGGTAGTAGCTGTTCTCAAATTATCTGGACAAAACAGATGCTCACTGAGTATAATGTCTCACAAGATGTCGTGACATTGTATTGTGACAATCGGAATACAATCAATATTTCCAAGAACCCTATTCAGCATAGCAGGACCAAGCACATTGTCCTTAAAAATTACTTTATCAGAGACCTTGTAGAGGAGAAGACAATTAAACTGGAACATGGTGTCATTAAGCTACAGCTGGCTGACATTTTTACCAAGGCTCTTGATGCAAATAAACTTGAAAACTTGAGGGGTAAGATGGGTATTTACCAACATGAGAAATTATAGCAATTAATTTTGCTCAAAACAAGGGTTGAAGGAGTTATTTTTGTTAAGTCTATTTTAAGTGGGTTAATCATATATTTCCCAAATTCTTTCAAAATTACTAAGAAGTTGAATAGACACACATTTACCTCCTTCCACTCTCGACTTTGCAACATCTCTTTTTCTCTCATTCAAAGTTTTCTCCCTAGTTGCTACTGGTTTTCCAAGTCAATCAAAATGTCTCAAACTTCACCCTCATCCAAGACAACTGTTTCATCTTCATCATCTGATCAAGATTCTCGAGCAATCACCTCATGCATGGATTCTGAAGTCCTAGAGATTACTCCTCTCAGAGAAATAGCAACTAACCCTTCCAAGGTCAAAAAGCTGAGAACAAGGCATGCAGGAAGGTCTCAGGCGACGTCTTCCGGTAATCCCTCTCAACCTTCATCTTCTGTACCTAATAGGGAAGGATCAGCTCATGTACACCAAGCAATAGCTAGGCTTGTTACAAGAATCCTGAGTGAGAACCACTCTGTACCAGGGATTTCTGTTCCATTAAATCAAGAATCAGCAAGCCCAAATGTTGAAGCAAATCCAGATGTCTCTGAGAATGTTGAGACACCAGATGACAACATTCAAAAACCATCTGAAAACCTGGATGATATTCAGAACCCTTCAGAGAAGAATGTTGAACCACCTGTTATTGATGTGGATAAGGAATACTCAGATAATGACCTGATTGCAAATATCAACCCTAGCATAGCTAGGAGAATGATGAACAGGAAGGGTAATCAATATGCTGCAAAAGGTCTGAACTAAGAGAAACCTACTGATAAGAAAACCAGGTCTGAAGGGAAGACTGGTACTGTGAAGACTGGACTATCCAAAGGGAAGGTGAAAGCCCGAGTGCATGCTGGGAGTCTCTCAAAACCTGCAAGGCAACCAATAACAAAGAAGAGAAAAGAACCTGAGCCTACTGATTCTGATGAGGAATCAGAATTTGAAATTGGTGATAAAGACATTCCTCTCAGAAGGAAGCTCCCTTCCAGCAAAATGGCTAGAGTTTCTGAAGTCCCCACTGACAACATTTCATTTCACCACCCTGAAAATGCCAACAGATGGAGGTATGTGTGCTTGAAGAGAATAGCCTTGGAAAGAGAACAAAACAATGGTGCCATGGACTGCAAGGAAATCATGGACCTGATTAAAGCTGCTGGACTGATGAAGACTGTGGTAAAATTTACCAAATGCTATGAAAATCTGGTCAAGGAATTCATAGTGAATTTGTCTGATGATTGTGCTGATGGAAGGTCAGCTGACTTTGAATGTGTATATGTTAGAGGAAGAAGGGTTAATTTCTCTCCATCTGAAATCAACAAATTTCTTGGAAGATCAAATGAGGCTTGCCCTGAACTGGAAGTTACTGACAATGAAGTTTGCCAAACCATCACAGCAAGACAAGTCAAATGCTGGCCCTCAAAAGGCAAGCTAAATGCTAGCAAGCTAAGCATAAAATTTGCCATCCTGCACAAGATTGGTGCAGCCAACTGGGTCCCTACAAACCATAAATCGACCATCTCTACAGGATTGGGGAGATTCATTTATGTTGTTGGTACCAAGACTGAATTTGACTATGGCAGGTACATTTTTGATCAAACCTTAAAACATGCTGGTAGCTATGCTGTTAAAGGCCCAATTGCCTTTCCATCCCTCCTATGTGGAATCATTCTTGCTCAGTACCCTGATATCCTGGTGGAAAGAGACACTGCTTGCAAAAGAGCTCCTGCTCTTGGGTTACACTACAAGCTGTTTCAAGGATCTCATGTTCCTGACATTGTCATAACATCAGCTGAGACATCATCTGCAAAAACTCAGTCCAAGACATCTGATGTTTTAGTTGTATTGAAAGAGACCTGCAAAGAGCTGGAGACCAGGAAAAAGACTATAGAAAACCTAATTGCGAAATTAGAATAGGAGGAGACTGAAGGAAACAGAAGGGAAGAGGGTGCTGCTGAAGATCAGCTCAATGCTGGAGAAAGTAGCTCCTCCGAAGGTGACAGTGCTTAAAGTCTGGTGGAATTGTCAAGCCTGATGCTGATGTTGCTGATGCAAGTGTCTTCAGATTTTATTTGTTGATTTTATTACCTATTTTGGATAACTGTATAACAATTAAGTACATGTTTCTTTGGCCCATTTGTGGCTAAAGAGGGGGAGATATTTTTTGTGTTAATTACTTGGTAGACATCATATTTTTCTACAGTCATATTCTGCTGCTATCTATTCTCTGATTGCTTAGGGGCTTTAGCCAAAAATATGCCAAAGGGGGAGTTTGTAGGTGTTTTGTTATTGGCATGTATTTTTGGTAAAACCAGGTGTGTGAATCTCATGACTGATGTCATAACATTCTAGTTTATTAGGTACTGGTTTATTAGGTACCTTTGCAGAAAAATAATGGCATACAGGTGCTGCTGTTTATGAGTATGTATCTGAGCATTTTGCAAAAGATCACATTTATTGCCTTCTACCAAAATCAGTAAACAAGAATTTTGATGTCATAACAAATGTTAACACATCCTGTACTGATCTAACAGTTTTGCAGTTTCGTTAATTCTGAGTTTTTTCAGGAAGTTGAGTCATTCCTTCCAGAACAGAATCCTGCGTGGTCTTTGGGTTAACCTAGCTCAACCCTAATCTGGTTGATAAAGTCTTGTGACCAAGTCTTAAGGTTAAACCTAATTAACCCTAGCTTTTTGTGGAAACCCTAACTGAAGAAGCAGCTGCTATATATTCAACAGGGCTGCTGTTTGGAATTTATCCTTTTGACTGAAGATCATTTATGAGCTGTATAGTTTTAACTATTGTAATCCAAGCAAGTATCATTGTGATAAGTGACTTGGAATAGGTTTTAATTGTAAGGGTTTTGTATCACTCAAAGCTTTGAAGCAAGAGTGTTTTGTGTCTCTTGACTAAAGCTTTGAAGCAAAGTCAAGTTAGGTTTATGTTTCACTCAAAGCTGTGAAGCAAGAGTGTTTGTGTTTCTTGATTAAAAAGCTGTGAAGCATAATCAAGTGTATGTTTTGAAGAGTGCCTTCATCAATTCATTAGTCAATTGTTTTAAGTATCACTGCTGTGATTGAGGGGGAGTGAGTAGGAACTCAGGTTTAAGTTGTACTTAGATTGAAGTTGCATTGGGTAGGTCTTAAGTGAAGGAGATAAACTGGTTGGTTTATTCCTGAATTAATATCTCTTATAGTGGATTTCCTCCCTGGCTTGGTAGCCCCCAGAGTAGGTGTTGTTGCACACTGAACTGGGTAAACAATTGACTGTGTTCTTTACTGTTTTTGTATTTACTGTCTTATAGAAAGTCAGATACTGTGTCATAACTTTGAACGTGACATTGAGTATCTGCAGCCAGAATTTCAGAAATCATTGGCCAAGAATAGTTGTTGTATGATATAGACAACAACCCTAGAATAAAAAAAAAGAAAAAAGAAATGTAAGAGGTTTTTAATGGATTGTGGATTTGTGAGAATTTGTGTGTTTTTTTGGATAGAAAATTTAGACAATGAGGAGTCATATTTATAGAGTGGGAATTAGGTTAAACAAACTTAACAAGTAAGTTATCCAAAGTGAATGAAAAGTCCAAACCCAATTTCCAAAAAGAAAAGAAAATTAGTAACAAAAAGAAATAAAAAAAAACATTACAAGTGCTCCCCAAGAGATTCAAACTCACGATCTTATACTTGTAAGCTTTATTCTTTACCAATTGTGATGTGTTACTCATTTGTAAATAAACTCAATTTGAAAGAATATGAAAGGTGTGCAGATATTTTCTATTTTAAAATACAAATAACTTGAAATGAATCATTATATTTTTAAATAGTTTTAGAAGCGAATATTTATAAAAATCAAATAATATTATAAAAACAAAGTTTAAAATATTTTTGATTGGACTTGAGAATGAACATCTATAAAAATCAAATAATATTATAAAAACAATGTTTAAAATATTTTTGACTATAGAAATAAAAGGGCGGACAAATTTGGGGTATGACAGCTGCCCCTATTTAGTCACTCTTTGATTGAATGGTCGAGAATGTGCAGGTCTCACACATTCGAATCAGGGGGTTATTAAATAATTGAAGACCCCAAAATTTGACCAAAGATTTATTAAACAAGGATACACTGATATAGCACACCCCAGAGATCAAAGAAATAAGCAAGGCTGATGATGTATCATCCTACCAGAGTTTAAATAAAGAGATATAAATGAAGTCTAAGTTTGACCGAGATATGACGACGAGGATAACTTGCCAATACTTTAAAAAGATATCATAGATTCTTTTGCATATTTACAAAAACACAAGTCTTGGAAAGGTTGACTTACTAATGCTTGGAGACTAATATAGTAAGTTTGTGACGCAGATTTTGTATATTCATCGCAATTTAGGGAATGAATAACATAAAGCTCGATAACACACTGCCGCTTAGAGACTAATGCTATGAGCCAAAGATTTTTCGTATACCTATCACAGCCTAATGGATAGATGATACAATCTTGAAACCAGATATTTGGAACTTGGAAGGACGAAGTTGGTTGTGTCAGCCCTCAACTTAGATTCAATAACCAAATGAAATAAGCTAGATTTGAAGCGATGGAACCCAAATTCACTGATGATGTTTGGTTATGACAACCCTCAACTACAACTATCAACACGAAGAACACCAAATTCATGATGATATCGGTTGTGTCGCTCTCAACCACAACTATCAACATGAAGGAAAATAAGCACCAAATTCACGATGAAGTTGGTTGTGTCTCCCTCAATCACAACTATCAACGTGAAGAACAACAAATTCATGATGAAGTCGGTTGTGTCATACTCAACCACAACTATCAACATGAAGCAAATATACTCCAAATTCACGATGAAGTCGTTTGTGTCGTCCTCAACCACAACTAACAACGTGAAGAACACCAAATTCATGATGAAGTCGGTTGTGTCATCCTCAACCAAAACTATTAACATGAAGCAAATATACCCCAAATTCACGATGAAGTCGGTTGTGTCGTCCTCAACCACAACTACCAACGTAAAGAACACCAAATTCATGATGAAGTCACTTGTGTCATCCTCAACCACAACTATCAACATGAAGCAAATATACCTCAAATTCATGATGAGTCGGTTGTGTCGTCCTAAACCACAACTATCAATGTGAAGAACGCCAAATTCATGATGAAGTCGATTGTGTCGTCCTCAACCATAACTATCAACATGAAGAAAATATACCCCAAATTCACGATGAAGTCAGTTGTGTCATCCTCAACCACAACTATCAACATGAGGAAAAATAAGCACCAAATTCATGATGAAGTCAGTTGTGTCACCCTTAACCATAATTATCAACGTGAAGAACACCAAATTCATGATGAATTCAGTTGTGTCGTCCTCAACCAAAACTATCAACATGAGAAAAAATAAGCACCAAATTCACTATGAAGTTGGTTTTGTCGCTCTCAACCACAACTATTAATGTGAAGAACGCTCAATTCATGATGAAGTCTGTTGTGTCGCCCTCACCACAACTATCAACATGAGAAAAAATAAGCACCAAATTCACGATGAAGTTGGTTGTGTCGCCGTCAACCACAACTATCAATGTGAAGAACATCAAATTCATGATGAAGTCGGTTGCGTCGTTCTTAACCACAACTGTCAACATGATGAAAATAAACACCAAATTACTTTAAAGTTTAACTATATAGTTCGCACGGATAGGCTTGCTAATGATGAACCCCAAGAAAATTCGTAATTTTAACCAAAGTAGCTTTGCAAGATGCCATGCATGCATAATGCCCTAAATTGATGAGCTATCAAACTGTGATGTATGCCCCAAATGTTTTTAAATGCTCATGCGTTAAAATGCTTATGTATGTATATTCCCCAAACGTTTGTGTATGCCCCAAATGCTTGTATATGCCCCAAATGCACGTATATGCCCCAAATGTATGTGTATACCCCAAATGTATGTGTATTCCCCAAGTATTTTGCAAATTTTTTTGATAATTCTCTTTTGTTAAATCACCGGGGTCTTGTAATCACCAAATCCCCAATGTTGTTCATTACCAATGTTGTACCTCCAAGTTGATTTGAATTTGGTGAAAGATGTAAGCAAGATCTTGAGGTCTGTATCATAGGCGTAGGCGTAGGTATGGATGTAGACGTGGATTTTGGCATGGATGTTGACATAGTCATAAACGTAGGCGTGGGTGTAGGAATAGGTATGGATGTGGACATTGGCGTGGATGTTGACATAGTCGTAGACATAGGCGTGGGTGCAAATTTTTTTTCGATGCTTTTCTAACCAAAAATTCTTTTTTGATGCTTTTATCAAATGCTCTTTGGTGTTTCTGTATGTTAGATGCACCAAATGTTATGGATGACCTTGAGATTTTGATATGGTTATGTGTACGTCATGCTTGATGTGAGGCTCTTAGTGGGAAATCTACTGCCGAGATTTCCAAGGAATCTACTACCGAGATTCGATTGTGAGCTACCTTCTGCCGAGGTCTTCCGGATAATCAACTGTCGTGATCATCCAGGAGAATCTACTTCCGAGATTCAATTGTGATACCTTCTGCCGTGGTCTTCTGGATATTCAACTGTCATGATCAACCAGGGGAATCTACTGCCGTGATTCTGTTGAAATACCTTATGTCGAGGTTTTCCGGATAATCTACTGTCGTGATTAGCCAGGGGAATCTTCTGCCGAGATTCGATTGAGAAATAACTTCTGCCGAGGTCTTCTAGATAATTAATTGCCATGATCAACCAGGGGAATCTACTGCCAAAATTCAATGTAGAATTGATAATTTGATCGACAATGATGATTGTCTTCACATAAAAACGAGGTTTTATGCTATGCGTGCAAATTTGATTGATACATGAAATGTGATGATTGATTGATGAATGGAATGTGATGTAATTGATTGATGTATATGATGGATGACTTGGATATGTGTAAATGGATGTTGGATTTTGAAATGTGAATGTGTAATTGGGCTTTCTGGGATATGCTCGACCCATGTTGTCGGGCTTCGTTAGATGGATGAGATGATAAGTATAGCTTGGTTTTGGATCAAGGAACCCTAATGCATGATTTATGCAGCCTTATGCTTTATGATTATAACTTGAATGCTCTTTTTTGAATGGTGCCCCTGTGATGGGTCGTGGACAATTAAAGCATGGAGGTTTGCATATGCGACAAGGTTGCTTATCACATGGTGGTTAATTGTTGTGCTATCATTATTTCCTAATACTCGATTTGAACTTGCAGACTGCTGACGTGGAAGAAAGACCCACTGGAGGTTGTGAAAGTACACAGAGAGCTTTCCCCTGTGTAGACTATTTTCCCCTAATTTGTTGGTAGGGTCTTGGAGGAGATTCTCATTGATATGATCTTGGAAATAGTTTAATCATAATACGAATAACCCCACTATTTTGTACTATGCCCCTGATTAAAAAAACTCTTGAAAATCCTCAGCTTTAAAGAACCATTTCGAATTAACTCTTTTTGCTCGAGCCTCACAGTAGTTTTCCCCAATATTCGAATTTTGAAAGACATGCCCCTCAATCTCCAAGATCTGGAGGGAGAACCTTCAGAAATAACTTTGACCTCACCATGAACTTGACATAGATTACCCCAAGTATTCGAAGCTTGAAAAGTTTGTACTTGAATTTGCTTGAAGGAGAATTTGGACCCTACATGCAGTAGGATGAACTTGGTACGTACTTCCCCAACATTTGAATCTTGGAAGGTTGCCTCTGATTATCAAGGCCTTGAGAGGTTTGTTAAAACAAGGAAACTGAGTCATAACCTATTGTGATATGACTTGATTAAGGAATTCTCCTTTGAAAGGTAAGCCCCTAATTAAACAGTGATTTTGAAACTTGATCCAAGTTGATTGAATCTCGGAATGATCACCCCTTATCAATAGTATCTTCATGTTATATACCCCTACGATCATTAGTCTTGCCTATGGTTATAAGGTTCTTCCTTAGATGTTTTTCCCCCTAAAATGAATCGCTTTTGATTAGACCAATTTTTTTTTGAGATCTCCTTAATGCTAAGTATTGATTCGTAGATAAAATTGTACATTTGGAAAAGTAATTTCGTTTGATGGGTATGCAAGTTTTGAAATCGAACTTTGAATAGAAATGGATGATTAGAGATAGATATTTAAAGAAGAAAATTGGTTAGTAATAATTTTAACAAACATAGGAGTCAGTTTAACATAAATTTTGCCGAGTATGCTTTCATAGTGAACCTAGTTTCAATTAGGACTTTTGAAGGTTGTAACGTGGCCATGGTTCATGGTTTAAGAAACAAAAGATATAAGGCTCAAAATTTATTTATCCCACCCATTCTCCTTGATGTTCTCCAATCCTAATTTCAACTAATCCAATAGATGCATTTAATCCCCAAGAGAAACTTATAGTCACGCAGATGATAGGAAGCGTAGATAAAGATCTAAGCACCGATAAGATTCAAGCGTTGATAAGATCCAATCATTGATGAGAAGCCCTGATGATTCTTGAGGTGGCAGTCACAAGATTGTTCTCCAATTTATTGTTTTCAATCCCTTAATTTTGCATGGACCAATTTTTTTTGAATTTTTTTTAATCCATCGGGATGCCCTACCTTTTGCCTAAGTCAAGTTTTGATTTGATTTGACTTAGCGGGATCGTTTTTTGAATTTTTTTTTTCTTTTGATTTTAAAAATTTGTGACTGCCACGTTGATTATTATAAACTTCGTCTTCATTATTTCTTCGATCTTGATTGATGTACTGAGGAAGAAGATGTCATGGACTTTGTCTTTGTTGATTCCTCAATCTTGGAGGATGAACGCGGGGAAGATGATGTGCTCAAATATTTGCTTAGATCATTCTCTTGATGACGTATCAAGGAAAGAAATATGCTCTACCCTTTGCTTGGATCATTCTCTCGATGATGCATCGAGGAAAGAGATATGCTTGAACCTTTACTTAGATTGTTTCGATTCTCCTAGGATAAAATTGCAGCATCAAATTAATTGAAATCTACCCCGCCCCTGGTTAAGTTTAAGGTTTTTTTATATATAAAAAGAACAAAAAACGAACTCCTGGCTCGAGGGGGTTAACTACGAATTATCTCCTTATATATCCACTGTTTGGGAAGTGAAACAATGCCTTACATCGTCAGCTAAGCCTTACTATTAAAAGCATACGTCAACAAAATTTGATTATTTAGTTTTTGTTATTCTCCATCTAAGTTTGTTAATTTGAAAATAAAAGAGAAGAGTAAAAATGGAAAGTGGTTGGTTATTTGTGGAATGAATCGATTTCAAAAACATGCATGCTTATTTTATTAGAATTACTTGACCAAAGAGTAGAAAGTTTATAACAAATAACACTTAGCAAGAAAGAAATTACAATTTGAAATGATAAAGGCCTAATGATCTAGGGATAAGCCTTCTTGTTGACCCACTGGCTTTAGGGGATTCTTCTTCAGTCTTTGGATTTGTCAAGGCAAGGGCGACCATTCGCTGATGAGACCCCTTCTTCAAAAGTCAACTGCTTACTGTCGATCAAATATTGGACCTTGTGTCTAAAAGCCCAACATTTTTCTAGGGTATGACCTAAATAATTAGCATGATACTCTCACCTTGCATTTGCATCACATTTTGGTGGGAGTTCCCTGATTGTAGGAACAAGTGGCTTCAGCTCTACCAAGGATGCCTTGAGTAAATGTTGTAGCAGCTGACTGTGCGGTATGGGAAGTGGATCAAATCTCCTAGGTGATAGATTTTGTATTTTCCTTTGTTGGGCATATCCCTTATGTTGATAAGGTCTTTGTGGTTTCTGTTAAGGTCGGGGAATTTCCATGGTGGTGGCATCTGCAGTGCTGAATAGGCCTTCGGCTGGGATGACGAAGGGTTACCTCAATTCCTTAGTAATAGTTGCATGATCAAGTTCATTTGAGTCTTCAACTGCTGGACCTCCTCCTTTAACAGTTCTTGGCCTCTTTTGAGTTTTTTCATGGCTTCTTGATATGTGATTTGAGTTTACTTGAGAGTATCGAGAATCTTGCTAGCTGGATCATAGCTGGATAAGGGTGGAAGTGTAAATAATTTTGTGAAAATGGATGGAAATCTAAAAGTATGAAAATGCTTGGGTATGCAAAAACATTTTTTTCTTTCAGATATGCAAAAAAGTTTCATGGATATGCAATGCGACGTAGACGTAGTATGATGGTAGACGTAGGGGTATCATATATAGGTTTGATGATGATATCCTACTCTTAATCAGAAATTGAGACATGCGGGGACTCCTTACAGATGATAATTGGTGATATCCTATATTGTCTTAGAGATGGAGACAAAAATTATTTAAGGATTATTACAAATGAAAGACGAAGAGGAGTCACTATAGGATGGGGATGATGATATAGACGAAAGCCTTGCGGGTTAAAGATAATAGTGGATGAAGGGATAACCCTTACGGGTTTGCAGATTGTAGTGGGATTTGTGAAAAGCATCCTTAGAAGGTAGGTTCTTAGTATTGGCCTATGAATATTCTACCCTTCCCATAAGGTGGCTTCCTTAAGGGTATTGTGAATAACACTAGAGGGAAAGGCACAAGGGTCTCCCTTAAGCGGAGTCTCTTTACAGACCGAAACTTTTGTCTCTAGGTCATGAAAGGTCTCACCACGAGTTTTTGGTTTAAAGGCCGCACAAAGAGTCATAAGTGTCATTCCAAAGTCCTACTTCCCAAGAGGATGTCTCTCGAGATGTATTCCTTTTTGTGGAATTTCACCAACTCTAGGCGAAGTCGTCACATAAACTCATAGGGCTGATGTAACCCATTGGCTAATAGACGAACCTTCTTCCTAAGGTTTTTTTTGAAAATATTTTTGCAAAATTTTAAATCCCACCACATATATAATATGATAAAATATAATAATCATAACAAATGAATAAATAAATAAAGCAAAAATAAAGAAAAACCCAAAAAAATAAGAAAAACCATAAAACCTAAAGAAAAGGCTTCTAAATCTAGGGTTGAGTCCCCACCAGAGTCGACAATTGTTGCAACTGGTTTTTAAATCAGAGTCGCCACCCTTAATTTTTATCCTAAAGGAAGGGAATATAAAGGAATAATCCTAAAGTTCAGAGATTCTAGATTCGGACTCGGTTCTAGAAGAGGGAAAGGTGTTAGGCACCCTTTATCTACCTTGTTCATAAGGATACTAGGTTTAGAAGCGCTTTTTAAGAAATAGGGTTTAATGCCTATTAGAAGAAAATAAAAATGGTTTAATTTTAGTTAGGGGGAACTCGCCACAATTTTAATTGTATGCCTACGTATCCTTCTAGAAGGAATCAGAGTCTTATTTCGAAGTTCGCAGTGGGTTGGTGTTTTTTTAGAGGATTGCGTAGAATTGCTTTAGAATTTATCCTTGAACCTTGTCTGGGTTTGAAAGGTGGATGATCGTAGATGCAGTTTCCAGTTAATTTCAGAAGAAATTCTCCTTAATCCTTTTTCGAAAATAATCTTGAGTTTTTGTTATGTTAGTAAAAAAATGGTTTGCTGTTGTTGGTTACCTGTTTTGATTATTTAACAAGTATGGTAAGATACAAAGCGGGGGAGTCTAATAAAGTCTCTTCATCATATGGCCAGATATTGGTCACGTGTCGCTCACGAATGAAATATTTTGAATTGTATGGGTTTTAATATTTTGATGTCAAATATTAAATTTATTTATTTGGTTTACGTTTAGAAATATGTACAAAGTTATTATTATTAATCTAATAATTATGCACCTAGATAAAATTAAATCTAAAAATAAGAGGACCATTTTTGTATTTTTATAAAACTACATTAAATAACATAATAAACTAAATATAACCTATTTTAGATATTTTAAATACATAGACTAAATTGTTCTGAAAACCCAATAGAACATGATTAACTAAAATCAATTAACTTAATAAATCTAAATTAAATAACTAAAACTGAAACTAATTATAGTTTAGCTATGCTAAATCGAACAACCAATATGTAATACCATCACTTAAAATATAATTTTAATGTTAACTTGTACATTTATTTTTCCACTTTTGTAACCAAGATCCACACTTTTTACAAAAAGATATATTTAACGCAATATAACTTTCATCTTACAATACATGGTTTATTTTATTTTATATTATATCTAACCTATTGTGAAAACACCAACACACCATAATCACTTAATAAACTGAGAGAGAGAAAGTAAAATAACACCAACAACATATGGATAAAAGCAAAACCAACAGACTAAAAAGAATTTGAGAAAGCTAACTTTGTCCGGGTGATTTTCCTTATGATGCTGTTGCAAATTGTTGACAACGATGATAAACAGAGGTGTACGACTGATGGTGGCGGTCGTAAAGGGCGATTCCGACAGAGTGGAGTCCGGCGAGGAGGGCAGTGGCTCATCAAATCAGAGTGGTTGCCGTAGATTCATCATGCAGAAGGATGGTGTTGGCTCTATGAGGTGGTCGCGCGAGAAAGGGTGATGTCGTCAATTTCTTGACGCGTTGATTGGGTGTTGCAGAGAAATCAGAGTGGAGGTTGCAGTAGGCCGCTTCACGGTGTTTTTTTTTTGGAATATGCCGGCGATTATTGTGTGGCACCAGAAACCTTTTCTTTCTTCTTTACTTCTTCCTGTATGTTAAAAAACAACACAAGAGAAAAAAAATACAAATCTTCTATTTAATTTTTTGTTTTGTAATAGTTTTGAATTGGATTTATGATATTGTTTATGGCTATTGTATGAAATTTTGTTAATGATTCTTTGAATAAACCTTGGCTGTTACAAGTTTTGGAATTAAAAATATGAACATGTTATTCACAACTTTATTGATGTTAATGAAGGTAGTGGTGAGTGTTGTTGTTAACGTAATCAAAGAATAAAGAAGAAAAAACACGGGTGTAATATGGTGGGAGAACTGACTTGGGTGTTTTGTGTTTTATCGCAATTGTTGCAGATAGCAAGAGTCACCACCGACTTTTCTTTTATCTAATAAAGGAAAGGGTGAAAAGAACAAGAAAGACCTTTTGAGAATTTTCTTGAGTTTGGGGGGTAGGTTATGAAAAGGGAAGGTGTTAGCACCCTTTTCATCCGTAGTTATCTAAGGGCTCTTAGTTTCTAGCTCACTTTAAAATTCTTTGCAAAAAAATGTGTTTGTGTTTATTTTGAAAGTATTTTAGAAAAGTGCCTTTGTTTTGGTGAACTTTGTAATGATTCTCATCTCTATAAGAATGTATACAAAGTGTTGACTTTTGAAAATATTTCATGAAAGTGTTGGTGTGTTTGAAAGATGTTTTGTTTTGAAATGTTTGTGAGCAAGCAACTAAGAACGTTCTACCTACTCAAAAAGTCTTTGTTCTTTTCCTCCTATTTTAGATAGTGTTATCTTACCATTAGTTAGCAAGAAATCGTATCATTGGATGTGAAGGGACAGGCGTGGGTCATCGTACAATCATAAAAGGCAACATTGTAAGATACCTTAGCAAATTGTTGTAAGGGACTAATATCATTTACCAAAGGCAACGTCGAAGGATCATCGAGGGATTACGATCTTGTAATCGAGGGTCTTTTCTAAAGTATCCCACGTTCGAGGGACATAACTGTTTTATTCTAAGGCAACAAGTGTGGGTTAACCCTAGAGGTGCAAGTGTGCGAAGTGTTTTGTTTTCATGTATTTTGTCTTGAATTAGGGTTGTCTATCGTTTGGTTTTAAGTCTTGCCATACAAACCCTAATTACTAGCAATAATATGGAAAGCGATAAATTGTGGAAATTAAAAGTTCTACACTATTACATCATTTTAGGGGATGAGGATACAAATTGCAAATGGGGAATATAAAGCAATTAAAACCTAATTACTATTACAACCATATTTGAATAATAGAATGTACAAGAATATAAAGATGATACAAAAGAAAAATGTTTTTTATGAGTTTCTTGTATGAAAAGTGTTTTAACCTAGTTAATCAAATTAATAATAATTCTAATGTCTTAATTAAATTAATTTATTTAAAAGAAAATTAAAACCTAAGTCTAAATTAATTTAGAAAAGAAGTTATTTTATAAGAAAAATGGTTTTTTGTCTTTTTATTTAAAGGAAATAAAACTAAAGTGAAAATAAAAAATAAAAATTTTAGTCTAAGTATTTAATAAAATATTTTTGGTTTTTTTATTTAAATAAAAAATAATAGTAGTAATAATAATATTTAAAAGAAAATAAAATAAAAATAAAAATTAAAAGTCACGGGGGTTTGAAAATGAATGTTGGAGGTTAGAAAGTAAAAACAGCTTAGGCCCAAAGTTTGTTTTTGAAATCAGAAAGATAAATAAATAAATAAAGAAATATAAATGGGCTGGTGGCAGGTGAAGTATTTAGGGGGGTATGAAGAAGAAAAATGATCAGGCCCATTGCTGAAGAGCCCAGGCGCGCTTATGTGCAACAAAAAAACAAGGAAATGTTGTAAAAAATGCCGAAAGGTCTCGCTGGGGCTCGAACCCAGGACCTTCCATAGTAATGCCTTACGCGCGCGCTTCTTGCCACTAGGATGGATGTTTCATCCGGTATAAAAACAAGTTGTAATAAATATAAGATAAATCAAGTTTATGATTGTACTTCATCTTCTTCCTCGCGCCAGCCATAACTCTAACTTTCTCAACTCTCAACCATTCTAAAAAGTATGAACATCAAACTTGCTAGAAATTTCACCACGATTCCAAATATGTAAATAACTTAAACAATGGATCAAAGATGAGCAGGGATTTTAAATGGTACCAAATTCTGACCTAATTTTTCAGGAAGTTCAAACTAAAAATTCACACTACTCAGGCAACATAAATGAATTCTAAGGACATGGTTAGTTAAAGGGCTATGATGTCTACATTTATCTTTGAAAATGGAAGCCAAATGATGCTTGTATGAAGAGATAGAAGTTCAGAAAACTCACCTTGCAGATGGAGATCGTGTTTTGAGTTTGAGAAACTTTCAAGATGTTGTAACGATCTGTTTAGCTTCCTTGACCTTCCAGGAAGCTATTGCAATGCTTACTTTGGATTGAGGATGGCTGAAATGTTCTGGAGAAGTCAACTTGCAAGCAACTATTTTTTAAAATGGAAGATGAGGAAAATGGTGTTACAGTTGTGTTGCAGATATTTGGATTGTCTCTATGTGTATTAGAATCTTGGTGATTGATAAAAAGTGGAAAACAAACGAGTGGATTGTGAGATGGATGTTCAAAGGCAGAAATGACACAACAATGGTGTTTTTAGAGCAATTTCTTGTTTGAAGGAGTTTCAAGGCTTTTAATTTCGTCTATTGGCTTGTAAATGAAGGCTCAATTTATAGGAAAATGTTTGGAAGCTTGGAGGGATCAGAAACAAAAGTTCACATGTTATGGCCATTTGACTTGTTTTTGAAGCAAGCTTGACAAGCATTGATCCAAGGCAAGGTACATGGCTTGTAGGGGGCTAGGAAACTTTAAACATGTTTATCTGAATTTGTAGAGGATGGTTGTGCAGAAAGAACAAGTTCAATGCTCAAGACAAATTGACTTTGTGATTAAAGCCACTTTACTAGAATGGCAATGTTACTTTGTGCCATTAATGGAAATGCAACGTGGATAAGAGCTCAAATGCTTGGACAATGGATCTATCAGTTGTGTAATCAATTAATTATAGAGTTAAACACAAGTTAGAAGCCTGAAAAGTGAAGTTATGCAGCATAGGCTAGGGTTTTGCTCAAGTGTTCATCACAAAAATGCCTTGTATTTCAAGAATGGATGCCCAACTTCCTCTTTTTGATTCTCTTTGCTCAAAAATGATGTCTTCAAGTTCTATGAAATTTTGGAAATCTTGAAATATTCTCTACAACTTTCATGTTTTCCATTTTTACTAAATTAAATTGGAGCAATGTGAAAAATGGCCAAGAAGTTGGGACAAAAAATCTGCCTAAATTAGGTCAAAATTTCACCAAGTGTTTAAGAAAAAGTGCATGACTTCATGGGCATATAACTTAAAATATAAGCATTTTTTGGATATGAGCCCTCTAATACAAAGATGTAG
This sequence comes from Vicia faba, assembly GCA_948472305.1. Classification (NCBI taxonomy): domain Eukaryota; kingdom Viridiplantae; phylum Streptophyta; class Magnoliopsida; order Fabales; family Fabaceae; genus Vicia; species Vicia faba. The sequence goes on along the minus strand of OX451736.1, from coordinate 589,638,990 downwards.
ATTTCATCAAGATCTACAACTTTCATGTTGAAAGTTTTCATTGAATCATCTTGGATCTTGATGGAAAATTGGCATGAGGTAGTGAAATTATTATGTACAAAAACACTTAGAAAAATTTCTAAGTCTTGAAAAGTTTGACTTTTCAAATTGACTTTTGACTTTCTTGATTTATTGATGATCAAGCTTCATATTTTTGAATGTCTTGATGAATATTGACTTTTGAAACTCAATTTTGATTAAAAAAAGTCAAAGTTTGACTTTTGGTGTAGTAGTTGACTTTTCATGAATTGACCAAATTTCATCTATCAATTATTTGATCTTGAGAGGTGAAATGAGTCATGAAATTAGGTAAAAATGAAGTACTTGAATTCTTGAGATCATGTTTCAAACCAATAAGTCATGTATTAGCTCAAAAGTCAAAAATCAGTCATTCTAATCAAAAACCCTAATTTTGACCATTTTTCCCTTTTGATGATTTGCACACTTTTCTTGAGGAATTGTGATCCAAACTTAATCAATTGATGAATATGAATTCAAATTGTTGATATTGGTCAAAAACCATGAAGTTTGACTGTAATTTGACCATATTTGACTTTTTAATCAATGTAGTTGATTTTCCAGTCATCTGATCAATTGACTGAGCTAACGTGTGATTCAAGACTTGAAACTTGACATGAGTATTATTAGAGGTCTATAATGATCCATGAAAGTCACTTTAGGCCTTATAAGTCCATTTGTCGTTGTGAAAATCAAAACCCTAATTTGGGGCATCAGTCTTTAAGAGGTGGTTTGACCTAGTCAACACTTGTGCAAACTTGAGCTATTTGAAGATCTTGTGAGAAATGTCTTAAGAAAAGAGAGGGACAATTTTAGGGTACAACAGCTGCCCCTGTTCAATATTCTTAAACCTGAAGAGTTAGATTGGTGTGTCCGCCATTCGTGACTTGAAGGTGGAAGATGATTGATCCCTAGAGTGCCCAGAAATTTGCACTCGCTGATGCATGAGGTAATGTGTTGGTTGATTGTATCGGGAATGGGCTTGAAGATGAAATTTGGAGAGGTGATAAAGAGTTATCAGAGATGGGCGTATAGATTCCATCCATAGGTTACAGAAAATTGTTGGAGATGGGCTTATATATGCCATCCAGAGCGACTGTTGGTAGATATTGGAAGAAGTACCAAAATAAATCTTTGGTTGATTTATACTTAAACAGAAGATGTCCTTCGCCTGTTTTCAACTTGAATAAATAAATCTAACGCAGAAGAGGTCTTTCGTTCGCCTGTTTTTAACTATAAGAAATAAATCTAAACTAGAAGAGGTCTTTTGTCCGCCTGTCTTTAATTGGAAGAAATAAATCTAACCCAGAAGAAGTCGTTTGTTCACCTATTTTTAATTGGAAGAAATAAATCTAAACCAGAAGAGGTCTTTTGTCTTCCTGTCTTTAATTGGAAGAAGTAAATCTAACCCATAAAAGGTCTTTTGTCTTCCTGTCTTTAATTGGAAGAAGCAAATCTAACACAGAAGAGATCTTGTGTTTTCCTATCTTTAACTGGAAGAAGTAAATCTAAACCAGAAGAGGTCTTTTGTTTGTTGATGGATACTTTCCTAAAAAGGAAAAGGGTTAACTATATGCGATATCATGATGTATGAAATATATTGCATATTGATGCTCTCAACATAAGCGAGATTCTACTATATGTGTTTTGTATGCATATGTCCTGATGTATGAATGTGCAATGTTATTGAAATGTGTCTTAATTTGGGAAAATAAATCCCTGACTACTGTTGGGGAGTTTCGGGAAACTGAATCTCAGACTTCTACTGGAGACGAAGAGTCTGTGTATTTTCAACTTTGTTTAGAGTGTTTCCACTGGGGATTCCTACTGATTTATGTGAGGAAACTTTGAATGGGATGTTGATTTATGCTTAAGGAGTAGGGTTCAGGAACCATGGTTGATCATTATTCTATTGGGGAATTTAATTCTCAAATACCCTAACTGGGGATAAAAGAGATGACTAAACTTCTGATTTGTCTGGCGAGGATAAAGTTAACTGATATCTGGTCGGATCCCAGGCTTTGCAGTAACTTTCTGGGGATAATATCAACTCTACTGGGGAAGATGAGTTTTGTCAGTTGATCTGTAGTAGTATGAGGAGTAAACTTAAGCTGGGGGAGATTATAGTCCGTTGGGGAAATAAACTTTGTTGAGGAAAGTATTCTGGCGACCTTATTGAGGAAGTGAATTCCTCTGGGAAGAAATTTTGCAAGGTTTCTTTCTCAACTTTGGAAGACAGAACTCGGCTGGGGAAGATAATTTTCAGGAGATATGCTGATTCGAACTCGGCTGAGGAAGTGAACCCCATTGAAGTGACTCTGTAGGGATATCCCAAATCCTTAAGTAAACGCTTATTATTGTTCTTGTGCGTATATTTATTAACAGTTAACTAATGTTAATATGCATATGTTCATTCAATTTTAGTCATTGGACATTTTTGCAATCAAAACAGAAAAATAAACAGTATGTACTTCAAAGTATATTTGTATTGATATTTTTCCTATAAACAAGCGTTTTTTTTACAGGGAGACAGAAATCCTAGTAAGAGGAAGTCTTCGAAAGAAAGAAAAGAATACAAAGTGAAAACAAAAATGTATAGCCATGTGGAAGTGATCTCATTAGGTTTCAACTCTGCTATTGCCCTTATGTCTTCGAACATCATCCCTTGTTGTCGAAAGAATTGATTGAATTGATCTTGTACCATTTGAACTTTGACCTTGGTAATAAAAAAACTGGCTGTGGTGATCCAACAGAATCTAGTCGTATGCTTTAATCCTTAACTTTTGCCTAGACCGCCCTTTCGGGTTTTCAGTCCACCAAGATACCCTTTTTTGCCGAAGCCGCAGTTTTCGACTTACCGGGTGTACAATATTTTGTATATATCCCTATTTTTTCCCAAACCTTTATGGTTTGCTGGGATGCCCTTATTTTGGCCTAGGTATGTCAACCTAGCAGGTCATTCTTATGCGTGGTATTATTTCACTATGTCTGTGTTCACAAGATATGGGAAATCTTCACCATCCATAGTGGTTAACATTATAGTACCTCCAGAGAATACTTTCTTGACAACAAATGGCCCTTCGTAAGTGGGAGTCCATTTTCCCTTGGGATCACCTTGTGGTAAAATGGTGCGCTTTATTACCAAATCTCCATCCTGGTATACTCGAGGTTTGATCTTCTTATTGAATGCCTTGATCGTACGCTTTTGATACATTTGACCATGAAAAACAACAGCCAGTCTCTTCTCGTCAATCAAGTTCAACTGATCCAATATTATCTGAATCCATTCATCTTCACCTAAGTCTACTTCTTTCATAATTCTTAGAGGAGGAATCTGAATTTCGACAGGTAGGACGACTTCCATGCCATAGACTAAAGAGAATGGGGTTGCCCCAGTTGATGTTCGTGCCGAGGTACGATAACCATGAAGAGCAAATGGTAGCATCTCATGCCAGTCTTTATAGGTCACCACCATCTTTTGCACAATATTATTTATGTTCTTATTAGCATCTTGCACTGCGCCATTCATCTTAGGTCTGTATAGAGAAGAGTTGTGATGCTTGATTTTTAACTGCGTGCAGAGTTCAGTAATCATGGCATTGTTGAGGTTGGTTCCGTTGTCGGTGATGATCCTTTTAGGGATGCCATACCGGAAGATAAGGTTATGCTTGATAAACCGAGATACAACATTATTGGTAACTAACGCAAATGAAGCAGCTTCGACCCATTTGGTGAAGTAGTCAATGGCGACGAGGATGAAATGATGTCCATTGGAGGCAGTGGGCTTGATTTCTCTAATCATGTCAATGCCTCGTATTGCAAATGGCCACAGAGAAGTCATGACGTTCAAAGGTATCATAGGCACATGGATCTTGTCGGCATAGACCTGACACTTATGGAAAGTCCTCGAGTGATGGTGATAATCAATTTCCAATGTCGACCAATAGTAACCAGCTCTCAGAATCTTTTTGGCCATATTTTGTCAACTGGAGTGAGTCCCGAAGATACCCTCATGCATGTCCTCAATGACCTCATCTGCTTCCTTCTTGTCCATACAACGGAGCAGAGTAGAATCATGGTTGCACTTGTACAGGATTCCGTTGCTTAGGAAATATTTGGTTGAGAATCTTCATAGGAATTTCTTGTCATTGATGGAAGCTCCTTCAGGATATTCTTGTGCTTAAAGATACCTTCTTACATCATGATACTAAGGCTTCTCCTTATCAGTTTCAATTTCATAACAGTGTGCAGGTTCGTCAAATCTTTCGATAGTAATTTTGGGAGCTTCGTTGTCCCAATTGACCTTGAGCATATACGACATAGTTGCTAAAGAATCTGCCAACTGATTTTCTTCCCTCGAGAAAAGTTCAAAGGTGACCTCCTCCAAGTATGGGATCAAGGTTAGCACAAGCTCTTTGTAAGGGGTCAAGTTTGGATACTTGGTATCCCACTCTCCTTTGACTTGACTTACCACTAGGGCTGAGTCTCCGTATACACTCAAGAAATTGATTCTTAGGTCAATGGAGGCCTTCAGACCCAAGATGCATGCTTCATACTCAACCATATTATTCGTACAGTCAAAGCAAAGTCTGCAAGTAAAAGGTTTATGGTAACCTTCGAGATAAATGATCACAACACCAATTCTGTTTCCCAAGGCATTGGAAGATCCATCAAAAACCATAATCCATCTGGATCCTTGTTTAGGTCCTTCATACGGTCCAGGCTTTTCACAATCAACTATCAGCATGATATCCTCGTCTGAGAATTCAAAGTTCATGAATTGATGGTCATAAACAACTTGATGGGTCAAATGATCCGCCAGCACACTTCCCTTGATTGCTTTTTGTGTAGTGTATTAGATGTTATATTCACTCAAGATCATTTGACATCTAGCTATTCATCCATAGAGAACTTATTTCTTGAAGATATACTTGATGGGGTCCATTTTAGAAATCAATAAGGTAGTATGAGTCAACATATACTGTCTTAGCCAGCGAGCAGCCCATGCCCAAGCGCAACAAGTTTTCTTGAGTAGTGAATATCTGGTTTCATAGTCGGTAAACTTTTTGCTAAGGTAGTATATTGCATGCTCTTTTCAACCAGACTCGTCATGTTGACCCATCACACACCCCATTGAATTCTCTAATACAGTCAAGTACATAATCAGAGGTCTTCCTTCAATTGGATGCATCAGGATTGGAGGTTCTTGTAAGTACTCCTTGATCTTGTCAAAAGCTGCTTGGCAATCGTTGTTCCATCTGACTACTTGATCTTTCTTCAATAGTTTGAAGATTGGCTCACAAGTAGCAGTTAAGTGAGATATGAACTGAACAATATAGTTGAGTCGACCCAAGAAACCCCTGAACTCCTTCTCAGTATAGGGAGCTGGCATTTCTTGTATGGCTTTGACTTTTGCGGGATCGACTTCAATATCTTTTCTGCTCACGACGAAGCCTAGGAGTTTTCCAGACCTTACTCCGAAAGTGCACTTGTTGGGATTCATCCTCAACTTGTATTTCTTAAACCTTTCAAATAGCTTGTGTAAATGATCAAGGTTCTCTTCTGCTGTTTGCGACCTTGCAATTGTATCATCAACATACACTTCTATCTCATGATGGATCATGTCATGAAATAGAGCAACCATAGCTCGTTGATAGGTTGCGCCTGCATTCTTCAAACCGAAAGGCATAACCTTATAACAGACGGTGCCCCGCTGTCTAACAAAAGTGGTTTTCTCCATGTCTTCGGGTTCCATTTTGATTTGATTGTATCTGGATAAGCCATATGTTACACGATTGCAGAACCGACTGTTTATATACTGGTTTTTGCGTTTTTTGTTCGCAAATATGCGGTAAGCAAGAGTCGCCACTGTATTTTCTTTTATCCAATTTAAGGAAAGGGTGAAAAGAATAAAAAAAGACCTTTTCGAGAGTTTTCTAAGTAAGGGGGGTAGATTATGGAAAGGGAAGGTGTTAGCACTCTTTCCATCCGTGGTTTTCCACGGGCTCTTAGAGGTTTTCTCATTTTTCAAAATGTTTTTGTGCTTTGTGTTTGAAAATGTTTAGAAAGATGCCTTAGTGCGGAGATTTGCTTTGTGTTTAACTCTCGTATCGGTCCTCAAGAGTGTTAACAAAGTAAATGTGTTGAAATGTCTTTTGAAAAGTAGTGTTTTTTGTGTGTAAGTGCAAAAAGTAGTTTGAGCAAACTTCTAACAGCTATCTACTTTGTTATACTCGAAAAGGTAGTTCTTTTCCACTTTTCCTTTAGGTAGTTCTATCCTACTATTAGTGAGTAGGTAGCCTTGTCACTGGACGTTTTGAGGGACAATCGAAGGGACGTTACAGTCATAAAGGCATTTATGGAGATGCTTTAGCAATTATGTTTTTAGGGACTAGATCATTTACCGAGAAGGCAATTGTAGGGTCATCAAGGGACTATGATCTTTTGATTTTTACGGGTCTTTGCTAAAGCATTCCTGCCTCATGACTGTTTTTTAAAGGCAACCAAAGTGGGTGTACCTTAGAGGTGTTGTATGCAATTGTGTTGTGTTTCAATTATTTTTTTCTTTTTATTGAGTTTGCTAGCGTTTGATTTTAGTTTTCGTCATACATGTCTAGTTACTAGAAGTTCATATGAAAAGCAGTAAAAAGAAAATGCAGAAAATAGAGGTCCTACGCTATTACAAGGCTTTGGGGAGGGGATTTACATTATACAAGGATAATGGGGAATAAAAGCAGTAAATATCCTAATTTATCTATTACATCTGATAGGCAGATACAATAATAGTAAAATAGGGAATTAAATAAATGCGCGTGAAATAGAAAATACGTCTAAAAAATCCTAAAGAAAATAAGTCTTTTTTTCTTGTTGTTTTTGGTATAAAAGAAATAAGGCCTAAGTCTATTTAATTTTAATTTTACGAAAAATGTTAAGATAATTAACTAATTAATTGACAAAATTAATTTAATTGGAAAAAACAACTAGCCTAATATTTTTGTAATTTTGATTGTTATGTTAATTTAGAAAAAGGTGAAAAATAGAGAAATGAACCAAAAAGTAAACAATACAAATGGGGACACCCTTAGATTGCAGGGAAAGGGGGGGCTTTGATCCCAGGAAAATTATGTTCTTCGATTCAGGAGAGGTGTGGCCTTTTCGATTCAGAAGAACATGCCTTCTTTGGACTGGGCTAAGGAATAAGCATGACTAGCCTTTCGCTCCAGGGAAGGAGGTCATGGATTTCGATCCAGGGAGGAGATGCCTCCTTCGATTTGGGATGCTACACCTGCAGAAGTACGTTAGCGAAAATAAATTGAGGACCTGGATATCGAAACCCAGGTCCTTCGATCCTTCGCTTGCTGGGTCTTCTTAGGCCGTGTCTGCAGCAAATGTTAGCAAACGAAGAACATGACCTGGGTGCCAAACCCATGCCTTTTGATCCTGTCTAGGATGGCAAATTGAAAGTAACAACAAGTAATGATGTGTTATGCAAATGCAAAGTTGGACAGCTTACCCTTTCTTACCAGCAGATTGAGTCTTCGATTTGGGTGCTTGCTGGAGGTGAGCACCTTCGATCTGGGGCTTCTAGGCGTGGCTAATGCTTGGAAAATTCTGGCAACTTTTGATGGATTTTGTGGGCAGCCTCTCTCAAAGGTTTTTTCGTTCTCCTCTTTGCAACACTTGTGACCTTTTTATATAGAGGGGGTAGAGGGGACAAGAAGGCAAAGATTTAAACAACCTTGATTGTGTTTGAAAGCCATGAATGGGAATTTGTAACATTGGCCAAACACATGGGGTCTTGTCTCCCTTTTTGAATTTTGAATGATATGTAACTGGCCTTTGAATGTCCTCCTTCGAATGGGCTGCTAGCCTCATTCGAATGGACCTTTGCACACTTCTTTGAATGGCTCTTTTGAAGCTTCTTAGAATGGACTCTTTTGGAATGCCAATCGAAGGGCCTTTGCTCTGATGTTTCAATTGAAGGAAGCTCTGATGCTCCAAATCGAAGGAAGCTTTGGTACTCCAATAGAAGGAAGCTCTGATGCTCCAATAGAAGGAAGCTCTGATGCTCCAATCGAAGGAACCTTTAGGAATGCCAATCTAAGGATCCTATTGCAAGGCCAATCAAAAGGTTTGTTGAAATGCCAATCGAAGGGCATTTTGGAGATGCCAATCGAAAGAAACTTGAAAACACTACTTATAAATTTTCCTTTTCCTTAGGCAAGGGTTTGTGACCAACCATGTAGGGGAAGACCTTGAAAAATATGAGAGGGAAAATTTTGGGGTACAACAACTGCCCCTGTTCAATCTTCTTAAACCTGAAGATGTAGATTGGCTTGTTTTCCTTTCGTGATCTGAAGGTGGAAGATGATTGAACACTAGAGTGCCCAAAAATTTGCACTCGCATGAAGTAACACTGATGGTGAATAATATCGGGAATGGGCTTACGGATGCCATTTGGAAAAGGTGATAGGAGACTGTCGGAGATGGGCTAAAAGATGCCATCCAGAAGACTGTTGATTTCATGAAATACTCCTTTGTGTGGATTCATGTTCCTGCTGTCTGAGGAGGAGTCTGCTGGGGACTGTTTTTCAGGGGAATAGAGTATATGAGCTTCACTTGTCCATTACTCTACTAGGGAGTCATCTCTTGACTGAAGAGATTGAAGTGAACTACTGTCTTGTCAGGATCTAGGATTTGCAGTGACTTGCTGAGGATGATAAGGTTGACTGCTATCTGGTTGTATTCCAGGCTTCACAGTGACTTACTGGGGAAATGAGATTAAACTGTTATCTGGTCATATTCCAGGCTTCAGTGATTTGAAGAAATTAAGTTGTTATCTGGTCGGATCCAAGCTTCAACTTGAATCTGAGGTGTACCATTATCTGGTCATATCCAGGCTTCGGTAATTTGACAGAGTAAACTTCTATCTGGTCAGATTCTAGGCTTCGCAGCACCTTATAATGTTATTTGGTCAAAATCCAGGCTTCACAATGATTTGATAGACTAAACTGCTATCTGGTCAAATTCCAGGCTTCATAGAAACTTATACTGTTATCTGGTTGAAATCCAGGCTTCACATCGATTTAATAGAGTAAACTACTATCTGGTCGGATTCCAAGCTTCGCAGCACCTTATACTGTTATGTGGTCGAAATCCAGGCTTCTCGGCGTCTTAAATTGTTGGTTGACTATTACCTGGTCGGGTTCCAAGCTTCATAGTAACTGACAGGGTAAACTGTTATCTGGTCGGGTTCCAGGCTTTGCAGCGCTTTATACTTTTATCTGGTTGAAATCCAGACTTCACAGTGTCTTTGAAGAAGTGAACTACTATTTGGTCAGATTCCAGGCGTCGCAGCACCTTATATTGTTATCTGGTCAAAATCCAAGCTTTATAGTTTCTTCAATTGGAATGGAAATCAGAGAGATCTTAGTGTCGATCTAACTGAACCAGAGAAAATCTTGGGAGGACATCTTTCAGAGGAAATTGCTGAAAATAACCCTCCCTCAGACGTAGCTTTTGAGAAGACTACCTGGTCACATAAGTAGCGGTGTTCGTTGATTTGATCTTTCCCTGAAAAAGGAAAAGAGTTAGTCATATGCAATGTCATGATGTATGAAATGCATTGTGACAATGTTCTCAAAATAAATGAGATTATGCTGTATGCGATATGTATGCACATGCCATGATGTATGAAATATGGGATGTTATTGAGATGTTTCTCAGTCTAGGAAAATAAATCCCGGACTACTGCTGGAGAGTATTAGGAAGTTGAATCCTTCATTTCTGTTGGGGATGATGAATAGAGATGATTCGTTGGGGATTTCCTCTTTCTGTTTGAGGATAACCTGCTGGGGATTGATTATGCTTGGGAATAACTCTGTAGAGAGAGGATATTTTGTTGCGAAAATAACTCTGTGGAGAGAGATGCCTGTTGGAAGATTCTGCTGCTGTAGAGAAATAAACTCTGTTGGGGAATGAACTTTTGTAGTTAGAGAAGTGAATTTTACTCATGAGGAGGTTTTGTAAATGTTTAAGATTATATAAAATAAACTCGGCTTGGGAAGGCAGATCTCAGCTCTCTGAAGGAACTTTGTTGGAGAAGGTAATTCCTGCTTGGGGAAGAAGGGACCAAGACTCTGGTTGTTTCTGCTCTGTGGGGAACATAGATGTCATGGGGTTGTATGCAATGGTGACTCCTTTTCAAACTTTCCCTGCCCCTGTACTAGGCTGGAAAGAGTGATTGTCGGGATTGTAAATTGGTTTTTAGAATTTACCCCGCTTTTTAAAGTCGTCAGCAACTGTCTTTCTATTTTTTATGCAAATATTTGTGAATAGTAATCATATTCAAATGCATATGTCAAGAATAAGTCATTGGACGTCATTGTAAAACAAAAACAGAAAAAGAAAAACAAATAGTTTTATAATTTCAAAGAAATGATTTGTATTGATTTCTGAAGTTTTCCTATAACAGGCGTTTTGTATAAAGAGACTGACGTTCTAGTAGGAGAACGCCTCCATAAGAAGTGAAACCTATACAAAATAGTGTACAAATAGAAGAAAACATCTATGTGCAATAATCCCATTGGGTTTCAATTCTTCTATTGCCCCTATGTCTTCGAGTGTCTCATCACTTTGTTGCTTGTCCGAAGATGACTGGATTGGTCGGTATCGTTTGAGCTTGATAGTTGATACTGAAGTCTGATTGCAAGGTGATCCAATGGGACATAGTGATATGCTTCAAATCCCTAACTTTTGCCTGGACCTCCCTTTCGGGTTTTCAGTCCGCCGAGATACCCTTTTTTGCCCAAGCCGCCTTTTTAGGTTTTCGGCTTGCCAGGTGTACATATTTTTTTATCCCTAATTTTTGCCCGAACCCTTTTGATTCACCGGGATGCCCTTATTTTTTCCGAGGCCAGTCAACCTAGTGGGTCTTTATTCATGCGTAGTATCTTTTCACTATGTCCGCATTAACAAGGTGAAGAAGGTCGTCACCATCCATGATGGTCAAAATCATGGCTCCAACTGAAAATATGCTTTTGATCACAAATGGACCTTCGTATGTGGGAGTCCATTTGCCCCTGGGATCACCTTGTGGAAGTATGATGCGCTTGATTATCAGATCACCCACTTGATATACTTGACATCTGACCTTTTGTTGAAATCCTTGATCATCCATTTTTGATACATTTGACCATGACAGACAACAGTAAGCCTTTTCTCATCAATCAGATTTAGTTGATCAAGTCGAGTCTGGATCTAATCGTCTTTGTTCAAGCCTGCATCCTTCATGATCCTTAGAGAAGGGATCTGGACCTCAATGTGCAGGACAACCTCCATACCATATACCAGAGAATAAGGTGTTGCCCCTGTCGACGTGCGTGCTAAGGTCCGATAACCATGAAGAGAAAATGGTAACATCTCATGCCAGTCTTTGTATACCACCATCATTTTCTGTACAATTTTCTTGATGTTCTTGTTAGAAGCCTCCACAACGCCATTCATCTTCGGCCGGTAAGGGGAAGAATTATGATGATGGATCTTGAAATGCTTACAGAGTTAAATGATCATTGTATTATTGAGATTTGTACCATTGTCTGTGATGATTCTCTCTGGCACACCATATCGACAAACCAGGTTATGCTTGATAAATCGTGCCACAACATTCTTGGTAACAGAAGCAAAAGAGGTAGCCTCAGCCCACTTCGTGAAGTAATCAATGGCCACTAGGATGAAGCGATGCCCATTAGATGCGGTAGGCCTAATCTCTCCGATCATGTCAATGCCCCACATTGCAAAGGGCCATGGAGCTGTCAAGAAGTTCAAAGGAACCGGAGGTACATGCACCTTATCAGCATAGATCTGGCATTTGTGACAAGTTTGGGAATGCTGATAGCAGTCTGCTTCCATAGTGGACCAATAGTATCCTGACCGTAGGATCCTTTTAGCCATGGTGTGTCCACTAGAATGGGTGCCTAAGGTACCTTCGTGTAGATCTGCCATAATCCTCTCTGCTTCATTTTTATCTATGCAGCGAAGTAAAGTAGAGTCATGATTGCGCTTATAGAGGATTCTATTACTGAGGAAGAACTTTGAGGCGAACCTCCTCAGGAACTTCTTATCATTAATAGATTCCCCTCGGGATACTCTTGAGCCTCGAGATACCTTTTCACTTCATGGAACCAAGGTTTGTATGCTAACTCTTCAGTGTCAATCTCGTAGCAATATTTCGGTTCATCCAACCTTTCAATAGTGATCTGAGGGGCCTCGTTATCCCACCTATCCTTGAACATATATGACATGGTAGCTAGCGCGTCCGCTAACTGATTCTCTTCTTGTGGGAAGTTTTCAAAGGTGACCTCTTCAAAGTGTGGGAGAAGTTTCAGTACATGTTCTTTGTAAGGGATGAGGTTTGGGTGCTTCGTGTCCCACTCGCCTTTGATTTGACTTATTACCAAGGCTGAATCTCCGAAAATGCTCAAGAACTTGATCCTCAGGCCAATAGCAGCTTTGAGACTCATGATGCATGCTTCATACTCCACGATATTGTTGGTGCAGTTAAAACATAATCTGGCGGTGAGAGGAGTATGACAGCCCTCGGGCGATATGATTACAACACCAATGCCATTGCCGAGTGCATTGGAGGCTCTGTCAAAAACCATAGTCCATCAGGATCCTTCCTCAGGTCCTTCATCCGGTCCAGGTTCTTCATAGTCAGTCACTAACATAATATCCTCATTCGGGAACTCAAAATTCATGGAATGGTAGTCATCCATAGCTGGATGAGCCAAATGATCCGCTAGTACACTTCCCTTGATTGCTTTATGGGTCGTGTACTGGATATCGTATTCAGTTAAGATCATTTGCCATCTTGCTATTCTTCCGGAGAGAGCGGGCTTCTCGAAGATGTACTTGATTGGATCCATTTTAGATATCAACAAAGTAGTGTGGGTCAACATATATTGTCTCATTCAGTGAGAAGCCCATGCCAAAGGGCAACAAGTTTTCTCGAGCAGTGAGTATCTTGTTTCACAGTTGGTAAACTTTTTGCTAAGGTAGTATATTGCATACTATTTTTGACCAGACTTGTCATGCTGCCCCAGCACACACCCCATTGAACTATCTAACACTGTTAAGTACATTATCAAAGGTATTCCTTCAATTGGAGGCATCCAAATTGGTGGTTGTTGAAGGTATTCCTTGATTCACTCGAAGGCAGTCTGGCATTCGTCATTCCACTTTACCACTTGATCTTTCTTCAAGAGTTTGAAGATTGGCTCACAAGTAGCAGTTAAATGGGAAATGAACCTGTCAATGTAATTTAGGCATCCTAAGAAGCCTCTGGCCTCCTTCTTAGTGTGAGGAGCCGGCATCTCTTGTATAGCCTTCACCTTTGCAGGGTCTACCTGAATGCCTTTGTCACTGACAATGAAACATAGCAGTTTGCCAAACCTTACCCCGAAGGTGCACTTATTTGGATTCAACCTCAGCTTGTACATCTTCAACCTATCAAACAGCTTTTGTAGATGATCAAGATGCTCTTCCTCAGTTTGAGACCTAGTTATCATGTCATCAACATAGACCTCTATTTCATGGTGAATCATGTTATGGAACAAAGCTACCATGGCTCGCTGATAGATTTCCCCAGCATTCTTCAACCCAAACGGAATCACTTTGTAGCAGAAAGTGCCCCATTGTGTGGCGAAGGTTATCTTCTCCTTGTCTTCAGGTGCCATCTTGATCTGATTGTAACCAGAGAAATAATCCATGAAGGAAAATACCTTGTGATGTGCGGTGTTGTCAACCAGAATGTCAATGTGGGAAAGCGGAAAGTCATCCTTGGGGCTCGCCCTGTTCAAATCTCGGTAGTCCATACATATCCGTACCTTGCCGTCCTTTTTAGGCACCGGGACTATGTTAGCAACCCATTGGGGATAAGAGGTGACAACCAGGAATCTGGAATTGAACTTTTTCATAACCTCTACTTTGATCTTCTCTGACATTTCAGGGTGCATGCGACGGACCTTCTGCTTCACCGGAGGGAAATATTCTTTAGTTGGCAGATGATGAACCACAATATCGATCTCTATTCCGGGCATGTCTTCATATGACCAGGCGAAGATCTCGACATAATCATGCAACATCTGTATCAACCGCTGTTTGACACGAAGCTCCAAATTTTCATCTATCTTGACCTCTTTTCTGTCTTCCTCTGCGCCCAAGTTCACTGTCTCAATTGGCTCTTCATGGGGTTGTATGGCCATTTCTTCCTGTTGTAACAGTCTAGCAAGTTCTCCGGGTACCTCACAATCTTCCTCACCTTCGTCCTCGGCTTGGTTAATCAGATTTTTGAAGTCATAACTAGCAATAGTAGAACTGTTATCAATGGGATCCGGAGTGGATATGGATCTGCATTTTGATACGCGAGTGTGTGTAAGAGCATAACTATATAGACAAAAGTAAAAAGAAAAGAAATACAGAGAGCATAAAATTTGTATGCACAAACGTCCAATGCTTTATTAATGCCATATGAAATTAAATTATGATAGCCTTCACAAATAAAACACTGTGCCCTAGGTAAGACACATGGCGGTAAAGTTTATACTGTTTAATTATTACATATACAAAAAAAAAAGACAATTACTTCTGAACAAAAGTAATCTGTACAAAGTCTCTTTCGGTCCAGTTTCTGAGTCCACCGTTGGCAGTAGGAAAGATCCAACGATATATGTCATCGTCACTGTTATTGTCTTCTAAGGCATTGATCCCATGGTTGTTGATATGGAGGGGAGGTCCTCCAGCACGAGCGCGGCGAACAGCCCTTTGAGCCCCTAAAGAGAAACCTAAGCCAAACTTGTCAGACTGTATGGTATGTCAGGGAGCTGACCCTAGATGGTAGACCCACCTCCTTCAATAACTGCTTTTGCATCCTTGAGAGAAGCCATCTTCAAGGGAGGTCCGGTGATCCTCGACAAATTGGTGACAGCTTCAGTTGCAGCCATAGTCTGAGGTACCTCTTAAAAATTCTGACATGGAGTTTTGATGAACTCGCCATCCATTTCTACATACCTGAAGGAGTTCAGATGACTGACCATGTATTCTTCCTCATCGTGTACCGAAACAATCTTTCTTTTTACTGGCTACTTCATCATCTGATGCAGAGTAGATGTGACAGCTCCCGCCCCATGGATCAAAGGCGACCCAATAAACAAGAATAGGATGGTTTGATATCCATCACATAGAAGGTAGAGTCGAAAGTATGAGAACCGACTTTTATGGGGATGTCCACCTCCCCGTGCACCATTCTTTTTGAGCCATCGAAAGCCCTTACCACTATATTGTTGGGCTTTAAGGTAAAACCTTCACAGTCTAGTCTATCCAGAGCCTTCTTGGGCAGCACATTCAATGATGAGACGGTATCTACCAGAACATGGACCAAAGTAGTGCCTTCGACGGAAACATGTAGTGCATCATTGTGTTTTCTCCCTCTGGGCGTCAAATCAGCATAGAAAAAACCCAAACCGTTATCCGCCGTCAGACTGGCCATACAATCTTCAAATTGGTCCGCAGAGGTTTCCTGTGGCACATGGGCTTTCTTAGGGAATTTCACCAAAGCCTTTGCATGGGATTCGAAGCACAACAGTAAGGCCAGCATAGAAATCTCTAAAGGGGTCTTCCCCAGTTGCTCGACCATATTGTAGTCGCTCTTTTTGATGATCTTCAAAATTTCTTCTATTTCCTTCTTGGAAGCCTCTGGTATAGATATTGATTGCCCTTTGTTAGGACAAGCTCAACCAATATGTCTTTGCCCCGAGTCTCGGTCGACTCGGTGATAGGGGTGTCAGCAGGGGTAATCACAGGAAATGTAGTAGTAGTATCAGCAGGAACAAAAGCAGGAATAATCACAGGACCAGTAACAACTTTTGGAGGAGAAATCTCAAGGGAGAACACTCTTCCACTTCTGGTTATTTTTCTAGTTCCCACAATGTTGCCAATGTCGGGGTCAGCCTTCTCAGAAACCTGGTCTTCATCGGCCAGCCAATCTTGCTTGACACTGTGGTAGTAGACGTCACCCCCATAGTTCCAGGGAACTGTTTTGTCCGAGGAGTATGGGATTGGCCCTGGAATGGTAATTATCAGTGGAGTCACCTTCGGAACAGATGTAATCATGATGGGTCTTTTAGTGGAGACCCTGACAGGATTGGCAGAAATGGTAATAATTGAAATATCCTTGTATGAAGTGGTTGGAACAGGAGTCTTTTCAAATAAAATCTCTTTGTCATCTATCAGGCGCTAGACACATGCCTTCATTAAATGACAACAATTATGTAGAGAAAAACAGAGGTGGCAACCTTTTGTCACAGCCCAGAAATAAACTGGCCTTTAACAGGCTCCTCTTGACGGTCAGGAGAGGAGTAACAAGTTCATCAATAGCAGTAACAAACACATCATCTTCAACGACATTAACACCACGGTCGTGCTTGGTCATAAGAGCAGTGATAACATTTGGAATCTCAGGGGCATCAAATTCAATTTCCTTCGCCTCGATCAGATCCTGCACCTTGTTTTTCAAGGCCCAGCAGTTGTTGGCATCATGGCCTGGACTTCCAGAGTGGTAAGCACAATGAGCCTTAGGGTTGTAATGAGGAGAGGTAGTGTTAGGATTCTTCGAAGCTTCCCGAAGGCTTACCATATTGGTCTTCAGTAACTGTGGCAAGATTTGAGACAAAGTCATGTTTATCCGGGTAAATTGTCTTACCGGCCTTTCTGTCCTTGGTTGATTGTTCCTTTGTTGGGTAGGTTCAGACTTAGAGATCATGACAACCCCTACCGCTGGACGACGTTCAGTTCTGTCATGATTTCTTTGATGGTGCACAGCACTAACCTCCTTCTTCCCAGCGAATGGCTTCCTTATGGCACCAGACGATGCATCCTTTTGAATCTTCCCACTCCTGGTTCCAGCTTCCACCCTTTCTCCTGTCAGAATTAATTCAGTGAAGTCGGACGAAGAGCTTCCAATCAGGTGATTAAAGAACGGACCAGACAGGGTACCGAGAAACATATCCACCAGCTCCCTATCAGATAGGGGAGGTTAGACTCTTCATGCTAAATCCCTCCATTTCTGAGCGTAGTCCTTAAAGCCCTCACTCAAACCCATAGACATATTTTGGAGTTGTGTACGGGTGGGAGCAAGGTCTGCATTGTATTGATACTGCTTGTAGAAAGCAACAGCCAGGTCTTCCCAATTATGAGTGTTGGTCCTTTCCAGCTAGTAGAACCATTCCAGTTGAGTTTCAGACAGACTATTCTGAAAGAAGTGGACCTACAACTCCTTGTCAGTAGTGTGAGGCTGGATCTTCCTCACCTAAGATCGAAGGTGAATTTTGGGACATGAAACCCCATCATATTTGGAGAACACTGGAACCTTGAACTTTTGTGGGATGACAACCCCAGAGACCAAACCCAGCTCTTCAAAATCCAGACCTGGTACCTTCCTGACCTCCATTACATTCAAGCAATCCTCTAGTTGTTTATATTTTTCATCAGCAGGAGGATACTGCTCCTCATCATAGTCGGATTCATCATCGGATTCTTTAGGGCTGGAGTCTTCCTCTCTTGTTTCCTCTTCTTGACTATTTCCTTCTTTTGATAAATCTACCAATTCAGAAGCTCGCCGCGCTGGCCCTTTGATTCTTCTTCCTAGATTCACTAACCCAGTTGGCCTCCTTGGCTTCTTCCTTTTATCTTTCAGTATGAGGGCTTTCAGATCTTCCTGCCCTTTAGCTAGGGCCACAATCATTTGCTGGAACTGGGAGTTTTGCGCCTGGAGATCCTTGATGTTTTGTTCAAGAGACATTTCTTTTATTTGCTGAAATAAACAACGAAGAAGATAAGGACCCTGCTTTAAAACCTGCTTATGCAATGAGATGCATGATATGCTTATGGAATGTTTTCAAGGACCATATTGGATTTAAACTCTTTTAAACAAAACAAAAGCAAAACCTTTTATTAGCAAGTTTTTAAAGAAACAAAAGATTACACAAGGATCAATATTGAAAAGAAGTTCCTAAGTCTCCCATGGGAACTTCCTCTTGGTGTTGAGGTAGGCGTTGCGGTTCCTCTCTTCATGAATTTGTTTCGTTAATTCCAGCACCTTCTTCTCACTTGCATAGAATTGTGCTTCAAAAGTATCTCGTTCCCCCTTGAGCTGAATCCAAGACTTTTGCAACTCTTCGAAGTTGGTTGGCATATCAGGATGGAGAATAACACAGGATTCGTCCCCTTGGACAATAGGTTCTAAAATCACCGGTAAGATAGAATCATATGGCATCATAAGACTTTGGGCTCAAGCTCTCACTCATTTGAGATAAGGTTCCAAAGGGATGGAGTTCTTACGCCCCAAAGTCCTACTATCAGTCTTCTTAATAATGCCCCAAGAGCGGATGAACCTCTGACGATAATTTTGCAAATCATCTAAGTAGTTGAACTTAATACCCTGGATGAGCATATGCGGCGGACCATCTCTCTGTGCATAGCTAAACTGGCGTAGTGCTAAAGAAGGATTATAGGTGATACCTCCCTTAATGCCCAGGAGTGGCACATTAGGAAATTCTCCGCAACGATTAATAAAAGAAATGTCTTCTTGAGAGCGAGGACACCTGTGGATATCAGAGTGAGAGAGAGGCATTAGTCTTTGACTCCATCTTAAACCTAAATCATTTTTCATTATTGACCGAGGAAGGTGCGAAATAAACTACCTATATAGCAGAGGGGTGAAACACATGAGAGTTCCTTGCTTCTTCAAAGTACGAGTATGGAGAGAATGTAGGATATCCCCGATAAACGTAGGAACCGGATTGTGAGCAAGAAAGATGTTGATGGCATTCACATCTATAAGTTGATCTGAATTAGGAAACAAGACCAAACCATAGATCAAGAGGGCTAATACATCTTCTAAGGCATGATAAATCATAGCATCCAGGAAAATTTGAGCTTTCTTCATCAGGAAATTTGCAAGGAGACCCTTAACTTCACTTCTTTTTTCCCAATTGGACTCAATGTCCGATGGCTTCAAGTGCAGAGCTACGGAAACATCTTCAGAAGCTGGATCTTATTCTAAACCAGTAAAAGGTACTCGCTCCAATATGGGTAAACTAAGTAACTTAGAGAATTCCTTCAGGGTAGGCACCAGTTGATAATCGGGGAATGTGAAGCAATGGTGCTTAGGGTCGAAGAATTGGAATAAGACACTTATCAAACCTTCGTCAAACCTGGTGGTAACCAAACTGAGCAAGTGACCATGTTTTTATGGAATGATGAGTCCTCGGGGACTTTAAAGACTAATTCCTTGAGCTTAGGAGGAATTTCTGTGAAGCGAATCCAGATGGTTTTCCTGTGACCTAAATTCATATCCTACAAAACAGCCAAGAGGTAAATCCAGCAGGTCCTTGAAATGATTAGTATATGAATGTCATGATGTTTATAATGTCATGATTATGCTAAAAATCACAAATAAACACAAGCAAATCACACAATAGACCTTAGGTTCAAAGGCTTGCATGTGTTTTTAAGGTATGTACCCTCTTGAATGTTTAGTTGGCTCAACCTGTCTTATTAATAGTAATCGGGTTCTAAGGAGCCTCAATTTCACCGACCTTTCCTTCAGAAATTGTTTCAGCTCCACACCGAAGTATTGCGGTCAAAAAATCTTGAAAGTCCAGCCTCAATGGGTGTAGTAACGAGTATCAACCAATCTTCGGTCAGAACCAATCCGGTTATCTCACTACTTCCTAATGGCTAGGATGAGTCAATTAAAGGTTCTAAAGGTCAGTTAGCGCTTAGTGACACAATGAGGAAGCCTAATGTTATCCTTAACTTACTCAAGGAACATTAGTATAATCCAAATCATCGCGCTAATGTAGCCACCACTTTGTCCGTATCGGTCTATGTCGTACAACCTCCATGGTTTATTGCTACTTACCTAATAAGGTGCCCCAGATCCGGGTGTAGGTTCTTTTAGAAACAACCCAAGCAAAACCTAAAAAGTAAAGCAAACAAGCACACAAAAAGAAATTTAAAGATGAACTAACTCTAAGGTAAACCCCACTTTTATTTTTCCCCAGCAGAGTCGCCAGTTCTGTAACACGGTGGCAGAACCGACTGTTTATATACTGGTTTTTACGTTTTTTGTTCGCAAATATGCAGTAAGCAAGAGTCGCCACCGTCTTTTATTTTATCCAATTTAAGGAAAGGGTGAAAAGAACAGAAAAAAGACCTTTTCGAGAGTTTTCTGAGTAAGGGGTACATTATGGAAAGGGTAGGTGTTAGCACCCTTTCCATATGTGGTTTTCCACGGGTTCTTAGAGGTTTGCTCATTTTTCAAAATTTTTTTGTGCTTTGTGTTTTAAATTTTTTAGAAAGATGCCTTAGTGCAGCGATTTGCTTTGTGTTTAACTCTCGTATCGGTCCTCAAGAGTGTTAACAAAGCAAATGTTTTGAAATGTCTTATGAAAAGTAGTTTTTGTTTTTGTGTGTAAGTGCAAAAAGTAGTTTGAGCAAACTTCTAACAACTATCTACTTTGTTATACTCGGAAAGGTAGTTCTTTTCCTCTTTTCCTTCAGACAGTGCTATCCTACTATTAGTGAGTAGCTAGCCTTGTCGTTGGACGTTTTGAGGACAATCGAAGGGACTTTACCGTTACAAAGGCAATTATGGAGATGCTTTAGCAATTCTGTTTTTAGGGACTAGATCATTTACCGAGAAGGCAATTGTAGGATCATCAAGGGACTATGATCTTTTGATTTTTATGGGTCTTTGCTAAAGCATTCCTGCCTCATGACTGTTTTTTAAAGGCAACCAAAGTGGGTGTACTTTAGAGGTGCTTGTGTGCAATTGTGTTGTGTTTCAGTTATTTTTGTCTTTTTATTGAGTTATCTAGCGTTTGATTTTAGTCTTTGTCATACATGTCTAGTTACTAGTAGTTAATATGAAAAGCAGTAAAAAGAAAATGTAGAAAATAGAGGTTATACACTATTACAAGGCTTCGGGAAGGGGATTTACATCATACAAGGATAATGGGGAATAAAAGCAGTAAATATCCTAATTTATCTATTACATCCGGTAGGCAGATACAATAATAGTAAAATAGGGAATTAAATAAACGCACGTGAAATAGAAAAGACGTCTAAAAAATCCTAAAGAAAAGAAGTCTTTTTTTCTTGTTGTTTTTACTATAAAAGAAACAAGGCCTAAGTCTATTTAATTTTAATTTTAAGAAAAATGTTAAGATAATTAACTAATTAATTGACAAAATTAATTTAATTGGAAAAAAACTAGCCTAATGTGATGCGGTGGGAGAACTGACTTGAGGTTTTGCGTTTGTGTTCGCAAATGTTGCGGTTTAGCAAGAGTCGCCACCGATTTTTATTTTATCCAAAAGGAAAGATAAAAAAGCACAGGAAAGACCTTTGAGTTTGTTTTTGAGTTCGGGGGGTAGATTATGAAAAGGGAAGGTGCTAGCACCCTTTTCATCCATGGTTTTCCATGGGCTCTTAGTTACTTGTTTTAGATCACTTGCTTTGCCTTGGCAATTGTTTGAAATGGTGCTTTGTGTGGTTTTGAAAGTATTTTGAAAAGAGGCCTTTGTTTAGGAAATCTTTGTAATTATTCTTGCTTGTAAGAATGTATACAAAGATGTTTGTCTTTAAAAAAAATGTTTCAATGTTTTGAAAGTTGTTTGGAAATGTTTTGAAATATGTGTGTGTTTGTTTGAAAATAGCAAGGATTATTTGCAAGTTTGATCAAGTAACTAGAAGCATTCTACCTACTCAAAAGTCTTTCCTATACATTTTATTCCTTTGATATTATTGATTTACCATTGCTTTGGTAAACAACTCTATCTTTGGATGTTAAACGGGACGGGCGTGGGTCATAGTATGACCATGATAGCAATATTGCCAAGTATCTTTAGCAAGTTTTGAGGGACAAAGATCATCTTTGTTTAGGCAACCAAGATAGCGTCATCGAGGGGCTATGATCTTTTGTTTTATTTTGTTTTGCCAAGATACCTAGCATGCATACCATGGCCATTTTGTAAGGCAACCAAGTGGGTGAAACCCTAGGGGTGCTTGTGTGCAATGTGTTTTCATTTTTCATGCATTTTGTTTGTCTTGAATTAGGTCATACTATTTGTTTGATTTTGTCTTATCATACAAACCCTAATTTACTAAACATGTATATAATACGATAAATTGCGTAAAGTAAATCTAAACTATTACAACAATATTATGGGAAGGGGGATACAAGTTTTGAATGGGGATATTTGCACAAAATAAAACCCTAATTTACTATTACAACCCAATTGAATTTATTGTACAATAAATAAATAAACAAATATTTAAATATGCAATAAAATGTAAATATGCAAAAATGTTTTGTAATTATTTTATGTATGATAAAAATAAAATTACCTAAGTCCTAAAAATAAGAAAAAATAATGTTATTATTTTTGAAAGGGGAAACCCTAATTTTGATTTAAAAGAAAATATTGTTTTCTAATGTTATTTTATTCATTTTTGTACAAGAAATAAATAAATAAAAATATTTACAAATATTAAAAATTAAAATATATGTGGAAAAAGATATTTTATGTGTTAAATAATAAAAATAAAAATGTATGATATTTTAAGGTATTTACAATTTATTTTAAGAAAATAATTCCTATTCTATTTAAACTAATCAATATTTTATGCAAAAAAATAAGATAAAAATAAAATAAAATGCAAAAAATTAAGAAAATATTTTTTGGGATTTTTCAATGTTCAGAAAAAAATAATAAAGTCAGAAATATAAAATATGCAAGAAAATACAAAAAATATAAAAATATGCAAAGGGGGTGAAGAAGTAAAATGGGGGGTGTGGAAAGTGAAAGGCCCAAGGCGCCAGGCCCAGAACCTGTCGTCCCTGTCCTCCAGCCAAACAAACGCGCGCGCTCTGCCTTCAAATCCTGTTCTTGCTCATGCTTGTATAAAATCAAAAATTCATAACACAAAAAAGGTAGCTCATGAACTCACGATTCCAATGATGTAAAGAACATGACCTAACTCTAAAAGACCAAGGAGAATTTTAATGGCCCTAATTTCTGACCTAGTTTTTTCATGAACTTCAACAATCAAATACTCTTAGCTCAATTAATATAAATGGAAACTATGCATATGTACAGCTTAAGCAAGTTAAGGACTACATTTTTGCTTCACAAATCGTGACCTAAGGATGCCTAAATAGAGAGATACAAACTTGAAAAATACCTTGTTCAGTTGAGTTTGGATATGGAAATATGGGGACTTTGAGTGAGGCCTGAAGATCTTGTGATCTTCCTTTAAGTTCCCTCAAGCTTCTTCAATGCTCAGTGTTGTACCCCAAAATTTTCCCTCCCATATTTCTCAAGACATTGCAAGAAAAATCTCCAAGTTGCTCAAGTTTGCTCAAGAGTTGGTCAGACAAGCTATCTCATAAGGCAGTCTATCCCAAATTAGGGTTTTGTGTTTCATCAAGATCCTTGATTACAAATGACCACAAGTGCTCACCATTGTCCTAATATGTTCTCAAGATCATCCATGTCAAGTTTCAAGCCTCGCAGAGGAAGTTTGCTCAGTCAATTGCCCAAAGGTCCAAAAATCGATTGTGCTAGGGCAAAATTCAACTGTGACCTACAAACAGTCAAACTTCAAGATTTTTTGCCAACATTATCATTTTGAAGGATATTTCATCATTTGATCAAGGTTTGATCATGATTCATCAAGGATTGCTCAAAATTCATCAAGACTCAAAAGTTGTTAAATTAGGGTTTTGCAGGAAAAGTCAACTCAACTTTGACCAAGCATAACTTTCTTATACTTTATGATAAATGACCCATCCAAATCTCATTTTGAAGAGGATGCAATTTCCTACAATCCATCTTCATGTCCCAAAATCAATAAATGCACTCATAAGAAGTTATGAATTTGGACATTATAGGTCATTTTTGAAAGTCAACAAAAACACCTTTTTTGTCAAAGCTTATAACTTGAGCATGGAATATCAAAATGAGATGAGACCAAAAGGGTTGATTAGATGAATCAAGCTTTCTAGAAAGTCCAAGAACATCTCCAAAAGTTCAAAATTGAAGAAGTTATGCATTGTTGAAGTTGGACTTTTTTTTTGCAAAATTGCCAAAAGTCAACTATCCCCAAAACATCAAATTTTGTCAATTGGGCCCTTTATTTTTCAATTGATTTGAGTTTTCACTATTACCCACGTGCCATAGCTCCAGCCATGTGCCCATATCTCATTTTTATTATTTAATTTGATTTTTATTTGAATTTATTCATTTTTAATCAAATAAAATCATATAAAATCCAAGGAATTAATAACTCATGATTTTCTGATTGTTTTAGGCTTTGTTCACAGCTAGCATCACCATCAAATTCGTATCAAATCAAATCATGTGCAAAAAGATTGAAATGAATCAAATTTGGAAAGATTTAATGGAAGAATCAAATCCACATCAAAGTCATTGATAAAGGGAGATTTGTACCAAGTTTGTAAACCTAATACACTGAGCATTACATAAGGAAGAAAAACACACGAAAATAAGGGCTGGCAAGTGTTGGAAGAGGCAAAACAAAAGTGAGAAAAATCACAAAAAAGCTTGAGATCAAAACCCAGGTTAGAGGCAGTTTCAGGGATCGAGACTTGTTCCAATCGCTTCCTGGACATTCACACAAGCTACCTGGATCAAAACCACGCACCCTCAGGCCTCTATACACGCTGTAAGTCTCACAAAAACGACCCTTGTTCTTGAATTTGATTTGATTTGTTATTGCATCATTTGAGAAAACTAATGGCATATTCATGATCACAAGAACATTTCCAAACTTTTTGCATCATTTAATTTCATTCATATGACATGTTTTACAAAACGCCATGGCTAGGGTTTTGTTGTTGTTTTTAGGGACTTTTGTTTCAGGTAAAATTGAGACTCAAGAAGAACATGGTTCTGATCAGGAGGCCATGACGAATTGAACCATGTTCTTGGAATGAATTTATATGGCCTGGAGAGAATTTTAGAATAGGGTTGCGCTTTTAGCTGCGGATTCAAATCCGCATGTATTTTTTTACAGGTTTGAGGACAGGGATGAGTTCGTGTCATCCGTCCATTGGTGGATTCAAATATCGCGCGCGTTTTTTTTTACTTTCTGGCCATTGACTTGTTTTTATATAATATATATTCTTTGCATTATTGTTAACAAAACAGCAACATGGCGTGGTGGCAAGCAAGCGAAGCATTCTCCTTCAGGACCTGGGTTCAAATCCCAGGTCCCCCACTTTCTCAATAATTTTTCTTTTCAGGTTATCACATGCATACGCTGGCTTGCAGTACACCATGCTCCCTCTCCCATCCAAATTCCAAATGGCTAAGAGCCAGATCTGGTGGCCAATTACTGGAGGTCCACCAAGAGTCAAGTTCATGCGTCCACACTGGATCATAAAAAGTCAAACGGGCTAGCTGATAACGGGTCAAGAATTTGCTACCAACACCCTTCTAAAACAGGCCCAACACTCCTCTCTTTTTATTTATTTTGTTATTTTATTTAAATTGTTTATTTCATTTATTTAATTTCCTAACCAATCAAATTTCTTTTTTTCTCATCAAATAAAATCACAAAAAAAATACTTTTATTTCAATCAAATTTTAAACTTTTATTTTTAATAAATTTATTATTTGATTAGTTTTTTTTATTAGAAAACTTTAATTCATTTTTGTAAAAAATTAAAATTAATTAGATTTAATTAGGTTTTAATTACTAGTTTAACTAATTTTATCTTCTTTCTTAAAATAACAAAAATAAAAAATATGTCATAATTTATTTTTTGCATTAATTAATTTATTTTATAATTAATTTAATAATTAATTTAGGAATTAATTTCTTTTCTCAAATAAAAACAACTAAACAAAAAAAAAGCAATTTTCTTTCAAAAAGGGTCAAAACCCTAAAATTCGCACTCAATTTAATTTCCCGCGCGTTGTATTTATTTTTATCCAATTATGTATCTGCTTACGGATTGTAATAGTTGAATAGGACATTTAATTATTTTTACCGCTTTATTTTATTTTTCAAAGGGTTTGTCTTTGGCGATGTAAATACCTGACGCCTTGTAATTTAAATTCCGCATTTTAATTTCTGCAAATTATAACTGTTAGATGTTTGATAATAGGGTTTGCATGACAAGACTGAATGTTAATCTTAAAATCAAATTAGATCAGCCTTAACATGTACAAAGACAAAAATAACTGAAAATGACACACCCGCACATGCGCACTCTTAGGGTACACCCCACTTGGTTGCCTTCGTACATGGTCATTAAGTATAGGTCACTTTAGAGGTCGCCCTCTTGTCTAAAAGATCATAGTCGCCTCGAAACGGTTGCCTCGGATATAATTGCCTCAAATAAATGATCTAAGACATTAGGATTACCGCTAAGGAGTCCTAACATTGCTTTGGTGACCGTAAGTCCCTAATTCGAATTGACCCTCAAACTCCAATGAAGGTGCTACCTATTCACTAATAGTGGGATAGCATTGTCTAAAGGACATTAGCATAGAACGATTCCTTTTTCGAGTAGGTAGATAGCTCTTAGATACTTGCTCTTTCAAAACAAAACTTTTTCACACTTACACTCCTTTTCGAACAAAGTTCTCAAAAACACTTCATTACACTCTTGAGGATAGAAGCAAGAGTTAAATCGAAGTTTTCAAACAAAAACTTTTTTCAAAACCCACAAGCACAAAGAAAACAATTTTGAAAACAATTGAGCAAGTACCTAAGAGCCCGTGGATAACCACAGATAGAAAGGGTGATAATACCTTCCCTTTCTATAATCTACCCCCCGAACCCGAGAAAAATATCGAAAAAGGAATTTTTCTGTGCTTTTTTCCTTTCCTTGTTGGATAAAATAAAAGTCAGTGGCGACTCTTGCTTACCGCGACATTTTTCAAAAACAAACGCAAAACGCAAACCAGCATTCCAAAAAAAACAGTCAGTTCTTCCCATCGTATCACACTCAACTTGCCTTGTAGATGCTTGAATCTTGCTGCACGAGTCAACCTGTAAACCTTCAAAATGAAAATGGTGAAGCTTGAAACAGGGCACACAGTTGCAAGACAAGGGCCTGGACATTTTAGGTGTGATGTATGGAAGGTGTTTCAAGGGTTGAATTAAGAAACGCACGAGCCAATATTGATTTGGCTTGAGATTTGCAGAAGCTGCCCTGTTTTGGGCAGAAATGTGGTTTTTTGTGTTTTGGAGTGTTTGAGATGTTAGCAATTCGTGCTTAGGCTTGTTAGAAAGTTGTGAAGTTGTTTGAAATGAAGACAAGGTTTGCCTTTATCAGATGGATGAGTTGTATTGACTTTTGCAAGTTTACTTGCTTTTGAAGAAAGTTGAAGTGACAATGCCCAAAAGCTTGTACTTGCTAGTTCCTTAGCTGATAAGAGTTGGTAAACATGCTTGATAATTGTGGACCTTGCTTGTGACAAAGAAACAGGTTCAATGCTCAAGGAATGTAAAGTTGCAAAAAGGCTAGCTTTATGAAAATGGTATTATGAACTTTATGCCATAAATGGATTAATTCTTTGTGCAAAGCTCCATAGATCAGAATAAAGCCAATATCCAATGTGTTAGCATTCAATTATGGAGTGTAGAAGGGATTAGGACCTGTAATACCAAGTACAAGCATGTTTGAACCTGATTTGCAACTTGTAACATTGTGAAAATGCCTTGAACAAAAGTGATAAATTGCCATTTTCCTTTCTTCAATTCTCCCTAACCATAAATGATCTTGGAGAGTTATCTGACATTTTGGAAAGCTTGTAACATGCTCTACAATCCATCTTTGAAATGCATTTTGAGATTCCTCTTGGAACTAGGTGAAAAGTTACCATGAAGTTAGGTCAAAAATCTGCCTAAACTAGGGCAAAATTTCACTAAGTTAAAAAGTTTATGGACCCTTATTCACAAAATCATAACTTGAGATCCAAGTATCATTTGGGAAAACTTTGTGTATAAAATTTGTAGATTTCATGGAGGAATATAACTTTCTTGTTGAAAGTTTTGTTTGAATCTAATTGCATCATGTTGAAAAAGTTATGGAATGTTGGGAAAAAATAAGAAAATTTCCATACTTAGAAATTTTCTAAGTTATGAAAAATTTTCAAATTAAACTCTAATTTGCAATTTTGGGTTTCTTGGTCAACAAGTTTCACTTTTTGACATATCTTGATGAATTATGAACCTTGGCACTTAATTTTGACCAAAAAGTCAAAGTTTGACTTTTTAGTGTACAGTTGATTTTTTATCAGTTGACTGGAAAATTCATCTATCAATCATATGCATTTGAGATCTTTTGAACCATGTGATTAGGTCAAGATGATGTCATTGAGTCCTTGAAATAATTCTTGAATCCAATTGGTCATTGGCTAGGTCAAAAATCAGAAATTGCCCTTTCTCAGTCAAAACCCTAATTTTTACCATTTTGCCCTTTTGATGATCTGATCAAATTTCTTGAGGAGTTGTTGTCCAAACTTGATCAAATGGTACATAGGAGCCTATAATGTTGTTTTGGATCAAAAATTATGAAGTTTGACTGTAAATTGGCCATGGTTGACTTTTTCCCCAATATAGTTGATTTTTAGGTCAACTGTCCAATTGATTGGGCAAAAATGTGATTCAAGGCTTGAAACTTGGTATGAGCAATATTATGGGTCCAAGATGGTGTGTGAAAGTCAAATTAAGCATTGATGGTCCAAAAATCCTTGTGCAAACTCAAACCCTAATTTTAGGTCATAAGTGCAAGGAGATGTCTTGAGCTGAGCAAACCCTAATCCTGTCTGGAGTCCAAGAGGTCTTGTGAGGAAAATCTTGATAAAATGAGAGGGAAAATTTTGGGGTGCAACAGCTGCCCCTGTTCAATCTTCTTGAACCTGAAGAGTTAGATTGGCGAGTTTTCTATTCGTGACTCGAAGGTAAAAGATAATTGGACACTAGAGTGCCCGTAAATTTGCACTCGTCAAAATGTAGTTGAGGGAATGGGCTTAAAGATTCCATTTGGAGATGTGATAGAATATTGTTGGAGATGGGCTTAAAGATGCCATCCAAGAATGTTTGTTGAATTATATGTTGTAAGTCAGGAGAATAAGTATCAGAATGGTATCCGTGTCTGGAACGTATCTGTACTGTATCTGGGGACTGAATCTGAATGAGCAAAAGAATAGCGTCCGTGTCTGGAGCATAGCCGAGCTGTTTTTGAACTTTTTTGTCTGAGTGAGTGACAAAATAACATCAATGTCTAGAGCGTCTCTGAGCTGGGGAAAGTCGGAATAAGTGACAGAATGGCAACCGTGTCTGGAGCGTATCTGGACTGTATCTGAAGTTTTGAATCTGAATGAGTAGTAGAATGACTTCCGTGTCTGGAGTGTATCTAAACTGTATCTGAATCGACAAACTGAATAAGGGCTAGAATGGCATCAGTGTTGGGAGCGTATCTGAACTAGAATCTGAATAACTGACAGAATGACTTCCGTGTCTGGAGTGTATCTGAACTTGAAATTGATAGTTGAATCTGAATGAGCAAAAGAATGGCTTTCATGTCTAGAGCGTATCTAATCTGTATTTGATAGTTGAAATCTGAATAAGTATCAGGATGGCATCCTTGTCTGGAGCGTATTTGAACTGTCTCTGAAATCTGAATCTGAATGAGCAACAGAATGACTTTCGCGTCTGGAGTGTATCTGTACTGTATCATGATTGGATACTGTTAATGGTAGCTTGTTAATCTTATCCTGAAAAGGGTAAAATGTTAGCTGAAACACAAAGTTATGTTGCATGAAATTTATGATGCAAGATATGTGTTTTATCAATGTTTATGTAATGTATGTGCATGTAAGCTAATTTGTTGTCTTGCTGAGGAAAATAAATCCTTGATAGTTGGGGATAATAAATCCTTGACTACTGTCGGGGAAAATAAATCCTTGACCGCTGCTGAAGATTCAAAATCTTTGATTGTTGAGGATGAGAAATCCTTGGTGACTGTTGGGGATCAAAATCCTTGACAACCTCTATGGAGATATAAGGATCCTTCATGTCTTGAAGTTGGAGTATTGACAAAATCTGTTGTGAGAGTAATGCCAAACTGCTGGAGAAATTTGCTTGGGAAATCCAGAGAACTTTGATGACTTCTACTGGGGATTACACAATGGGAATCCTTACTCGGTTGGGGAATAGGGAAAACTCTGATGATTTCTGCGGGGAACTAAGAATGAGAATCTTCATTCTGTTGAGGAGTAATGAAAACTTTGGTGACTTCACGCTGGGGAGTAATGAAGACTCTGGCAACTTCACTGGGGAATCAAGAATGAGAATATTCATTCTGTTGGGGGTAACAACTCTGTGAGGAAGAAGGCTTACTGCTGGAGAATAAGTTCAGGAGTTTTCGGTCGTCTGCCACTCTACTGGGGAGTTATCCTAGGTTGGGGAGAGACAAAAGTTAACTGTTATCTGGTTGATTTCCAGGCTTCAAGATAACTTGCTGGGAAATTGGATGGTTTCCGCTGGGGATTAGAAGTCCTGACTCGACTAAGGATGAAGGTTTCAGCTCCACTGGGGATCTGTAACTTAAAGCTTTGTCTCCGCTGGGGAATGGGAGTTTGAAGTTTTAACTCTGGTGGGAATCAAGGTTTGAAATTATAACTCCGCTGGGGATATGTATTTCAAGGTTTTAGCTCCGCTGGGGATCTAGATGATGTACTGCAGGGGATTTCTCCTGGAATAGTCCAACAATGTTTCTTATCCTTTCAGTCTGGCAGTAATTGTTCTTTTCCATCCAGTTTATTTGTAAACAGTAATTATGTTCAAATGCATATGTTCATCAATGAATCATTGGACGTTTTTGCAAATAAAAACACAATTGTAAAAGAAAAAAGCAAATAGTTTTCTGTACTTTGAAAGAGATATCTTTGTATTAACTTTGAGTAAGTGTTTTGTACAAAGGAGACAGACATCCTAGTAAGAGGATAATGTCATAAAAGTAAGAAAAATTTATACAAAGAAAGATAGCTATGTGTGTAAAAAAAATCCATGGGGTTCCCATTCCGCTATAGCCTTCGTATCTCTGAATATCTTGTCCATCCGTTGCTTCGTCCGAAGATGATTGGATTGATCAGAAGCTCAGAGTTTGTCAGTGAAGATATTATCCTTAAAGTGATCCGACGAGACATAGTCATACGCTTTAATTCCCTAACTTTTGCCTGGACCGCCCTTTCGGGTTTTCAGTCCACCGGGAAACCCTTTTTTGCCCAAGTCGCCCTTTCAGTTTTCAACTTGCCGGGTGTACAAATTTTTTTTGTTTTATCTCTAATTTTGCCTGAATCTCCCTTTCGGGTTTTCGATTCACCGGGATGCCCTTTTTTTGCCTAGATGTGTCAACCTAGCGGGTCATTTATGCGTAGTATCTTTTGACCATATATGCGTTCGCAAGGTGCGGCAGGTCATCGTCGTCCATGGTGGTTAAGATTATTGGCCCACCAGAAAAGATGTTCTTGATCACAAATGGTCCTTCGTGGGTAGGAGCCCATTTTCCCCTGGGATCACTTTGCGGCAAGATGATGCGCTTGATTACCAGATCCCTGACTTGATATACCTGGCGCCTGACTTTCTTGTTGAAAGCCTTGATCATCCGCTTTTGATACGTCTAACCGTAGAAAACAGTAGTAAGTCTCTTTTCATCAATCAAGTTAAGTTGATCAAGTCGGGTTTGAACCCAATCGTCTTCACTCAAACCAGCATCCTTCATGATTATCAAGGAGGGAATCTGAACCTCGATAGGTAAAACAACCTCCATGCCATATACCAAGGAATAAGGTGTTGCCCCAATTGATGTGCGTGCCGTGGTACGGTACCCATGAAGAGAAAACGGTAACATCTCATGTCAGTCCTTGTAGGTGACTGTCATCTTTTGTATGATCTTCTTGATTTTTTTGTTAGCATCTTCAACTGCACCGTTCATCTTTGGCCGATAGGGAGATGAATTGTGATGTTGAATCTTGAACTGTTCATACAAAGCAGTGATCATAGTATTGTTGAGGTTTGTACTGTTATCACTGGTAATCCTTTAGGGGATACCATACCGACAAATAAGATTCTGCTTGATGAAGCGGGCAACCACATTCTTAGTAACAGATGCAAAGGAAGCTGCTTCGACCTACTTGGTGAAGTAGTCAATGGCCACCAGAATGAAGCGGTGTCCATTGGATGTTGTAGGCTTGATCTCTCCAATCATGTTGATTTCCCACATAGCGAATGGCCAAGGAGCGGTTAGGACATTTAGGGGAACTGGAGGCACGTGTACCTTGTCTGCATAGATTTGACATTTGCGACAAGTGCGGGAGTGTTGATAGCAGTCAGCTTCCATGGTAGACCAGTAATAGCCTGCCCGTAGAATCTTCTTAGCCATCGTATGCTCGCTAGAGTGACTGCCGAAGGTACCTTCATGAAAATCAGCCATAATCCTTTCAGCTTCAGCTTTGTCCACACAACGTAGCAGAATAGAATCACGATTGCGCCTGTATAGGATGCCATTACTTAGGAATAACTTTGCCGAGAATCTCCTTAATAACTTCTTGTCATTGACTGAAGCTCCTTCAGGGTATTCTTGCGCCTCGAGATTCCTTTTGACTTCATGAAACCACGGTTGGTCCACTACTTCTTCGGTGTTAATCTCGTAACAATGTGCAGGTTCATCCATTCGTTCAGTGGTGATTTGGGGTGCCTCATTATCCCAATTAAGTTTAAACATGGATGACATTGTAGCTAGTGCATCTGCTAGCTTATTTTCTTCTCGCGGGAAGTGCTCGAAAGTAATCTGCTCGAAATGTGGTAACAATGTCAAGACATGTTCATTGTAAGGGATGAGGTTTGGATGTTTAGTATCCCACTCTCCTTTGATCTTACTGATGACCAAAGCAGAGTCCCCAAACACATCTAAGGATTTTATTACTAAGTCTATGGCAGCCTTGAGTCCAAAGATGCAAGCTTCATACTCTGCCATGTTGTTCGTACAGCTGAAGCAAAGTCTAGCAGTGAAAGGTGTATGGCAACCTTCTGGGGAAATGAGTATCGCGCCGATACCGTTGCCAAGTGTGTTGGAAGCACCATAAAAGTACAGGGTCCATTGGGATCCTTGTTCAGGTCCGTCATATGGTCTGAAATCTTCAATGTTGTCCAATGTCATGATGTCTTCGTCAGGGAAGTCGAACCTCATGGATTGGTAATCTTCGACATCTTGATGGGCTAGATGATCAGCTAGCACACTCCCCTTTATAGCTTTTTGGGTCGTGTACTGTATGTCGTATTCCGTTAGGATCATCTTCCATCTAGCTATTCTTCCAGATAGAGTAGGCTTCTCAAAGATGTACTTGATCGGATCCATCTTAGATATCAGCAAAGTGGTATGAGTCAACATATATTGCCTTAGCCGGCGAGCAGCCCATACCAAAGTGCAGCAATTTTTCTCGAGCAGTGAGTATCAGGTCTCACAATCGGTAAACTTTTTGCTAAGGTAATAAATGGCATGCTCTTTTCGGCCAGACTCGTCATGTTGGCCCAGTACACACCCCATTGAATTCTCTAGGACGATCAGATACATGATTAGCGGTCTTCCCTCGACGGGTGGCATCAAGATTGGAGGTTCTAGCAAATATTCCTTAATTTTATCGAAAGCAATTTGATAGTAATCATTCCATTTAACTACCTGATCTTTCTTCAACAGCTTGAAGATTGGTTCACAGGTAGATGTTAGGTGAGAAATGAACCTAGCAATGTAGTTTAGGCGTCCCAAGAAACCTCTGACCTCCTTCTCAGTGTGAGGAGCAGACATTTCTTGTATAGCTTTGACTTTGGCAGGATCAACCTCGATGCCTTTGTTGCTGACAATGAAACCTAAGAGTTTACCGGACCGGACTCCGAATGTACACTTGTTTGGGTTCAATCTGAGCTTGTACTCCTTCAACCTGACAAACAGCTTTTGCAAGTGATCAAGGTGTTCTTCTTAAGTTTGTGATCGGGCTATCATGTCATCTACGTAGACCTCTATCTCATCATGTATCATGTCATGAAACAAAGCTACCATGGCACGTTGATAGGTTGCCCCGACATTCTTCAGTCCGAATGGCATCACTTTGTAGCAGAACGTACCACACTGTGTGACAAAAGTAGTTTTCTCCATGTCCTCAGGTGCCATTTAGATCTGGTTATATCCTGAGAATCTGTCCATGAAAGAAAATACTTTGTGCTGAGCTGTGTTGTCAACCAGGATGTCGATGTGTGGAAGTGGAAAGTCATCTTTAGGGCTGGCCCTGTTTAAATCTCTATAATCCACGCACATTCTGACTTTTCCGTCCTTCTTAGGCATGGGCACAATGTTAGCAACCCATTGTGGATAGGAAGTAACAGCCAGAAATCCAACATTTAACTGCTTCATAACTTATGCTTTGATCTTTTCAGACATGTCAGGTCTCATGCGGCGGACCTTTTGCTTAACCGGTGGACAGTCTTCTCTGGTGGGGAGACGGTGTACCACAATGTTTGTATCGAGTCCCGACATGTCTTCGTATGACCAGGCAAAGATTTCAACATAATCATGTAGTAGCTGAATTAGGCGCTCCTTGACACTCGGCTCTAGATTGGCACCTATCTTGATTTCCTTTTTGTCATCCTCAGTTCCCAAGTTGATTGTATCTAACTTCTCTTCATGAGGCTGAATTGCTCTTTCCTCTTGCTGTAGTAGTCTGGCCAATTCCCCTGGCACCTCACAATCTTCCTCACCTCCGTATTCGGCTTGGTAGATCATATCTTCAGAGTCACTGAAGGCTATAGCAGTATCGTTACCCATGGGTTCCGGAATGGAAGGGTATCTGCATTTGTGAGTGTGGGTGTGTGTAAGGGCATAGCCATCTTAAAACAACAAAATGTAAAAGAAAGACATTGAGCAAAAAGGTTTATATATGAAAAGCGTCCATGATTCATTAAAATGACATATGAAATGAAAATAAGAACCCTTACAAATGGACCTATGTGCCTCGGGTAAGACACATGGTTGAAAAAGTACGAATTGTTTTGTGAATTATTACAGTCAAATAGAAACGGAAAAGATAAATTACTGATTTATGAAAGTAATCGGAACAAAGTCTTTTACTTCCCAGTTGCACAGTCCTCCGTCAACAGTAGGGAAAATCCAGTCTTCCAAGTTTCCCTCTTCTTCACTGTCCTCTAGTGCATTAACCCCTCGATGGCTGATCTTCACAGGTGGCCCTCCGGCATGGGAGCGGCGCACGGCCTTCTGACTAGCCGAAGTAAATCCCAGGCCAAATTTGTATGATTTGAAAGGAAAGTCGGGAAGCTGCCCTCAGATTGTGGATCCGCCTTCTTCCACCACTGCTCTAGCATCCTTTAAAGAAGACATCCGAGGCGGAGGCCTTGTGATCACAGGAGTTAAGGACACTGCCTTGGTCGCTGCTATCTCTTCAGAAACTTCCTCGAAGTGTTGGAAAGGGGTCTCTATGAATTCGCCATCTAATTCCACATAACGGAATGAATTAAGATGATTGATCATGTATTCCTCTTCGCCATGAACAGTTATAATTTTCCCCTGGACAGGGTACTTGAGCTTTTGATGCAGAGTAGAAGTGACAGCTCCAACATGGTGAATCCAAGGTCTTCCCAACAGGCAAGAGTAGGAAGGACGGATGTCCATCATGTAAAATGTTGAATTGAACGTCTGGGTACCCACCTTGATCGGGATGTCCATTCTCCGTGGACCATCCTCTTAGAACCATCAAAGGCTCTGACAATGATGTTGCTGGGTTTCAGGGTTAGGCCTTCGCAATCCAACCTATCCAAGGCTTTCTTTGGCAAGACGTTTAGAGACGACCCAGTATCAACCAAAACATGAGCTAGGGCCGTTCCCCTACACTCCACCGAGACATGTAACGCATCATTATGTTTTCTCCCTTTGGAGGTCAAGTCTGCATCGGAGAATCCCAGGCCATTGTCAGCTGTTAAGCTGGCCACACATTCCAGGAATTGATCAGCGGAGGTTTCCTGTGGCACGTGGGCCATCTTCAAAAACTTGACCAAAGCTTTGGCATGTGCCTCAGAGCACAACAACAGGGCTAACATAGATATTTTGGAGGGGTCTTCCCCAGTTGTTCAACAATTGTAATCACTTTTCTTAATGATCCTCAGAATCTCTTCCATCTCTTTCTGGGATGTTTCAGGAATGACTAATGACTGATCCTTCGTCAAGACAGGCTCCTCTTGAACATTCTTTCCTTTTTTCTCAACATCAGAAACAGGGATGGGAATTGCATTCTTAATGTTGGAGGGCACACTTGTAGGTACAATCATAGGGGTAATCTTCGGGATGGCCGCGGGTCCAAAGACTGTTGTTGGAGGAGCAATCTC
The DNA here is from genome assembly GCA_948472305.1 of Vicia faba. Taxonomy (NCBI): domain Eukaryota; kingdom Viridiplantae; phylum Streptophyta; class Magnoliopsida; order Fabales; family Fabaceae; genus Vicia; species Vicia faba. The sequence goes on along the minus strand of OX451736.1, from coordinate 589,602,378 downwards.
TGGAGAAAAGATTCTCCCACTACGAGTAATTTTGCTTGTTCCAGCAATGTTACTGATGTCGGGATTATCTTCCTAAGAGCTTTCTTCTTCAATGGTATGTTCAATCTGTTTGACACCATGGTAGTAGATTTCTCCACCATAGTTCCATGGTACCATTTTATCAGTTTTGTAAGGGGTTGGCCCCAGCATTGTCATCTTCAAAGGAGTAGTCACTGGAGCGGATGTAATCCTAACGGGTTTTTTAGGAACCCTGGAAGGATTGGCGTATATGGTTATTATTGAAACTTCTGGAACTAGAATGGGTGAGACGGAAGCTTTCTCAAACAAAATTTCCTTGTTATCAATCAATTGTTGGATTCCTTTCTTCAGTAGAGGACAGTCAAATGGGGAGGACAGGCAAGCACGGCAATCTTGGTCACATCCTGGGAACACCCCAGCCTTTAACAAATTCAACTTGATGGTTAGGAGAGGAGTTGACAATTCATCCACATTAGAAACAAACAGATCTTCTTCCACAACATTGGCATTGTGCCCATGCCTCGGCATTGGGGCGGAGATAACGTTCAGCTTTTCAGGAGCTTCAAATTCTACTTCCTTGGCGTCAATCAAATCCTGAATCTTTTCTTCAGGGCCCAACAATTGTTGGTGTCGTGCCCTGGACTTTCTGAGTGGTACGTGCATCGGGCGTTGGGATGGTAATGTGGAGAAGTAGTGTTAGGATTTTTAGGGGCCTCCTTTAGCATGGCCAGGTTCAACTTCAAGAGATGGGGTAAGACTTGAGCAAGAGTCATGTTTATCTTGGTGAATTTCCTTACAGGCCTTTCCACCCTTTGCTGGCTATTCTTCGGCTGATCATTCCTCAGTTGGTTGTTTCTTGGTTGGTCTGACGTAGACTTCTGAATCATAACTGCCCCCACAGTTGGTCATCCTTCAATTCTTCCCTGATTTCTCTGGGCATAGACAGCTGACACCTCCTTCTTTCCAGTGAAGGGATTTTTTGCAACAGTAGAGGTAGACGCATCTTTCTGAATTTTTCCGCTTCTAATACCGGCTTCCACCCTTTCGCTAGTTAGAATCAACTCAGTGAAACCTGCAGAGGAGCTTCCAATCAAGTGATTAAAGAAAGGACATGACAGAGTCCCCAAGAACATGTCCACAAGCTCTCTTTCAGATAAAGGTGGTTGTACCCTTCCGGCCAAATCCCTCCATTTTTGGGCGTAGCCTTTGAAACCCTCATTGGTAGCCATGGCCATACTCTGTAGCTGAGTACGGGTTGGTGCCAAGTCAGTGTTGTATTGATACTGCTTATAAAAGACGGCTGCCAAGTCTTCCCAATTATGCATATCAGACCTCTCCAACTGGTAAAACCAATCCAGCTGCGTCCCTGATAAACTGTCCTGGAAAAAATGGACCCACAGGTCTTTGTCAGAAGAATGTGGTTGAATTTTCCTGACATAAGATCGTAGGTGCATTTTTGGGCAAGACACCCTGTCATACTTAGCAAACAGAGGTACTTTAAATTTAGGAGGGATTACAATTCCAGAAACCAGCCCTAGCTCCTCAAAATCTAGCCCAGGCACTCTCTGTATCTCCATAGCAGCTAGACGTTCTTCCAAGTTCTTGTATTTGTCATCGGCCGGAGGATACTGCTGTTCAGAATAGTCCTCATCTTCCTCTTCTTCTTCCTCAGAATAAGATGGCACTGCAGTTCCCTTTCCTTTTCCTTCCCCCTCTTCAGATGTTGATGGGAATTCCAAAGTTTGTCTGGCTTGTCCTTCAAACTTTCTGCCTAAGATAGCCACACCAGCTCTCTTCTTCTTCTTTTTCTCTTTTTCCTTCTCTATTAGAGTCCTGAGCTCCTCCTGCCCCTTAGCCAAGGTCAAGAGTAGCTGTCGAAATTGTGAATTCTGAGCTTGTAACTCTTTGACCGTTTGTTCAATATCCATCTTGCTGAAATAAACAGCAGAGAGATGAGGAAACTTGGTGTGAAGACCTGCTTATGCATATGATGAATGATATGTATTCATGTAATGCATTCAAGGATTCAGAAATTCAAATTTGTTTTAAACAAAAAAGAAACACACGTCATATTAATAAGATAGAATTTGTTAGTACATCAATGCCCCATGGGCAAAATAATACAAAATTCTAAGATAAAAAGACGTTGCGCATACTCTTTGGTGCAATGTAGGTGTTGAGAGTCTACTCTTCCTGAAGTTGACGAGTGAGTTCCAAAACCTTCTTCTGGCTTACGTAGAATTGGGCTTCAAAAGTATCACGCTCTCCCTTGAGTTGTATCCAACTCCTTTGTAAATCTTCTAGTGACGTTGGTATGTCAGGATGTAGGAGGGTGTGTGGAACCTCTCCTTCCATAACAGGCTCTATAATCACAGGGAGAATGTAGGGATAAGGCATCTTAAGACTTTGGACGCGGGTTCGTACCCACTTGAGGTAGGGCTCAAGAGGGATGGAATTCTTGTGTCCCAAGGTCTTACTATCCACCTTGTTGGGCATCCTCCAAGCTCGGATGAACCTTTGTCGGAGTCCTTGGTTGTCATTGTCGAAGTCGAAAACCAAACCTTGAATCAACATGTCATGTGGGCCATCTCTTCGGGCATAACCAAACTGTCTCAGAGCCAATCAAGGGTTGTAGGTGATGCCTCCCCTAATGCCAAGTAAAGGTACATTAGGTAATTCCCCATAACGGTCAATGATGATGACATTCTCTTTTGATCGAGAACACCAATGAATTTCTGAATGTGTAAGGGTCATCAATCGTTGTGACCACCTCAAACCTTGCTCATTCTTCAAGACTGATTGGGGAAGATGAGAAATAAACCATCTTTCCAGTAGAGGAGTGCAACACATGATAACACCTCTTTTCCTCATTGTACGAGTGTGAAAAGAGTGGAGGATATCCCCAAGCAATGTAGGCACCGAGTTGCGAGTCATGAAGATTTTGATAGCACTCACATCTATGAGTTGGTCAGGGTTGGGGAACAAGACCATCCCATAGATGAGAAGAGCTACAATCTCCTCAAAAGCTTGCAAGTCTAGAGAATTCCAACAACTTTGGGCCTTCTCAAACAGAAACTTTGACAGGAAGCCTTTGACACCACTTCTAGTTTCCCAATGTGTTATGACATCAGATGAGGGCAGGTGTAGGGATTGAGAAATCTCTTCTGGATTTGGATCTCTTTCCGTACCGTTGAAGGGTAGTTGATTGAGAATAGGAATCCTCAAGAGTTGAGAAAATTCCTCCAAAGTGGGCACAAGTTGGTAGTCAGGAAATGTGAAGCAATGATGCAAAGGGTCAAAGAACTGGAAGAGAACTTTCAGCATATCCTCCTCAGTGTTGGCAGTGACTAAGTTGAGAAGACGACCATGCCTCTCGGTGAATGGAGAGTTCTCAGGAATCCTTGAAGCTAGCTCCTTGAGTTGAGGAGGAATTCTTACAAGGTTGATTTGGACGGTTTTCCTGCGAAGTGAATCCATAACCTACAAAGCAGGAACAAAGATGAAAATCCAAAATCCTTGAAATGGTTAGTGGATGCATATGATTCTTCATGATGTTCATGATGTTATGCACAAGTATATATATACAAACAAATCACACAAGTTCCTAGTTTAGGCTTGCATAGGGTTTCATAGGTAAGTACCCTCTTGAAGTTTAGTTGGCTTAACCTGTCCTAGAAATAGTAATCGGGTTCTAAGGAGCTCAATATAACTGGATTGTTTCCTTGTTCATTGTTTCAATTCTGCCTCTTTACTGGCGACTGAAATATTCCAAGGAATCAACCCTCAATGAGTGTAGTATCGAGTATCTACCAACTTCGGACTGCACCAAAGCCGATCATCTCACTACATCCTAAAAGGCCAAGTTGGTCAAGTAAAGGTTCTAAAAGTCCATTAGTGCTTCATGACATCACTCAGCGGCCCCGTATTCTCTTTGATTGACTCAAAGGATACCGGTACCCATAAATATGTCGCACTAATATAGCTATTGCTTAGACCATGTCGGTATACCCCGCAAAGTTTCCACAACGTATTGCTATTTACCTATGAATGTTTCCCAAATCCGGGTAGAGGATTCAAACCCAAACAATAGAACCAAATTGTAAAGCAAACAGGTCAAGCAAGATAAGCATGTAAAGGTGATCTAAAACCCTAAGGTAACCCCACTTTTATGATAATCCCCAGCAGAGTCGCAAGTTTTATGATGCGGTGGGAGAACTGACTTGAGGTTTTGCGTTTGTGTTTGCAAATGTTGCGGTTTAGCAAGAGTCACCACCGACTTTTATTTTATCCAAAAGGAAAGGTAAAAAAGCACAGGAAAGACCTTTGAGTTTGTTTTTGAGTTCGGGGGGTAGATTATGAAAAGGGAAGGTGCTAGCACCCTTTTCATCCATGGTTTTCCATGGGCTCTTAGTTACTTATTTTAGATCACTTGCTTTGCTTTGACAATTGTTTGAAATGGTGCTTTGTGTGGTTTTGAAAGTATTTTGAAAAGAGGCCTTTGTTTAGGCAATCTTTGTAATGATTCTTGTTTGTAAGAATGTATACAAAGATGTTTGTCTTTAAAAAAAATGTTTCAATATTTTGAAAGTTGTTTGGAAATGTTTTGAAATGTGTGTGTGTTTGTTTAAAAATAGCAAGGATTGTTTGCAAGTTTGATCAAGTAACTAGAAGCATTCTACCTACTCAAAAGTCTTTCCTATACATTTTATTCCTTTGATATTGTTGATTTACCATTGCTTTGGTAAACAACTCTATCTTTGGATGTTAAACGGGACGGGCGTGGGTCATTGTATGACCATGATAGTAATATTGCCAAGTATCTTTAGCAAGTTTTGAGGGACTAAGATCATCTTTGTTTAGGCAACCAAGATAGCATCATCGAGGGACTATGATCTTTTGTTTTGTTTTGTTTTGCCAAGATACCTAGCATGCATACCATGGTCGTTTTGTAAGGCAACCAAGTGGGTGAAACTCTAGGGGTGCTTGTGTGCAATGTGTTGTCATTTTTCATGCATTTTGTTTGTCTTGAATTAGGTCATGCTATTTGTTTGATTTTTTCTTATCATACAAACCCTAATTTACTAAACATGTATATAATGCGATAAATTGTGTAAAGTAAATCTAAACTATTACAACAATATTATGGGAAGGGGGATACAAGTTTTGAATGGGGATATTTGCACAAAATAAAACCCTAATTTACTATTATAATCCAATTGAATTTATTGTACAATAAATAAATAAACAAATATTTAAATATGCAATAAAATGTAAATATGCAAAAATGTTTTGTAATTATTTTATGTATGATAAAAATAAATTACCTAAGTCCTAAAAATAAGGAAAAATAATGTTATTATTTTTGAAAGGGGAAACCCTAATTTTGATTTAAAAGAAAATATTGTTTTCTAATGTTATTTTATTCATTTTTGTACAAGAAATAAATAAATAAAAATATTTACAAATATTAAAAATTAAAATATATGTGGAAAAAGATATTTTATGTGTTAAATAATAAAAATAAAAATGTATAATATTTTAAGGTATTTACAATTTATTTTAAGAAAATAATTCCTATTCTATTTAAACTAATCAATATTTTATGCAAAAAAAAAGATTAAAATAAAATAAAATGCAAAAAATTAAGAAAATATTTTTTGGGATTTTTCAATGTTCAGAAAAAAATAATAAAGTCAGAAATATAAAATATGCAAGAAAATACAAAAAATATAAAAATATGCAAAGGGGGGTGCAGAAGTAAAATGAGGGGTGTGGAAAGTGAAAGGCCCAAGGCGCCAGGCCCAGAACCTGTCGTCCCTGTCCTCCAGCCAAACAAACGCGTGTGCTCTGCCTTCAAATCCTGTTCTTGCTCATGCTTGCATAAAATCAAAAATTCATAACACAAAAAAGGTAGCTCATGAACTCACGATTCCAATGATGTAAAGAACATGACCTAACTCAAAAAGACCAAGGCGAATTTTAATGGCCCTAATTTCTGACCTAGTTTTTTCATGAACTTCAACAATCAAATACTCTTAGCTCAATTAATATAAATGGAAACTATGCATATGTACAGCTTAAGCAAGTTAAGGACTGCATTTTTGCTTCACAAATCGTGACCTAAGGATGCCTAAATAGAGAGATACAAACTTGAAAAATACCTTGTTCAGTTGAGTTTGGATATGGAAATGTGGGGACTTTGAGTGAGGCCTGAAGATCTTGTGAGCTTCCTTTAAGTTCCCTCAAGCTTCTCCAATGCTCAGTGTTGTACCCCAAAATTTTCCCTCCCATATTTCTCAAGACATTGCAAGAAAAATCTCCAAGTTGCTCAAGTTTGCTCAAGAGTTGGTCAGACAAGCTATCTCCTTAGGCAGTCTACCCCAAATTAGGGTTTTGTGTTGCATCAATATCCTTGATTAAAAATGACCCAAAGTGCTCACAATTGTCCTAATATGTTCTCAAGATCATCCATGTCAAATTTCAAGCCTTGCAGAGGAAGTTTGCTCAGTCAATTGCCCAAAGGTCCAAAAATCGACTGTGCTAGGGCAAAATTCAACAGTGACCTACAAACAGTCAACCTTCAAATTTTTTGCCAACATTATCATTTTGAAGGATATTTCATCATTTGATCAAGGGTTGATCATGATTCATCAAGGATTGCTCAAAATTCATCAAGACTCAAAAGTTGCTAAATTAGGGTTTTGTAGGAAAAGTCAACTCAACTTTGACCAAGGATAACTTTCTCATACTTTATGAGAAATGACTCATCCAAAGCTCATTCTGAAGAGGATGAAATTTCCTATAATCCATCTTCATGTCCCAAAATAAAAAAATTCACTCACAAGAAGTTATGAATTTGGACATCATAGGTTATTTTTGAAAGTCAACAAAAACACCTTTTTTGTCAAAGCTTATAACTTGAGCATGTAATATCAAAATGAGATGAAACCAAAGGGTTGATTATAGGAAATCTCAAGATTTCTAGAAAGTCCAAGAACATCTCCAAAAGTTCAAAATTGAAGAAGTTATGCATTGTTGAAGTTGGACATTTTTTTTGCAAAATTGCCAAAAGTCAACTATCCCCAAAACATCAAATTTTGTCAATTGGGCCCTTTATTTTTCAATTGATTTGAGTTTGCACTATTACCCACGTGCCATAGCTCCATCCATGTGCCCATATCTCATTTTTATTATTTAATTTGATTTTTATTTGAATTTATTCATTTTTAATCAAATAAAATCATATAAAATCCAAGGAATTAATAACTCATGATTTTCTAATTGTTTTAGGCTTTGTTCACAGCTAGCATCACCATCAAATTCGTATCAAATCAAATCATGTGCAAAAAGATTGAAATGAATCAAATTTGGAAAGATTTAATGGAAGAATCAAATCCACATCAAAGTCATTGATAGAGGGAGATTTGTACCAAGTTTGTAAACCTAATACACTGAGCATTACATAAGGAAGAAAAACACACGAAAATAAGGGCTGGCAAGTGTTGGAAGAGGTAGAACAAAAGTGAGAAAAATCACAAAAAAGCTTGAGATCAAAACCCAGGTTAGAGGCAATTTCAGGGATCGAGACTTGTTCCAATCGCTTCCTGGACATTCATACAAGCTACCTGGATCAAAACCACGCACCCTCAGGCCTCTATACACGCTATAAGTCTCACGAAAACGACCCTTGTTCTTGAATTCGATTTGATTTATTCTTGCATCATTTGAGAAAACTAATGGCATATTCACGATCACATGAACATTTCCAAACTTTTTGCATCATTTAATTTCATTCATATGACCTGTTTTGCAAAACGCCATGGCTAGGGTTTTGTTGTTGTTTTTAGGGACTTTTGTTTCAGGTAAAATTGAGACTCAAGAAGAACATGGTTCTGATCAGGAGGCCATGATGAATTGAACCATGTTCTTGGAATGAATTTATATGGCCTGGAGAGAATTTTAGAATAGGGTTGCGCTTTTAGCTGCGGATTCAAATCCGCAGGTATTTTTTTACAGGTTTGAGGACATGGATGAGTTCGTGTCATCCATCCATTGGTGGATTCAAATACCGCGCGCGTTTTTTTTTTACTTTCTGGCCATTGAGTTTGGATATGGCAATGTGGGGACTTTGAGTGAGGCCTGAAGATCTTGTGAGCTTCCTTGAAGTTCCCTCAAGCTTCTCCAATGCTCAGCTTGCCGTGTAGATGCTTGAATCTTGCTGCACGGGTCAACCTGCAAACCTTCAAAATGAAAATGGTGAAGCTTGAAACAGGGCACACAGTTGCAAGACAAGGGCCTGGACAGTTTAGGTGTGATGTATGGAATGTGTTTCAAGGGTTGAATCAAGAAACGCACGAGCCAATATTGATTTGGCTTGAGATTTGCATAAGATGTCCTGTTTTGGGCAGAAATGTGGTTTTTTGTATTTTGGAGTGTTTGAGATGTTAGAAATTCGTGTTTAGGCTTGTTACAAAGTTCTGAAGTTGTTTGAAATGAAGCCAAGGCTTGACTTTATCAGATGGATGAGTTGTATTGACTTTTGCAAGTTTACTTGCTTTTGAAGAAAGTTGAAGTGAAATAGCCCAAAAGCTTATACTTGCTAGTTCCTTAGCTGATAATAGTTGGTAAACATGCCTGATAATTGTGGACCTTGTTTGTGACAAAGAAACATGTTCAATGCTCAAGGAATGCAAAGTTGCAAAAAGGCTAGCTTTATGAAAATAGTATTATGAACTTTATGCCATAAATGGATTAATTCTTTGTGCAAAGCTCCATAGATCATAATAAAGCCAATATTCAATGTGTTAGCATTCAATTATGGAGTTTAGAAGGGATTAGGTCCTGTAATACCAAGTACAAGCATGTTTGAAACTGATTTTCAACTTGTAACATTGTGAAAATGCCTTGAACAAAAGTGATAAATTGCCATATTCCTTTCTTCGATTCTCCCTAACCATAAACGATCTTGGAGAGTTATTTGACATTTTGAAAAGCTTGTAACATGCTCTACAATCGATATTTGAAATGCATTTTGATATTCCTCTTGGAACTAGGTGAAAAGTTTCCATGAAGTTAGGTCAAAAATCTGCCTAAACTAGGGCAAAATTTCACTAAGTTAAAAAGTTTATGAACCCTTATTCACAAAATCATAACTTGAGATCCAAGCATCATTTGGGAAAACTTTGTGAATCAAAGTTTTATATTTCATGGAGTACTACAACTTTCATGTTGGAAGTTTTGTTTGAATACAATTTCATCATGGTGAAAAAGTTATGGAAAGTTGGGAAAAAATAAGAAAATTTCCATACTTAGAAATTTTCTAAGTTATGAAAAATATTCAAATTAAACCCTAATTTGCAATTTTGGGTTTCTTGGTCAACAAGTTTCACATTTTGACATATCTTGATGAATTATGACCCTTGGCACTTGATTTTGACCAAAAAGTCAAAGTTTAACTTTTAGTGTATAGTTTATTTTTGATCAGTTGACTGGAAAATTCATCTGTCAATCCTATGCATTTGAGATCTTTTGCACCATGTGATTAGGTAAAGATGATTCCATTGAGTACTTTAAATCATGCTTGAATCCAATTGGTCATTGGCTAGGTCAAAAATCAGAAATTGCCCTTTCTCAGTCAAAACCCTAATTTTGACCATTTTGCCCTTTTGATGATCTGATCAAATTTCTTGAGGAGTTGTGGTCCAAACTTGATCAAATGGTACATAGGAGCCTATAATGTTGTTGTGGATCAAAAATTATGAATTTTGACTGTAAATTGGTTATGGTTGACTTTTTCCCCAATACAGTTGATTTTTAGGTCAACTGTCCAATTGACTGGGCAAAAATGTGATTCAAGGCTTGAAACTTGGTATGAGCAATCTTAGGGGTCCAAGATGGTGTGTGAAAGTCACATTAAGCATTGATGGTCCAAAAATCCTTTTGCAAACTCAAACCCTAATTTTAGGTCATCAGTGCAAGGAGATGTCTTGAGCTGAGCAAACCCTAATCCTGTCTGGAGTCCAAGAGGTCTTGTGAGGAAAATCTTGATAAAATTAGAGGGCAAATTTTGGGGTACAACACCTAATATTTTTTTAATTTTGATTTTTATGTTAATTTAAAAAAAGATGAAAATGGAGAAATGAACCAAAGAGTAAACAATACAAATGGGGACACCCTTCGATTGCAGGGTATGATACGGTGGGAGAACTGACTTGAGTTTTTGCGTTTGTGTTTGAAAATGTTGCGGTTTAGCATGATTCGCCACCGACTTTTCTTTTATCCAAAAAGGAAAGGTGAAAAAGCATACGAAAGACCTTTAGAGATGTTTTTGAGTTCGGGGGGTAGATTATGAAAAGGGAAGGTGTTAGCACCCTTTTCATCCATGGTTTTCCATGGGCTCTTAGTTGCTCGCTAGATCAACTTGCTTTCGTTTGAATGTGCTTTGTGGTGTGGGCTTTGAAAGTGTTTTGAAAATGTCTTTGTAATGGTTCTCGTTTCTATAAGAACGCGTACAAAGTTTTGTTTGAAAAGATAGTTCAAAGACGTGTTTGTGGATTGTGTTGTGGAGAATGGTATTCGGAAAGATATTTTGCAATGGTTCTCGTCTCTATAAGAACGCATACAAAATGTTTTATATTTTTTTGAGAATGTTTTTGAAATGAAAGTGTTGGTGTATAAAATATTTTTGTTGCGAGCAAGCGAGTAACTAAGAGCGAAACTACCTACTCAAAAGGTATTAAATATGCTTTTCCTTCTCCTTTAGATATGACTATCTTACCATTGATTTGGTAAGAAGTCCCATCGTTGGATGTGAAGGGATGGGTGTGGGACGTTTGTATAGTCATAGAAGGCAACTCATGGAACGTTTTAGCAATGTCGTTTAGGGACTAGATCGTTTACCGAAGGCAACATCAAGGGTCATCGAGGGACTACAATATTTTATCGAGGGTCTTTGCTAAAATGTCCATGTTCGAGGGACATGACTATTTTTACGATAGGCAACGAGATGGGATTACCCTAAGGGTGCATGTGTGAATAGTGTGTTAGTTCGCATGTATTTTGTCTTGTATTTTAAAGTCATCTATTTGTTGATTTTGTCTTGCAATGCATCCTATTTACTAGTAATATATGAAAGGCAAGTAAAATGCGGAAAGTAAAATCTAGGATATTACATCACTTTAGGGGAATGGGGGTACAATTTAACAATGGGGATGAGGTAGAAACTAAAATATTACAACCATATCGAATGATAATGAAAATAATGTGAAAACAGTGTAAAATAAAGGGGAAATGCATTTTGAACTGCTATGTGTCGGCCCATGCTGTTATGCATCGACACATAGCTTTTCCTTGCTCATGTAAAACAAAATTAATTCAGCATGAGTCAACACATAATAAGATGTATCGACTCATACACCTTCTTGTATCGATGCAAAACGCGTATGTATCGACTCATAGGCTTTTCCAGCTTCTATTTTGTGACCTGAACTCAGTATGGGTCGATGCATGAGGGTTATGTGTCGACTCATACTCTGTTTTTTCACTAGGATGGGTCGACACATGAGGATATGTGTCGATACATGCTGCATTTTTCTGGCTTAAACATTGTTTCACTGACTGTACAGGTTAGTTTATGGCATATGATGGATAAATGTAAATAACACATGATTGAAGAAGCCTAAACCATAAGCAAATGATTAGCTCAAAGGGATAATAAAATACTACATCTTATCCTCAAAGAACATCAGATTGTTAATAATGTAATGACAAGATATCAAGTCAAGAGGACTTACCTTTGGGCTGCACTGGTTGTTTTAGATCTGAATGCTTTTTCAAATGCTGTGACGACTTTGTGAGTTTTCAGAAAGCTGTTCTGGACTGCTGGAACTGAGTTGGACTGTACTGTAATATTTTGGTATTTTTGATGGTGAAGATGGATAGCACTACAAGGACTATTTTTATGTTTGGACAAACTTTGTATGAAGTGTTTGGCTTATGGGCAGTTTGTACGGTGGAGTAAGGGGTTGGGGTTCTATTTTGAATAGGAGTTGATGCTGATTTTGAATGAATGAGTCAAGTTTACAAGGGATACTGTTTTTCTGTTCAACAAAAACTCTCTATGCTCTCTCCAAAATTTTACCTCTGAAATCTCACTCTTAAAATCCAACCTCTAAAATCTAACCCCTTTGTCTTATGAGGAAGTCCTCTTTTGTAGACCCTTGACTGTGGTTTAGGGGGGAAACCATATAAGTTATTTTGAATTGCTTTTGCTTACTGCTTTGACACTTTCTCCACACAATTTTTCCTTTGCCATTTTGGTGCAATTTTGGGGCTGTTATGATGCAGGCTTGGGCAGACTGCATAGAGCAGTTTTGGATTGTATTGGGCAGCATGCATACTTGGGGTGCAGCATAGCACAAGTTTTCTTGCAGGGCAACATGGGGTGTTGTGACAATGTGGTACATCACAATTTTTTCAACTTGGACATCATGATTTGTAGCATGTCACAATTTGGTCTTGTTGAATATTTCATGCACATTATATCAAGGGCCAAAACATTGTGACAAGGTCTTTTGAGAAAATTCAATCAAGGCATAGTTTTAGAATTTGTAATTTTGTAAGAATGCCACTTGAATTACTTGCATCGTCTTGAATTATTTGGAATTATAGTAAAATTCCATGAAGCAAATGAAATTAACCAAGCATAGAAAATACTTAGAAAAATTTCAAAGTCTTGCAAAGTTGGATTTTTTATTCTCTAGACTTTTGATGATCAAACTTCAATTTTCTGGATGTCTTGACATAATGTGATTTTTGGGACTCAAATTTGGTCAAAAAGTCAAAGTTTTACTTTTTAACGTCCGGTTGACTTTTTCCAACTGAAACTCCAATTTTGCTCATTTTGCCCCCTTTTGATAATTTGAATGATTCTTCTTAGAAAATATGATCTGAGGCTTGAAACTTGATTGAGGTAATTCTAAAAGTCCTTGAGACAAGAGAGGGAAAATTTTGGGGTACAACACAAGGAAAGTGGGGGTTTCGATCCCAGGAAAATTATGTTCTTCTATTCAGGAGAGGTGTGGCCTTTTCGATTCAAAAGAACATGCCTTCTTTCGATTGGGCTAAGGAATAAGTATGACTATCCTTTCGCTCCAGGGAAGGAGGTCGCCTTTCGATCCTGGAGGTCATGGCTTTCGATCCAGGGAGGAGATGCCTCCTTAGATCTGGGATGCTACACCTGCAGAAGTATGTTAGCGAAACGAAATTGAGGACCTAGGTATCGAAACCCGGGTCCTTCGATCCTGCGCTTGTTGGGTCTTCTTAGGCCATGTCTGCAGCAAATGTTTTAAAACGAAGAACATGACCTGAGTGCCAAACACAGGCCTTTTGATCCTGTCTAGGATGGAAAATCGAAAGTAACAACAAGTATTGATGTGTTATGCAAATGAAAAGTTGGACAGTTTACCCTTTCTTACCAGCAGATTGAGTCTTCGATTTGGGTGCTTGCTAGAGGTGAGCACCTTCGATCTGGGGCTTCTGGGCATGGCTGCTGCTTGGAAAATTCTGGCAACTTTTGATGGATTTTTTGGGCAGCCTCTCTCCAAGGTTTTTTCGTTCTCCTCTTTGCAACACTTGTGACCTCTTTATATAGAGGGGGTAGAGGGGACAAGAAGGCAAAGATTTAAACAACTTTGATTGTGTTTGAAAGCCATGAATGAGAATTTGTAACGTTGGCCAAACACATGGGATCTTGTCTCCCTTTTTGAATTTTGAATGATATGTAACTGGCCTTCGAATGTCTTCCTTCGAATAGGCTGCTAGCCTCCTTAGAATGGACCTTTGCACACTTCTTCAAATGGCTCTTCTGAAGCTTCTTCGAATGGACTCTTTTGGAATGCCAATCAAATGGGCCTTTGCTCGGATGTTTCAATCGAAGGAAGCTCTGGTGCTCCAATCGAAGGAAGCTCTGATGCTCCAATCGAAGGAAGCTCTGATGCTCCAATCGGAGGAAGCTATGATTCTCCAATCGAAGGAACCTTTAGGAATACCAATCGAAGGATCCTGTTGCAAGGCCAATCAAAAGGCTTGCTGAAATGCCAATCGAAGGGCATTTTGGAGATGCCAATCGAAAGAAACTTGAAAACACTACTTATAAATTTTCCTTTTCCTTAGGCAAGGGTTTGTGACCAACCATGTAGGGGAAGACCTTGGAAAATATGAGAGGGGAAATTTTGGGGTACAACACCATCCATGAAGGAGAAAACTTTATGTTGAGTCGTGTTGTCAACCAAGACATCGATATGTGGTAGCGGGAAATCATCTTTGGGGCTTGCCCTATTCAAATCCATATAGTTTATGCACATACATACTTTTCCTTCCTTCTTTGGTACCGGGACCACATTTGCAATCCACTGCAGATGTAATGTCACTGCCAGGAAACCTGCATTGAACTGTTTCATTACCTCAGCCTTGATCTTCTCAAACATATCTGTCTGCATACGATGGACCTTTTGTTTGACCGGAGGACTACCTTCCTTCATTGGTAGATGATGAACTATGATATCATATTGAGCCCCGGCATATCTTCATATGACCAAGCGAACACTTCCACATAGTCGTGTAACATCTGGACCAAACTTCCCTTGACACCATCTTCCAAGTTGGTGCCGATCTTGACTTCTTTCTTGTCTTCTTCAGTACCTAAGTTGATCACTTCAACTGGTTCTTCACGTGGTTGAATGGCCTTTTCCTCTTGTATCAGGAGTCTGGCGAGTTCCCCAGGTAATTCACAATCTTCTTTACCTTCGTCTTCGGCTTGATGGATTTGATTTTTAAAGTCATAGATGGCAATAGTAGAATTGTTATTAATGAGATCCGGAGTGGATGTGGATATGCAAATGTGTGTGTGTGTCACATGGCTATTTTAAAAATGCAATAAAGTAAAGAAAGACAAAGAGCACAAAATTTGAATGCAAAATAGTCCAATGTTTTTTCATTAAAATGAACATATGGCATATGAATATGACAAACCATTAATAAATGGACCATTGTGCCTCGGGCAAGGCACGTGGCTTAAAGTAATTGTTTTAATGGAAATTACAGACAAAGTTCTCAAAGTAATAAAAACAGGAAATGGTAGTTACTCCTGGATGAAGGAAATTGGGATGAAGTCTTTGGTCTTCCAGTTGTTGAGTCCTCCACCAGCAGTTGGGTAGATCCAATCATCAAAGTCACAATCAGCCTCAGAGTCTCCAAGAGCATTAACCTCATGGTTACTAATGCGGAGAGGTGGCTTCCCTACACGAGCACGTCAAACCTCCTTTTGAGCTTTGGAAGTGAAACCCAACCCAAATTTGTCTGACTTGAAAGGGAAATCAGGAAGTTGTCCCCAAATGGTGCAACCTCCTTCTTCAACAACAGCACGAGCATCCTTGAGAGAGGCCATCCTTGGTGTATTTTTAGCAGCTTTGGGAATGTCAGGAGTGGCTTTGGCAACAACAACCATTGGAGAGACCACTTCAAAAGGTTGACAAGGAGTACCAATGAACTCGCCATCCATTTCAACATATTTGAATGAATTTAGATGACTAATCATAAACTCCTCTTCTTTGCATACAGTGACAATTTTCCCTTTGACCAGATATTTCATCTTTTGATGTAGTGTGGAGGTCACTGCACCTGGCCCATGTATTCATGGTCGTCCAAGCAGGCAAGAATAAGCAGGACGGATATCCATCACATATAATGTTGAGTTAAAGACTTGAGACGCAACTTTGATAGGGAGGTTAACCTCTCCATGGACCATTCTCTTTGATCCATCAAAAGCTCTCACCACGATGTCACTGGGTTTCAGTACCAAATCTTCATAATCCAACCTATCTAGAGCAACTTTAGGTAAGACATTCAGAGAGGACCCAGTATCCACCAACACATGGGCTAAAATGGTTCCTTTACACTCGATGGAAACATGCAAAGCTTTGTTGTGATTCTTCCCCGCTGGGGTCAAATCTGCATCTAACAATCCCAAACCATTGTCAGAAGTTAAACTGGCTACAAAGTTTTCAAATTGGTCGGTCGTAGTTTCTTGAGGGACATGTGCATTTTTCAAGAATTTTATTAGTGCTTGAGCATGCACCTCAGAGCATAGTAACAAAGACAACATGGAAATATTTGAGGGTGTTTTCCCCAACTGTTCCACTATCTTGTAATCACTTTTTCTGATAATTTTTAAAATCTCCTCCATCTCTTGAGTAGATGGATCCTCAATTGTAATATCTTTTATGGGCGCCTCCGTCCTGGAAGGATCAATCATTTTTTTCCTTTTCTCGAGTATCAGTAACAGGTTTAACAATAGTAATACGAATGGGTGTAGTTTTGGTTGTCAGAGCTGAAATCTCTAGAGAGAAGATCATCCATGTCCTAGTATCTTTACTTGATCCAGCAATGTTTGTAATGTCAGCAGTTTCATCTTTGGAAATCCATGAATCTTGTTTGATACCATGGTAATACACTTTTGTCCCATAAATCCAGGGTACAACCTTATCAGAAGAGTAGGTGTTGTACCCTAAAATTTGCCCTCTCATATTTCTCAAGACATTGCAAGAATGATCTCCAAGTTACTCAAGATTGCTCAAGAGTTGGATAGTCAAATAATCTCCTAAGGCAGTCAACCTCAAATTAGGGTTTTGTGTTGCATCAAGGTCCTTACATACAAAGGATCTCAAGTGCTTCCCAATGTCCTAATATGTTATCAAGTTCATCCATGTCAAATTTCAAGCCTTGCAGAGGAAGTTTGGTTAGTCAATTGCTCAAGAGGTCCAAAAATCGATTGTGCTAGGGCAAAAGTCAACTGTGACCCCAATACAGTCAAACTTCAAGATTTTTTGTCAACATTCTCATTTTGAAGGATATTTCATCATTTGATCAAAGGTTGATCATGATTCATCAAGGATTGCTCAAAATTCATCAAGACTCAAAAGTTGCTAAATTAGGGTTTTGTAGGAAAAGTCAACTCAAATTTGACCAAGCATAACTTTCTCATACTTTATGAGAAATGACCCATCTAACGCTAATTTTGAAGAGGATGAAATTTCCTACAATACATATTCATACCCAAAGATCAAGAAATGCACTCACAAGAAGTTATAAATTTAGACATTATAGGTCATTTTTGAAAGTCAACAAAAACACCTTTTTGCCAAAGCTTATAAGTTGAGCATGGAATATCAAAATGATATTAGACCAAAAGGGTTGGTTAGAAGATATCTCAAGATTTATAAAAACTCCAAGAACCCTTCCAAAACTTCAAAATTGAATAAGTTATGCATTGTTGAAGTTGGGCATTTTTGCAAAATTGCCAAAAGTCAACTATCCCCAAAACTTCAAATTTTGTCAAATGGGCGCATTCTTTTCCACTTGATTTGATCTTGTCACACTCCACACGTGTCCTAACTTCAGCCTTGTGTCCATTTATTAATTTTTCTATTTTATTTGATTTTTTATTGAATTAATTCATTTTAAATCAATTAAAATCAAATAAAATCCAAATATTGATCACTTGGAATCTTTTTGATTGATATAGGTCTTAATTGTAATCATGAACATGATCAAACTCGTATTTCACCATATCATGAACAAAATATTGGATTTTGGACAAATTTGGAAGCTTTTCAATGGAGGATCAAATCATATCTCCAAACATCAATGCATAAGGATTCAGCCCAAGAAAGTTAACCTAATTCACTCCATGTTACATATACAAGGCAAAGAGGCACGAATTAGAGGTTAGAAGTTGCAGAATCACAAGAACCAAACTTGGAAAATTTGGAAAAAAGCTTGAAACTGAAATTGCACATAGAGGTGTTCTCAAGGCCAAAACTCAACGTGAACCAGTTGCTGGACATCCACTAAAGTGAAACCAACTCCTAACCAGCCTTCATATGCGCCCTAAAGCACGGTAAGCGTCCCTCGGATCTGCCATGTTCATGGATTCTCAAATCTCTATTCTTGCATCCATTCTAAAAAACGATTGCATATTCTGATTCCTCATATCATTTATGAACTTTCTGCAATAACCAATTTTGTTTTCATGCTTTGTATCGAGAAACACCATTGTAGGGTTTCCTAGGTCTTTTTTAGGGGTTTTTGATGCAGGTGAAATTAGGCCTATTAATGGACATGGTTGAGACCGGGATGAAGAGGCGAGCACAACCATGGCATTGGATGGAATTTATATAGCCTGAGATGAATTTTGGAATGGACCTATGCATTTTGCTGCGGATTTAAATCCGCAGGTAATCTCTGTATAATTCTGAGGACATGGACGACAACGTGTCCCCATCCCATTGAACCATTCAAATATTCGCGCTTCTTTTTATTTTTTATGGCATATTATTGTGTTTTTCCATATAATTATTGTTGCCCACTATGTTAACAATTAAGACGCGTTTGCTGAGTGGTAGAGGTGTTGATCAGTGACTCACAGGACCTGGGTTCGAATCCCAGGTCCACCATATTGCATATTATTATTTTTCTTCAAGAAATCCAACGCGTTTCAAGAGTTGTGGTTCAACATACACCATCATCCAATCATCTGCCAGATGGCCCCAGGCTAGATCTGGTGGTCCAGAATGGAAGCCTACCATGGTGCCTAGTCAAAGTGCATACGTGGAATCAGGAGAAGTCAAGGAAGGCTTGCACAAATGGGCCATCCAATTGCTAATCTCACCCCTGATCAGGCCCAAAACCCCCCTTTGGTTATTTCTTTTTCTTTCTTTCTTTTATTTAATTGATTAATTGTTATTATTTTTATTATTTAACTAACCAATTAATCTTTTTCTTAATAAAATAAAAAAAACCAAAAAATATATTTTATTTATTAAAATTAAGTTCAGCACTTTATTTTTATTAATAAATATTAATTGAATTAACTTAGTTTTAATTAGGTATAATTTTAATATTTTTTGCAATATTTAAAATTAATTTAGATAATTAGGTTTTACTAACTTTAAATCAAATTTATTTTTATTTCCTTAAATATCAAAAACTCCAAAAAAATATTTTATTAATTAATTAGTTTATTAATTTAATTGTTAACTTAATTTAATTTCTTTTAATCCAAAAATAACCAAAAAAATGTTGTCTTTCAAAAAAGGGTCAAAACCCTAAAAAACTCGCCCAATTTAATTTCTCGCACGCGATCCATTTGATTTCAATATTGTATCTGCTTCCCGGAATGTAATAGTTTAATTAGGACCTTTACTATTTTTTATCGCTTTATTTATTTTCCGCATTTTAAATTCAAGGGTTGCTTTTGGCGATGTAAATACCCGACGCCTTGTAATAGTTAGTTTTAATTTCCGTAATTTAATTTCTGCAACTTATAACTGTTAGATGATTGATAATAGGTATGCATGACAAGATCGAATGTTAAACCTAAAATCAACATAGATAATCATTGACATGTACAAAGACAAATTAACTAAAAATAACACACTCGCACATGCGCACTCTTAGGATACACCTCACTTGGTTGCCTTCGAACGTGGTCATTGAGTATAGGAAGTTTTAGAGGTCGCCCTCTTGTCCAAAGATAATAGTTGCCTCGAAACGGTTGCCTCAGAAAAATGATCTAAGACATTAGGGTTACCGCTAAGGCGTCCTAACATTGCTTTAGTGACAACCCGTCCCTTAATCGAATTGACCCTTAAAACTCCAACGACGATACTACCTACTCATCAATAGTGGGATAGCATTTTCTAAAGGATATTAGTACAAATTGATTCCTTTTTCGAGTAGTTAGATAGTTCTTAAGTACTTGCTCTTTCAAAACAAAATAAAACTTTTCGCACTTACACTCTTTCCAAACAAAAAACTTCTTTCAAACCCACAAACACAAAGAAAAGCAAATTTTTTGAAAACACTTTGAGCAAGTACCTAAGAGCCCGTGGATAACCACAGATAGAAAGGGTGCTAACACCTTCCCTTTCTATAATCTACCCCCCGAACCCGAGAAATATCTCGAAAAAGGAATTTTTCTGTGCTTTTTTCCTTTCCTTGTTGGATAAAATAAAAGTCGGTGGCGACTCTTGCTTACCGCGAAATTTTTCGAAAACAAACGCAAAACGCGAACCAGCATTCCAAAAACAGTCAGTTCTCTCCCAATGTATCACAGAACTGGCGACTCTGCTGGGGACGCTTATAAGTGGGGTGTACCTTAGGAATAGTTCATAATGTTTTCAATTGCTTGACTTGTATGCTTTATCTTTGTGGGTTGAATCGGAGTTACTATAGATCCTAACCCGGATCTGGGGGATACCCTTTAGGTAAGTAGCAATAAACTATGAGGGAACTGTACGGTGTAGACTGATACGTTTGAAGCAGTAGCTACGTTGGTATGGCACTTTAGTATGTATCGATATCCCTTGTGGCGCAACGAGGAGAATATGAGTCTGCTAAGGTGTCATTAAGCACCAACTGACCTTAGAGCCTTTAAATTGACCAACTTGGCCATAGAACAGTAGCAGTATGCTACACTCATTGAGACTAAACTCTCGCGATGATTCCGTCCGCAAGAAAAGGTTGCTAAACTGGAATTATGACCGATCGAGGGTAGTCAGTGATATTGATATCCTCTAGAACCCGGTTACTATTTTTAGGACAGGTTTAAACCAACTGAACTGAAAGAGGGTAGTACCTAAGCTCCTTGACAGCCTGAACTCTAAGGGCTCTCTGTGTGACTTGTGTGTCTTTACCATATTTTCTATTTGTGGATACTTGTGGTGTGCTTTCTATCATGACATCATAACATTGCATACATCTTGCATTGGACTAACCTATTTCAAAGACAGGAGGGATTCATCTTTGTTCTACTTTGTAGGTCATCATGATGCCCATGCGTAGGAATACCATCCGGATCAACTTTGTCCAGGTTCCTATCATGCTTAAAGAGTTAATTGCAAAGATGCCTGACACTACCTCTTTCATCAGAAGACATGGGTATCTTCTCAGTTTGGTCACTTCCAAATTGGACGAGCAGATGATGAGTGTTTTGGTCCAATTTTATGATCTGTTGTACCATTGCTTCACTTTTCAAGACTACCAGCTGGTTCCCACCTTAGAAGAATTCTCTGAGCTGCTCGGGATCTCTATTCTAGAGCAGACCCCGTTCACTGGTTGGGAGAAGATTCTTAGGCCCGAAGAGATTGCTGCAGCCCTTCATATGGCAAAGGATGAGGTAATGACTAATTGGGAGACTAGAAGTGGAGCAAAGGGCTTTCTAACTAAATTCTTGGTTGGTAAGGCTAACTATTTCTGGGATAGTCTAAACTTCAAGGCATTCGAAGATATTCTGGCTCTTCTAATATATGGCTTGGTATGGTTTCCGAACTCTGACTCCTTTGTTGATGTGAATGCGGTAAAAATCTTCATCTCTCGCAATCCTGTACCCACTCTCTTGGGCAACATCCTTCATCAGCTCTATGCTCGTACTGCCCGAAAGTGGGGAACCTTGATGTGCTGTGCTCCGTTATTGGCGAGGTGGTTTATTTCGCACCTCCCCAAATCAGTGCTGAAGAACAAAGAAGGCATGGGCTGGGCTTATAGAGTTATGTCTCTCTCTCACAATGATATCATTTGGACTCTCAAAGGTATGGACGAGGTGGCTGTTATTGATCGTTATGGGGAGTACCCCAATGTTCCACTTATTGGAACCCATGGAGGAATTTCTTACAACCCGTGCTTGGCTTTACGTCAGTTTGGGAGATCCAGAAGAGAAGGACCTCATGAGATGCTAATGCCCAGTATCATCTTTTATTTTCAAGGGGATAGCGACGAACAACGTCGGAGATTCATAAGGGCTTGGGATAGAGTTCACAGATCTGATCCACACGAGCTGGGCCCAAAGACTTCTCTTCCAATGGAGCCATATCTCAGATGGGTCCGCATCTGTGCCCAAAAGCTGGGTATGCCATATGAAGTCGTCTGGCCTATCATTGTTGAAGTTGCTAATGAAGAAGGGGTTCTTCCGACCATCCTCCATCCTTACATGCCCACTAACATTGGGGCACTGAAAAGGTCTTGGATGTAGCTGAGAGAGGAACGAGATGCTTACCGGGAAAAGTTTAACGAGCAAGAGCAGAAGATCCAGAGATTGACTAGGCAGCTGGAGAATGAGCGGATTCTCAATGACTATGTCCGCACCGACAAGAAGAAACCATGGGAGCAGTGCTTGTCCTCTGATTATTTCCTTTCCAATTTTTATTTACTTTTCAGTATTTCCTTCCTTGTAACGCCTTAAGGGCAATTTGTTGAACAATTTGAATTTCAAAGTTTATCTAATAAAGTGTGTTTCCTTTCTGGTTTACAAATTTGAATCTCTCGATTGTCTTTGAAATCATGTCATACGCATTTCATCCCATGCACTTCATAACAGGTACCCATTGCAGGTCTCTTATCTTCTTCGCTGTTTATTTCAGCACTCATCATGTCTGCTGAACCTTCAACTGAGCAAGCAATCAAGGCCCTACAGGCCCAGAATGCCCAATTCCAAGAGCTGTTCATGAATCTAGCTAAGGGTCAGCAAGATCTGAAGACCCTGATTCTGAAAGAGAAGAAGAAGAAGAAGAAGAAGAGGACAGTCCTGTTTAACACAGGTAACCGGTTTGGAAACAGGCTACGGGATGAAATTGATTTGACCATCTCATCTAGAGGGAAAGATAGTCAGGATGAAAGGAGGGCTCCTAGCCCTGTGGTCTCCGACAACGAGACGGATTTCGATGAAGAACAGTATCCTCCTGCTGAGGATAGATACAAGCAACTGGAAGACCGGTTGAGTTCTATGGAAGTTCAGAAAGTGCCTGGTCTGGACTTTGGTGATCTAGGTCTATCATCTGGGGTAGTGATTCCCCACAAGTTCAAGGCACCAGCCTTTGCTAAGCATGACAGAGTTTCTTGTCCGAAGTTGCACCTCCGGTCATATGTGAGGAAGATTCAGCCGTACACCGCTGATAAGAACCTATGGATCCATTTCTTTCAAGACAGTCTCTCAGGGACTCAGCTTGAATGGTTCTACCAGTTGGACGGAGCCAGCATCCGTAGTTGGGAAGATTTGGCTACTGCTTTCTACAGGCAGTACCAATACAACTCCGACCTCGCTCCTACGCGTACCCAACTCCAGGGTATGTCAATGGGAACGGGTGAAGGATTCAAAGATTATGCTCAGAAGTGGAGGGACCTCGCCGGAAGAGTACAACCACCCTTGGCTGATCGGGAGCTTGTTGATATGTTTCTAGGGACCCTGTCTGGTCCATTTTTCAACCACCTGATTGGAAGTTCTTCGTCTGGATTTACAGAGCTCATTATGACTGGTGAGAGGATTGAGGCTGGTATTAAGGCTGGTAAGATACAAAAGGGTGCCTCATCAAGCACCGAGAAGAAGCCATTTAAGAAAGATTCCAGTGTTGTCTACTGTTCAAGAAACCAGAATAGACCTGAACGCCGCCAAGCTGTTAATGTGGTTGTTATTTCAAAACCTGTTGGTTCTCCTCAGCACAACAATCAACAAAAGGATGAGAGACCTTGAAGGCAATTCACCCGTCTCAACATGACCTTATCTCAGATTCTACCACAGTTGTTGAAGACCAATCTGGTGATTCCAAGGGAAGCCCCGAAGAATCCAAATACAACATCACCAAAGTATAACCCTAATGCCCACTGTGCTTATCACTCTGATAGCCCGAGGCATAATACAGATGATTGTTGGACTTTGAAGAATAAGATACAGGACTTAATCGATGCTAAGGAGATTGAGTTTGAGGCTCTCGAAAGACCTAATGTTGTGACTGCTCCTATGCCCAAGCATGGAGTGAATGCTATAGATGAAGACTCGTTTGTGGTTTCTGTGAATGATATTGTTACCCCTTTGATGACTGTGAAGAAGAACCTCTTGCTAGCCGGTTTATTTCTGGGTTGTGACGAAGGTTGCCGTATGTGTTCTGTTCTACCTACCGGTTGCCATCTTTTTAAATCAGGCGTCCAACGCCTGATGGATAGTAAATAAATTCTATTTGAGAAGTATGTTGTTCCTCTAGTTCATACTGAAGAAGTTGCCATTATCACCATTTTCGACAATTCTTCCAAGGCTCCCTCGAGGAAGCCTGTTAGAATTACATCTGTTCCAAGAATCGCACCTGTGATCATCACTGTTCCGGGGCCCATCCCCTACACCTCTAATAAAGTTGTACCTTGGCACTATGGGGCTGATGTTTATTTTCATGGAGTTAAGCATGAGTTGGATGATGATACTGACGTCAGCAATATTGTTGGACCTTCTAAAGTCACCCGTATCGGAAGACTTTTCTCACCTGATATCTCTCCACCAACTGCCTGAAGACCTGTTGTTATTACACCTGCCAGTGTACCTTCTACCATTCATGTTCAAGCTCATATTCTTACCCCTGTCGCCGAGTCATCTGACACTCGGGGCAAAGGGATCACCACTGATGTGCCTTCCCAGATGGAGGTACCAAAGACGATTATTGTTGAGGCTTCTAAACAAGAGATGAAAGAGATTCTGAAAATCATCAAAAAGAGTGACTACAATGTGGTTGAACAGCTGGGGCAAACCCTGTCCAAGATTTCTATGTTGTCACTGTTGCTATGCTCAGGAGCCCATGTCAAGGCTCTGATTACCTTCTTGAAGACTGCCCATGTACCACAAGAGACATCAGCTGATCAGTTTACAGATTGCGTGGCCAATTTGACTGCTGATAATGGGTTGGGTTTCTCTGACGCCGACTTGACTACTAAGGGGAAGAATCACAACGATGCCCTGCATGTCTCCATTGAATGCAAGGGAACTACTCTTGCACATGTATTGGTGGATACGGATTCCTCGTTGAACGTCTTGCCTAAGAAAGCTCTAGACCGGTTGGATTGTGAAGGGTTGGAGCTGAAGCCAAGCAATATTGTTGTTAGGGCCTTTGATGGGTCTAAGAGAATGGTGCATGGAGAAGTAGATATTCCGATTAAGGTTAGTTCTCAGGTTTTCAACTCTACGTTCTATGTGATGGACATTCGGCCATCTTATTCTTGTCTGCTGGGTCGCCCCTGGATCCACAAAGCTGGGGCCGTAACCTCAATGCTCCACCAGAAGCTGAAGTACTCGGTCAAAGGGAAGATTGTGACAGTGCAAGGAGAGGAAGAGCATATGGTTAGCCACCTCAACTCTTTCTGATACGTGGAAATGGACGGGGAGTTCATTGAGACCCCATTTCAGCATTTTGAAGAGGTTCCCCAGACACTGGCGCCAGCTGAGACTGTTGTTGAAGATTCTCCTATGAATATGGCTTCCTTAAAGGATGCCCGGGCTGTTGTCGAGAAAGGTGGTGTGCAAATTGGGGCCAACTCCCTAATTTTACACAGAAGACTAACAAGTTTTGTTTGGGTTTCACTGCAGAAGCTCAAAAGGCTGTTCGAAATGCACGAATCGGAAGACCTCCCGTGTTCATCAGCAACTCGGGAGTAAATTCCATTGAAGACGATATGGAAGAGTCTGAATTCGACAACTGGATCTATCCTACAACAGACGGTGGACCAAGCAACTGGACAGCAAAGGATTTCATCCCTATTTCTTTTGTTACTCAGTAATGGAACTTTTCATTTTGAATTTGTAACAAACAATGTTTTAAACTATACGGCCCGGTGTCTTACCCGGGGCACTGTGGCTTCATTTGTGAGGGCTTTATGTGTGTCATTTTCATATATCATTAATAAAAGCATTGGACGTTTCTTGCATTTCAAATTTTGAGCTCCTTGTTTTTCTTATTATATATTGCAAAACAGCTATTTTACACACACTCACATACACAGGTCTACATCCATTCTAGATCTCACTGGTAACGACTCTACTACTTCCAGTTATGACTTCGAAAATCCGATCAACTTAGCCGAATACGAAGGTGAAGATGATTGCGAAGTGCCTGGTGAACTTGCAAGACTGCTACTCCAAGAAGAGAGGACCATACAGCCGCAGGAAGAGCCGGTGGAATCAGTGAATCTGGGTACTGAGATAGACAAGAAAGAGGTCAAGGTTGGTGCAAATCTAGAGCTTAGTGTGAAGCAACGGTTGATTCAGATGCTGCGTGGCTATGTTGAGATCTTTGCTTGGTCTTATGAAGACATGCCTAGTTTGGATACTTATATTGTGGTTCATCGCCTGCCTACCAAGGAAGATTGTCCTCCCGTGAAACAGAAGGTCCGCCGAATGTGCCCCGAGATGTCTGAGAAAATCAAGGCTGAAGTTATGAAACAGTTTGACGCTGGTTTTCTAGAAGTTACCTCTTACCCTCAGTGGGTGGCCAATGTGGTTCCTGTGCTGAAGAAGGATGGTAAGGTTCAAATGTGTGTTGACTACAGGGATTTGAACAGGGCGAGCCCCAAGGATGATTTCCCTCTACCTCATTTCGACGTTCTGGTTGACAACACCGCTCAGCATAAGGTATTCTCCTTTATGGATGGCTTCTCCGGTTATAATCAGATTAAAATGGCTC
Organism: Vicia faba; assembly: GCA_948472305.1. Lineage (NCBI taxonomy): Eukaryota > Viridiplantae > Streptophyta > Magnoliopsida > Fabales > Fabaceae > Vicia > Vicia faba. The sequence goes on along the minus strand of OX451736.1, from coordinate 589,575,811 downwards.
CCGAAGACATGGAGAAGACAACTTTTGTTACTCAGTGGGGTACCTTTTGCTACAAGGTCATGCCTTTTGGACTGAAGAATGTTGGGGCGACATATCAACGTGTCATGGTTGCTTTATTTCATGACATAATCCATCATGAGATTGAGGTATACGTCGAAGATATGATTGCAAGGTCCTAGACTGAGGAAGAACACCTTAACCATCTGCAGAAGTTGTTTGACAGGTTAAGATTGTACAAGCTGAGGTTAAACCCGAACAAGTGCACCTTCGGGGTGATATCTTGTAAGCTACTGGGTTTCGTTGTAAGCGACAGAGGTATTCAAGTGGATCCTGCAAAGGTGAAGGCCATACAAGAAATGCCAACTCCCAGAACAGAAAAAGAAGCCAGAGGCTTTCTGGGACGTCTGAACTACATTGCCCGATTTATCTCACACCTGACTGCTACTTGTGATCCAATCTTCAAGCTACTGAAGAAAGATCAAGTGGTACGTTGGAATGATGAATGCCAGGCCGCTTTTGAAAGAATCAAAGAGTATCTCCAAAAGCCACATATTCTGATGCCACCAGTTGAAGGGAGACCTTTGATCTTATACTTGACAGTACTCGACAACTCAATAGGGTGTGTGATGGGTCAGCATGACGAGTCTGGCCGAAAAGAGCATGATATTTATTACCTTAGCAAAAAGTTTACCGACTGTGAGACCCGATACTCACTGCTCGAGAAAACTTGCTGCGCTTTGGCATGGGCTGCTCGCCGGCTGAGACAGTATATGCTGACTCACACTACTTTGTTGATATTAAAGATGGGTCCAATCAAGTATATCTTCGAGAAGCCTGCCTTGTCCGGAAGAATAGCAAGATGGAAGATGATCTTGACTGAGTATGACATCCAATATACGACCCAAAAGGCAATCAAGGTAAGTGTGTTGGCAGACCATTTGGCACATCAGGCAGTGGATGATTACCAGTCTATGAATTTTGAATTTCCGGACGAGAATATCATGTTGGTAACTGATTGTGAGACACCTGGACCGGATGAAGGACCTGGGGAAGGATCCCGATGGTCTATGTACTTTGATGGAGCTTCGAATGCTTTGGGTAATGGCATTGGCTCCGTGATCATATCTCCTAAAGGCTCTCATACTCAATTTATTGCCCGATTATGTTTCAACTGCACCAATAATATGGCGGAGTATGAAGCGTGCATTATGGGTCTTCGAGCAGCAATTGACCTAAGGATTGAGTTTCTAAGTGTCTTCGGAGATTCCACTCTCGTGATCAGTCAGATCAAAGGCGAGTGGGATACGAAACACCCAAATCTTATTCCTTACAAGGAGTATGTATTGACGTTGCTTCCCCATTTCAAGGAGATAACATTTGAACACTTCCCTAGAGAGGAGAACCAGTTGGCGGACGCGCTAGCTACGATGTCTTCTATGTTCAAAGTTAATTGGGACAATGAGGCTCCCCAGATCATCATTGAAAGATTGAATGAAACTACACATTGCTGTGATATTGAGACTGAAGAGGTAGCAGACAAACCCTGGTATCATGAGGTGAAGAGGTATCTTGAAGCTCAGGAGTACCCCGAGGGGGCATCTGTTAATGACAAGAAGTTTCTGAGGAGGTTCGCGGCGAAGTTCTTCATCATCAATGACATCCTTTACAAGTGTAACCATGATTCGACCCTACTACGTTGTGTGGATAAGAATGAAGCAGAAAGGATCATGGCAGATTTACATGAAGGTACCTTCGAAACTCATTCCAGTGGACATACCATGGCAAAGAAAATCCTTCGGGCAGGATATTATTGGTCCACTATGGAAGCCGACTGTTATCAGCATTCGCGGACATGTCACAAGTGCCAGGTCTATGCTGATAAGGTGCACATACCTCCAGTCCCTCTGAACATCTTGATAACTCCTTGGCCTTTTCGAATGTGGGGCATTGATATGATCGGCGAGATCAGACCTACAGCATCCAACGGGCATCGCTTCATCCTGGTAGCTATTGATTATTTTACGAAGTGGGTTGAAGCAGCTTCCTTTGCTACAGTAACCAATAACGTCGTGGCACGGTTTATTAGGCACAATCTGATCTGTCGATATGGTGTACCAGAGAGGATCATTACAAACAATGGTACCAATCTCAACAACAAGATGATCACCGAGCTCTGCGAGCAATTCAAAATACAGCATCACAATTCCTCTCCCTACCGACCGAAGATGAATGGGGCTGTAAAAGCGGCTAATAAGAACATTAAGAAGATGGTGCAGAAGATGACAGTAACATATAAAGACTGGCACGAGATGTTACCATTTTCTCTTCATGGGTACCGTACCTCAGCACGAACGTCGACAGGGGCTACACCCTATTCCTTGGTATATGGAATGGAAGCAGTCTTGCCCATTGAAGTTCAGATACCCTCTCTTCGGATTATGAAGGATGCAGGTTTGAGTGAAGATGACTGGATTTAGACCCGGCTTGATCAACTAAACCTAATCGATGAAAAGAGACTTACTGCTATTTGTCATGGTTAGACGTACCAAAAACGGATGATCAAGGCATTTAACAAGAAAGTCAGACGACAGGAGTATCAAGTTGGGGATCTGGTAATCAATCGCATTATCTTACCTCAAGGTGATCCCAGGGGCAAATGGACCCCTACTTACGAAGGGCCATTTGTGGTTAAGAACATTTTCTCAGGAGGAGATATGATTCTACCCACCATGGATGGTGACGACCTTCCTTACCCCGTCAATGCAGACATAGTGAAAAGGTACTATGCATAGTCAAAGACCCGCTAGGTTGACTGGTCTAGGCAAAAATAAGGGCTTCCCGGCGAACCAAAAGGGTTCGGGAAAAAATAAGGGATGAAAATGGAAAAATCTGTACACCCGGCAAGTCGAAAACCTGAAAAGGCGGCTTGGGAAAAAAAGGGTATCCCGGTGGACTGAAAACCCGAAAGGGCAGTTCAAGAAAAAATTAGGGATCAAAGCGTAACACTATGACTCATTGGATCACCTTGCATCCAGACTTCGGTATCAACTATCAAGCTCCGACAGCACTAAACAATCTGATCTACCTTCAACCAGTAGCAAAGTGATGAGATGCTCGAAGACATAAAGGCAATAACAGAGTTGGAACCCGGTGGGATCATTCACATAGATGTTTTGTTTCTTTTTTTATAAATTGTGTAAATTCTATTATTCAGCGGCGTTCTCTTACTAGGGCGTCAGCCTCTTGTACAAAAACGCCTATTTTCAGGCCAAACTTCAAAATCAATACAATTCATTTTCAAAGAAATTTCAAACTGTTTTCCTTCATCTATTTTGTTTTGCAAAGAACGTCCAATGATCATTTTTTATATATGCATTTGACATTAATTGCTGCTCATGAATATTTACATACGAAACAAAAAGACGAATTGCTAGTAATATCATAAACAGGGGCAATAAGAGTTATCCGAACTTTATAGTTGCTTTGTCCATTGGGTACGACGGTAAATTCAGCTGAAGAATATGGATAAGATACATTCACACCCCGCAGAGTAAGACAGTAATGGTAGCTCTCCCCCAGCTGAGACTTGCAACTATGAACGAATCAGCAATGCTCTCCCCAAGCAGAGTTGATCTACCATCAGCACTAGAAAGACTTGATATCCCCGGCAGTCTTAAGTATTCCCTAGCAGAGTATAAAAATGTTCCCCGGAAGTATACAAGACACCCCCAGCGGAGTCAGTATTTCCCCAGCACAGACTGAAAAAGCTTCCCCAACAGAGTTGAATCATCATCCCCAGTAGACTCTGGAAGTTTATCCCCAGCGGAGTACAAAAATAAATCTCCCCAGCCAAGTTCAAAGGATCATTCCCGGCAGAATTCAGAGGATTATCCCCAGCAAGTTACAACTGAAAGATCATCCCCCAGCGAAGTTATTTCCTTACAGGAATTCAATACTCAACAGATTAAATATCACCAGCAACGGAAATCCATCCCCAGCGGAGCTTATCAGTGGAATCTTCAGTAGAGCATGTCTACCCCACAGAGTAATCACTTCATCAGTTTATTCCTCAACGGAGTTATCTTCTCCTGCAGGTTTATTCTCGCAGTCACCTTCGTTCACCATCCCCAGCGGAAGCGAAGAATTCAACTATGTCTCCAGCAGCTACCCGGGACTTATTTTCCCCAGCTAAAACATTACATTTCCATACATCATGATACATGCATAAACGCATCATACCATATAATCTCATTTATGTTGAGAACATCATTGCTTGATCCATGTCATGCATTGCATATGACTGACCTTTACCTTTAAGGAAAGAGGCAGTTAAATTCTCAATTATGTGGAAGACCTTCTCTGGTCCAGTTAAATCGATTCCTAAAGATTTTTGTGATGCCGATCCAGTTGAAGTTATTCCAAGACCTTCTCTGGTCTAGTTAAATCGATTCCTAAAGATTTTTCTGATGCCGATCCAGTTAAAGTTATTCCAAGACCTTGTCTGGTCCAGTTAAATCGATTCCTAAAGATTTTTCTGATGCCGATCCAGTCAAAGTTATTCCAAGACCTTGTCTGGTCCAGATAAATCGATTCCTAAAGATTTTTATAATGCCGATCCAGTCAAAGTTAATCCAAGACCTTCTCTGGTCTAGTTAAATCGATTCCTAAAGATTTTTCTGATGCCGATCCAGTTGAAGTTATCCCAAGACCTTGTCTGGTCTAGTTAAATTGATTCCTAAAGATTTTTCTGATGCCGATCCAGTCAAAGTTAATCCAAGACCTTCTCTGGTCCAGTTAAATTGATTCCTAAAGATTTTCCTGATGCCGATCTAGTTGAAGTTATCTCAAGACCTTGTCTGGTCCAGTTAAATCGATTCCTAAAGATTTTTCTGATGCCGATCTAGTCAAAGTTAATCCAAGACCTTCTCTGGTCCAGTTAAATCGATTCCTAAAGATTTTTCTGATGCCGATCCAGTTGAAGTTACTCCAAGACCTTGCCTGGTCCAGTTAAATCGATTCCTAATGATTTTTCTGATGTCGATCCAGTCAAAGTTAATCCAAGACCTTCTCTGGTCCAGTTAAATCGATTCCTAAAGATTTTTCTGATGCCGATCCAGTTGAAGTTACTCCAAGACCTTGACTGGTCTAGTTAAATCGATTCCTAAAGATTTTTATGATGCCGATCCAGTTAAAGTTGTTCCAAGACCTTGTCTGGTCCAGTTAAATCGATTCCTAAAGATTTTTCTGATGCTGATTCAGTCAAAGTTAATCCAAGAACTCCTCTGGTTCAGTTAGATCGCTGATAAGATCTCCCTGATTCGTATTCCAGTCGAAGTTCAAACCACCCATCGACAGTCTCCAGATGGCATCTATAAGCCCATTCCTGACATCACAATGCTGATACCACTTCATGTGAGTGCAAATTTCTGGGCACTCTAGTGTTCAATCATCTTCCACCTTCAGATCACGAAAGGCCCGAAAGCCAATCTATATCCTCAGGTTTAAGAAGATTGAACAGGGGAAGCTGTTGTACCCCAAAATTTGCCCTCTCATATTTCTCAAGACATTGCAAGAATGATCTCCAAGTTACTCAAGATTGCTCAAGAGTTGGATAGTCAAATCATCTCCTAAGACAGTCAACCTCAAATTAGGGTTTTGTGTTGCATCAAGGTCCTTACATACAAAGGATCTCAAGTGCTTCCCAATGTCCTAATATGTTCTCAAGTTCATCCATGTCAAATTTCAAGCCTTGCAGAGGAAGTTTGGTCAGTCAATTGCTCAAGAGGTCCAAAAATCGATTGTGCTAGGGCAAAAGTCAACTGTGACCCAAATACAGTCAAACTTTAAGATTTTTTGTCAACATTCTCATTTTGAAGGATATTTCGTCATTTGATCAAAGGTTGATCATGATTCATCAAGGATTGCTCAAAATTCATCAAGACTCAAAAGTTGCTAAATTAGGGTTTTGTAGGAAAAGTCAACTCAAATTTAACCAAGCATAACTTTCTCATACTTTATGAGAAATGACCCATCCAAATCTAATTTTGAATAGGATCCAATTTCTTACAATCCATCTTCATACCCAAAGATCAAGAAATGCACTCACAAGAAGTTATAAATTTGGACATTATAGGTCATTTTTGAAAGTCAACAAAAACACATTTTTTTCCAAAGCTTATAACTTGAGCATGGAATATAAAAATGATATGAGACCAAAAGGGTTGGTTAGAAGAAATCTCAATATTTCTAAAAAGTCCAATAACCCTTCCAAAAGTTCAAAATTGAAGAAGTTATGCATTGTTGAAGTTGGGCATTTTTGCAAAATTGCCAAAAGTCAACTATCCACAAAACATCAAATTTTGTAAAATGGGCCCATTCTTTTCCACTTGATTTGATCTTGTCACATTCCACACGTGTCCTAACTTAAGCCTTGTGTCCATTTATTAATTTTTCTATTTTATTTGATTTTTTATTGAATTAATTCATTTTAAATCAATTAAAATCAAATAAAATCCAAATATTGATCACTTGGAATCTTTTTGATTGATATAGGTCTTAATTGTCATCATGAACATGATCAAACTCGTATCTCACCATATCATGAACAAAATTTTGGATTTTGGACAAATTTGGAAGCTTTTCAATGGAGGATCAAATCATATCTCCAAACATCAATGCATAAGGATTCAGCCCAAGAAAGTTAACCTAATTCACTCCATGTTACATATACAAGGCAAAGAGGAACGAATTAGAGGTTAGAAGCTGCAGAATCACAAGAACCAAACTTGGAAAATTTGGAAAAAAGCTTGAAACTGAAATTGCACATAGAGGTGTTCTCAAGGCCAAAACTCAACGTGAACCACTTGCTGGACATCTACTGAAGCGAAACCAACTCCTAACCGGCCTTCATACGCGCCCTAAAGCACTGTAAGCGTCCCTCAGATCCGCCATGTTCATGGATTCTCAAATCTCTATTCTTGCATCCATTCTAAAAAACGATTGCATATTCTGATTCCTCATATCATTTATGAACTTTCTGCAATAACCAATTTTGTTTTCATGCTTTGTATCGAGAAACACCATTGTAGGGTTTCCTAGGTCTTTTTTAGGGGTTTTTGATGCAGGTAAAATTAGGCTTATTAATGGACATGGTTGAGACCAGGATGAAGAGGCGAGCACAACCATGGCATTGGATGGAATTTATATAGCCTGGGATGAATTTTGGAATGGACCTATGCCTTTTGCTATGGATTTAAATCCGCAGGTAATCTCTGTATAATTATGAGGACAGGGACGACAACGTGTCCCCATCCCATTGAACCATTCAAATATTCGCGCTTCTTTTTATTTTTTCTGGCATATTATTGTGTTTTTCCATATAATTATTGTTGCCCACTATGTTAACAATTAAGACGCGCTAGCTGAGTGGTAGAGGTGTTGATCAGTGACTCACAGGACCTGGGTTTGAATCCCAGGTCCACCATATTGCATATTATTATTTTTCTTCAAGAAATCCAACGCGTTTCAGGAGTTATGGTTCACCATACACCATCATCCAATCATCTGCCAGATGGCCCCAGGCCAGATCTGGTGGTCCAGAATGGAAGCCTGCCATGGTGCCTAGTCAAAGTGCATACGTGGAATCAGGAAAAGTCAAGGCAGGCTTGCACAAATGGGCCATCCAATTGCTAATCTCACCCCTGATTAGGCCCAAAACCCTTATTTGGTTATTTCTTTTTCTTTCTTTCTTTTATTTAATTGATTAATTGTTATTATTTTTATTATTTAACTAACCAATTAATATTTTTCTTAATAAAATCAAAAAAACCAAAAAATATATTTTATTTATTAAAATTAAATTCAGCACTTTATTTTTATTAATAAATATTAATTGAATTAACTTAGTTTTAATTAGGTATAATTTTAATATTTTTTGCAATATTTAAAATTAATTTAAATAATTAAGTTTTACTAACTTTAAATCAAATTTATTTTTATTTCCTTAAATATCAAAAACTCCAAAAAAATATTTTTTTAATTAATTAGTTTATTAATTTAATTGTTAACTTAATTTAATTTCTTTTAATCCAAAAATAACCAAAAAAATGCTTTCTTTCAAAAAAGGGTCAAAACCCTAAAAAACTCGCCCGATTTAATTTCTCGCACGCGATCCATTTGATTTCAATATTGTATGCTTCCCGGAATGTAATAGTTTAATTAGGACCTTTACTATTTTTTATCGCTTTATTTATTTTCCGCATTTTAAATTCAAGGGTTGCTTTTGGCGATGTAAATACCCGACGCCTTGTAATAGTTAGTTTTAATTTCTGCAACTTATAACTGTTAGATGATTGATAATTGGTATGCATGACAAGATCGAATGTTAAACCTAAAATCAACATAGATAACCATTGACATGTACAAAGACAAATTAACTAAAAATAACACACTCGCACATGCGCACTCTTAGGGTACACCTCACTTGGTTGCCTTCGAACGTGGTCATTGAGTATAGGAAGTTTTAAAGGTTGCCCTCTTGTCCAAAGATCATAGTTTCCTCGAAACGATTGCCTCGGAAAAATGATCTAAGACATTAGGGTTACCGCTAAGGTGTCCTAACATTGCTTTAGTGACCACCCGTCCCTTAATCGAATTGACCCTTAAAACTCCAACGACGATGCTACCTACTCATCAATAGTGGGATAGCATTTTCTAAAGGATATTAGTACAGATTGATTCCTTTTCGAGTAGGTAGATGGTTCTTAAGTACTTGCTCTTTCAAAACAAAATAAAACTTTTCGCACTTACACTCTTTCCAAACAAAAAACTTCTTTCAAACCCACAAACACAAAGAAAAGCAAATTTTTTGAAAACAATTTGAGCAAGTACCTAAGAGCCCGTGGATAACCACGGATAGAAAGGGTGCTAACACCTTCCCTTTCTATAATCTACCCCCCGAACCTGAGAAATATCTCGAAAAAGGAATTTTTTTGTGCTTTTTTCCTTTCCTTGTTGGATAAAATAAAAGTCGGTGGCGACTCTTTCTTACCACGACATTTTGCAAAAACAAACGCAAAACGCGAACCAGCATTCCAAAAACAGTCAGTTCTCTCCCATTGTATCACAGTAGGGGACTAGACTCGGTGTGGTAATAATTAGTGAAGCTATTCTTGGTTCAACGGGAATCCTAATAGGACCATTGGAGGTGATCCTAATAGGTTTGTTTGATATAGTAATGATGGAAACATCTTCAAGCTCTTGAGACACACTTTTGGTCAGACTTTTCACAGATGGGATTTTCTCAAATACAATCTCATGGCTATTCATCAGGTGTTGGACACCTTTCTTCAACCATTCACAGCCATTAATTTGTACAACACAATAACAACAGTCTTCAAGGCATCCAGGGAATATCCTGACTTTCAACAAATTCTCTTTAACAGTCTTTAAAGGATTGGTCTAGTCATTGACGGAGGAAACAAAAGAAGAATCTTCAATAGAATTGTCACCCTTACCATGATTTGGCATGGGCGCTGTGATCACGTTGGGAGTTGGTGGAGGGTCGAATTCAATTGTCTTGTTAACAATTAGGTCTTGGATTTTTCATTTTAACGCCCAACAATGATCAATGTCATGTCCGGGACTATTGGAGTGGTAAGCACATTTTGCATTCGGGTTATATTTTGGAGATGAAACATTGGGATTTAGAGGAGGGTCCCGCAATGTTACCAAATTGGCCTTCAACAGGTGTTGTAGGGCTTGAGATAGTGACATGTTGATTCTAGTAAATTGTCTCCTCGGGATATCTGGTCTTTATTGATTAGCTTGTTGTTATGGTCTTTGAGTAGAAGTTGGATTGGAGATCAAAACCGCCCCTACTGAATGATGACGATCATTCTTAGCACAACTTCTTGACACATACATAGCATTAGTCTATTTTTTACTAGTAAATGGCTTTTTCACAACATTTGAGGTGGAGGCCGTAGATATCTTTCCGCTTTTAATCCTGCTTTCAACCCTCTCACCAGTTAAGATTAATTCAGTAAATCTGGATGATAAACTTCCAATCAGCAAGTTGAAAAATGGTCTAGTCAATGTTCCCATAAACATGTCTACCAATTATCTATCAATCAAAGGTGGCTGCACCCTGCCATCCAGGTCTCTCCATTTTTTAGCGTATTCTTTGAAGCCCTCGTTGGAACCCATGGTCATTCCTTGTAATTGCACCCTAGTTGGCGCAAGATCAGCGTTATATTGATATTTGCCGTAAAAGTAAGTGGCCAAATCCTCCCAAGTATGGATGTTAGTCCCTTTCAATTGGTAAAACAACTCCAACTGCGTCCCAGATAGACTTTCTCGAAAAAAGTGCACCCACAGTTTCTTATTAGCGGTGTGCGGCTGAATTTTGCGGATGTAAGATCTTAGGTAAAGCTTCAGACATGAGACACAGTCGTACTTGGAAAAAATAGGGATCTTAAATTTGTGGGGAATAACTACCCCAGGAACCGACCTAAGTCACCAAAGTCCAAGCCAGGAATAACTTAAAACTCCACAACTTTTAGTCTGTCTTCTAGTTGCTTATATTTATCGTCGACCGACGGGTATTTCTCATCTGAATAATCCTCGTCTTCAAAGATTTGATTGTTTCCACCCCTAGTCGGGGTGCTTCTAGCATCTTCATCTTGATTTTCATCTTCCTCGGAGGAGTCTTCTTCAACTTGAACTTGTCGGACGGGGCCTTTGAATCTCTTTCCCATGTTGATTACATCTTTCTTCTTGGTCTTCTTCTTCGTGACAAGAAGTGTCATCATTTCTTGCCTCCCCTTTGGTAAGTTGAGCAGAGTCTCTTGGAATTGAGAGTGTTGAGTCTACAAGTCCTTGACGGTTTTCTCGAGATCCATCTTATACTGAAATAAACAGTAGAAATATGAGGAAAACTGTGTCGAAAAAACCTGCTTATGATATGATGCATGTTATGCGAATGCAATGTTTTCAAGGACTTTTAAGATTTAAATTTTCTTAACCAAAGAGGAAACAAAAAATCAATTGCATTAATAAGTTCAAAGGTTAAAAATTCCTCTTGAGCTTACAATGGAAAAAACAAAACTAAAAAACTCCTAAAATAAAAGGCTCAGGTTTCCCACTGGCGCATCCTCTTTGGTGCAATGTAAGCATTCAGGCTTCGCTCCTCGTGAAGTTGCCTTGTGAGGTCCAACACTTTCTTCTCGCTTGTATAAAATTAGGCTTCAAAGTTATCTCACTCTCCCTTGAGTTGAATCCATAATGTTTGTAACTCCTCGAGACTAGTAGGCATGTCAGGATGAAGAATAGTGTAGGGAAAGTCTCCTTCGGCAATAGGCTCCACAATTATTAGTAAGATGGTTGGATACAACATCATGAGGTTTTGAGCGCGAGCTCTCATCCACTTGAGATAAGGATCCAAAGGGATAGAGTTCTTATTCCCCCAAAGTCTTGTTATCAACCTTGTTTACCATGCCCCAAGCTCGTACAAATCATTGACAATAACCTTGGACATCGTTCTCATAGTCAAATATAATACCTTGGACAAGTGCATCATGAGGACCATCCCTCCGAGTGTAACCAAACTGTCGTAGAGCCAAGCAAGGATTATAAGTGATACCTCCCCTAATTACAAAGAGTGGGACATTAGGGAATTCCCCACAATGTTCAATGATGTGACATCCTCCAAAGATCGGGAACACCAATGGATATCTAAATGCAAAAACGACATCATCCTTTGAGACAACCCCAAGCCTTGTTCGTTCTTCAAAACAGATCGAGGAAGGTGAGAAATAAACCACCTAGACAACAATGGTATGCAACACATAAGGATCCCTCTTTTCTTCATGGTACGAGTGTGAAGAGAGTGAAAAATGTCTCCGAGCAAGGTAGGCACGGGGTTACGAGAGAGAAAAACTTTGACCGTATTCACATCTATAAGTTGGTCTGGATTAGGGAACAATACCAACCCATATATTAGAAGAGACAAAACTTCTTCAAAAGCTTGCAAATCTAGAGCATCCCAAAACTGTTGAGCCTTCTCAAACAGAAATGTGGCTAGGAAACCCTTGACTCCGCTCCTTGTTTCCCAGTTGGCTACAATGTCAAACCGTTGCAAATGTAAGTCTAAAGCAATCTCATCAGGTTGTGGATCTTTCTCTATACTGGTGAAAGGAATTCGATCAAGAATAGGAACTCCCAATAGTTGAGAAAACTCTTCCATCGTCGGCACCAATTGATAATCAGGAAATGTGAAGCAATGATGTTTAGGGTCAAAGAATTGAAAGAGCACACCCATCATTTTCTATTCAAAGCTTGAGGTGGACAAGTTGATAAGTCGACCATATCTTCGGGTGAACGGAGAATTCCCATGAACCCTTGAAGCTAACTCTTTGAGTTGAGGAGGCACCTTTACAAAGACGATTCAGATGGTTTTTCTGTGAGTGGAATCCATGTCCTACAAAATAGAACAAAAATAAATCCCAAGGTCTTTGAAATGGTTAGTGCAAATGCCATGGTATGATGTCATGATGTTATGTGCAAATAATCATATACAAGAAAAGAAAACAAGTCCTTAAGTTTAGGCTTGCATGGGGTTTATACGTAAGTACCCTCTTGAAGTTTGGTTGGTTCAACATGTCCTAGAAAGTAATCAGGTTCTAGGGAATCTCAATATCATTGATCTTTCTTCATTGGGCATTGTCTCAGCATAATCAATCTTTTCTTGCTGCCTAATATCCCAAAAGTCTGATCTCAATGAGTGTAGTATCCAGTATCAACCAATCTCCAGCTTTCCACCAAAGTCGGCTATCTCACTACTTCCTAATGGCCAAGTTGTTCAACTAAAGGTTGTATGGTCAGTTAGTGCTTCATGACACCACATAGCGGCCTAGTATTCTCCTTTATTTTCCACAAGGGATACCGGTACCCACATATGTATCACACTAACATAGATATTGTTTCGACCATATCGGTCTATGTCGTACAATCTCCATAATCTTTGTTACTTACCTAATAATGTTCCCAGATCCGAGTAGAGGATCTATACAAAGCCCAAACACCCTTTTAAGAGTAAAGAAAGCAAGTCAAACAATGAAAGAATTTAAAGGTGGTCTAGTCTCTAAGGTAACCCCACTTTAAGTAAATTTCCTCAGTAGAGTCGCTAGTTCTGTAATACGGTGGGAGAACTGACTTGGGTGTTTTGCGTTTTATCGCGATTGTTGTGGATAGCAAGAGTCTCCACCGACTTTTCTTTTATCCAATAAAGGAAAGGGTGAAAAGAATAGGAAAGACCTTTTGAGAATTTTCTTGAGTTCAGGGGGTAGGTTATGAAAAAGGAAGGTGTTAGCACCCTTTTTATCCGTAGTCATCTACGGGCTCTTAGTTGCTAGCTTACTTTGAAATGCTTTGCAAAAAATGTGTTTGTGTTTATTTTGAAAGTATTTTTGAAAAGTGCCTTTGTTTAGGAGAACTTTGTAATGATTCTCGTCTCTATAAGAATGTATACAAAGTGTTGACTTTTGAAAATATTTCATGAAAGTGTTGGTGTGTTTGAAAGATGTTTTGTTTTGAAATGTTTGTGAGTGGAAAAATAAGAACGTTCTACTTACACAAAAAGTATTTGTTCTTTTCCTCCTCCTTTAGATAGTATTATCTTACCATTAGTTAGCAAGAAACCGTATCATTGGATGTGAAGGGACAGACGTGGGTCATCGTACAGTCATATAAGGAAACATTGTAAGATACCTTATCAATTTATTATAAGGCACTAAGATCGTTTAGCGAAGGCAACGCCGAAGAGTCATCGAGGGTCTACGATCTTGTAATCAAGGGTCTTTGCTAAAGTATCCCACTTTTGACGGACATGACTGTTTTATTCTAAGGTAACAAGTGTGGATTAACCCTAGAGGTGCAAGTGTGTGAAGTGTTTTGTTTTCATGTATTTTGTCTTGAATTAGGGTTGTTTATCGTTTGGTTTTAAGTCTTACCATACAAACCATAATTACTAGCAATAATATGGAAAGCGATAAATTGCGGAAATTAAAAGTTATACGCTATTACATCATTTTAGGAGATGGGGATACAAATTAAAAATGGGGAATATAAAAAAATTAAAACCTAATTACTATTACAACCATATTGAATAATAGAATGTACAAGAATATAAAGATGATACAAAAGAAAAATGTTTTTTATGAGTTTCTTGTATGAAAAGTGTTTTAACCTAGTTAATCAAATTAATAATAATTGTAATGTCTAAATTAAATTAATTTAATTAAAATAAAATTAAAACCTAAGTCTAAATTAATTAAGAAAAGAAGTTAATTTATTAGAAAAAATTTTTTTTGTCTTTTTATTTAAAGGAAATAAAACTAAAGTGAAAATAAAAAATAACAATTTTAGTCTAAGTATTTAATAAAATATTTTTGGTTTTTTTTATTTAAATAAAAAATAATAGTAGTAATAATAATATTTAAAATAAAAGAAAATAAAATAAAAATAAAAATAAAAATTAAAAGTCATAGGGGTTTGAAAATGAATGTTGGAGGTTAGAAAGTAAAAACAGCTTAGGCCCAAAGTTTGTTTTTGAAATCAGAAAGATAAATAAAAAATATATATAAATGGGTTGGTGGCAGGTGAAGTATTCAGGGGGGTATGAAGAAGAAAAATGATCAGGCCCATTCCTAAAGAGCCCATGCGCGCTAATGTGCAAAAAAAAACAAGAAAATGTTGTAAAAAGTGCCAAAAGGTCTCGCTGGGGCTCTAACCCAGGACCTTCCATAGTAATGCCTTATTCGCGCGCTTCTTGCCACTGGGGTGGCTGTTTCATCTGGTATAGATACAATTTGTAATAAATATAAGATAAAACAAATCCATGATTATACTTCATCTTCTTCCTCGCTCCAGCCATAACTCTGTAACTTTATCAACTCTCAACCATTCTCAAAAGTATAAACATAAAACATGTTATAAATTTCACCATGATTCCAAATATGTAAATAACTTAAACAATGGATCAAAGATGAGCACGAATTTTAAATGCTACCAAATTCTGACCTAATTTTTCAAGAAGTTCAAACTCAAAACTCACACTACTCAGGCAACATAAATGAATTCTAAGGACATGGTTAGTTTCAGGGCTATGATGTCTACATTTTATCTTTGAAAATGGAAGCCAGATGATGCTTGTACGAAGAGATAGAAGTTTAGAAAACTCAACTTGCAGATGGAGATTTTGTTTTGAGTTTGAGGAACTTTCAAGATGTTTTAATGATCTGGTTAGCCTCCATGACCCTCCAGGAAGCTATTGCAATGCTTACTTTGGATTGAGGATGGCTGAAATGTTCTAGATAAGTCAACCTGCAAGCAACTGTTTTTGAAAATGGAAGATGAGGAAAATGGTGTACAGTTGTGTTGCAGATGTTTGGATTGTCTCTATATGTGTATTAGAAGCTTGGTGATTGATAAAAAATTGAAAACACATGAGGGGATTATGAGGTGGATGTTCAAAGGCAGAAATGACACAACAATGGTGTTTTTAGAGAAATTTCTAGTTTGAGGGAGTTTCAAGGCTTCTAATTTCGTCTCTTGGCTTGTAAATGAAGGCTCAATTTATAGGCAAAGGTTTGGAAGCTTGGAGGGATCAGAAACAAGAGTTCACATGTTATGGCCATTTGACTTGTTTTTAAAGCAAGCTTGACAAGCATTATTCCAAGGCAAGGTACATGGCTTGTAGGGGGGATAGTAAACTTTTAACATGTTTATCTGACTTTGTAGAGGATGCTTGTGCAGAAAGAATAACTGCAATGCTCAAGATAAGTTGACTTTATGATTAAAGCCACTTTACTAGAATGGCAATTATACTTTGTGCCATTAATGGATATGCAACTTGGATAAGAGCTCAAATGCTTGGAAAATGGCTTTATCAGTTGTGTAATCAATTAATTATGGAGTGAAACACATGTCATAAGCCTGCAAAGTGAATTTATGCAGCATAGGCTAGGGTTTTCTCAAGTGTTCATAAAAAAATGCCCTGTATTTCAAGAATGGATGCCCAACTTCCTGTCTTCGATTCTCTTAGCTCAAAAATGATGTCTTCAAGTTCTTATACATTTTGGAAAGCTTGAAATATCCTATACAACTTTTATGTTTTCCATTTTTTCTAAATGAAATTGGAGTTATGTGAAAAATGGCCAAGAAGTTGGGACAAAAAATCTGCCTAAACTAGGTCAAAATTTCACGAAGTGTTTAAGAAAAACTGCATGATTTCATGGGCCTATAACTTAAAATCTAAGCAATTTTTGGATATGATCCTTATAATATAAATTTGGAGATTTCATCAAGATCTACAACTTTCATGTTGAAAGTTTTCATTGAATCATCTTGGATCTTGGTGGAAAATTGGCATGAAGTTCTGAAATTATCATGTACAAAAACACTTAGAAAAAATTCTAAGTCTTGAAAAGTTTGACTTTCAAATTGAATTTTGACTTTCTTGATGATCAAGCTTCATATTTTTAAATGTATTGATGAATCTTGACTTTTGAAACTCAATTTTGATCAAAAAGTCAAAGTTTGACTTTTGGTGTATCAGTTCACTTTTTATCAGTTGACCAAATTTCATCTATCAATTGTTTGATCTTGAGAGGTGAATTGAGTCATGCAAATAGGTCAAAATGATGTACTTGAATCCTTGAGATCATGTTTCAAACCAATAAGTCATGTATTAGCTCAAAAGTCAAAAACCCTAATTTTTACCATTTTGCCCTTTTGATGATTTACACACTTTTCTTGAGGAACTGTGAACCAAACTTGTTCAATTAATGGATATGAATTAAAATTGTTGATATTGGTAAAAAAAATCTTGAAGTTTTACTGTAAGTTGACCACAATTGACTTTTTAACCAATACATCTGATTTTTCAGTCATCTGATCAATTGATTGAGCTAAGTTATGATTCAAGACTTGAAACTTGACATGAGTATTCTTAGAGGTCTATAACTATCCATTAAAGTCACTTGAGGCATTATAAGTCCATTTGTCCTTGTGAAAATCAAAACCCTAATCTGGGGCATCAGTGTTTAGGAGGTGGTTTGACATAGTCAACACTTGTGCAAACTTGAGCTATTTGAAGATCTTGTGAAAAATGTATTGAGAAAAGAGAGTGCAAATTTTAGGGTACAACAACGGGATATTGGAATCATGTAAAGATTTTCATTAATTTGAAAAAAAGGGTTTTATGCTGTTAGGAAAAGTTGGTGATTGAGATTTGTTAGAATTGATGCACAAAAAATTTGTAAGAAAAAGTAATATTAGTTCGAACATGAATCAATAAATGTAAAAAGTGATAAAAATGTTAATGTAAAAATAAAACCATCAATTAAACATCATATGATAAAAATATTGAACAAATTAAAAATAAGAAAAAATAGTATAAAGTTGAAAATAAAAGGGTGAGGGGCCTCGTGTAAAATTTTTTGGCCAAGAATAGTTGTTGTCTGATATAGACAACAAACCTAGAATAAACAAAAAAAGAAAAAAGAAATGTAAGAGGTTTTTGATGGATTGCGGATTTGTGAGAATTTTTGTGTTTTTTTTTATGGAAAATTTAGACAATGATGAGTCCTATTAATAAAGTGGGAATTAGGTTAAACAAACTTAACAAGTAAGTTATCCAAAATGAATGAAAAGCCCAAGTCCAATTTCCAAAAAGGAAAGAAAATTAGTAACAAAAAGAAATAAAAAGACGTCACAAGTTCTCCACAAGAGATTCGAACCCACAACCTTATACTTGCAAGCTTTATTCTTTACCAATTGAGTTGTGTTACTCATTTGTAAATAAACTCAATTAGAAAGAATATGAAAGGTGTGAAGATATTTGCTATTTTAAAAATACAAATAATTTGAAATGAATCATTATATTTTTAAATAGGTTTGGAAGCAAATATTTATAAAAAGAAAATAATATTATAAAAACAAAGTTTAAATTATTTTTGACTGTACTTGAGAATGAACATCTATAAAAATCAAATAATATTATAAAAACAAAGTTTAAAATATTTTTGACTGGACTTGAGAATGAACATCTATAAAAATAAAATAATATTATAAAAACAATGATTAAAATATTTTGACTGTAGAAATAAAAGGGCGGGAAAATTTGGGGTATGACACACCTCTAGGGTAACTTCTCCTTGTTTCCTTCGGAAACATGGTCATGTCCCTCGAAAGTGGAGATATTTTAGCAAATACCCTCGATTAAATCATCTTAGTCCCCTCAAATAAATATCGTAGTCCCTCGATGACCATTCAATGTTACCTACGAAAAATGATCTAATCACTCTGATACAATTGCTAAAGTATCTCTACGTGTTTCCCGCAATGACCATTCGATGACCCTTCGCATGTCCCTTCATATCTAATATATAGGGCTACCTACCAACTAATGGTACGGATAGTACTATCTCTAAAGGATAAGAAAAATAATAAGAATGACCTTAATTGGGTAAGAACTTTTAATCGCTTGCTCATAATCTTTTCTAAAAAAACATTTTTACACATCACCCTTTCAAACAAATATTTTCAAAACACTTTGTACGCATTCTTGAGGACTGATACAAGAATCATTACAAAGTCAGTTGTACTTCAGCTTTTTAAAATATTTTCAAACATCACACACACAAAGCAAGATTTTCAAAAGTGAGCTAGCGATTAAGAGCCCATAGATAACTACGGATGAAAAGGGTGCTAACACCTTCCCTTTTCATAACTTACCCCCGAACTCAAAATCTATCAAAGGCCTTTCCTGTTCTTTTCACAATCCGCAAATATTTGTGATAAAATGCTAAAAAGTCAGTTCTCCCATCGTATTTCTATCCCCCTAGTGTTACGTATCAGAACAACAACACTAACACAAAATAAATGAAGAGAAACCTCTTCTGATCCTTGCAGCCTTAGACTACTCCTGATTATCTACACGATGTCCCATAAAGCATCATTCCAATAGAAGGGTGAGATATCATAACAATATAAGAGAATGTATAATAATAAGTATACATCAAGTAAATCATGCATACCCACATATTCCACATCTCACACCTTCACATAACAACAACAGTCTTATTACATAAAACTACACAATCATGCATAATCATCAAAGATATCACCAACTGTCATATAGCACATACACCAATTACACAACTCAAACATCATGTTAACAACAATGCAATGCAATGAGACCGACTCACAGACTCAATGCATGTGGTATCGATATCACTCTCAAATCCACGCCATCTAGGACCAGAGCAACCAATATCATGAACAATTTGGTTCACCTTGCTCTCGATCTATGCGATCTAGGATCATATCCAACCAACATCATGAACAATGATGTTCATATCGCTCCCGATCCATGCCATATACGATCGGAACCCACAAACAGGACTAAAGTCTGCAACAAGTAATGCATGCGACATAACCATGAAATAAAACAACACAAATTGAAATATACATATATCAATGTGATACTCCATTACGGCCACCAATTATTCATACATGCAACACGAAACTCATACAATTCAACAATATCATAAATCATCATTGTATCAACACCAAGTTATCCTAATGCATATTTCATAACCAATTCATCATATAACATCCAAATTATCATGTTATAAGAACTAGAAACTTATATTATTTTACTCATTTGATTCCACCAAAACATAGTTCATCGAGTTAGCTTTCCAACTCTTCGAACGACGCGTCAAACAGAGTCTGGAAACTCAAGTTATGACATTTACAAAATTCCAGCAGTACTGCTCGCCCGAGGCTCGCCCAACGATGCTAACTGATCGCCTGAGGCTCGCTTAGCAAATGTTGGGGTGACACAATGTCCCCCGTATATTTTTTTCAGGAGCACCTCTTTTCCACCCTTTCCTTCACTCCTTATCTCGCCCGGCAAGCTCGCGCTCGCCACTACTTCGCCCAATGAAGCTAGAGCGAAAATGGAGTGAAGCTCCTCCTCCCATACATTTTCCAGAATCACCTCAAAGCTACTTGTTCCATTTCCTTGGGCTCGCCCGGCATTTCCAAGGAGAAATCGCTTCGCCCGGCGCCGTAAGTGGCTCGTCCAGCAACACGTGCGAAATCCCAACTCCTCAGGTGCGATTTCTGCACCAGTCCAGCCCCAAATTACATACAAATCCATACCAGAATAGTCTCAAACTCACCATAAATCAAAATCTTATCATAAAATTAAAACAATACATCATCACATATTTTATAAGTATCAAATCATGGTAAAATAACATCAAATATTTCATCAATTTTTATCACATGTGTAATACCCGATATACTTATTCCCTAATAGTTGCTACTAATTTAATTAATGATGAACATTAGAGGGATATTTATATTAATCATGATTTTAGTATGTGGAAAAATAAATAATAAATGAGTAGTAAGGGTATTATTGTCTTTTGCCACTAAATGAACAAGTAAGTGTTTTTTTAGTTTGTTCCATTCTCACTTTGACCAACAAAAAAAATCAGATTTTTAGATAGAAAGAGAGAAAGAAGCATGAAAGGGAGAAATAAGAGGAAAGTCTCGAATCTCTAAAGTTCCAACTTGTTCCTTGCATGCAATTGTGATAGCTCACTTCTTGTTCATCTTCTCCTGATTTTCGTAGCTCTTCATCATCCTCATCAAGGTGAGTCTCTTAGATAGAAAACTTTGGGTTTTTGTGGGTTAACATGAAATTGGGATTAAGGGTTTAAGTGAGAAATTCTTGATGCATGTGGTTTTAAATGATCAATAGGATGTATTATGACTGAAATTCGTATTGGTATGTTGTGGGTACTTGGATTGGGGTAGAAAAATGAGGTTTTGGGACCCCGAGACAGAACTGTTACAATTCTCGTTTTTCTACATCTCTCAGACCGCGCTTAGCGCACTAGCAGTGCTTAGCATGCCCTCTTGGAATTGAACTAGTGTGTTTTCTCAGAGCGTGCTAGGACACCGCTTAGAGCACCCTCCTGGGCAGGATTTTATTGTTTAATTCCCTTGAGTGCAGTCCAGTATCGTAGTAGGTACCAGACACCTTCTTAATATTTGTGACTTATCGGAACATATTATAGGACGCTTAATACTTGCGTGATTACTTAATATGCTCATTTAATGAATATGTATGATTGATACATGTAGTCGTTGAAAATGCATCATATGTTAAAATGCTACGTTGTAATTATTATTGATTCCCGTTCATTCCGGTCAAACATACGAAGGTGGTTGCCTGTGTGGTTGGATGAATATATGATGGCATGAAATATGCCTGAATCAAAGTAGTCCTGGCTAATAGATAATAAATCACTTTTGAACATGACTTATGTTGTGTGATCACTTGTTCGTACCATTGTGATGTGCTTGTGTGGGTCTAAAAACTGGCGTTTCCACCAACGATTAATAGCATCAGTGTTCTCGGCACGTCATACACACCTGAGCTACCATTGTGATATGCTTGTGTGGGTCTGAAAAGAGGCGTTTCCACCAGCGGTTAATAGCATTGACGTGCTTGGTATGGTGAGTTAGTGATGTCACGTAGGAAATATTGCTTAGATTACTCGCATCTAGTGATACCGAGTAGGCTACATCATTATGCTTTCGCCCGGTAGGGCTCGTGTTATCAAGTGGCGTGTTTTTGCACTTGCGGATCCTTGCTCACATGTGTTTGGATAAATGACGGGGCCGTGATGCCACATAGGCAATATCACTGTTGTAACTCCTCACAAATGGAGTTCCATTTAGGAACAACCCGACTTATCATACTGTGAGGGTGTTCAAGTCTCTTAATGTAATGCACAGGTGTAACTCACTGAGGGTGTGGATGTGTGGTCTATATAGTAGGCAGAGAACTTACTTCTGGATTCTTCGTACACAGGTACAAGTCTACATATTTGTTTGTGTTTGGATATGTGCTTGCTGTTATCTCATTGGTTAGTTATGGGACTTCCAATGATGATGTTACCTCTTGTTGTGTATGTTTGCACCAGACCATGATGAAACCCCGGATTCATGGTGAACCCGTTTTGATTGCATGAATCCTGTAGAACCAAGTGAACCCTTAAGATATGGAGACTCACTGAGATTTATTAATCTCATCCCATTCCAATTATTATTATTTTTCAGGTTATTCGAGGCAAGATCGAGGCAAGGATAAGATGACTTAGTCTTGCAGCGACGTTTCTTGGCAATGTTTCGTTTCATTTGTATCTTTCTGCTTATGTACCTTGGATCATGTATTAGTACCCTTGTTGGGATTTGTAATTTTGGGCCATGACGGTTTCGACATTGTATTTTGTACTAATACTTATATCAATTTTTGCTGCTTATGTATGATTTTAGTGTACCTTTTTAATACCATATGCATATATCCTAGGCAATGTATGTGTGGGGTGTTACAATTGGTATCAGAACAAGTCGATTCTCAGCTTTGCCATGAAACATTATAAGTCAGCTCAATTAAGCCTCATATGTGTAATTGTCAGCATGATTCCTTATGTCTTACTTATGGCATTGAGCCTGATCAACTCGATTTTATATGTAGGACAAACATAAAGAGTGCTGATAGATGCAAAGGTCCCAGAAGGCCCAGGACTAGGAATATGGAGCCTGAGGCTGAAATTGAGAATGCATGCGTACCTTGGTTGTAGATGATACAACATATGCAGGAGCAGAACCAGATGATGCTAATGATACATAGTATGTAAGGGCAACAATCAACTGCTCCTGCTCCTATTCCACAAGCTGAAGCAGGGCCAAATTTTCGTGCATTCTTCAGGATGAAACCGCCAGAGTTCTTGTGTGGATTAGATCCAATGGAAGCTCATGATTGGATTTATGGAATAGAGAGGGTATTCTAGGTAATCCATTATTCTGAGGAAGAGAAAATGTTGTTCGTTTCTCAGATGCTGAACGGGCCAATTGGTAGGTGGTGGGATAATGCATCCATTTACTTCAAAAATCAGATGATTTGAGGGACTGGAAACACTTCAAGACAACTTTCTTGGAGAAGTATTATCCTAACATCTTGCGTGCTCAGAAGAAATGTGAGGTTCAGTTGTTCAAGCAAGGAAACATGTTGGTGTCTGAGTATGCTGAGAAACTTGAAGACATGGCTGCCTATTCCAGACAGGCTATGTATGCACCAGATGAGCTTTGGAAGATTGATCAGTTTTTGTTTTGGATGGATGCTGATGTGGCTCATAGTGTGTCTCATAGGGAGTTCACTACTTATGCTAAGTGTTTGAGGCAATGCTATGTTGCTGAAAACAGTTTGAAGAGGGTTAAGGAAGAAAGAGAGCAGAGAAGGTCGATGTGTAAGGATCAATGAAAGGCGAGTCAGTATCTGAAATCTCACAACTCTCCACCGGTGAGGAAATTATCTTATGGTGATCAGTCATCTCAACCTTCTCAATGTGACAAGTGTAAGAAGAGACATAATGGAGATTGGTGAGGGATCAAAAGAATTCTTACAAGTGTGGGTCGATAGGTCGATTTATGAAAGATTGTCCTACTCAAGGATGTCCTAGAGAAGACAAAAGGTCGGGTTTATACCTTGGATGCTAGGAAGGCCCAGGGAAATACCAACCTTGTTACTGGTACGTGCTATGTTAATAATCAACCCTAGTTTGTATTAGTGGATTGTGGAGCGACACATTCTTTCATTTCTAATTCGTGTGTGAGACAACTTGGATTTGAAGCCATTGTTCTTCCAAATCCTATGATTATTTCGACTGCTACTGATGAGATAGTGAAAGCTCAGAAAGTTTATAAAGATTGTTCTGTCACTTTCAATGGTTGTAATTTATTGATTGATCTTATATTCCTGCCACTCAAAAAGATTGATGTGATATTGGGTATGGACTGGTTGTCAGCTAACTTGATATACATTGGTTGTAAGGAGAAGGCCATCTTCATTCTCGCTGAAGAGGCTACTCCCATTGATGCTATTGGAAATCTGATTGAAGGTACAATTAACCTGGTCAATTATCTTTTTACACAAGAGAAATACTTTCTTTTGGTTCTCACCACAGATTTAGGAGATAGGAAGCGTGTGTCGAAGATTCCTGTTGTGTGCAAATTTCCTGATGTGTTTCTGAGGATATCACTTCTCTCCCACCAAAAAGGGGAGTTAAATTATTTATTGACCTTGTTCCAGGAACCGCTCTGGTTTCTGTTTCTCCTTACCGGATGTCTCCTGCAGAGTTGAGGGACTTGAAGAGCCAATTAGAAGAGTTGTTGGTGAAACACTTTGTCGGCCTAGTGTTTCTCCATGGGGAGCTCCAATTTTGTTGGTAAGGAAGAAGGATGGTAGTATGCTGTAATACGGTGGGAGAACTGACTTGGTTGTTTTGTGTTTTATTGCAATTGTTGCAGATAGAAAGAGTTGCCATTGACTTTTCTTTTATCCAATAAAGAAAAGGGTGAAAAGAACATGAAATACCTTTTGAGATATTTTCTTGAGTTCGGGGGGTAGGTTATGAAAAGGGAATGTGTTAGAATCCTTTTCATCGTAGTTATCTACGGGCTCTTAGTTTCTTGACCACTTTGAAAATGCTTTGTTTGAAATGTGTTTGTGCAAGTTAGAAAATATTTTTAAAGCACCTCTGTTTCGGAAAACTTTATAATGATTCTCGTCTCTATAAGAATATATACAAAGTGTTGGTTTTGAAAATAGTTCAAAGAGATGTTATTTTTTGAAGATGTTTTGAAAGTGTGATTGTGGAGATGGTTTTAGTTTTGTGAGCAAGAAACTATGAGCATTCTACCTACTTAAAAGGTCTTTGTTCTCTTTCTCCTCCTTTAGATATTTCTACCATACCATTTATTTATAAGAAGCCCTATATTTGGATGTGAAGGGACGGGCGTGGGTCAATCGTATAGTCATAGAAGGCAACTTATGAGACGCTTTAGCATTTTTCATAAGGACTAAGATCATTTTACCGAGGGTAATGTCAAAGGGTCATCGAGGGACTACGATCTTTTTATCGAGGGTCTTTGCTAAAACGTCCCATATTTGAGGGACATGACTATTTTCCGAGGCAATAAGAGAGGTTACCCTAGAGGTGCTTGTGTGAATTGTGTTTTGATTGAATGCATTTTTGTCCTTGAGATTAAGGTTTTCTAACGATTGATTTTATCTTGCCATACACACCCTAATTACTAACAATTATATGAAAATGATAAATTTGCGGAAATTAAGATCCTAAGCTATTACATCACTTGGGGGATGGGGCAACAATTTTCAAATGGGGATGAAATAGTAGCTTAAATGTTACAACCATATTGAATAGATATGAAGAAAATATAAAGACAATGTAAAAAGAAAGGAAAAAAATACTTTTAGCCATTATGTGTCGACACATGCATCTATGCATCGACACATAACTTTTCCTTTCCCCTACAAAACCAAATCAACTCAGTATGAGTCGACGCATAATGGGATGTGTCAACCCATTTCCTGCTTGTGTCGACACATTCGTGTTTTGTGTCGACTCATGCACCTTTTGTCCTTCTGTTTTGGGGTCTGGATTGCAGTATGTGTCAACATATAAGGCCTTGTGTCGACTCATACCTTGTTCTGTCACTAAAATGAGTCGACTCACGTGAGTATGTGTCGACTCATGCTGCAGTTTTTTGCCTTAAACATTGTTCTATTGTATGTACAGGTCAGTTCATAACATATGGTTGATAAAAATGGACAGCAAGTAAATGGTTAACTTCAAAAGGAAATGATTACTATATTTTATCATCGAAAATGAATCATTGGTGATGTATGAAAAATGAAACGTCAAGAAGACTTACCTTGAGACTGCACTTGGTGTTTTTAGTCTAAATACTTTTCAAGGTGTTGTGATGGCTTCAGTGAATCTCCAAGAAGTTATTCCAAGCTATTGAACCACACTAACTCAGTCAAATTATGATGTAATGTTTTTTTGTGTTTGGAAGGTGAAGATAATGACACTACAAAAATTGTTCTTATGTTTGAAAAATCTCTATGTGATGTAAGGTGTTTGGGCTGGTTGGTTTATGGGAGGGTTTGCAAGATGGAATAATGGGTTGAGGTTCTGTTTTGGTGAATGAAAACAGAGATGAGTAAGAGCAAGGGTCTTTTGTGAATGATTAGAGTTTACAAAGAATGTTGTTTTTCTCATCTCTCTTCTCTCTTCTCTCTCTAAAAGCCTCTACTTGTGTGTTATCAAGACAATCTATTTATAGATGAAAATTGGTTGAGATTTTTGGAGGGAAACAAATAAGTTTTTTGGACTGTTTGGGTATACTATTCCATTGCTTTTTAATGCAGCTCTTATGTGCTAATTTTGTGCAAATATGGGACTGAGATAATGCTGGCTTGGACTGGGTTGGTAGTAGCATAGCAGGGCTGTTTTGCAGCAGTTTTGGAGTGTTGTGGCAGCTTCGTGCAGGACTGTTTTATAGCAGTACAACAGACTGTTTTTGATATTGTTTTGGGCTTTCTTGGACAACAACATTTGTAGCATGATACAAGTTTGTTTTGTGGACAGCATAGTGGCAAAGTTTGGACATTGAGTCAAAGGGAAAAATTCAAACAAAATAAAGCTTAGGATTTGTAATCTTGCAAAAATGCCACCTTGTAATAACTTGAATTATTTGTAACATCTTGAATTATTTTTGAATTATAGTGAAAAGATGTCATGAAGCAATTAACAAGTATTCTTAGAAAAATTTCTAAGCCTTGCAAAGTTTGTCTTTCCAAAATGCCTTTCAACCCTCTTGATTTTTGATGATCAAATTTCATTTTTCTGAATGTCTTGATGAAATGTGATTTTTCAAGCTAAAATTTGATCAAAAAGTTAAAGTTTGACTTTTCAGTGTACAAATGACTTTTTCCAATACAACTAATTTTAGACCATCATATCAATTGACTAAGCGACTTTGTGATCCAAGACTTGAAACTTGACAGGAGCAATCCTGAGGGTCCATAATGATCCGTGAAAGTTATTTGAGACATTGGAAATCCAACTACCTTTGTACAAATTCAAACCCTAATTTGAGGCATCGGTGTTGAGGAGATGGCTTGACTTGTGCAAGCTTGAATCATTGAAGATCTTTGCGAGAAATATCTTGAGAAGTAGAGAGGGCAAATATTAGGGTACAACATATGCGTTTATGCATTGACTATCGCCAGCTGAATAAGGTGACCATAAAGAACAAGTATCCTCTACCACGGATTGATGACCTCCTAGATCAATTGAAAGGAGCCTGCATGTTCTCAAAGATTGATATCAGGCCAGGGTATCATCAAATTCAGGTTAATAGCTCATATGTGTCGAAGACCCCGTTCAAGACGTGATATGGTCATTATAAACTCTTGGTTATGTCGTTCGGAGTGACTAATGCTCTTGTTGTCTTTATGGATTACATGAATCAAGTGTTTCATCCATATCTAAAGCAATTTATGGTGATCTTTATAGACGATAACTTGATTTACTCTCGGAGTATTGAGGAGTATATGGAACACTCGAGGACTGTACTGTCTATTCTTCGAGAGAAGTAGTTGTTCTCAAGTTTTAAAAAGTGCGAGTTTTGGATGTCAGAAGTTAAGTTCATTGGACATGTTATATCTGGTGGTGGTGTAGCTGTAAATCCATCTAAAGTGGAAGCAATGGTGAACTTGGAAAGACCTAGGAATGCAACCGAAGTTTGAAGTTTCTTGGGCTTGGGAGGTTACTACCAGAGATTCATTATGGGATTCTTGATGCTAGCATTACCTTTAATAAGGCTTACAAGAAAAGAAGTTCCTTTCGGTTGGAATTCTGAATTTGAGCAAAGTTTTCAGAAGTTGAAGAAGAAAGTGACTACAACTCTGGTGTTAGTGATCCCAGATCTGGAATGATCGTATGAAGTTTCCGGTGATGCTTCCAAGAAGGGCTTGGGTGGAGTGTTGATGCAAGACGGGAAAGTGGTAGCTTATGCATCTCGACATTTGAGACTACATGAAGAGAATTATCCTACTCATGACCTTGAACTTGATGCAATTGTTTTCCCACTTAAAGTGTGGAGACATTACTTGTATGGAGTTCACTTTGAGATGTTCAGTAATCATAAGAGCCTAGAGTACCTCTTTGATCATAAAGAGCTCAATATGCGTCAGAGGAGGTGGATGGAATATCTCAAGGATTATGACTTTGGTCCGAATTATCATCCTGAAAAAGCTAATATAGTGGCGGGTGCCTTGAGTAGAAAATAGATTTGTGTTATTGAACCGATGATGTTAGAGTTTGATATTTTGGAGAAATTTAAGAATCTTGAGCTACTGTTTGAGTGGGAATCAACATGTGTATTAATTAGAAACCTGAATTTTGAGAATGAGTTGCGGGAAAGAATCTGCCAGGCACAGTGGAATGATGCAAAGTTGTAAGCTAAGGAAAGTCTCCCGGATTTCTTCGAGCAACTGATGGAGTTATTCTATTTAGGAAAAGGGTGTTTGTACCTAGTAATGCAGAGTTAAGAAGATTTATTTTAGACGAAGATCACAAGAGTAAGTTCACCATTTATCTCGGATCGACCAAAATGTACCAAAACTTGAAGAAGATTTTCTTGTGGCTGTGATACAGTGGGAGAACTGACTTGAGGGTTTTGCATTTGATCGCAAATGTTGCGGTTAGCAAGAGTCGCCACCGACTTTTATTTTATCCAAAAGGAAAGGTGAAAAAGCACAGGAAAGACCTTTGAGATTATTTCTTGAGTTCGGGGGGTAGATTATGAAAAGGGAAGGTGTTAGCTCCCTTTTCATCCATGGTTTTCCATAGGCTCTTAGTTACTTGCTAGATCACTTGCTTTTGTTTGAAATTGGGCTTTGTGTGGTTTTTTGAATGTATTTTGTAAAGAGACCATTGTTTAGGCAATCTTTGTAATGATTCTTGTTCGTAAGAATGTATACAAAGATGTTGATCTTTTGAAAATGTTTTCAAGTTTGTAAGATGTTTGAAAGTGTATGTGATTGTTTTGAAAATAGCAAGGATGTTTGTTTTAAAATGGATCAAGTAATTAGGATCAATCTACCTACTCAAATGTCTTTCTTGTTCATTTTTTTTCCTTTGACATTGTTGTCTTACCATTGATTTGGTAAGCAACCCTATCTTTGGATGTAAATGGGACGGGCGTGGGTCATCGTATAACCATGATTAGCAATATTGGAATGTATTTTAGCATTCTTTTTTAGGGACTAAGATCATTTGTAAGGCAACTTAGATAGCGTTATCGAGGGACTATGATCTTGTATTTGCTTGTTTTTGCTAAGATACTTTACATACGTAATATGGCCATTTTGTATAAGGCAACCAAGTGGAATAACCCTAGGGGTGCTTGTGTGCAAGTGTCATTACAAACCCTAAGTACTATGGTCTTGAACTAGGGTTCTCTAAGCGTTGATTTTAGTCTTTCCATACAAACCCTAAGTACTAGTATGTTATATAAAAGCGATAAATTGCGAAATTTAAAGTTACAACATTTGTAGGGAAGGGTATATAATTTGTAAATGGGGATTGTAAGAATATAAACATATTTAATCTATTACAACCAAATTGAATGGGTTTGAATATACAAGGAATTTAAATAAATACAAAGTATAAAAATAAATGTACAGGGATGCAAAATGTAAATAAAATGAATTTTGTTTGCTTTTCATGAAAAAAAGATTTTGTCTTAACCTAATTAAATAAAGAAAATAGTTAATTAAGTTTGAATTTATTAAGAAATTTTTTTTAAAGAAAACCCTAATTTTATTAATTAATAAATAGAAAATAAGTTTAAGAAAAGTAATTTTGGTATTTTTTATCTTGAAAATATATATAATATTATAAAATATTTTTAGTCCTTTTTATATCAAAAATAATGTATTTAAATTAATGTGAAAGAAAATAACTAATAACCCAATTTTATTTATAAGTAAAAAAATAAAGTATAATTAATAAAAATATTTTTTATGGAAAAATAAAAATAAAATAAGTCAAAATATAAGTATATCATTTTTTGTATTTTATGATTTTTTAGTATTTAGAAAGATATATTTAAGAAAAGAAAAAAAAAGAAATAAATGAATAAATAAAATAATTTGGGCCTGGGGGTGCCCAAAGTCAGTATGGAAGTCAGCTAGCAAAAACAAAAATGAGCTAGGCCCAAAGGGCCCAACGCCTGCCAAACAAAAAAAGCCAGAATTGTAAAAACATGAAAAAATGCAAAAGGGTACCACTGGGGCTCGAACCCAGGTCTCATAGGTTACAGGCGCGCGCTTCTACCACTGGGGTGGCTATACATCCGTTAATACAAATGAAATAATAAATATGTAAGGCAAAACGCGCCCTGAAGACTTCATCTTCAACCTCCAGCCAGACCTACTGTAACTTGCTCATTTCTCATTAAAAATGAAAATTGTAAACATGAAACTTGTAGCAAATTTTCTCACGATTCCAGAAATGTAAAGTATTAGAACTACGAATCAAAGATAAGCAAGAATTTTAATGGCCCTAATCTGAAGCCTAGAAATTTCATAAATTTCAGTTTCAAAATTCTCTAAGCTCAAGCAAATTAATGGAAACTAAGGACATGGTTAGCTTCAGGGTAATGATATCTACATGTTTTATTCACAAATAAACTATTGATGATGCCTGTATGAAGAGTTTCAAGTTGAGAAAACTTACCTCAAAACTGGAAATCGTGTTTTGAGTTTGAGCTTGTTTCAAGATGCTGCAATGATCAGGTTAGCTTCCTTGAGGTCCTAGGAAGCTAATGCAATGATTAGATTGAACAATGGATGGCTAAAATGGTCTGGAGAAGTCAAGTTGCAGACTCTGTTTTTTGGTTATGGAAGTTATGGTAAATGGTGTTACATTCCTGGAATAAGGATAAGGATGAGTTGTATTTGATGTAAGGAAACTTTAGAAACAAAAAGGCCAAGAAATGCACGAGGGAAATGGGAGTTTGATGTTCAAGGTCCGAAACTGTGCAACAATGGAGTTTTTGTGCAATTTTTGATTTGAGAGAGTTTTGGTGTATTTCAGGGTGCTCAAGCTCGTCCTCTAACTCACAAATAGTGACTCTATTTATAAGCAACAAGTTTGGAATGCTCTAGTTGATCAGAATTCAAATTTGCATCTTTAAGTTAAACATGTGATTTTTTGACAAAACAAGTTTCTATGCCTTGTGTACTTGCTAAGATAGAGTGGCTATGCTTTAAACAAGATTGCTTATGACTTTGTGGATGGAGTTTAATCATAGGTAACAAGTTAGAGGCTCAATATGAACTTTATGTAAAAAGCTTGCTTTACAAGAATGGCAATGTTACTTTGTGCCATTAATGGAAATGCAACTTGGATAATAACTCAAATGCTTGGATCAAAGCTCTAACATCTGTGTAAACATTTAATTATGGAGTGACAAACAACTTTGAGGCCTTCAAAGCAAATATTATACAGCCTAGCATGGATTTGGTTCATGTGTTCATCAAAAATGACTTGTAATCCAAGTGAAAAACCCCTAACTTCATCTCTTCGATTCTCCCTACTCAAGAATGATATCAAGGAGTTCTTGGACATTTTAGAAAGCTTGCAATGTTTTATACAACCCATCTTTGAATTGATTTTAAAGATTACCCTTGGAACTATATGAAAAAGTTCCATGAAGTTGGGTCAAAATCCTGATCAAATTAGGGCAAAATTTCACTAAGTGTTTTGTTTCATGACCCTATGTTCTTGAAATTATAACTTGAGATCCAAGCATTTTTGGAAGAAGTTGTGTGAGGAAAATTTGTAGATATCATGGAGATCTACAACTTTCATGTTGGAAGTTTCTTTTGAATCGTCTTGCATCATGGGAAAATTTGGCTCAAAGTTATGAAAAAACATGAATTTTCAGCACTTAGAAAAATTTCTAAGTTTAGAAATTTTGACTTTTCAAAATGAAATCTTGAATTTTTGATTTCTTGATGAATAAGTTTCATATTTTGACATGTTTTGATGAATTATGATCTTTGGCACTTGAATTTGACCAAAAAGTCAAAGCATGACTTTTCAGTATACAGTTGACTTTTGATCAGTTGACTGCAAAATTCATCTGTCAATCAAATGGACTTGCAATGTTTTGAACCATGTAATTAGGTAAAAATGATGCAATTGGACTCTTGAGATCATTCCTTAAACCAATTGACCATTTTCTAAGTTAAAAACCAGAAATTGCTCTTTCCCAATCAAAACCCTAACTTTGACCATTTTGCCCTTTTGGAGATTTGATCAAATTTCTTGAGGAGTTGTGGTTCAAACTTGATCAAATGATACATATGAGTTTAAAATGTTGTTGTGGATCAAAAATTATGAATTTTGATTGTAAATTGGCCACAGTTGACTTTTTCCCCAATACAATTGATTTTTAGGTCAACTGCTCAATTGATTGAGCAAAAGTGTGATCCAAGGCTTGAAACTTGACATGAGTAATCTTGGGGGTACATAATGATCCATGAAAATCATATGGTCCATAGAAATTTCAATAATACTTGTGCAATCTCAAACCCTAATTTTGGTCATCAGTGCATAAGGAGGTGTCTTGAGCTGATCAAACGCTAATGCAGTCTTGAGCCCAAGAAGATCTTGTGAGAAAAATCTTGATAAGTGGGAGGGAAATTAGGGAACAACAGCTTCCCCCTGTTCAATCTTCTTAAGCCTGAAGAGTTAGATTGGCATGTTTTACCATTCGTGACTCGAAGGTGGAAGATGATTGGACACTAGAGTGCCCAGAAATTTGCACTCGGCGATGTGATGGTTGAGGGAATGGGCTTAAAGATGTCATTTGGAGAGGTGATAGAAAGTTGCAGGAGATGGTCTTGTAGACACCATCAAAGAGTGATTGTTGAATTGTAATTTGTAAGCTGAAAGAATGAGTATTAGAATGGCATCTGTGTCTGGAGCGTATATGTACTGTATTTGAAAGTTGAATTTGAATGAGTATCAGAATGGAGTCCGTGTCTGGAGCGTATCTGAACTGTATCTGAAAACTGAATCTTGAATGGGTATCAAAATAGAGTTTGTGTCTGGAGCGTATCTGTACTGTGTCTGAAAGTTGAATTTGAATGAGTTATCAGAATGGCATCCTTGTCTGGAGCGTATATGTACTGTGAAATCAAGTTTTCCAAATGTTTTGATGAAGACAAGCTAGCATGCAAAAATGAATGGATCAAGATAGAATATTTATCTCAAGCAAAGATTCATTGATCAAGATCAACATTTCAAGACTTATGGCTTAAGGTATATGAAATTTTTGATCTTATGCTCTTAGTGCTCAAAACTATTTTTAATCATGCATTTACTTTATTAAAATAATATTTTGAGTATATACTATGTATGATTGAAGAAGGATGTTTTAAATTGCTTAAAATCTTTGAAAATAATGTTTTTTCAATTTTTATACACAAGCAATCGATTGTCATGCTAGGACAATCGGTTGCATCCAAAAAACAAAAGTTTATGTTTGACATACAATCGATTGTCATCTAGCAGCAATCGATTGTCATGTGTTTTGTTTTCAAATTTTTTGAACGTTGGATTATGAGCAACCGATTGCTCCTCAATGACAATCGGATGCCATAGTTATATTTGTCGAATTTTTTAAACGTTGCTTTTACAGCAATCGGTTGTTGCTTTAGTGCAACCAGTTGTTGTGCCTTAAAATTTGAAAAAATTTATTTTTCCAGCAGCTTTTTATAACACCTTTTCATGGCAATCTTTGTATCTTTTCAAATAAATTCTTTTAGTAAAAATGGTTTAAACATTGCTATGATTCATTGAAGAGGTATTACTACACTATAAATTATTTTTTGTTTAGAACTTTGAAAATACAAAAACAAATACAACAACAGCACTAACATCTACTACTTTCTATTCTTTTGATCATACTCTTTATACTCAAGATTTTTGTTCATCATTTTCATATGCATACTGAAAATTTTTCTTGAGAACTTAGAAGAGTATTCCATCTTAAATTTCATATTGAATAGAAAAGATCAATCAAGTGATTGACATTGCTCTTTCAAACTCTTATACAAATCAAACAAACTATTGTATACTTGTTTTCAGGATTGTTGGAAACAAGAAAGACACTCAGGGAGGATTGTTCTCTTTGTGGTCTTAGTGAAAATCCAAGAGGATTGTTCTTGGCTTGTTAGGTAGTCTTTGTACAAATTACCAACTATAAGGAAATCTCTTTCATGTTGAAAGGGGACTGGAGTACTCTCGAACTGTGAGGGGAACCAGGATACATCTCTGTGTTCTTTACTTTCCGCATTTACTGCTTTCATCACTTATCAGAAAAAGAAAGAAAAGAAACTCGTGCAAAAATATTCATACAATTCAGAAAAAGTTTTAAAGAACCTAAATCACCCCCCCCCCCCCTCTTAGGCGCATCTGAACTTACAATTGGCATCAGAGCAGGTTATAGGTAACCTGTTCCTACTAGATCCAGAATGGCTTCCGCAAACAACAATTATGTGTTCAGAGACGGTGGCAATAGCAATAAGCCTCCTCTATTCTGTGGTGAATATTTTGATTTCTGGAAGATCCCTATGAAGGCTCATCTAGAAGCACAAGGAGAAGAAATATGGGATGCTGTCCAAAATGGTCCTTTTGTTCCGGTAACTGTAGTAAACGGCATTGGTTCATCAAAGCCTAAAACTACATGGGATGATGATGATAAGAAAAAGGTCCTGTATGACAAAAAGGAAATAAACCTCCTTCAAAGCGCACTTAGTATGGATGAATTCTTCTGTGTCTCAGCATGCACAACGGCAAAAGAAATTTGGGATACACTGGTTGATAAACATGAAGGAACAACTGAAGTAAGTAGATCGAGACTTAATACGTTAAGTCAAGAATATGAACTGTTCCGCATGCAACCCGGAGAATCCATTCTTGATTTACAAAAGAGATTTGTGCATCTAACAAATCATCTAAGGGAACTTGGCAAAACATTGACTAATGATGAATTGAACCTAAAAGTGCTCAGATCCTTGACTAGAGAATGGCAACCAAAAGTAACGGCAATCTCAGAAAAGAAGAGTCTCGCTACTATGACATCCACAACCTTGTTCGGAAAACTTCAAGAATACGAGACAGAACTTGGTAGATTGGAAAAGCGTGAAAATCAAGAAAAGAAGTCTAAGAACATTGCCTTGAAGATTGACTCCAAGGAAGACGAAAAGAAAGATAATCATGATGAAGATGAAAACTTCATGCTTCTCGTTA
This sequence comes from Vicia faba, assembly GCA_948472305.1. NCBI lineage: Eukaryota > Viridiplantae > Streptophyta > Magnoliopsida > Fabales > Fabaceae > Vicia > Vicia faba. The sequence continues at coordinate 589,540,466 of OX451736.1, read as the reverse complement.
GAAGACTTGGAAAATTCTTTGGTAAAAATGACAAAGCCTTCTCGCACTCAAAGAAGAAGAAACACTTCAAGAAGAAGGAAGGATCCTCATCAACACAAGAAGTTACTTGCTATGAATGTGGTAAACAAGGTCGCATCAAACCGGACTGTCCAAAACTTTCAAAGAAAAGTGGCTACAAAGGCAAGAAGGAATCAAAAGATAAGAAAGCATATGTTGCATGGGAAGATGTTGAACTGAGTTCGTCATCCGACTCCGATAGCGACGAAATCTTGCATTAATGGCCTCACACCACTCCGAAACCGAAGATGATGAGGTTAGTAACGTATTCTCTCTTTTTGATAGTGATGCACAAGGTGCTATAAATGAACTGTTAAATGAATGCAAAATTCTGTACAAAACTATCTCATCACAAAAGAAACAAATTGCATCGTTGGAAGAAAAATGTGGATCTATTGAAAAAGATCTCAAATATGAAAAGTAAAAAGTTAGTGATGAAAAACAGAATTTTGTATGCACAAAGTGTGAATCTCTCTCTTTCCAAGTTGTCCAATTAAAAAGGGTTATTGAAAGGTATGAAAAAGGACAAATTGGATTGGAAGGTGCTCTTAGCCAACAAAGATACTCAAATGACAAAAGTGGTCTTGGAGACTCAAAATTTTCAAAACCAAGTACCAACAAAACCATCTTTGTCAAGGCTAGCGACCAACCAACCAAAGAGAAAGAAATCACTCCCAAAATAGTTCATCATTATCCTAAAAAGAAAATACCCTCTAAGAAGAAATCTTATCCTTCTAGATATAGAAGTAAATTTGAACCTACTTGTTTTTATTGTGGTATTCGAGGACACACACCTAATGCTTGTTATGTTAGAAACTTTGGCATGGCAAATGGGTATTATGTGTGGGTTAAGAAAGGAACTAATTATGAAGGACCCAAAGTAACTTGGGTACCTAACAAAACCTAATCTTGTTTTGTAGGTAAGCTTGACGACCACTTCAAATCTATGGTATCTCGATAGTGGTTATTCCAAGCATATGACGGGAGATATCGACAAATTTTCACATCTAACGCTTAAGGCCAAGGGTTATGTGACGTATGGAGATAACAACAAAGGAAAGATTATTGGCATAGGCAAAGTTGGTGGTCCACCTTTCACATCAATTGAAGATGTTCTTTATGTCAAAGGACTAAAGCACAATCTTCTAAGTATTAGCCAACTATGTGACAAAGGCTTCAAGATCAAGTTCACTAAAGATGAATGTTTGATAGAAGATGAAGTCACACATGAGGCTAAACTTAAAGGTAAAAGAGTAAATAATATTTTTATGATTTCCCTTAATGATTTGTCTTTGAAGGTTAAATGTCTCATGGCAAACAACAACGACTCATGGCTATGGCACAAAAGAATCGCTCATATTCATATGGAGCATTTAAACAAATTGATTAAGCATGACCTTGTTGTTGGACTGCCTAAGATAAAGTTCATCAAAGATAGACTTTTCGATGCATGTCAAAAGGGAAAGCACAAAATCAACTTTCAAATCCAAGAATGTGGTATCCACTACTAGGCCACTACAACTGCTTCATATGGACTTGTTTGGCCCTTCTAGAACGAGGAGCTTCGGAGGTAATGTATACGCTCTAGTTATTGTTGATGACTTTTCTAGATATACTTGGACACTCTTTTTAGTGCAGAAAAATGATGCATTCAAGGCGTTAAAGAAATATGCAAAGCAAATTCAAAATGAGAAGTCACTATTTATTGCCTCCATAAGAAGCGACCATGGTGGAGAATTCCAGAATTCCTCCTTTGAAGATTTCTGTGAAGAACATGGAATATCACATAATTTCTCAGCACCAAGGACTCCTCAACAGAATGGAGTTGTAGAAAGGAAGAATAGGTCTCTTATTGAACTTGCAAGGACAATGCTTAGTGATCCAAACCTTCCAAAATACTTTTGGGTGGATGCTGTAAGCACGACATGCTTTGTGAGCAATAGAGTTAATATTCGACCTATCTTGAAGAAGACTCCGTATGAACTCTCTCGAGGAAGGAAACCAAATATTTCATTCTTTCATGTCTTTGGCTGCAAATGTTTTGTCCTTAACAACGACAAAGGCAACCTTGGTAAGTTTGATGAAAAATCGGATGAAGGTATTTTTCTTGGATACTCCTTATATAGTAAAGCTTATCGTATTTACAATAAAAGAACTTTAACTATTGAGGAATCTATGCACGTATCATTTGATGAATCTAACCCCTCCGAGGAGGATACTATTGTTTTAAATAATGATGATGAGATTTTAGATATTCCTCAAGAAGATGGCTCCAAGACCAACAATGAGAATCAATTTGAACAACAAGAAAAACAAATTCCGGGAGAATCAAATGTCAATGATCTACCTAAGGAATTGAGAACCCATAGAGATCACCCTATTGATAAAATAATCGGTGACATCAATCAAGGCATTTCAATAAGATTGAACCTCAAAGATGCTTGCTTGAACATGGCGTTCATTTCTCAAATCGAACCTTCCAAAGTCGATGATGCATTAGGAGACGAACAATGGATGATTGTTATGCAAGAAGAATTAAATCAGTTCGAGAGAAATCAAGTTTGGGAACTTGTTCCTAGACCAAGTGACAAACACATCATAGGTACAAGATGGGTGTTCAAAAGCAAGCTTGATGAGAACGGTATAATTGTCTGAAACAAAGCAATATTGGTAGCCCAAGGATACAACCAAGAAGAGGGAATTGACTTTGAAGAAACTTTCGCTCCGGTTGCAAGGTTATAAGTTATCCGTGTTTTACTTGCTTACGCTTGTTCATTGAATTTTTAGCTTTACCAAATGGACATCAAAAGCGCATTCTTAAATGGCTACATCAATGAAGAAGTCTATGTCAAACAACCCCAGGGCTTTGAAGACTTCAAGAATCCTTCACATGTCTTTAAGTTGAGAAAAGCTCTTTATGGCTTAAAACAAGCACCTAGAGCATGGTATGACAGACTCAGTACATTCTTATGCAAAAAAGGTATCGAGAAAGGTAAAGTGGATAAGACCTTGTTCATAAAGAAGATCAAGGGTAACACTTTATTAGTACAAGTCTATGTCGATGATATTATATTTGGTTCAACTAACAAAGATTTGTGTGAAGAATTCTCGTTGATGATGCAAGGAGAATTTGAGATGTCTATGATGGGCAAGATGAACTATTTCCTTGGATTGCAAATTAAGCAACTGAAAGATGGTATCTTCATCAATCAATCAAAATATTGCAAGGAATTGTTGAAAAAGTTTGATATGGATAATTGCAAATCAATGCACACGCCAATGGGCTCCGGTACTTATGTTGATCAAGATGAATCCGGTATTTCCATTGATATTACTAAATATCGAGGCATGATTGGCTCACTGTTATACTTGACGGCAAGTCGTCCTGATATCATGTTCAGTGTATGTCTGTGTGCATGATTTCAAGCAAACCCGAAGGAATCTCACCTCATGGCGGTAAAAAGAATCATGAAATATCTCAAAGGAACAACCAATGTCGGCCTATGGTACCCAAAAGGAAATATATGCAATTTAATTGGTTATTCTGACGCTGATTATGCAGGATGTATAACATATAGAAAAAGCACAAGTGGCACTTGTCACATTTTGGGAAATGCATTAGTCTCTTGGGCATGCAAGAAACAAGCTTGTGTGGCTCTTAGTACGGACGAGGCGGAATACATTGCAGCGGGTAGTTGTTGTGCGCAAATTCTATGGCTCAAGCAACAACTCCGTGACTACGAACTCGACCTTGGATGCATTCCACTCCGATGCGACAACACAAGTGCAATCAACATCACAAAAAATCATGTGATGCATTCTAGAACAAAGCATATCGACATTCGACATCACTTTCTTCGTGATCATGTACTTCAAGGAGATGTCAAAGTCACCTTTGTGGATACACATAATCAACTAGCAGATATCTTCACTAAACTGTTGGCAAGAGAACCGTTTTTCAAGATCCGAAGAGAGCTAGGTATCTTGGACGAAAATGACATTATCTAATTAAGGTACATGGCTATGATCTTAATCTTAACTTTATGGTAATATATCATGATCCATGTTTTTATTACTAAATTTTTTATATATGACCATGAAATCCCCAAAAATTAAGTTTTTTTTCATTTTTTCACTAATGACAATCGGTTGCCATAGAGTGACAATCGGTTGTATCTAAAAAAAATTAGATTTTGTCTTCACAACAATCGGTTGTCACTCCACGACAACCGGTTGCTTTCTTATTATTTTTGCCCATGTTTGCATTTTTCAAAGGATGCAATCGGTTGTCATCAAACGACAATCGATTGCACAGTTCAAAATTTTGAATTTTTAAAAAAAAAATTTCCAGTTACACTCTCTTTTATTCTTTCTCTTCCATTGCCATTACTATTATTTATTTTGTACAAGATTCTTATTCTCTTTTTGAATGTTTTAAGTGTTTGGTCAACAACTTTTTAATGCTTAGTCCTTTCCTATGACACAATTTTTTGGATACTTACACACTCAAGAATCTCTATGCTACAAGTCTTTATTCTTTTATCTAAACCATTGAATGTCTCACCTATCCATTGAATGCCTATCTATGTATAAAATCCCAACCAAAACCTAAACTTCATATATCCTCTTTTGTCTCAAGAAACCCTACAAACACCAAATACCCTTTCCCCTTCCAATTCTCTCATCCTTCACCATGTCAACATCAAAGAAAGGCAAGGGAAAAGCTTCTTCCTCATCTCAAGGTGATGATATCTCAAAACTCATTCCATCAAGAAGCCAAAGGGAAAGATTTGTGTCTCACTTTCAGAAGATGACGGTTCTTCTACCAAGGTTCGGTAATCTTGACAACTTCTATTTCAAATGCTTTAGTTTTCCAGCTTTATTTAGATCTCAAGGGATATACAAGTTGATTGGTGTTAATGAACCCATCTACCCCACTTTGGTTAGGATTTTCTATAATGCTAAAAACTCAAATACCGGGTATTCTCCGACATTTTTAATATCTTATACTTGGTTCGAATCCAATTCCTGGTAAGGAAGGCAAAGATTCTAAAGAAATTCCTGGATGATGAACAAGAAGCACTGCAGCAGCAATAGCAAGTCACTTTGGAACGACCCGGCATCGAGGTCTCTACTCCCCAACCACACCACCTGGGGAAACCAAGCGAAAGAAGACAAGATCTAATCTCCAAGCACTGTCTTGTGCTCGTCTCGGTGAATGGACACAAAAGAGATATTTAATATTTTTATGATAAAGCATTCTGAATCGGCATCTAACCATTAGTAGAGGATGCATGATTTCAAATGTCAAAGGGGTTCCTATAGAACTCACAGTGAAAAATTTTGGTGAAGCTTTGGGTATTCCATATGATGGTGCATGCATTAAACTTCTCTCAAATGCAAATCTGCCTGGCTACAGCAAAAGAGACTTCTACTATGGAATTGCAAGAATTCTAGAGCGTGATTTTATTCAGAAAAGGCAAAGGCTTATTGGTGGAACTCTGGAGAGGAACTCTTGGTCTGCAGGAATTCTCACTATTGATGATCGTTTGATCCACTACTTTTTGGCGTATGTGGTTATGCCAAAGTTCTCAAATATTTCCAATATCAATGATTGTGAGATGCAGATTCTGTATGCAATGAAGAATGGGATTCAAATCAACTGGTCTTATGTGATTCTACATCATATGGCACTACATAATGAAAATGCTTCTGCTTTGCCCTATGGCTCCTCGCTTACCCTTATTTTTGAGAAGTTCAATGTTCCCTTGTCTGGTGAACACATGGTGCCTATGACTAACCCCAAACATGAAATCACTCCGAAGAAAGTATGTAATACCAAAACTGGCGTCAAATTTGATCTGATTAATAGAACCATCACATACATTCATACTCCTCCACAAAACCAACCTCCTCAAAACCAACCTCCACAACCAATGGAAAACTCTTACAATCAAGTTTTTGACTACCTTCAATACATGAACAACAACATGAACAATCAATTTGCTCATCTCTATGCCCATACCAATGTCCCTCCTTATGAAGCTCAACCTTATCATTACCCTTTCATTCAACCTCAAACCAATGAAGGCAATGATGGTGAAGATCAAGATGATGAAGGCCTTGTTGAAGGCATGGATGATTAGTTTTTAAGTTATTATATTTCTTAGTACTTTATGTTCTTATGTTTTATGTCGTTTTTCTAGTTTTGTTTAAGACACTTCATGTATTGTGATCCTTTTCTTTTTATGCACTTTGTTTCTGTTATATCTATGTATGCAAACTTTATTTATGCTATGTTGTTTCTATGTGCAAAATTTTTATGATATTCTTTCCCATTCCTTTTTGCTAATGACAAAGGGGGAGAAGACTTTGTAGTTTCTTTTGTGTTTCTCTAACCCAAATTGCAGCAAGCAAGCAATCTTCAAAACTCTCATGAAAAAAATCAAGGGGGAGTCTTTGACTTAGGGGGAGTTTTTAAACAACTTGATTAGAGAAAACCAAGATGCACTCCAAACTTCAAGCAATGGTTGTCATCATCAAAAAGTGGGAGACTGTGAAATCAAGCTTTCCAAATGTTTTGATGAAGACAAGCTAGCATGCAAAAATGAATGGATCAATATAGAATATTTATCTCAAGCAAAGATTCATTGATCAAGATCAACATTTCAAGACTTATGGCTTAAGGTATATGAAATTTTTGATCTTATGCTCTTAGTGCTAAAAACTATTTTTAATCATGCATTTACTTTATTAAAATAGTATTTTGAGTATATACTATGTATGATTGAAGAAGGATGTTTTAAATTTCTTAAAATCTTTGAAAATAATGATTTTTCAATTTTTATACACAAGCAATCGATTGTCATGCTAGGACAATCGGTTGCATCCAAAAAACAAAAGTTTATGTTTAACATACAATCGATTGCCATCTAGCAGCAATCGATTGTCATGTGTTCTGTTTTCAAATTTTTTGAACGTTGGATTACGAGCAACCGATTGCTCCTCAATGACAATTGGTTGTCATAGTTATCTTTGTCAAATTTTTTGAACGTTGCTTTTACAGCAATCGTTTGTTGCTTTAGTGCAACCGGTTGTTGTGCCTTAAATTTTGAAAAAATTTATTTTTCCAGCAACTTTTTGTAACACCTTTTCATGGCAATCTTTGTATCTTTTCAAATACATTCTTTTAGTGAAAATGGTTTAAACATTGCTATGATTCATTGAAGAGGTATTACTACACTATAAATTATTTTTTGTTTAGAATTTTGAAAATACAAAAACAAATACAACAACAATCACTAACATCTATTACTTTCTATTCTTTTGATCATACTCTTTATACTCAAGATTTTTGTTCATCATTTTCATATGCATACTGAAAATTGTTCTTGAGCACTTAGAAGAGTATTCCATCTTAAATTTCATATTGAATAGAAAAGATCAATCAAGTGATTGACATTGCTCTTTCAAACTCTTATACAAATCAAACAAACTATTATATACTTGTTTTCAGGATTGTTGGAAACAAGAAAGACACTTAGGGAGGATTGTTCTCTTTGTGGTCTTAGTGAAAATCCAAGAGGATTGCTCTTGGTCCAAGAGGATTGTTCTTGGCTTGTTAGGCAGTCTTTGTACAAATTACCAACTATAAGGAAATCACTTTCATGTTGAAAGGGGACTGGAGTACTCTTGGACTGTGAGGGGAACCAGGATACATCTCTGTGTTCTTTACTTTCCGAATTTACTGCTTTCATCACTTATCAGAAAAAGAAAGAAAAGAAACTCGTGCAAAAATATTCATACAATTCAGAAAAAGTTTTAAAGAACCTAATTCACCCCCCCCCCCCCCCCCCCCCGCCTCTTAGGTGCATCTGAACTTACATGTACTGTATCCGAGAGTTGAATCTGAATGAGTATCAGGATGGCATCCGTGTCTGAAGCGTATCTGAACTATATCTGAGAGTTGAATATGATTGAGTATCAGGATGGCATTCGTGTCTGGAACATATTTGTACTGTATCTGAGAGTTGAATCTGAATGAGTATCAGGGTGGCATACGTGTCTTGAGCGTATCTGAACTGTATCTGAGAGTTGAATCTGAATGAGTATCAGGATGGCATTTGTGTCTGGAGCATATCTGAACTGTATCTGAAAACTTTGAACATTGTTAATGGTAGTTGTTAACCTTATCCTGAAAAGGGTAAAATGTTAGGTAAAATGCAAAGTCATGTTGTATGAAATGCATGGTATGATGCATTTGTGTAACCAATGTTTATGATATATGGGTGTGATGTATACGCATGTGAGCTCATTCTACTATACTGCTGGGGAAAATAAATCCATGTCCGTTGTTGAGAATATGGTGCATAAATCTTCATGTTGCGAAGTAGAAGTGCTGATGAATTTCTCTTTAGAGAAATAAACATTGTTGTAAAGGGAATTTCGTGTACTGTTTGAAAAACCTGGTTGGGGAATTCTGAGAAATTTGGCGACTTCTACAAGGGATTGATAATTAGAAAATTTGTTCCACTGGGGATTAAACTGCACACTGTGGGGAATTTTATGGAGATAAACTTAGAGAAATTTCCATATCCCTTAAATCCATCAACGATTGTATTTTATTTTGTTTATTTGTAAACAGTAATTATGTTCAAATGCATATGTTCAACAATGAATCATTGGATGTTTTTGTAAACAAAACACAAGAGGAAAAAAACAGATAGCTTTTTTACTTTTAAAGGGATATCTTTGTATTGACTTTGAGTAAGTATTTTTGTACAATGAAACAAACATCCTAGTAAGAGAATGCCGTCATAAAAATGAAAATTTTAATACAAAGAAAAGATAGCTATGTGCAACAATCCCATGGGGTTTCCATTCTGCTATAGCCTTTGTATCTCTGAGCATCTTGTCTATTTGCTGCCTTGTCTGAAGGAAATTGAATTGATTAGAAACTCTGAGTTTGACAGTGGAAGCCAAAGGTTGTACGTACGGTGATCCAATGGGACATAGTCCTATGCCTTAATTCCCTAACTTTTTCCTGGACCTCCCTTTCGGATTTTCAGTCCACCGGGATACCCTTTTTTGCCCAAGCCGCCCTTTCGGGTTTTCAGCTTGCCGGGTGTACAAATTTTTTTGGTTTTATCCCTAATTTTTTCCCGAACCTTTTTGGTTTGTCGGGATGCCCTTGTTTTTCCTAGGTGTGTCAACCTAGCGGGTCTCTTATGCGTAGCATCTTTTGACTATGTTTGCGTTCGCAGGGTGCGGCAGGTCGTCACCATCCATGGTGGTTAAGATCATTGCTCCACCAGAGAAAATGTTTTTGATTACAAATGGTCCTTCATATGTAGGAATCCATTTGCCCCTAGGATCACCTTGTGGCAATATGATACGTTTGATCACCAGATCCCTAACTTAATACACTTGGCGTCTGAACTTTTTGTTGAAATCCTTGATCATCTGTTTTTTATTCATTTGACCATGGCAGACAGCAGTAAGCCTTTTCTCATCAATCAAGTTGTGTTGGTCAAGTCGAGTCTGGATCCAATCTTCTTCATTCAGCCCCGCATCCTTCATAATTCTTAGAGAGGGGATTTGGGCCTCAATAGGCAAGACAACCTCCATGTCGTATACTAGAGAGTAGGGTGTTTCCCTGGTTGATGTGTGTGCCGTGGTACGATATCCGTAGAGAGCGAATGGCAAAATATCATTCCAGTCTTTGTATGTGACTGTCATTTTCTGTATGATCTTTTTAATGTTCTTATTTTCAACTTTGACAGCACCATTCATCTTCGTCTGGTAAGGGGAAGAATTGTGATGCTGGATTTTGAATTGCTCGCACAGGGCGGTGATCATAGTATTGTTCAAATTCGTACCATTGTCTGTAATGATCCTTTCCGGGATACCGTAATGACAGATGACATTCTGCTTGATGAACCGGGCGACAACATTCTTGGTAACGGAAGTGAAAGAAGCTGCCTCGACCCATTTTGTAAAATAGTCAATGGCCATTAAGATGAAACGGTGTCCATTGGAGGTTGTTGGCTTGATTTCCCCAATCATATCAATCCCCCACATAGCAAAGGGCCAAGGAGCTGTCAAGACATTCAGAGGAATCGGAGGTACGTGCACCTTGTCAGCATAAATCTGACACTTGTGGCAGGTTCGAGAGTGTTGATAGCAATCTTCTTCCATGGTAGACCAGTAATAGCCTGCCCGTAGGATTTTCTTTGTGATTGCATGCCCACTAGAATGGGTGCCAAAAGTGCCTTCATGTAACTCAGCCATGATCCTTTCAGCTTCAACCTTGTCTACGCACCGAAGTAATACAAAATCATGGTTGAGTTTGTAAAGAATGCCATTACTAAGGAAGAATTTAGCAGAGAATCTCCTTAAGAACTTCTTGTCGTTTACTGAAGGTCCTTCTAGATATTCTTGAGTCTCGAGATACCTCTTGACTTCGTGAAACCAAGGCCGGTCCACTACTTCTTCAATATTAATCTCGAGATACCTCTTAAAGATGACATTTGGAGAGGTGATGGAGAATTGTCGGAGATGGGCTTATAGATGCCATCCAAAGTAAATGTTGATAGAACTTAGACTATGTTTATGCTTGACTTTGACTGGAAGAAGTATCAGAATAAATCTATGCTTGATTTAGTCTGAGCCAAAGGATGTCTACGCCCGTCTTTAACTGGGAGAAGTATCAAAATAAATCTATGTTTGATTTAATCTGAGCCAGAAAAAGTCTACTGGAAGAAGTATCAGAATAAATCTATGGTTGATTTAATCTGAGCTTGAAGATGTTTAAGTCTGTCTTTTACTGGGAGAAGTATCAAAATAAATCTACGCTTGATTTAATTTGATCTAGAAAAAGTATAAATGGAGTGTTCGTCATGTAGATAGTCACTCTGTTCTGTTTCGGGAATTGATCTACAATCTGTTTTTGTTGGTAAACACGTCCTGTTTCGGGAGTTCATACCACTTGGTGATAAAGATAGTCGCCAAGTCCTGTTTCGGGAATTGATCTTCATCTGACCATAAAGAAAGAAAGATATTTTCCTCATCCTTTTTCAGGAGTTAATCTTTTCTTGGTTGTATAGATAGTTTCCCCGTCCTGTTTCGGGAATTAATCTATGGCCTGGTCACATATATAGTTGCCCCGTCTTGTTTCGGGAATTAATCTCGGACCCATTTGAGAACTGTTAATGATATTCGTCTGTTGATTGATCTTTCCTGAAAAGGTAAAGGGTTAGTTGTATGCAATGTCATGATGTATGAAATGCATTGCGTAAGGATGTTCTCAAAATAAATGAGATTGTGCTATATGCATTTCGTACGCATATGTTATGATGTTTGTAAATTATGTATGAATGTGAAATGTTGTTGAAGTGTATCAATAGCTCCTTACGACATCTTTCTGGGGAAAATGAATCCTTGACTAGTGTTAGGGATGAGGAACATATGTAATCTTCAACCTTGTCTAAAATGCTTTTGTTGTGGATTCCTGCTTACTGTTTGAGGAAACTCCGCTGGGGAATGTTAACTTCTATTTGGGGAGAAGAGTTTAGGAACATCAGTCGTTCATCGCTCTACTGGAGATTTTAATTCTTATATACCCTGACTGGGGATAAAGGAGATGGGTAACCTTCCGACTTGTCTGAGGAGTTTAATTCTCATATACCCTGGCTGGGGATAAAAAAGATGGATAACCTTCCGACTCGTTTGAGGAATATAATTCTTATATACCCTGACTGGGGATAAAAGAGATGGATAACCCTCTGACTCGTTTGGGGTGTTTTATTCTTATATACCCTGACTAGGGATAAAATATAAGGATAACCCTCTGACTCATCTGGGGAGGATAAAGTTGATCGATATCTGGTCCGATTCCAGGTTTCGTAGTAACTCTCTGGGGATAGTGGCGACTTCACTGGGAGAGGAATTTTGCTGGTGATTCGTAGCCATCTAAGGAATAGACTCAAGTTGGGGAGACTGTAATCTGTTAGGGAAATAAACCCTATTGGGGAAATAAACCCTGTTTGATAAAGACATACTCTTCTAAGGAAACAAGCTCTGCTGGAGAGAAGAAATTTGCAGGGGTTTTACAGTTTTTTAGAAGAATAAACCCAGTTGAGTAAGAGAACTTCCATGAATTGTATTGATTGGAACTCTGTAGGTTGAGCATATTGTCGGGAAGGAGATCATATTATGTTATCCACTGGGGAGATCTGCCGGGGAAATTGAGGGGAATGTATCTTTATTGAAGATGAATTTGTGAAGATTACTCTGTGGGGATGGCTCTATGGGGATTTGTGGACGGTTTGAACGTCATACCAACTCCTAGAGTCTTGAGTAAATGCTTATTCTTGTTCTTATGCATATATTTATTAACAGTTAATCGTGTTCATATGCATATGTTCATTCAATTTTAGTCATTGGACGTTTTTGTAAACAAAACAGAAAAAGCAAAAATTTGGATTTTGAAATTGTGTTTATATTGATGATTTGCCCATAAAAAGACGATTTTGTACAAAGAGACACAAATCCTAGTAAGAGGAAATTGTCATAAAATGAAAGGAGTGTTGTGATCGGTGGAAATAGAACTGATTGTTTTTTAAGCTGGTCTCGCGAAATGTCGCGGTAAACAAGAGTTGCTACCATCTTTTATGTTCTCCAACATGGAAAGGACAAAAGCACAGCAAAATTCCTTCTTTGAGATGTCTCTCGGTTCGGGAGGTAGATTTATAAAAAGGGAAGGTGTTAGCACCCTTTCTATCCATGGTTATCCATGGGCTCTTAGGTACTTGCTCTTATGTTTTCAAAAGATGTTTGCTTTTCAAATGTGTGTGGGTTTTGAAAAAAGTTTCGTTGGAAAAATTTCTAAGTAACTCTTGTATCTGTCCTCAAGAGTGTATGAAAAATTTGTTTGAAAACTTTTAGAAAGTGTGAGTGCGAAAAGTTTGTTTTGTTTGTTTGAAAGAGCAAGTACCCAGGAGAAATCTACCTACTCTAAGGAATTAGGCTGTGTAAGAGTCCTTTAGATAGTGCTATCCCACCATTGAGAGGTAGGTAGCACCATCGTTGGAGGTGTTCAGGTCAATTCGATTAAGGGACATGTGTGGTCACCGAAGCAATGGTAGGACACCTTAGAAGTAACCCTAATGTCCTAGATCCTTTGTATCTGAGGCAACCGTTTCGAGGCAACTGGATCTTTTGGACAGAAGGGCGACCTCTAAGACACCCTATACTTGATGACCATGTTTGAGGCAACCAGTGAGGCGTACCCTAGGGGTGGTATGTGCCTGTGTATTGAATTCAGTTTATGTTTATCTTTGCATGTTATTTGTGAGCTACAGATTGATTTTATTTACATACATTCTTTCATGCATTGTTAACAGTTAGGAGTGCGGAAAGTAAATTGCAGAAATGTAAATCTAGCTATTACAAGGCGCGGGTCTATACATCGCCAAAAAACAAACCCGTTTGGAAAAAATAAACTGCAAGAAAATAAATAAAGCAGTAAAAGAGGTCCTAATTAACTATTACATTTCCAGAAGCAGTTACATAAATATAATGAAAATAAATTAAAGCGCGAGAGAATCGAATCGGGATGTCTTAGGGTGTTGACCCTTTTTTAAGAAAGAATTGAATTTTTTTTGTCCTTTGTTTTTTATAATTAAATTAAATGTTAAAGCTAATTAACTAATTAATTATTTAATTAAAGAAAAAAATGTTTTTTGTGTTTTTGTGTTTTTAATGAAAATAAAGAGAAAATAAATAGAAATTAAAAGTTAGTAAAGAAACCTAATTCTAAATTGTTTTTATTTATTGTAAAAGAAAATTAAAATAAAATCTAATTAAACTAAATTAATTTATGTTAGTGTTTATTTACAAAGTAATAACTAATTAAATTTAATTAATGAAAATATTATTACTATTTTTTTGGTTTTTTCTGAATTTATAAAAAAAATAATTAATTTGTTAGTTAATGAAAATAATATTAATAATTAAAAGAATTGAAAAGAGAAAAATATAAAAAGGCAAATAGACCAGGAGGTTAATGGACCAATGGGAGGTTTTTTGTTGAATTTCTGGCCCAATAGAAGCAAGCATGTTTGACTTTTTTTTGATTTTCCACGCTGGCTTTGACTTGAGCACATGGTGGTCAACCATCCCTGGCCTTTGGATCTATGATTGTGGACATCTGGCACGCTTGGGTGTGAGGTGTATGGTGGGACGTCCTTGAGGGCCTGCACGTGAACATGTAAAGCAAAATAACATGGAAATTATGGGGGACCTGGGATTCGAACCCAGGTCCCAACGCTCACTACACCAACGCCTTAGCCAACTGTGCTGCATGCTTCATTCGTTATTAAAATAACATGTAATTATTAAATGGGAAAACCACAGCATATGCCTAAAAAAATATAAAAACGCGCAATTTTTGAAATGAGCGAATCAAGATGCAACACATCATCATCTTCTTCAATGAAAATTCCTGGTTATTTACCTGCAGATTTTTATCCGCAGGTAGTTTCGTAGGCTCTTCTGAAAATCATCTCTAGGCTTCGAAAATTAATTCCAAAACCATGGTTGGTTTCGTCTCCATGTCCTGATCACTTCTATACCCATTATGGTGACCAATTTTTCCTGCACTGAAAACGCATAAAAAACAAGCAAGCAAAACCTAGAATCGTGTATCACAGTATAAGGCCTAACAATGAAATTGGCTATTGTCATTAGATCAGAAATCAAACAAGAAACATAACTATGCTAATATTTTTGAAGAAAAATGCAAGAATAAAGAGTTCATGTTTCATGTACAGGGGTGACTTTGGAAGAACTTACAGCGCGATATGATGGACCTTAGGACGTGGCAAGGATTGCTTTAGCTTCAGGGTATGGCAAAGAAGAGAGTCACGTCCTCCTTTTGATCTGAAAATGCTCGTAACTGTGTTTTAGAAGTCTCACTTTTTGGATAATTTTTGGTTTTGCTCTTGGCCGTTTCTGCATACACTAGGTCGTGAATGAGGCTTGCAAGGCTTGTATATGTAGTCATGAATGAGAATAATTCACCTTTAGGAGCCTTAAACTTGTGCCATTATGTTTTTGGATTTTGTCTTAACCACCATTAAAGGCCTTTCAAAGCTTTGTCCAAATTCTAAATTTCGTGCATAAATGAGCTTGGCATGGTTTTGGTATGTGGAATATGACACATGAAGGCTAATCAAACCACAAGATACCATTTAATTAATTTTTTTAATTTTATTTGAATTATTATGGATTAAAAAGAATTAAATCCATAAAAATTAAATAAAAATGGAAAAATAATTATTTGGTCTTGAAATTGATCATGGGACACGTGGGTGGCATGACAAGGATGAATCAAGTGGAAAAAGTGGGCCCTTTTGTCAAAAATTGAAGTTTCAAGGATAGTTGACTTTTGCCATTTCACAAAAATTTCCCAACTTCTCCAATGCATATCTTGCTCAATTTTGATCATATGAACATGTTCTTGGACATTTTGGAAAGGTCTTGAAGTTCTCTAACCAATACCTTTGGTCCCATGTCATTTTGATTTACCAATATCAAGTTATGGTCTTTGACTTAAAGTGCCTTTTTGTTGACTTTTGAAAATGACCTATAATGTTGAAATTGATAACTTTTTGTGAGAGCATTTCTTGGACTTGGAATGTGAAGATGAGTTGTAGGAAATGTAATCCCATTCAAAATGAGCATTGGATGGGATTTTTCTGATGAACCATGAAAAAGTTATGCCTTGGTCAAGTTACAGTTGACTTTTCAGCTATCCAAAAATAGAAACTTTTGACACCTTGATGATTTTTGAGCCATTCTTGTGAAATCATGGTCAAGATTTGACCAAATGATGATTGTGGCTTCAAAATAAGATGTTGACCAAAAATTTTGACTTTTGATTGCCAAATGACCATTTTGTCCCTATAGTTGATTGTGAAGCAATTAGGGTTTTTGACTGTGCAACTTGACCTTGTGAGCCTTGAAACTTGACATGTAGATGCTTGACAATGTATATATGCACATGGGACTTGATTGAGCCCTTGAAAACCTCAACTTCCCTGCAAGAACCAAAACCCTAATTTTGATTGGCTTAGGAGGATGGTTTGACTGTGTAGTCCTTGAGTAGACTTGAGCAATTTGAGGTGATGCTTGTCAAAACTTTGAAGAATATGGGAGGGAAAATTTTGGGGTACAACAAGTGCAAAGTGAAAACAAAACATATAGCTATGTGGAAATGATCTCGTTGGGTTCCAACTATGCTATTGCCCTTATATCTTCAAACATCTCATCCCTTGTTGTTGGAAGAAGTTGATTGAACTAATTTGTATCATTTGAACTTTTGACTTTGTTAATAAAGCTTTCCGTCATGATCCAATGGGACATAGTCGTATGCTTTAATCCCTAACTTTTTCCTGGACCGTCCTTTCGGGTTTTTAGTCCACCGGGATACCCTTTCTTGCCCAAGCCGCCTTTTCAAGTTTTCAACTTGCCATGTGTACAATCTTTTATATATATATCCCTAATTTTTGCCCGAACGCTTTTGGTTCACCAGGATGCCCTTATTTTTGCCTAGGCCAGTCAACCTAGTGGGTCGTTTTCATGCGTAGTATCTTTTGAACTATGTCAGAGTTCACAGGGTGCGGAAAATCTTCACCGTCCATGGTGGTTAGTGTAATATGGTGGGAGAATTTACTTGGTTGTTTTGCGTTTGATCGCAATTGTTGCGGATAGCAAGAGTCGCCACTGACTTTTCTTTTATCCAATAAAGAAAGGGTGAAAAGAACAGGAAAGACCTTTGAGATATTTTCTTGAGTTAGGGGGGTAGGTTATGAAAAGGGATGGTGTTAACACCCTTTTCATCCGCAGTTATCTATGGGCTCTTAGTTTCTAGCTAGATCACTTTTGAAATTTCTTTGTTTCAAATGTGTTTGTGGTGTTTTTTGAAAGTATTTTTGAAAAGTGCCTTCGTTTAGGCAAACTTTGTAATGATTCTCGTCTCTATAAGAATGCATACAAAGTGTTGGACTTTTTGAAAATATTTCATGTTTTGAAAGTGTTTGGTATGTTTGAAAAGATGTTTTTTTTAAGATGGATTGTGAGCAAGCAACTAACAACGTTCTACCTACTCAAAAGTCTTTGTTAATTTCTCTCTTCCTTTGACATTACTATCTTACCATTGATTGGTAAGAAGCCCTATTTTTGGATGTAAAGGGACGGGAGTGGGTCGTCGTATAATCATTGAAAGCAATGTTTGTAAGATACCTTAGCAATTTCTTAGGGGACTACGATCATTTGTAAGGCAACATTCGTAGCGTCATCGAGGGACTATGATCTTGTAGTTTTGATTATTTTTGCTAAGATGTCTGATATGGTGGCAGAACCGACTGTTATACTGGTTTTGCCTTTGTATTTGCAATTGTTTAGCTAAGCAAGATTCGCCACTGACTTTTCTTTTATCCAACAAAGGAAATGGGGAAAAGAACAGAAAAAGACCTTTTTCGAGATTTTTTTAGTAAGGGGGTAGATTATGGAAAGGGAAGGTGTTAGCACCCTTTCCATCTGTAGTTATCTACGGGCTCTTAGGTACTTGCTCATTTTTGAAAATTGCTTTTGTGTTTGTGTGTTTTGAAAAGTTTGTTTGTTTTATGATAACTCTTGTATCATTCCTCAAGAGTGTTGATAAAGTGTTTTTTGAAAATGTTTTAAAAGTGTAGTGTGAAAAAATTGTTTTTTGAGCAAGTACCTAACAATTATCTACCTACTTGAAAAGGTGTTATTTTCCTCTGTTCCTTTAGATAGTGCTATCCTACCATTAGTGAGTAGGTAGCCCTATCGTTGGATGTTGAGGGACTATCGAAGGGACATTTGCGATCACTGAGGCAACTGGGCAAGAACTTTTAATAATTGTCCTAACGTTCTAAGATCACTTTTAACCGAGGCGGCATCGAAAGGGTCATCGAGGGACTTGTGATCTCTTGAACTAAAGGACATCCACTAAAAATTCTCACATTTCGAGAATTGTTATTATTTTCGAAGGCAGCCGAAATGGGAGATACCCTAGGGGTGAGCATGTGCGAGTGTGTTGAGATTCAAGTATTTTTTGTTTTTTTGTTAGGTTAGCTAACGTTTGATTTTAGTCTTTCCATACAAGCCAATTTACTAACAGTAATATAGTAAAATAATAAAGCAATAAATGTGCGGAAAATAAAATGCAGAAAAATAAATCCTAAGTTATTACACGGCTTTGGGAGAGATACATTATAAAAATGCGGAAAGTAAAATCCTAATTATTATTACAAACCAGTAGGCAGTTACAAAAATGCGAAATTTAAAGTAAGTGCGCGAATTAAAAATACGCCTAAAAATCCTAAGGTAAAAGGAAATCTTTTTTGTTTAATCTGATTATGACATGAAATTAAGATCCTAAGTCTATTTAATTTTAATTTAGAAAAAAAGGTTAAAATGATTAAATAATTAATTTACAAAGTTAGTTTAATAAAAAAAACTAAACCTAATGCCTTTTTATTATTTTTTGATTTTGATGTTATGTTAAAAAAAAGCTAGAAGAGATAACATAAGTAAAACAACACAGTCGAAGGAACAGGCAGTGAATAAAAAGGTGCAATTTTGAAAAAAAGGCAATCCTGGATCGAAAAGAGCCCGAGTTGCCTTTCGATCCAGAGGGCTGATCGAAGGCATCGTTTGAGAGCCTTGAGGCGTTAGATCTGCAAGCAAATTCGTTAGAAATTGAAAATATAAGGCCTGGGATTCGAACCCTGGTCCCTTCGTTTGCACGAATTCCCTTTCACCATTTGAGATGCTTGTTCATTTGAAATACATGAAACCTTCTTTGGGTCCTGCAAATTAGTTAGTTCGAAACCAAACAAAACAGAAAACATTCCATTCAAAATCAATCCCTGAACTCGGATCTGGGGTTGTTTCAATTTACAACAGCCTATATCATGGGTTTGGAAGGTAACCAGCTTCGAAAACCCTACCCATAGTGTTCGAACATTTAGACACTGCACCTTGCATACATTTTGTTAAATCGCTCACATATAACAACAAAAACCACGAACATACAATTATGAGTTTAATTGAAGATTAAATGAGATTGAACATTTTTACCACTGGAAGTGCCTTGATCTGTAGTCCTGGGTGTGAGATGGTTGGGGCACGAGTGAGTGCGCGTCTATGGGAATTCCAAGAACACGATCAGAGTGTTAATCTGGACGGAAGGTGCCTGCAAAAGTATGGAGTTTTGACAACTTTGGAATTCGATGCTACTTTCTAGAACTTCGTGGGGCAGGTTGCGTTTTTTTTAGGCAGTATATGTGTGTCCTTTTTTCTCTGAGATTATGAGGTTTATATAGGCAAGGGATTTTAGGTCAGCATTTGTGTATCAAATCTTGTTCCATTATGATGAAGAGATTTGATTTGATTTCTTTATAAAAACTTGCTATATTTGATTCAATCAGGTGCCAATTTATTCCCATGCGTTACTGCCATCCTGTTATGAGTTGTTTGGGCCTCCAATATGATGGAAATCGAAAACTGATATGCCCCTGCAGATCTATTTCCCTTCGAATTTGTTCTCTTCGAAGGCTCTAAGCTCCAATTCGAATTACTCAGAGCTTTCCTCATCAGAGCATTGTTTCTTTTGAAGGCTCTGAATTCTAATTCGAATTGCACCAGCTTCATTATCATGGCTCCTTCTATTGAGCCACCCTCTGCTTCGATCGCTTTTTTTGAAGAAAATCACCCTAGTCGAATCAGCTCTTGTGGAGTTAAGAACAAACAAGGAAAGAATATGGCCCCTAACTCGGGAATTGAAGCCACGATCAAAATTAAATTCTTGCCACATTTGTAAGGAAAACATGCCATTTTGAACTTTTAATGAACCTGGACAGGTTACGATAGGTATTTTGTTCGAATTTTGCTCAAGGCTTTCATCATGGCTCCTTCAATTAATTCTCAAGGTTTGCTCTCTTCGATGGCTTTGAATTTGACCAATCGAAGCATTATCTTATTGACTGGTCGAAGTGTTGTTCTGCTCTCTTTGATGGCTCTGGGTTCCAATCGAAGGAAGCTCTTATGTTCCAATCGAAAGAAGCTTTGATGTTCCAATCGAAAGAAGTTTTGATGTTCCAGTCGTGCTTTGTTTCTGATCACCTCTCCTTTCTCGTTCAGTTTGTTTCTGAAAACCCATTTGGTTCCTATAATGTTGAATCCTTTGGGTCTTGGAACTAGATTCCATACATCATTTCTAGAGAATTGATTGAGTTCTTCTTGCATTGCTAAGATCCAATCATTATCTTCTAGAGCTTCATCAATGGAAGTTGGCTCAATCAGAGAAACCAAACCAAACAAAGATTCTTCATTGATTCTGAGAGAGGATCTTGTTCTGATGGGATCTTCTTTTCTTCCAATGATTACGTCTTCTTTGTGAGCTGAAGATATTCTAGGAAACCTTTTCTGAGTGGGTTGATCAGAGATTCTGAGGTTGTCCAGAGCATTGTCAAGAGGATGATTTGCTGAGTCTTCCTTTGCTTCTGAGTTTTCTTTTATTTTTTAAATTTCAGAGTTTGACAGATGATCTTCTGTACCTACAGGAAAAATCAATTTGCTTTGGCTGTTGCTGGCCAAGCTTATCATCAAACCTGACTTTGATTGATTCTTCAACAATCAGAGTTTCTGTGTTGTATACTCTATAGCCTTTTGAGCATTCAGAATATCCAAGCAGAAAACACTTTTGTGCTTTAGAATCAAACTTGTTCAGAGTTTCTTTGGTGTTCAGAATAAAACAAGTACATCCAAAAGGATGGAAATAAGAAATGTTGGGCTTTCTGTTTTTCCATAATTCATAGGGAGTCTTTTCAAGAATATGTCTTATAGAGATTCTATTTTGAATGTAACACGATGTGTTCACAGCTTCTGCCCAAAAGTGCTTTGCCATATTAGTTTCGTTGATCATGGTTCTGGCCATTTCTTATAATGTTCTATTCTTTCTTTCTACAACTCCATTTTGCTGGGGAGTTCTAGGACAAGAAAAATTATGAATAATACCATTTTCTTTAAAATACTTTTCAAAAAAATGATTTTCAAATTCACCACCATGGTCACTTCTGACTTTTATGATTTTAAAATCTTTTTCGTTTTGCACTTGAGTACAGAAGTCAATGAATATAGAATGTGACTCATCCTTGTGTTTTAAAAACTTTACCCATGTCCATCTGCTGAAGTCATCAACAATGACTAATCCATACTTATTGCCTCTGATGGATGCAGTTTTAACTGGCCCAAACAGATCAATATGAAGTAACTCTAATGGCTTAGAGGAAGAGACAACATTTTTGGATTTAAAGGAAGGTTTTGAAAATTTTCCTTTTTGGCATGCTTCGCATAGAGCTTCTGAGTTGTAATTCAGATTGGGAAGTCCTATGACTAAATTTAATTTATTCAGTTGAGAGATTTTTCTAAGACTGACATGTCCCAATCTTCTGTGCCATACCCATTGCTCATTGCTAACAGACAAAAGGCATTTGACGTTTTGAGATTTAAGATATGATAAATCAATTTTGTAAATGTTATTCTTTCTCTTGCCAGAAAAGAGGATTGATCCATCTTTTTGGCTTACAACTTTACAGGAGTTTTGATTGAAGATAATGTCATAACCATTGTCACTTAATTGACTTATGGACAATAGATTATGAGCTAATCCTTCTACTAATAAAACATTAGAGATAGAAGGAAAGTTACCATTTCCAATGGTTCCAGAACCAATAATCTTCCCTTTCTGATTACCTTCAAACTTCACGTTTCCTCCAGCTTTAAGTTCCAAGATTTGGAACATAGACCTTTTTCCCGTCATGTGTCGTGAGCACCCAGAGTCCAGGTACCATGACTGGTGTCTTAATTGAGCTATTAAGGACATCTGCAACAAATATTATTTTATCCTTAGGTACCCATATCTTTTTGGGTCCTTTTGGGTTAGAGTGTTTAAAGTTCTGTTTGAACTTTGGGTTAGCATAAGAGTTTCCAGAATGTGATGTGTATTTTATATCATGTGAATGTCCAAACTTGAATTATTTATTCAGAGGTTTGTAAGTGAAAGTCATTTTAGAAACAGGTTTTGGTATGTATGTCTCCTTCCCTTTGGGAGGTTCATATCCAATTCCTCTTTTGTTTTTCCCACTAACTCCATAGATTATTGAAGCCATTTTGCTTATATCTATGCTCTTAGCTAGGAATGTTTGAAAACTATAGTCATATTCTTTCAGAATATCTTTTTCACTAGACACAGATTCTGAACTAGAAGTTTTTTTAACATTTTAAATTTCTTCTTTAATTTTAAAATTATTTTCTAAGAGTTCAGATTTTTCTACTTCATGTTTCTCAATATCAGATGCAAGACTCTTCTTGAGTTTCTTGTATTTGATTTTGAGTTTAATATAGTTTTCCAGAAGTTCTGATAAACTAACAGTAAGTTCATTTCTAGTGAATTCAGAAAATACCTCTCTTGGTTCTGACTCACAGTCTGAGTCATCTGCTGTGGTAGCCATCAGAGCTAGGTTGGCATTTTCATCTTCAGAACCAGATTCATCTTCAAAAGAGTCTGAGTCATCCCAGGTTGCCATCATCCCTTTCTTCTTACCAAACCTTTTTTTTGGTTTTTCTTTTGGAAGCTTTGTACAATCACTTTTGTAATGACCAGGTGCTTTGTATTCATAACAGATGATCTCTCTTCTGTTTGACTTTTTGTGTCCAGAAGATTCAGGTTTATCTTCTGACTTCTTGAAGTTTCTGGACTTCTTTTGTCTGTGCTTCCACAAATGATTGATCCTTCTTGAGAGCAAGGATAGTTCGTCTTCTTCTAACGCTGATTCTTCAGAGTTTTCCTCTTCAGCCTGAAAAGCGTTAGTATCAAATTTCTTATTTGATTTAAGGGCTAGAGACTTACCTTTCTTCAGAGGCTCGTTCTCATCAAGTTCTATCTCATGACTTCTGAGAGCGCTAATGAGTTCCTCCAGAGACACGTTGTTCAGATCCTTTGAAACTTTGAAAGCAGTGACCGTTGGTGCCCATCTTCTGGGTAAGCTTCTGATGATCTTTTTAACATGATCTGCTTTAGTATATCCCTTGTTTAAAACTCTTAGACCAGCGATCAGAGTTTGAAACCTAGAGAACATTGCTTCTATGGACTCACTTTCTTCAACTTTGAAGGCTTCATACTTCTGAACTAAAGCAAGAGCTTTAGACTCCTTAACTTGAGTGTTTCCTTCATGAGTCATTTTAAGAGACTCAAACATATCATGAGTTGTATCTCTATTTGTGATTTTTTTTCATATTCAACTTTAGAGATAGCATTTAGAAAAATATTTCTAGCTCTATGATGATTTTTAAATTCAGCTTTTTGTAGTCTATCCATATTTTTCTGTCAACTTTGTTTCCTTCTGAGTCAGTAGGATTTGTGTAACCATCCAAAACTATATCCCATAGATCACTATCATGACCTAGAAAGAAACTTTCTAGTCTGTCTTTCCAGTACTCGAAATCTTCTCCATCAAAAACAGGAGGTTTGTTATAACTATTGTTGTTTTGTTCAGCAGCCATTGTGTTTTCTTCTGGATCTTTTCCTGACACGGTTAAGTGTTGTGCTCGGAGTCAAGCTCTGATACCAATTGAAGGGGTAAGAAAACACTTAGAAGGGGGGGGGGGTTGAATAAGTGACTCTTTCTCTTTTCAAAACAAAGCTCAACAATTATGGAATGACAAGGTTATTTTTATCCTGGTTCGTTTGAACTCAAACTACTCCAGTCCACCCGTCAAGGTGATTTCGCCTTTCTCAACAAGGACTTAATCAACTATAATCAACTGATTACAAACACACAACAACTGTTGTGACTAACAATGCACAAGTAATCTTACAAGTGACTAACACCACTAAGACTTAAATTTAGTCCTAGTCTGCTTGAGAAATCTGACCAAACTTGGTCTCTCAAGGAGCAATTACAAGATTTTAATCTTTACAGATAGTGAAATAGAATTTGCTTCTAATCAAGCTATATCACAATTGTGATTTTTCACTTAGAATAAATTGCACAAAATGTATGAACAAAGAGTTTGTGAGCCCATAATTTTTTTACGAAGTTTCTTGCTTCTTTTTAAAATTTGATTCAGTTTTGTTTTTTTTTTCTTGAAATAAATGTCCTTCTATTTATAGAAAGAACAAAAAAGACCGTTGTTGCCTTCAGAAAAGTGGAGAGAATTAAATGCTTGCGTGTCTCCTTGCACTATTCCATTTTCCAAGAAACTAGCTTTAGACACTTGAGTGCTTGCAGCCGTTTTTGCATTAATGAGCAAACGACAACTTGTAAGAACATGTTTCCTACGCTTGACAAGACAAGTTGGTTTTAACATTTTTTTTCAGAACATGCTCTAACGTCTTGATTTGAGAACATGTTTTACTTCATCTTCTAGGCAGTGCTTTGCTTGCTAAGAACTTGATCAGTTCTTGCTTTCAAGTAATCTTCTGAGCAAGGAAACCTGCTAATTGTTAGAAGATATATTTAAATAAATTGTCTTACCAGAGTCAACAGATGCGCTTAAAACAAAAGGTTCTTTCATTAAAGACCTTCTTCATAATTTTTTTGCTTAGCACTTCAGAATGCTTCTTGACAGAACATTATCTGAAATAGTCAAATACATTCATCAGAGTATAATTTATCTAAAACATAATTTATTGTTATCATCAAAACTCTGAGATAGATCAGAACTAATCTTGTTCTAACACCAGCGTCATGAATCCAAGGTCGGCCCAATAAACAGGAATAGGAAGGGCGAATATCCATTACATAGAAAGTTGAATCAAAGGTCTGAGTTCCAACTTTAATGGGGATGTCCAGCTCCCCGTGCACCATTCTCTTTGAACTGTCGAAGGCCCTTACCACTATGTTGTTGGTTTTTAAGGTCAAACCTTCACAATCTAGTCTATCCAGAGCCTTCTTAGGAAGAACATTCAAAGATGAACCAGTGTCTACCAGGACATGGGCCAAAGTAGTGCCCCTGCATTCGACAGAGACATGCAATGCCTCATTGTGTTTCCTCCCTCTATGTGTCAAGTCAGCATCATAAAAGCCGAAACTGTTATCAGCGGTCAAACTGGCCACACAGTCTTTGAATTGGTCAGCAAAGGTTTCCTGTGGCACATGGGAAGTTTTAAGAAATTACACCAAGGCCTTAGCATGAGCTTCGAAGCACAACAGTAAAGCTAGCATAGAAATCTTTGAAGGGGTCTGCCCTAGCTGTTCGACCACATTGTAGTTTCTTCTCTTTATAATTTTCAAAATTTCTTCCATCTCCTTCTTGGAAGCCTCTAGGATAGATACTGATATCGCCTTCATCCAGACAGGATCAACCAAAATGCCTTTGCCCTGAGTCTCGGTCGACTCGGCGATAGGGGTGTCAGTAGGGGTAACCATAGGAACTATAGTAGTAGTGTCAACAGGAACAAAAGCAGGGATGATCACAGGACCGGTAACAGTTTTCGGAGGAGCAATATCAGAGGAGAACACTCTTCCACTTCGGGTTATTTTGCTGGTTCCTACAATGTTGCCGATGTCGGGGTCAGCCTTCTCAAAAACTAAGTCTTCATCATCCAGCCAACCCTGTTTGACACTGTGGTAGTAGACGTCACCCCCATAGTTCCAGGGGACAGTTTTATCTGTGGAGTACGGGATTGGCCCTGGAATAGTAATTATCATTGGAGTCACCTTCATAACAGATGTAATCCTAACGGGTCTTTTGGTAGAGACCCTGGAAGGATTGGCGGAAATGGTTACTATCGAAACATCCTTGTAAGCAATGGTTGGAACGAGAGTCTTTTCAAACAAAATCTCTTTGTCATCCATCAGGCGTTGGACACCTGCTTTCAATAAATGACAATAAGTCAGTAGGGATAAACAGAGGTGGCAGCCTTCACCACAGCCCGGAAATAAATCGGCCTTCAACAGGTTCCTCTTGACGGTCAAGAGATGAGTAATAAGTTCATCAACAATAGTAATAAACACACCATCTTCAACAGTGTTAACATTGCAGCCGTGCTTGGGAATAGGAGCGGTGATAACATTTGGGATCTCTGGAGCATCAAACTCAATTTCTTTTGCTTCGAGAAGGTCTTGCACCTTGTTTTTCAAAACCCAGCAGTCGTTCGTATCATGACCTGGACTTTCTGAATGGTAAGCATAACGGGAGTTTGGGTTGTAACGGGGAGAGGCATTGTTGGGATTCTTCGGAGCTTCCCGCAAGGTTACCAGATTAGATCTCAACAAATGTGGCAAGACTTGAGACAACGTCATATTTATCTGGGTAAATTGTCTTATCGGTCTTTCTGTTCTAGGCTGGTTGTTCCTTTGTTGAGTGGATACAAGCTTAGGGATCATGATGGGCCCTACCGTTGGATGGCGTTCAATTCTGTCCTGATTCCATTGATGGTATGTAGCACCAACCTCTTTCTTCCCAGTGAATGGTTTTCTCACGGCACTGCAGGATGCGTCCTTTTGGATCTTCCCACTCTTAATCCCAGCTTCCACTTTCTCCTCGGTCAAGATTAATTCAGTGAAGTCGGTTGAGGAGCTTCCAATTAGATGATTAAATAAAGGACCGGACAGGGTACCTAGAAACATGTCCACTAGCTCCCTATCAGACAGGGGAGGCTGGACTCTTCCTGCTAAGTCCCTCCACTTCTGAGCGTAGTCTTTGAAACCCTCGCTCGAACCCATAGCTAGACTTTTGAGTTGAGTACAGGTGGGAGAAAGGTCTGTGTTATACTGATAATGATTATAAAAATCAACGGCCAGGTCTTCCCAATTATGGATATTGGCCCTCTCCAATTGATAGAACCAATCTAGCTGAGTCCTGGATAGACTATCCTGAAATAAGTGGACCCACAAATCTCTGTCAATAGTGTGAGGCTGTATCTTCCTCACATAAGATCAGAGGTGCATCTTGGGACACAAAACCCCGTCATACTTAGCAAACACTGGTTCCTTGAACTTTGGTGGAATAACAATCCCAGACACTAAACCCAACTCTTCAAAGTCCAGCCCGGACACTTTTTAAATCTCCATTGCATTTAGACGCTCTTCCAGGTGTTTGTACTTCTCATGAGCTGGAGGATATTGCTCTTCAGAGTAATCATCCTCTTCTTCCTCCTCAGATTCTGGATGGTCGGTCACTTCCTTGTTTTTCCCTTCTTGATTGTCCCCTTCACCTGATGATGTTGTGAAGTCTAGGGTCCGTCTGGCTGGCCCTGGGAACCTCCTTCCCAGATTTAAAACATCGGTTGATTTCTTTGCTTTCTTCTTCTCTTTGATCAGTAAAGTTTTCAAATCCTCTTGTCATTTTGCCAAAGTCAAAAAGATTTGTTGAAACTGAGCGTTCTGCGCCTCAATATCTTTTATTGTCTGTTCCATGTCCATCACACTGAAATAAACAGTAGAAAGATGAGGAGACCTGTTGTAAGAAACTTGTTTGTGTTATGATGAATAAAGATGCATATGCAAATGATTTCAAGGAAATTAGAGATTTAAATTTGCTTTAGACAAAAAGGAACACACGTCATATTAATAAATCAAAGTTTGAGTACATCATGCCTCTTTGGGCTTACAATGAAACAAAAATACAAAATTTTAAGGAAAAAAAGATGAACGCATCCTCTTTGGTGCGATGTAGGCGTTCAGACTCCGCTCTTCCTGAAGATGCTTGGTGAGCTCCAGAACTTTCTTCTCATTGGCATAGAATTGGGCTTCGAAAGTGTCTCGCTCTTCCTTAAGTTGTATCCAATCCCTTTGCAAATCTTTGAGAGAGGTGGGCATGTTAGGATGAAGGATAGTGTATGGAACATCTCTTTCCACAATAGGCTCTATGATAACCGGGAGAATGGAGGGGTAAGGTGTGATCGGTGGAAATAGAACTGACTGTTTTAAAGCTGGTTCACGAAATGTCGCGGTAAGCAAGAGTCGCCACCGTCTTTTATTTTCTCCAACAAGGAAAGGACAAAAGCACAACAAAATTCCTTTTCGAGATGTTTCTCGGTTCGGGAGGTAGATTATAGAAAGGGAAGGTGTTAGAACCCTTTCTATCCATGGTTATCCATGGGCTCTTAGGTACTTGCTCTTATGTTTTCAAAAGATGTTTGCTTTTCAAATGTGAGTGGGTTTTGAAAAAAAGTTTCGTTTGAAATATTTCTAAGTAACTCTTGTATATGTCCTCAAGAGTGTATGAAAAATTTGTTGGAAAACTTTTGAAAGTGTAGGTGCGAAAAGTTGTTTTTGTTTTTTGTTTTGAAAGAGCAAGTACCTGAGAACCTCTACCTACTCAAAAGAAATTAAGTTGTGTAAATGTCCTTTAGACACTACTATCCCACTATTGAGAAGTAGGTAGCACCGTCGTTGGAGTTATTCGGGTCAATTCGATTATAGGGACATGTGGTCACCAAAGCAATAGTAGGACGCCTTAGCGGTAACCCTAATGTCCTAGATCCTTTTTATCCGAGGCAACCGTTTCGAGGCAACTTGGATCTTTAGACAGGAGGGCGACCTCTAAAACACCTTATACCCAATGACCACCTCGAGGCAACCAAGTGAGGCGTACCCTAAGAGTGGCATGTGCGAGTGTGTCGAGTTTCAGTTTATGTTATCTTTGTACATGTTATGGTGAGCTACGATTGATTTTATTTTAAGGATAAGTCTTGTCATGCATAGCCTAATTAACATACATCTAGCAATTAATAGTTGCGGAATTTAAATTGCGGAAGTTAAATCTAAACTATTACAAGGCGTCGGGTATTTACATCGCCAAAAACAAACCCTTTAATTTAAATTGCGGAAAGTAAAATAAAGCAATAAATAAATAAAGTCCTAATTAAAGTTATTACATTCTGGAAGCAAGTACAATAATATGATAAAATGGATCGCGTGCGAGAAATTAAATCGGATGTGAGTTTTTTTGGGTTTTGACCCTTTTTTTGAAAGGAAGTGATTTTTTGGTTATTTTTGGATTAAAAGAAATTAAATTAAGTTTACAATTAAATTAATAAACTAATTAATTAATTAAAATATTTTTGGATTTTTGAGTTTTTAAAGAAATAAAATAAATTGAATTAATGCTAATAAAAACCTAATATTCTAAATTGATTTTAAATATTGCAAAAAATATTAAAAGTTAAATTTAATTAAAGCTAAATTGATTAAATTAATTTATTTACAAAAATAAAAGTGATGAAGTTAATTTTAATAAATAAAATATTTTTTTGTGTTTTTGATTTTATTAGAAAAAAAATGTTAATTGGTTAGTGATTAATAAAAATAATAACGATTAATTAATTAAAGGAACATAATACAAATAGAGAGAGTTTAGGAGTATACGAGCCTGATTGGAGGGGTGAAACAGCTATTGGCGTCATGTGTAAATTGTTTTGTTTTGCCCATTTGTGTTTTGGCTTTTGGCCATTTGTGTTCTGGCTTTTGGCCATTTGTGTTCTGGCCTCAACGTTCCTTAACCTTCTCAAGATGTGTGCCTCGCCATGTATTGGTGTCATGTGTAAGCTGTTCTGTTTTGGCCATTTGGCTTTTGGCCATTTGTGTTCTGGCCTCAACGTTCTTTAATGAACCTGCATAGAATCCTGTCTAAAATCTGCAGTGTTGAATCTCATGAATACATTAAATAAAATCATAAAATGCAAATAAAGCCAATATATGAAGAAATTTAATGTTTAGGCATAATATGGCATGTATGAATGATTATACCCTTTTGATCATGGAGATCAAATCAATCTTACCCTTACTGGAAAATTAGTGACATAAATGCTTTTATGCCCTTTTGATCATGGAGATCAAGCCAGCCTTACCCTTACTGAAGAAGTAGTGAGATGTTGGTTTGTAACTGAGATGGCTTGTTTGTAGTGAGAGAGGGATTTGTAATAAGGATTTCAAGGTTTTAGGGTTCTTGAAAGAATTTGATATTCTAACAGTGTTGTGGCAAAGTTTTTTTTCTCTCTTTCTCCTCTCTGGTTTGTGTGAAAAGAAGGTGATTATATAATGGAAATTAGGGTAAAGAAAATGGGCTTTGAATGTGCAATTGGGCCTACAATGTTCACTTGAGTTCGTCACTTTCCAGGCTAAATCGCAGGGACTTAAGTGCAATTTTTGAAGTTGAAATGTGAAAACAAAATGTAGCCGATGTCGAGAACTAACTCCTGTCCGAAAATCGGCTCAATCGGATAAACGGTGAATTAGTTATGAATTTTTGAAGTTTCAGCTCAGACAAACTTATTTTGGGCTCCAGTGTCGACTCTGACACGTTCTTCAATAAAAAACTGGTATTGATCGGAGCATAATCCGGTCTCGACTTTTGAAGCAAAGTTGTAGATCTATGATTCAGTGACCTTGTGTAAAAATATGAGCCCAATCCGATAAAAATTGACCGAGTTATGAATTTTCGAAGTTTCGGCCCAGATGAAATAATATTCAGCATTCAGGATTTTCAGCGTGTCACGCACTCTGAGCAAAAAACGAAGGCCTTTTGAATACCGTTTGAACTTAATACCTTCTGTGAAAATGTAGCCAACTCAATTTTTGAAATTTTGGCGCCAGAACCAGCTCGATACAATGAAAATCGACCAAGTTATGATTTTATGAACATGACGCAAATAAACTTCTGTCACAAATTTTCTGTATGAAAATACTTGATAAATCCACATTTTTGAAGACCTTCTGATCGAAATTGGCTTCCATCCGTGAGAGATGAAAACGTATATAATGTTAAAACGGAATTTTGGCCACCGGAACGGGTTCAAAACGAGCCACGATCTTCAAGTTATGAATTTTTTAGCGCGTAAAAACTGCACTTTCATCACACTTTTTCACCATATTTCTTCGAGAAAACTCACACATTCGGATACCTTCTTTAAAGAATTGACTCTTGAGCCGAACCTGAATTTGAGAATACGTTATCAGAGATATCTTGGTGAAAGAACACCTGAATATGACACGCCGGGTTGGACTTGTAAATTTTTCTTGAAATGTTTTAAGAAATATGGGAGGGCAAATTTTGGGGTACAACAGTTGCCCCTGTTCAATCTTCTTAAACCTGAGGATATAGATTGGCTTTCGGGCCTTTCGTGATCCGAAGGTGGAAGATGATTGAACACTAAAGTGCCCAGAAATTTGCACTCGCATGGTGTAGTATCAGCATGGTGATGTCGGGAATGGGCTTACAGATGCCATTTGGAGATATGATGGATAGGAGGATGGGCTTATAGATGTCATCTGGAGATGTGACAGAACCTTGTCGGGAATGGGCTTATAGATGCCATTTGGAAATGTAATGGATAGTTGAATCTGAATAAGAAATAGAATAGCTTCCGTGTCTGGAGCATATCTAGTCTATATCTAATTGCTGACGTCTGAATAAATAGTATACTGACCGCCGCGTCTGGGGTATATCCATACTGTGTCTGAGTGAGTGACAGAATGTCATCGGAATCTAGATCGTATCTGGACTGTCTCTTGAAGGAATCTGGACTAAACAATAGAATAGCCTCCGGGTCTAGAGCGTCTCTAAGTTGTCTTTAGAAGTTTGAATCTGAATAAGCAGTAGAATAACATCCGGGTCAGGAGCATCTCTAGGCCATCTCCGAAGAGAAATCTGAATAAGCAGTAGAATATCATCCGCGTCGGGAGCATCTCTAAGCTATCTCTGAAAGGGAATCTGAATAAGCAATAGAATATCATCCGCGTCGGGAGCATCTCTAAGCTATCTCTGAAAGGGAATCTGAATAAGCAATAGAATAGCGTCCGGATCTGGAGCATTTCCGAGCCATTTCTGGGAAGAAACTCCGAATAAGCGATAGAATAGCATCCGGGTCCGGAGCATCTCTAAGCTATCTGAGAGGGAATCTGAATAAGCAATAGAATAGCATCCATATCTGGAGCATTTCTAAGCTATCTCTGGAGAGAAAATCTGAATAAGCAAAAGAACAGCATCCATATCTGGAGCATTTCCCTGCTATATCTGAAAGGAAACTCTTGAATAAGCGAAAGAATAGCATCCATATTTGGAGCATTTCCATGCTATCTCCGAAAGGGAATCTGGAATAAGTATAAGAATGTAGCCATATCTGGGTCGCATCTGAACCATCTCTAGAAGGGAATCTGGAATAAGTATCAGAATGTAGCCATGTCTGGATCGCATCTGAACCATCTCTAGAAGGATATCTCTGAATAAACAATAGAATAGCATCCGTGGTTGGAGCATCTCTAAGTTATCTCTGGAGAGCGACTCTGAATAAGCAAAAGAATAGCATCCATATTTGGAGCATCTCTAAGCTATCTCTGGAGAGAAAATCTGAATAAGCAAAAGAATAGCATCCATATCTGGAGCATTTCCCAGCTATATCTGAAGGGAACCTCTGAATAAGCGATAGAATAGCATCCGCGTTTGGAGCATTTCCAAGCTATCTCTAAAATCTCTTTAATGTAGATATGCCCTGGCTAGATACAGGTATCGAATCCACAATCAATCACTCACAGATATGCCCTGGCTAGATACAGGTATCGAATCTGGAATTGCGACAGTTGATAGTAATTATCTTTGGATTGACCTTTTTCCTGAAAAGGCAAAACATCAGTTGTATGCAATGTCGTGATGTATGAAATGCATGATGTCATGATGTTCAGAGAATAAATGAGATTGTGTGATATGATGCGTGTATGCATGCATTATGTATGTAAATGTTTATGAATTGTATTTTCGTCCCGGAAAATAAATCCTTGACGAATGCCGGGAAGTTAAATCCTGGGCTGATGTTGAAGAGTAGAGTTCTTCGTTTCCGCTGGGGATGATGGTTGCAAAAATAAACCGGTAGGAGAAGATGACTCCGTTGGGGAATAAAATTGGTGAAGACATTACTTTGCGGGGAATTACTCTGTGGGAAGAGATACTTCGCTGAGAATTTGATGAGAACTCCGTTGAGGATTCCATTGATATGTTATGTTGGGGAATTGATGAACTCCGCTGGGGGTAGGAAGAACTTCTCCGAGGAAGATCTTTCTGTGGTGATTAGCTGAGGATAACCCAGTTATAAGCTCTGGTGGGGAATAACCTTTGAATAAAGTCGGGGAGATGCATTCATACTCTGCAGGGGGATAAGCTTCCAGAATCTACTGAGGATAAGCTTCCAGAATCTACTGGGGAGGATAATTCAACTTTCCTGGGGAAACTTTTGAACTGTACTGGGGAATGGCTCCACTGGGGTGTCTTGTATTCCACCGGGGAACAATCTTAGATCAAGACTGCCGGGGATGCTTGCTTAGGAACATCTGTATACTCCGCTGGGGCATATTGAGATTTGCTGGGGAAACCCAACTTCCTTGGGGCTGACAGTAGCCTAACTCTGCTTGGGGAGAGTATTGCTGAATCTTGTCTTACTCTGCGGGGAGCGAAGGTATCTTAGCCAGTTCTTCAGCTGAACCTAACTTTGTACCTTGGCGGACATAGCATCTTGTACAGTTCGGACAGTTCTTATTGCCCCAATTTCTGTGGGAGAAGGTACCTGTAGAGTGCTTGATGACTGCCGATTGATAGAACTTCTTCTGGTAGGCAGGTGACGAGATGCCGGGACATAGTCGTACGCTTTTGATCCCTATTTTTTGCTTGGACCGCCCTTTCAGGTTTTCAGTCCACCGGGATGCCCATTTTTGCCCAAGCCGCCTTTTCAGGTTTTCGACTTGCCGGGTGTACAGATTTTTTTCATTTTCATCCCTTATTTTTGCCCGAACCCTTTTGGTTTGCCGGGAAGCCCTTATTTTTGCCTAGGTGTGTCAACCTAGCGGGTCTTTGATTATGCGTAGTATTTTTTCGACTATGTCCATGCTCTCAGGATGTAGGGAGGTGTCACTGTCAGTAATGTAGTGTTGCCAGAAGATCTTCGTTTGATCATGCCAGATTCGTTGCTGGAATTCATGTCCAATGCCCCAAGTGACTCAGGCGGAGATTTGCCCCAAGCTGGTTGGCCTTTTGAGAGATTCTCTGAATCTTGACTGGACTGCCCCAGATGACGAACAATGATCATGCCGTTTCCCTTGATTGGGAATGCTTTTGTTCATTTGAGATGACCTTTTTGGTGAGAAGATTCTTGTTCACTGGATATTCATCGTGCGAATTTCTCTGCTGTTTGAACAAATAGTCATATGCAAGCAATGTTATATTAAAAATGCAAAGCTTATGTTTGTCTTGAAGTTTTTTGAAAATGCATTTTTTTTCATAAAAACAAGTGAATTTTTTATAAATTGTGATGTCAACTCGTTATTTTACCGCAAGCCTTAAGGAGTCAGGATACCTTTCATAACAGTATGCTTTCGAACTAACCCATGCTTCAGCTAGGACTTTTAAGGGTTGTATCGTGGCCTGGTTCACGGTTTAAGAAACAAAGGATAAAGGCTCAAAGTATTTGTACCCGCCTGCTCTTGTGATGTTCTTCAAACCTAAACTCAGCTGATCATGCGTTAGACCTTGTTTAAGTCTTTGCTTTGATATACCGGTGATGGTTCGGATGCTGAAAGATTATTTTGAATAGGCAGTCATTTCTTTTTTGTTGAGGGTTCGTAGGACCTCTTTCTTTTGATTTTGTTATCCCTGTTTTTTGCCTGAACTGTTTCTTTTGTGATTACAGTCAGTAGGATGCCCCAGTTTTGTAAGTCTCCTTCATAGGTTTTGACTTAATGGGCTTTTATTTCTGAGAGATGACGACTGCCTGTCTTTATGATTATATGAACCATCACTGTCTTTTTGTCTCGGAAGGACTTCTTTGATGCTATTCGCTGTGCACTTGGATCAACTGAGAGAACTACCCTGCCCCGGGTTATGATTAAGGGTTTAATTTTTTTGTGAAAAGAAAAACTCCTACTTCTTTGGCTCGAAGGGGTTTACGAGGGATTATCTTCCTTATAACTCCAGTGTTTAGGATTTGAAACAATGCATGTACCTCATCAACGGGGTCTGTTCAAAAGCATACTGTAGATCGTGGTATCGTTTTCGTCATCCTCCCTCAAGAGGCTTAGAATTATTAACCGAGCGTTGATCATCACAAAAATATGAAAGCAATTTGAATATATTGAATATAATTGGATTAATTCAAAACAGACATATGCGATGCATTAATGAAATAAACAAGTTTGCTATGACATTAATTGTTTGTATAAGCAAAGAAAAATACAACTCGGAAATTCAAATAAACAAAAGCCTTCAGTGATTTGGCAAAGGAGCAGTGATTATTTTTGGAGTCTCTGGTGCTTCAAACTGGATTTCCTTGGCGTTAATCATGTCTTGAACCTTGTTCTTCAGAGCCCAACAGTTGTCCGTAGTATGCCCCGGGCTATCAGAATGGTATGCGCACCTATCGTTGGGATGATAGTTAGGAGCAGAAGTGTTTGGATTCCGAAGAGGAGCCCTTAAGGTAATCAACCCTGCCTTCAACAATTGCTGTAGCGCTTGATCCAGTGACATGTTGATCTTAGTGAACTGTCGTTTGGGTGCGACCTCCTTACGTTGCTGCCCCTGTCTTTGCTGAGCAGGCATAGGATTAGAGATCTGGGTTTCCCCTACATGTTGATCATGACGACTCTTTTTGCCATGCACAACATTGGACTCCTTTTTCCCAGTGTAAGGCTTTTTGTGAGTATCAGAAGGTGTGGCCTCTTGAATCTTCCCAGCCTTGATACCAGCTTCAATTCTTTCCCCAGTCAAGATCAAATATGTAAACCCAGCAGAAGAATTCCCAATCAGGTGGTTGAAGAAAGGTCTAGACAGGGTCCCCAAGAACATGTCCACAAGCTCACAGTCGGTC
This sequence comes from Vicia faba, assembly GCA_948472305.1. Classification (NCBI taxonomy): domain Eukaryota; kingdom Viridiplantae; phylum Streptophyta; class Magnoliopsida; order Fabales; family Fabaceae; genus Vicia; species Vicia faba. The sequence goes on along the minus strand of OX451736.1, from coordinate 589,504,462 downwards.
AGAGGTGGTTGCACCCTTCCAGCAAGGTCTCTCCACCTTTGCGCATATTCCTTGAATCCTTCACCCGTCCCTAGTGACATACCCTGGAGTTGGGTACGCGTAGGAGCGAGGTCGGAATTGTACTGATACTGCTTGTAGAATGCAGTAGCCAAGTCATCCCAGTTACGAATATTGGCTTCATCCAGCTGATAGAACCATTCGAGTTGAGTCCCTGAAAGACTTTCCTGGAAGAAATGGATCCATAAGTTCTTGTCGGCAGTATACGGTTGGATCTTCCTCACATATGATCTGAGATGCAGCTTAGGACATGATGCCCCGTCGTATTTGGCAAAGGCAGGTGCCTTGAACTTATGGGGAATCACCACCCCAGAGGATAAGCCTAGGTCTCCGAAGTCCAGGTCGGGCACTTTCTGAATCTCCATAGCACTTAGACGGTCTTCTAGCTGTTTGTACTTGTCCTCCGCAGGAGGGTACTGTTCATCATTGTAATTTGTCTCGTTGTCGGAGACCACAGGACTAGGAACCCTCCTCTCTTGGGGAATGTCTTTCCCTACAGAGGAAGTAGCCAGCCCAGCCTCATTTTGTGATCCATTCCCAGATTTGCGTCTAGGATTGAACAAAACAGTCCTCTTCTTCTTCTTCTTCTGTATCAGAGTCTTCAACTCTTGTTGCCCCTGGGCTAGGCTCATCACCAACTCTTGGAACTAGGCGTTCTGGGCTTGGAGGGCCTTGATAGCTTGTTCATTGGATGATTCAGGATTCATGTTGATTGCTGAAATAAACAGCGAAGAAGATAAGTGACCTGTCAAAAGGGTACCTGTAATGCAATGACATGTATGTATGCATGCAATGTTTTTAAGGATCTCGTGGGGTAAACAAGAAAATTGTTGGAATCCGGTAGCTTGATTGAAGGAACTTCCTGTTGTTGATGGTCCTTCTTCAAGAGTCAAGGCTCACCATATCAAGTGGGTCATAGCCCCTGACTCAGGCTATCAACCTTGGCTAAAGGAAAATAAATCCCCTTTTCCCCTTGCTAGACAGTTGGTACATCCGGACCTGCATCACAAACCCTTGAGATCCTTGAAATGGGTTAGTCCTTATGCAGGGTGCATGCAATGGCATGATGGTATGATGTTATGTTATGCATGGAGTGATGTAAGTAGGCCCTGTAATGAGTCCCAATTAAGGACTGTAAACAAAACCTGCAGGGAACTCGTGTTGTTAGATAACAAGTATGCAAGTAGTTCAAGTATGAAGGCACACAAGTCACACAGAGAGCCCTTAGAGTTTAGGCCAGCATGAAGTTTAGGTACTACCCTCTTTCAGTTTCGTTGGTTAAGACCTGTCCTAGAAAATAGTAACCGGGTTCTAGAGGATCCCAATATCACTGACTACCCTTAATCGGTCATAACTCCAGCGTCGCAATCTTTTCTTGCGGCCAGAACCATCGCGAGAGTTTAGCCTCAATGGGTGTAGCATACTGCTACTGTTCTATAGCCAAGTTGGGTCAATTTAGGGTTCTAAGGTCGGTTGGTGCTTAATGACTCCTCAGAAGACCCATATTCTCCTCGTTGCAACACAAGGGATATCGGTACAGACCAAGGTGCCACACCAACGTAGCCACTGCTTCACCCGTGTCGGTCTACGCCGGACAGGTCTCTCACAGCTTATGCTACCTAAAAGGGTATTCCCCAGATCCGGGTTAGGATCCATGAAACTCCGATGCAATACCCACAAATATAAAGCAATCAAAGCAAGAAATTGAAAACATAAGTATGATCTAATCCTAAGGTACACCTCACTTATTAATTGTCCCCAGCAGAGTCGTCAGTTATGTGATCGGTGGAAATAGAACTGACTGTTTTAAAGCTGGTTCGCGAAATGTCGCGGTAAGCAAGAGTCGCCACCGTCTTTTATTTTCTCCAACAAGGAAAGGACAAAAGCACAGCAAAATTCCTTTTCGGGATGTTTCTGGGTTCGGGAGGTAGATTATAGAAAGGGAAGGTGTTAGCACCCTTTCTATCCATGGTTATCCATGGGCTCTTAGGTACTTGCTCTTATGTTTTCAAAAGATGTTTGCTTTTCAAATGTGAGTGGGTTTTGAAAAAAAGTTTCGTTTGAAAGATTTCTAAGTAACTCTTGTATCTGTCCTCAAGAGTGTATGAAAAATTTGTTGGAAAACTTTTGAAAGTGTAGGTGCGAAAAGTTGTTTGTGTTTTTTGTTTTGAAATAGCAAGTACCTGAGAACCTCTACCTACTCAAAAGAAATTAATTTGTGTAAATGTCCTTTAGACAGTACTATCCCACTATTGAGAAGTAGGTAGCACCGTCGTTGGAGTTATTCGGGTCAATTCGATTATAGGGACATGTGGTCACCAAAGCAATAGTAGGACGCCTTAGCGGTAACCCTAATGTCCTAGATCCTTTTTATCCGAGGCAACCGTTTCGAGGCAACTTGGATCTTTAGACAGGAGGGTGACCTCTAAAACACCTTATACCCAATGACCACCTCGAGGCAACCAAGTGAGGCGTACCCTAAGAGTGGCATGTGCGAGTGTGTCGAGTTTCAGGTTATGTTATCTTTGTACATGTTATGGTGAGCTACAATTGACTTTATTTTAAGGATAAGTCTTGTCATGCATAGCCTAATTAACATACATCTAGCAATTAATAGTTGCGGAATTTAAATTGCGGAAGTTAAATCTAAACTATTACAAGGCGTCGGGTATTTACATCGCCAAAAACAAACCCTTTAATTTAAATTGCGGAAAGTAAAATAAAGCAATAAATAAAGTCCTAATTAAAGTTATTACATTCCAGAAGCAAGTACAATAATATGATAAAATGGATCGCGTGCGAGAAATTAAATCGGATGCGAGTTTTTTTGGGTTTTGACCCTTTTTTTGAAAGGAAGTGATTTTTTGGTTATTTTTGGATTAAAAGAAATTAAATTAAGTTAACAATTAAATTAATAAACTAATTAATTAATTAAAATATTTTTGGATTTTTGAGTTTTTAAAGAAATAAAATAAATTGAATTAATGCTAATAAAAACCTAATATTCTAAATTGATTTTAAATATTGCAAAAAATATTAAAAGTTAAATCTAATTAAAGCTAAATTGATTAAATTAATTTATTTACAAAAATAAAAGTGATGAAGTTAATTTTAATAAATAAAATATTTTTTGTGTTTTTGATTTTATTAGGAAAAAATGTTAATTGGTTAGTGATTAATAAAAATAATAACGATTAATTAATTAAAGGAACATAATACAAATAGAGAGAGTTTAGGAGTATACGAGCCTGATTGGAGGGGTGAAACAGCTATTGGCGTCATGTGTAAACTGTTTTGTTTTGCCCATTTGTGTTTTGGCTTTTGGCCATTTGTGTTCTGGATTTTGGCCATTTGTGTTCTGGCCTCAACGTTCCTTAACCTTCTCAAGATGTATGCCTCGCCATGTATTGGTATCATGTATAAGCTGTTCTGTTTTAGCCATTTGGCTTTTGGCCATTTGTGTTCTGGCCTCAACGTTCCTTAATGAACCTGCATGGGATCCTGTCTAAAATCTGCAGTGTTGAATCTCATGAATACATTAAATAAAATCATAAAATGCAAATAAAGCCAATATATGAAGAAATTTAATGTTTAGGCACAATATGGCATGTATGAATGATTATACCCTTTTGATCATGGAGATCAAATCAATCTTACCCTTACTGGAAAATTAGTGACATGAATGCTTTTATGCCCTTTTGATCATGGAGATCAAGCCAGTCTTACCCTTACTGAAGAAGTAGTGAGATGTTGGTTTGTAATTGAGATGGCTTGTTTGTAGTGAGAGAGGGATTTGTAATAAGGATTTCAAGGTTTTAGGGTTCTTGAAAGAATTTGATATTCTAACAGTGTTGTGGCAAAGTTTTTTTCTCTCTTTCTCCTCTCTGGTTTGTGTGAAAAGAAGGTGATTATATAATGGAAATTAGGGTAAAGAAAATGGGCTTTGAATGTGCAATTGGGCCTCCAATGTTCACTTGAGTTCGTTACTTTCCAGGCTAAATCGCAGGGATTTAAGTGAAATTTTTGAAGTTGAAATGTGAAAACAATATGTAGCCGATGTCGAGAACTAACTCCTGTCCGAAAATCGGCTCAATCGGATAAATGGTGAATTAGTTATGAATTTTTGAAGGTTCATCTCAGACAAACTTATTTTGGGCTCAAGTGTCGATTCTGACACGTTCTTCAATAAAAAACTGGTATTGATAGGAGCATAATCTGGTCTCGACTTTTGAAGCAAAGTTGTAGATCTATGAGTCAGTGACCTTGTGTAAAAATATGAGCCCAATCTGATAAAAATTGACCGAGTTATGAATTTTTGAAGTTTCGGCCCAGATGAAATAATATTCAGCATTCAGGATTTTCAACGTGTCACGCACTCTGAGCAAAAAAAGAAGGCCTTTTGAATACTGTTTGAACTCAATACCTTCTGTGAAAATGTAGCCAAATCAATTTGAGAAATTTTGGCGCTAGAACCAGCTCGATACGATGAAAATCGACCAAGTTATGATTTTATGAACATGACGCAAATAAACTTGTCACAAATTTTCTGTATGTAAATACTTGATAAATCCACATTTTTGAAGACCTTCTGATCGAAATTGGCTTCCATCCGTGAGAGATGAAAACGTAGATAATGTCAAGACGGAATTTTGGCCACCGGAACGGGTTCAAAACGAGCCACGATCTTCAAGTTATGAATTTTTTAGCGCGTAAAAACTGCACTTTCATCACACTTTTTCACCATATTTCTTCGAGAAAACTCACACATTCGGATACCTTCTTTAAAGAATTGACTCTTGAGCCGAACCTGAATTTGAGAATACGTTATCAGAGATATCTTGGTGAAAGAACACCTGAATATGACACGCCGGGTTGGACTTGTGAATTTTTCTTGAAATGTTTTAAGAAATATGGGAGGGCAAATTTTGGGGTACAACATAAGGCATCATAAGACTTTGAGCACGGGATAGTACTCATTTAAGATAAGGCTCAAGAGGGATGGAATTCTTATGCCCCAATGTCTTGCTATCCACCTTGTTTATCATCTTCCAAGCTTGCATGAACCTTTGACGGTAGCCTTGCTCATCGCTTTCGTAGTCGAATACCAAATCTTGGATGAGCATCTCATGAGGACCATCTCTTCGGGCATACCCAAACTGTTGTAAAGCTAAGCAAGGGTTGTAAGTGATACCTCCCCTAACGCAAAGTAGAGGGACGTTAGGGAATTCCCCACAACGGTCAATGATAGAAGTATCATCTGAGGATCTTGAACACCAATGAATATTAGAGTGGGTGAGGGACATCATCCTTTGGACCATGTCAATCTTTGCTCGTTCTTCAATGTTGATCGAGGTAGGTGTGAAATGAACCACTTGGCGAGTAGGAGAGTACAACATAAAAGGGTACCTCTTTTCTTCATGGTGCGGGTATGGATGCAATGTAAGATGTTTCCCAACAAGGTAGGTATAGGATTACGGGAGAGAAAGACTTTGATGGCATTTACATATATGAATTGGTCCGAGTTGGGGAAAAGAACCAGACCATAGATGAGAAGGTCCAGGACGTCTTCAAAGGCTTGAAAATCTATATCTTCCCAGAACGAACGAGCTTTCTCTAATAGAAATTTGTCTAGGAACCCTTTGACTCCACTTCTAGTCTCCCAATTTGCTATGATGTCGGCTCTTTTCAGATGTAGAGCTTCGGTCATGACTTCAGGTTTCGGGATCCCTTCAAGAGCACGGGTACTCCTAATAGTAGAGAGAACTCTTCTAGTGTAGGTACCAACTGATAGTCAGGAAAGGTGAAGCAATGATGTATGGGATCAAAGAATTGAAAGAGCACACACATCATCTCCTCTTGGAAATTGAAGGTAGCCAAACTGAGGAGTCGTCCATATTTCTTGGTAAAGGAGAATCTCCGGGCACCCTTGATGCTAACTCTTGGAGCTGAGGGTGTGCTTTCACGAAGCTGATTCAGGTGGTGTTTCTTCGGACGGAGTTCATGGCCTACAAAATAAAAACAAAGATAAATTCCTAAATCCTTGAAATGGTTAGTGAGATTGTGTATGATGTTATGATGTTCATGATGTTATGTACAAGTAAGCATATACATACAAGGCAAAAACAAGTCCTTAGGCTTATGCTTGCATAGAGTTTATAGGTAAGTACCCTCTTGAAGTTTAGTTGGCTCAAACCTGTCCTAGTTAATAGTAACCGGGTTCTAAGGGATCTCAATATCATTGACCTTTCTTTTAGGCATTGTCCCAGCACAATCAATCTTTTCTTGCAACCGGGATATCCCAAAAGTATAGTCTCAATGAGTTTAGTATCGATTATCAACCAATTTTCAGCCTTCCACCAAAACCGATTATCTCACTACGTCCTAATTGGCCAAGTTTGTTCAATTAAGGTTCTAAAGTCAGTTAGTGCTTGATGAGACCACTTAGCAACCCCGTATTCTCCCCGATTCAACACAGGGATATCGGTACCCACAAATGCATCACACTAACGTAGCCATTGTTTCAACCATATCAGTATATGCCGTACATTTTCCACAATCTATTGCTACTTACCTAACAAGGTGTCCCAGATCCGGGTGGAGGATCAAAGCAAGCCCAAACAAGGAACCATAATGTAAAGCAAACAAATCAAACAATGAAAGCAAGTAAATGTGATCTATACCTAAGGTAACCCTACTTTTAAGTTTAATCCCCGGCAGAGTCGCCAGTTCTGTAACGCGGTTGGAGAACTGACTTGGTTGTTTTGCATTTGATTGCAAATGTTGCGGTTAGCAAGAGTCGCCACTGACTTTTCTTTTATCCAAAAGGAAAGGTTGAAAAGAACAGGAAAGATCTTTGAGATGTTATCTTGAGTTCGGGGGGTAGATTATGAAAAGGTAAGATATTAGCACCCTTTTCATTCGTAGTTATCTACGAGCTCTTAGTTGCTTGCTAGATCACTTGCTTTTGTTTGAAAATGTGCTTTGTGTGGTTTTTGAAAGTATTTTAAAAAGGCGCCATCGTTTAGGCAAACTTTGTAATGATTCTCGTTCGTAAGAATGTATACAAAGTGTTGATCTTTTGAAAATGTTTCAAGTTGAAAGATGTTTTGAAAGTGTTGGTGTTTGTTTTTGAAAATAGCAAGGATGTTTTGGTTTGAAAATGAGCAAGCAACTAGGAATATTCTACCTACTCAAAAGTCTTTCTTGTTTATTTCCTCTTTCCTTTGACATTGTTATCTTACCATTGATTTGGTAAGTAACCTTATATTTGGATGTAAAAGGGACGGGCATGGGTCATCGTATAGCCATGATTAGCAATGTTGTAAGATATATTAGCATTTTCTTTAGGGACTAAGATCATTTTTAAAAGGCAACTTTGATAGCGTCATCGAGGGACTATGATCTTGTATTTTTTTATTTTCTTTTGCTAAGATACCTCACATGCATAATATGACTATTTTCATAAGGCAACAAAGTGGATTTACCCTAAGGGTGTAAGTGTGCAAGTGTATTGATTTACATGCATTGCTTTGTCTTTGAATTAGGGTTTTCTAAGCATTGATTTTAACTTTTCACACAAACCCTAATTTACTAGCATTTGTATATAAAGCATTAAATTGAGAAAAATAAAAATACTAAGCTATTACATCATTAGGGGAGGGGGTATACAAATTTAAAAATGGGGATTTTTGCAAGAAAATTAAATCTAATTAACTATTACAACCATATTGAATATTGTACAAAAATGAAGATAAAAATGCAAGAATGCAAAATGGAAAAAGAAATAATTTTTATTTGGTTTTATGGAAGGTTTTGATCTTAACCTAATTAAGAAAATAATTAATGGAAATTAACTAAAATTAAAACCTAAATTGATTAACAAAGAAAAATAAGTTAAAAAATGGTTTTCTAGGATTTTTTATGAAAAGGTTTTAAATAATAGAAATAATAGGAAATTTGATTAAAATAAATCTAAATTCTAAATTAATTTTAATTTACAAGAAAGTATTATAGTATAATAATTAAACCTAATTATCTAAATATTAATCAAGAAAGAGAAATTAATTTATTAAGAAAATTGTTTTTGTTCTTTTTTAGTTTTTATAAAGAGAAATAAAATATAAATGAGTGTAAAATAATAAAATAAATATTTTTGGATTTATTATTAATAATAATAATAATAATAATAATAATAATAATAATATTAATAATAATAATAATAAAGATGATAAAAGAAAGTAAAATAAGCTAAAAAATAAAAATAAAATAAAATAAGAAATAAATGATCAGGGGGTGCTGAAACAGGGCCAAGGGTTAGAAGCCAGCAAAAATACCAATGCCCACTGCATTGAGGCCCAAGCGTGTGTGTTTGTGACAAAAAAAAGATATGAAAATGTGAAAAATAGAAAAAAGATAGCACGCCGGGTGTTGAACCCACGTCCTCTTGGTTACCAGTGTGCTGCCTTACCACTGGGGTGGCTATACATCCGTTAACATTGGCACAAAAATAAATACATAACATAAAACTTGCCCTGACTATACTTCATCTTCAACCTCCAGCCAAAGGATCTGTAACTTGCTCATTCTTCAACCATTTTAAAAAATGTAAACATGAAACTTGTGTATTTTTTCACCACGAATCCAACCATGTAACTAATTTAAACTAACATTGAAAGATAAGGATGAATTTATGAAAGTACAAAATTATGACCTAAACGTTTCACCAAGTTCAAACTCAAAATTCTCCATGCTTAAGCAACATAAATGAAATCTATGGACTTGTATAGTTTCAGGGCAATGATATCTACATTCTATATTCACAAATGCAAGCCTAACAATGCCTAAATAATGAGATAGAAGTTCAAGAAAAATACCTCAAAACTGGAAATCGTGAAATGAGTTTGAGCTTGTTTCAAGTGATGGTGATGATCAAGTTAGCTTCCTTGGACCTCTAGAAAGCTAATGCAATGGCTGACTTGAGCTGAAGATGGCTGGAATAGTCTGGAGAAGTCCAACTGTGATGCTCTGTTTTTGAACTTAGAAATGGATGAAGTTGGTGTCACAGTCGTGTAACAGGGATAGGAATGGCTTATGTATGATGCTTGGAAGCTTTTGGAAGTAAAGGCCAAGAAACGCACGAGTGAAATTGAAGTTTGAAGTTCTTGGTCAGAATATGCAACAATGGTGGTTTGTGATGTAGTTTTGAGTTTTTGGTGAGTTTTGGAGCTTGTGTATTCGTGTCTTTTGATGCAAACAACTTGTGCATAAGTAAGGAAAAGGTTATGAGGCTTGAGAGGGTCAGAATCACCAGATATAGACTTATGGCTATGTTACTTGATTTTAAAGAAAAGTGGAAATATGGTTTCAAGGCATAGTACAAGCATGGGCCGAGTTCAAAGAGGCTTTAGACAAGTTTCTTTTGGGTTATAGGTTGTGTGTGATCAGAAGAAAACAATTGCAAAGCTCAAGAACTGATTTTGTGCATAAAAGCTACTTTTCCAAAATGGCAATGTGCACTTTCTTCCCAAAATGGCATTAAGCATGGGCAATGCATTGAATGCTTAGATTAAAGCCTCTAACAACTGTGAAAAACATTAATTATGGAGTTCCAAGCAAGTTTGAGGCCTACAAAGCAAATATTGTGCAGCCTAGCATGAATTTGAATTCTTGTTCATCATGGAAATGACCTATAATTCAAGAATGAAATGCCAACTTCAAGCCTTCGATTCTCCTTGCTCAAACATGATCTCAAGGAGTTCTCTTAAATTTTAGAAAGCTTGTAATGTTCTCTACAACCTCTCTTTGAATCACTTTTGATAATTCCCCTTGGAACTATGTGAAAAATTTCCATGAAGTTAGGTCAAAATCCTGCCTAAACTAGGGCAAAATTTCACTAAGTTTCCAAGTTTCATGAACATGTATTCACAAAATCATAACTTGAAATCCATGAATTTCTAGGAGAAGTTGTGTAAAGAAATGTTTTAGATCTCATTGAGATATACAACTTTCATGTTGAAAGTTTCCTTTGAATCATCTTGCATCATGGTAAAAAAATGGCTCAAAGTTGTGAAAAAATATGAAGTTTCCAACACTTAGAAAAATTTCTAAGTTTGGAAACTTTGACTTTTCAAAATGAAATCTTGACTTTTTGATTTCTTGATGAACAAGTTTCATATTTTGACATGCTTTGATGAATTGTGATCTTTGATACTTGATTTTGACCAAAAAAAGTCAAAGTTTGACTTTTCAGTGTACAATTGACTTTTGATCAGTTGACTGAAAATCAATTATCAATCAATTGATCTTGAGGGAAGTTTTGAGTCATACCATTAGGTAAAAATTATGCATTTGAAACCTTGAGATCATTCCTCAAACCAATTAACCATTTTCTAGGCCAAAAATCAGAATTTTCCCTTTCTTAGTCAAAACCCTAATTTTGACCATTTTGCCCTTTTGACGATCTGATCAAATTTCTTGAGGAATTGTGGTCCAAACTTGATCAAGTGACATATAGGAGTTCACAATGTTGATATGGATAAAAAATTATGAAGTTTGACTGTAAATTGGCCACAATTGACTTTTTCCCTAATACAGTTGATTTTTAGGTCAACTGATCAATTGATTGAGCAAAAATGTGATCCAAGACTTGAAACTTGACATGAGAAATATTGATGGTCCATAATGATCCATGAAAGTCATATGAAGCATTAAAAGTTCAATTATCCTTGTGCAATCCTAAACCCTAATTTCAGCCATCAATGCTTAAGGAGGTGTCTTGAGCTGATCAACCTTTGTGCAGTCTTGAACCAAAGGAGATCTTGTGAGAAAATACTTGATAAATGAGAGGGAAAATTTTGGGGTACAACAGCATGGTTTTTTATGCTTTGGAAAGATGAGATTACAAGCTTTGCAATGGGAAAAGAATGGAATCAAATGGATGTTTGAGCTGAAAGATGCAATGAGTCAAAGTTGAGAAAAAGAGGTTAACTTTCCATACTTAGAAATATTTCAAGTTTTTCTTCAAAAGTGACCTATAATGTTTTGCATCCAAACATGGCCTTCCTCTTGGAATTTGCTCTTGACCAAAAAAGATGGCATGAAATAGACCTCTTGAATGACATTTTGAAACTTGAACCATTCAAAATATCCAAAAATTGAAAGAGTTGTGAATTGATGAAGTTGGCAAAAAATCATGAAATGACATATAATTTTTTGTATCCTTAAGGCATCCTCCATCCATTTTCTCACTTTGTACATAAAAGAAGGAATAAATTTCACATCCTCAAGATCATTGTGGAAAAAGAGTTGGTTCAAGGTGATAAAAATTGAAAAAGTTATGATCATTTGAAGTCACAAATGGGAAATTGGGGGTTCATCTGGAGGACTTGTAATCTTTCTTCATCATCAACTTTCTTCCATGTGAAAACTCCTTGAAACTTTTGAAGTGGTTTATTAATAACCCTTTTAAGATAAGGATGTTTTTTAAATCACTCAAAAATACCAAAAGATGAGCAAGATATACTTCTTTGAAGTTCAAAACCCTAGCTCCTAGATCAAGAAAATGGTTTGAGGAACTTTGACAATTTTAAACAACCTTCTTGTACCAACACTTTTTCTTTGTAGATAGAAGTTGTTGAGGATGATAATGAGAACTCATAGCAACCAAAACCACTTCCATATCCAGAGAATTGAGAGAAATATGCACTTGTGACCAATGGGAACAAGGCCTTGTCTAACCATGACAACTTCTTCAATCAACCTTTTGTACTTTTGAGTCAATCTTGATAACTTTGAAATGTGGTGAACCAAAATAAATCGTGCCATGCCATTTGTTCCAAAACAACTTCAATGGCGAGGTTTGAATTTCTCAAGCTTTATTGACTAGGGAATGGAAATAAACTCATGAACCCATGGATCAACTTGCTAAGCCACATTGCCTTTACCTACATTATTAACAAGTAAGATAAAACAACATTGCATTTTATTAATTAAAAGGAAAGTAAAAACAAAATATGCATGATCACAAAAGAAAAAAAGTCAAGGTGCATGGTGATTCCTCAAAGAGCAAAGCTAAAGATAGGGAGGAGAACCAAAAGCACTAATGTGATCTTGTTGTGATTGAATCAATATGGTATGATGAAGGGGTCTTAGGTGCAAAAATTGGGGTACAACACCCCTGGGCTAAAGCCATGAACATTTGTTGGAACTGAGTGTTTTGAGCTTGAAGGTCTTTTATTGTTTGTTCAAGGGCCATTTCTTTTGCTGAAATAAACAACGAAAAGATGAGAAACCTGTACTGGAAGACCTGTTATGAAATGGCATGCATGCAATGTTTTCAAGGATCTCACGGGATAAACAAGAAAATGTCAGAAGTTGAAATTTGCAGCTTTGATTGAAGAACTTCGTATCGTTGAGTGTCCTTCTACGAGAGTCAAGCTCACCATATCAAGTGGGTCATAGCGCCTGACTCAAGTTTTTGTGTTTTGGTCTTTTGACAGCATTGGCTAGAGGAAAATAAATCCCCTTGCCTCTTTCTAGATGTCTAATTTATCATAACCTACATCACAAACCCTTGAGATCCTTGAAATGGTTAAGGAAATGTTGTGGCATGTTATGATGTGTATGTTATGCGTTAAGTAAAAGTGTAAGGTGATGAAGACAAGTGAATCTAAGAAGTCCAGGTTACTGGATAGTGACTGTAAACAAATCCTGTAAGGAGATCATGTTGTTAGAGAAAAACCCTGCAAGTAGCTCAAGTTGAAAGCAAACAAATCACACAAGCAGCCTTAGGTTTAGGCTTGCCTAGGGTCTGTAGGTAAGTACCCTATTGAAATTTAGTTGGCTCAACCTGTCCTAGTAATAGTAATCGGATTCTAAGGGATCTCAATATCACTGATCTTTCCCACAAGTTTTGTTCCGATCGACAACTGAATTCTCTCTAAACAAAACTCGGGAGTCAAATCTCAATGAGTGTAGTATCGAGTATCAACCGACTTAAGACTACACCAAATACGGCTATCTCACTACTTCCTAATGGCCAAGTTGGTCAATTAAAGGTTCTAAGATCAGTTGATACTTTATGACACCACACAGCGGCCCCGTATTCTCCTTGATTACTCAAGGGCTATCGGTACCAACCAAAGTGTCACATCAACATAGCTATCGCTTCAACCGTTTCAGTATACCCCATACAGTTTCCACGATCTATTGCTACTTACCTAAAAGGTGCCCCAGATCCGGGTGTAGGATCTATAGTAACCCAAACAATCCCAAAAGGTAAAGCAAACAAAGCATACAAAAGCAGTTTAAATAATGAACTAACTTTAAGGTAAACCCACTTTTTATAGTTCCCCAGCAGAGTCGCCAGTTCTGTGATACGGTGGCAGAACCAACTATTATACTGGTTTTGCGTTTGTATTCGCAAATGTTGCGGTAAGCAAGAGTCCCCACTGACTTTTCTTTTATCCAACAAAGGAAAGGGTAAAAAGAACAGAAAAATACCTTTTTCGAGATTTTGAGTAAGGAGGGTAGATTATGGAAAGGGAACGTGCTAGCACCCTTTCCATCCGTAGTTATCTACGGACTCTTAGGTACTTTCTCATTTTTGAAAATTGCTTTTATGTTTGTGTGTTTTTAAAAGTTTGTTTGCTTTATGATAACTCTTGTATTAGTCCTCAAGAGTGTTGATAAAGCATTTTTTGAAAATATTTTGAAAGTGTAGTGTGAAAAATTGTTTTTTGAGCAAGTACCTAAAAGTTATCTACCTACTCGAAAAGGTGTTATTTTCCTCCTTTACTTTAGATAGTGCTATCCTACCATTAGTGAGTAGGTAGCCCTATAGTTGGATGTTGAGGGACTATCGAAGGGACGTTTACAGTCACAGAGGCAACTGGCAAGAATTTTTAGTAATTGTCATAAAGTTCTATGATCAGTTTTTAACCGAGGCGGCGTTGAAAGGGTCATCGAGGGACTTGTGATCTCTTGAACTAAAGGACAGCCACTAAAAAATCTCACGTTTCGAGAATTGTGATTGTTTTCGAAGGCAACCGAAGTGGGAGATACCCTAGGGGTGAGCACGTGTGAGTGTGTTGAGATTCAGGTATTTTTTGTATTTTTATTAGGTTAGTTAACGTTTGATTTTAGTCTTTCCATACAAGCCTATTTACTAACAGTAATATAGTAAAATAATAAAGCGATAAATGTGCGGAAAATAAAATGCAGAAAAATAAATCCTAAGTTATTACACGGCTTTGGGAGACATACATTATAAAAATGTGGAAAGTAAAATCCTAATTATTATTATAAACCAGTAGGCAGTTACAAAAATGTGAAATTTAAAGTAAGTGCGCGAATTGAAAATATGCCTAAAAATCCTAAGGTAAAAGGAAATCCTTTTTGTTTTATCTGATTATGACATGAAATTAAGATCCTAAGTCTATTTAATTTTAATTTAGAAAAAAAAGGGTTAAAATGATTAAATAATTAATTTACAAAGTTAGTTTAATAAAAAAAATGAAACCTAATGCCTTTTTATTATTTTTTATTTTGATGTTATGTTAAAAAAAATCTATAAGAGATAACATAAGTAAAACAACACAGTCGAAGGAATAGGCAGTGAATAAAAAGGTGCAATTTTGAAAGAAAGGTAAGCCTGGATCGAAAAGAGCCCGAGTTGCCTTTCGATCCAGAGGGTTGATCGAAGGCATCATTCGAGAGCCTTGAGGCGCTAGATCTTAAAGAAAATTCGTTAGAAATTGAAAATATAAGGCCTGGGATTCGAACCCTGGTCCCTTCGATTGCACGAATTCCCTTTCACCATCTGAGTTGCTTGTTCATTTGAAATACATGAAACCTGCATTGGGTCCTGCAAATTAGTTAGTTCGAAACCAAACAAAATCGAAAAAATTCCATTCAAAATAAATCCCTGAACCCGGATCTAGGGTTGTTTCGATTTGCAACAGCCTGTATCATGGGTTTCAAAGGTAACCAGCTTCGAAAACCCTATCCATAGTGTTTGAACATTTGGACACTGCACCTCGCATACATTTTGTTAAATCGCTCACATATAACAACAAAAACCATGAACATGCAATCATGAGTTTAATTGAAGATTAAATGAGTTTGAACATTTTTACCACTGGAGGCGGCTTGATCTGTAGTTCGGGGTGTGAGATGACTGAGGCACGAGTGAGTGTGCGTCTGTGTGAATTCCAAGAACACAATCGAAGTGTTAATCTGGACGGAAGGTGCCTGTAAAAGTATGGAGTTTTGACATATTTGGAATTTGAGGCTACTTTCTGGATCTTCGTGGGGCAGGCTGTGTTTTTGTGAGGCAGTATATGTGTGTCATTTTTTCTCTGATATTATTAGGTTTATATAGGCAAGGGATTTTAGGTCAGCCTTTGTGTATCAAATATTGTTCCATTATGATGAAGAGATTTGATTTGATTTCTTCATAAAAACTTGCTATATTTGATTCAATCAGGTGCCAATCTATTTTCATGCGTTACTGCCAGCCTGTTATGAGTTGTTTGGGCCTCCAATATGATTGAAATTGAAAACTGACATGCCCCTGCAGATCTATTTCCCTTCGAATTTGTTCTCTTCGAAGGCTCTAAGCTCCAATTCGAATTACTCAGAGCTTTCCTCATCAGAGCATTGTTTCCTTCAAAGGCTCTGAATTCTAATTCGAATTGCACCAGCTTCATTGTCATGGCTCCTTTGATTGAGCCACCCTCTTCTTCAATCGCTTGATTTGAAGAAAATCACCCTAGTCGGATCAACTCTTGTGGAGTTAAGAACAAACAAGGAAAGAATCTGGCCCCTAACTCAGGAATTGAAGCCACGATCAAAATTGAATTCTTGCCATATTTGCAAGGAAAACATGCCATTTTGAACTTTGAATGAACCTGGACAGGTTACGATAGGTGTTTTATTCGAATTTGGCTCAAGGCTTTCATCATGGTTCCTTCGATTAAGTCTCAAGCTTTTCTCTCTTCGGTGGCTTTGAATTTGACCAATCGAAGCATTATCTTATTGACTGGTCGAAGTGTTGTTCTGCTCTCTTCGATGGCTCTGGGTTCCAATCGAAGGAAGCTCTGATGTTCCAATTGAAAGAAGCTCTGATGTTCCAATTGAAAGAAGTTCTGATGTTCCAATCGAAGGAAACTATGATGTTCCAATCGAAGGATACTCTGATGTTCCAATCGAACGACACCATGATATTCCAATCGAAGGACACCCTGATGTTCCAATAGAAGAAAGCTCTGATGTTCAAATCGAAGGAAGCTCTGATGTTCCAACCGAAGGAAAATCTAATGTTCCAATCAAAGGAAATTTCGTTCATCTTCAAATTTTACTTTCCTCGAGCAAATGTTTGTAACCACCATTGTAAGAGAGGATCTTGAAAGAAAATGAAAAGGAAAATTTTGGGGTACAACAATGTCTCACGTGCATAACATGACTATTTATTTAAGGTAACAAAGTGGATTTAACCTTAGAGGTGCAAGTGTGCAAGTGTTTTTGTATTTCGTGCTTGGTTTATCTTGAATTTAGGGTTTTCTAAACATTGATTTTTCTTTCCATACAAACCCTAATTACTAGCATTTATATGAAAGCGATAAATTGCAGAAAATAAATGTCATATGCTATTACATCATTTTTTTGGGATGGGGTGTACAAATTACAAATGGGTAATTGTAAGAAATTATAACCTAATTATCCATTACAACCATATTGAATAAATGTACAAAAAAGAAGTGAATATAATGTACAAGACATGAATAGAAAACAAATGAATTTTGCTTGGATTTGGTGTTAAAGAAAATTTTTAAACCCTAATTAATTAAAAGAAAGAAGAGTAATTAATTAAAAATAATAAAAATTAATCTAAGTTAAGTGGAAAAGAAATGTTTTATAGGGTTTTTAGAAAAGGTTCTAATATTAATCAAAAGGTATGAAAAAGAAATTAATTAATTAAAAAAAGAAACCTAAAATTCTAAGTTAATTTTGAATTGAGAAAAGAAAATAAATAAAACCCTAATTTAAACATTAACTGATTAAAAATAAAGAGAAATTAAGTTTGTAAAAAATGTTTTTTTGATGTTTTTGTCTTGAATAAAATAAGTATTTAGTAAATATTTTTGGTCTTTTTCATTAATAAAATAAATATTATGATACTATTAATAATAATAATAATAATAATAATATTAAAAGGAAAGAAAATCAAGAAAATAAATAAAATAAATAAAGTCAGAGGGGGGTTGAAAAATGGGTTTAGGTGTTTTTGTGTTAAAGCCTAGCCCAATAAGAATTTTTTGTAAACAGAAAAAATAAAAAATAAAAACAATGAATGGGCTTGCGTGGTGCTGAGCAATGGGGGGGTGTATGTGTGAGTGAAGCATTTGGGATGGAGGTTTAAGCCCAATAGTAATTAAAACAGAAAAATAAAGAAAACCAAAAAATAGCCTCAAGGGGACTCGAACCCCTGTCCTCACGTTTACCATACCATGCCTTTACCACTGCACCAACTACTTTAATTTGTTATCATTATAATTCTAATAATATATAAAAAAGAAAGTGTCAAGTTTGAAATAATTTAAAAAAATATGGTGGGCTTGGGCCGAACTGGATCGACCCAAAACCCACCTTTGCATCTTAAACAAAACACAAACTAAGGGTTTGTGAACCCTAGATTCAGAGGCAGCGCCTCCTTCATCTCTCTCACTGTAATGCGAGCATGTTGCTCTTCATCCCTCTCGCTGTATCGCGATTTTGGATTCTTTCTTCATCTCTCACGTTGTGTACTGCTTTCTCTTATTTTTTCTGAAACTTAATTGTTTATTTGTTTGATTTTACAGTGAAAATGCATGCAGAAAGGAGAGGAAGGAAGAAAGAGGGCTTCATATTTTTACCAACTTTCTGAGTGAGTTCTTTCTGATATCTTCTTGCCATCTTTATGAATTTCTGAAGGGTAGGGTTTTGAAAAAATGATGTTTGAAAAAGGTTAGGGCTTTGTTGTGTTTATGTGGTTGCTGCGATTTTTTTGTGTTCCCTGTATATTTTTTCTGTGAACCCAATCCCCTTAATGAAGGTGACAGTATTGTTGTTTTTATATTGGCTTTGCTTTTGACTTTGGGAAAAGGCTTGATGCTTTTGCTGGTTTTTTTGTTGGACTTAACATCTTTCCTCTGATGTATCAATGTTGCTTGCTGACTTTTGGTTATGTACTTGCTTGGCTTTTGTACCTTTGCTGCTGACTTTGCTTGTTGGCCTTGGTATTGTTTCCTTTCGAGATGGTACTTATGATGACTTTTCTGTACTAATTTTTGATACTGACTTAAAGGGTGTTACTTTGTCACTTTGATATTTCAAATTTGTTTTATTTTTGCTAATTGACTTTGCTTGTTGGCCTTTTGTACAAGTTAATGTGATTATGTATTGAGCTTGTACTTGTGATTGCTTTTTTTGAGTTTTCTTTCTCTTTTTTGTGCCCAAGAGTATCTACTTTTGCAATTGCTTTTAGCCTATAATTTTATGAGACAACATGAGGCTTGATTTTGCATGAAAACAATAATGTTGGATTTGATTTTTATTGATCTCTTCTTCTCCTTTTTGTGAACCAAAGCCTGCTTTTGTGATTTGCAAAAAGCAATGTTTCTAGGCCAATGATGTATGTATGAGGCTTTTGATTTTCTGTTGGGCTTGAATTCTATTTGGTTGAATTGAAGGAATTTTGTTTGCATTTTTCTTCTATTATGAGCCAAAATAGTTTGTGATTTGCAATAGCATTGGCCCATGATAAAAACGTAAATGTTTGAGGCTTTAGCACAAAAAATCCTTCTCTTTCTGATTCCATAAACCACCCTAATGATGAGTTTAAATAAATTGTAATTTTGTTCACTTTGGATTGCTAACTCTTGTCTTATTTTTGTTTCATGTATGATTAATAAGGAGTGGATGAAGATGGCATGGCAACTTAGAAGAAGGGGTTGTGGCTTGTCACAAAAGCTTGGAGAAAACTCGAAGAAGTGAAGAAGGAGAATTTAGGACTTAGAAAGTTTAAGAATCTGAGACAAACTTGTATTTGAATTACTTTTGAAAGGCAGACTTGTATTTGAATTTGAACTTTGTAATTATTTTTGAATGTATTTGAACAACAATTTTGAATGTTTTAAAAGTGGAGTGAAACTTTGTAGAAGTTTGCAAGAGTTTCAACCAAACATTGAATGGTGTATTAGAATCTAGGAGAAGGATTAATTGAATTACCTTAAAAGGAAATGGTGCTTGAAAACAAAATTCAATTTTCATCTTTTTTCCATATCTCAAAAATGCCTTGAATTCTTTTGATCTTCACATCAAAACCCTTATCTTTCACAAGAACATTTAGACATTTGAAATTAGATCCAAAGAAACTTGCGTGACAAGGGATAGAATTGGCTATGCAAACTAATTCACATTATAATGTCCATAACCTTGATTGGTGAGGTAAGCCCGATTGTATCTTGTAAGAATCATGACCATATGTGCCTTGACTTAAGGACACAAGAACTGAAGCATGAAAACATTTTAATCTTGTAACTTGAAGACCAAGAAATCCATGTAAACCATATTTCTAAACTTATCATTCACTTGAATAATCATCTCAAAGTAATCTTGATCAAGAGTAAAACCAAAAACTCAAACCTTGTGTTCTGAATCCTGCTTTGTATGACTTGATGAACATGATGCCTTAAAATCTTGCTCAGAAAGATGTCATACACTCCAATAGTAAAAACAATAAACCAAGGATAGGAGAATGTTATTTCTCTTCAAAACCCTTGCCTACTTTAATGATCTGAAGAAACAAAGAATCAACTTTAGATGTCCCAAAGCCTTAGTAGCTCGAACCAATAGGATATGAGATTTATATCGGATTGATTATCAATAATCAAATGAACGCATATGAGGAAACACAATTCATGTAAAGTATAATGAAGAGGGAAAATTTTGGGGTACAACAGTTGCCCATATTCAATCTTCTTAAACCTGAAGAGTGAGAATGGCATGTCGTCATTTGTAACTTGAAGGTAGAAGATGATTGAACACTAGAGTACCCAGAAATTTGCACTCGTTGATGTGTTAGTTGATTGTGTTGGGAATGGGCTTAAAGATGCCATTTGGAAATTAATAAAATATTGTAGGAGATGGGCTTATAGGTTCCATCCAAAGTGACTGTTGGTAGAAACTGGAGAATGTATTAGGATAAATCTTTGGTCGATTTATACTGAAACTATAGATGTCATTTGCCTGTATTTAACTGGGAGAAATAAATCCAACCATAAGAGATCTTCGATTGATCGCCTATCGTTAACGGGAAGAAGTGAATCCATCCAGAAGATGACCTTGATTTCCTATCATTAACTGGAAGAAGTGAATCCATCCAGAAGAGGACTTGATTGCCTATTATTAACAGGTAGAAGTAAATTATAAACCAGAAGAGGTCTTCGATTGATCGTTGACTTTTTCCAACAAGGAAAAGGGATTAGTTGCATGCAGATGTATGCATGATGTTCTCAAAATAAATGAGACAATGTTGTATGAATTTGTCATGTATGTAATATGACGTATGAATGCGGAATATTATCGAAGTGTATCCTTGAAAAATACTGGGGCGCTTGGGGAAGTCAAATCCCAGATTAAGAATATGTGTATCTTCAGAATTTTTTAGGATGTTTCCGCCGGGGATTCCTGTTTTGTTGAGGAGAACTTCGCTGGGAATATTGACTTTGGCTTGAGGAAACTTTGGAGAGTGTTGATTTCTGCTTGGAAACTAGAATTCAGGAGTTTTAGTTGTCCATTACTCTGTCGGGGAGCTATCTCTTGATTGGAAAGGAAGAAAGTTTAGATGTTATTTGGTCAGATTCCAGGCTTCACAACAACTTGCAGGGGATAAAGAAGTTAACTGTTATCTGGTCGGATTCCAGGCTTTGTAGTCAATCACAAGGGATAGTGGAAAACTCTACTAGGGAAGAGGAATTCTGTTAGTGATTTGAAGAAGTTAAACTATTATCTGGTCGGGTCCAGGTTTTGTAGTAACTCAAACGGTTATCTGGTCGGGTCCAGGTTTCAGCAACTCGAACTATTATCTAGTCGGGTCCAGGTTTCGGCAATTTGATCTTGAGGTTAACTAGTATCTGGCCGGGTCCATGACTCAGCAACTCAAACTGTTATCTGGTCGGGTCCAGGTTTCAGAAATTTGATCTTGAGGTTAACTGGTATTTGGTCGGGTCCAGGTTTCAGCAACTCGAACTGTTATCTGGTCGGGTCCAGGTTTCAGCAATTTGAACTTGAGGTTAAATGGTATCCGGTTGGGTCCAGGTTTCAGCAACTCGAACTGTTATCTGGTCGGGTCCAAGTTTCATCAATTGAAGAAGTTAAACTATTATCTGGTCGGGTTCAGGCTTTAGTAACTTAAAATTGATATTTATTATTATCTGGTCGGGTCCATGTTTCAGCAACTCAAATTGTTATCTGGTCGGGTCCAAGTTTTAGCAACTCAAACTGTCATCTGGTCGGGTCCAGGTTTCAGCAATTGAAGAAGTTAAACTATTATTTGGTCGGGTCCAGGCTTTAGTAAGTTAAAATTGAGATTTATTGTTATCTGGTCAGGTATAGGTTTCAACAAATCAAACTGTTATCTGGTCGGGTCCAGGTTTCAGCAACTCAAACTGTTATTCGGTCGGGTCCAGGTTTCAGCAATTGAAGAAGTTAAACTATTATCTGGTCGGGTCCAGGCTTTAGTAACTTAAAATTAAGATTTACTGTTATCTGGTCGGGTCCAAGTTTCAGCAACTCAAACTGTTATCTGGTTGGGTCCAGGTTTCAGCAACTCAAACTGTTATCTGGTCGGGTCCAGGTTTCAGCAATTTGATCTTGAGGTTAATTGGTATCTGGTCAGGTCCAGGTTTCAGCAACTCGAATTGTTATCTGGTCGGTTCCAGGTTTCAGCAATTGAAGAAGTTAAACTATTATCTGGTCGGGTCCAGGCTTTAGTAACTTAAAATTGAGATTTACTATTATCTGGTAGGGTCCAGGTTTCAGCAACTCCAATTGTTTTCTGGTCGGGTCCAGGCTTTTCAGTAACTGGAGAAGTTAAAGTATTAACCGGTCGGGTCCAGGCTTTAGTAACTTAAAATTGAGATTTATTGTTATTTGGTTGGGTCCAGGTTTCAGCAACTCAAACTATTTTATGGTCGGGTCCAGGATTTACAGTAACTGGAGAAGTTAAACTATTATTCGATCGGGTCCAGGCTTTAGTAACTCAAAATTGATATTTACTGTTATCTGGTCAGGTCCAGGTTTCAGCAACTCAAACGGTTTTCTGGTCGGGTCCAGGCTTTGCAGTAACTGAAGAAGTTAAACTATTATCTGGTCGGGTCTAGGCTTTAGTAACTTAAAATTGATATTTACTGTTATCTGGTCAGGTCTAGGTTTCAGCAACTCAAACTATTTTATGGTCGGGTCCAGGCTTTCCAGTAACTGAAGAAGTTAAACTATTATCTGGTCGAGTCCAGGCTTTAGTAACTTAAAATTGAGATTTACTGTTATCTGGTCGGGTCCAGGTGTCAACAACTCAAACTGTTTTCTGGTCGGGTCTAGGATTTGCAGTAACTGAAGAAATTAAACTATTATCCGGTCGGGTCTAGGCTTTAGTAACTGAAAATTGAGATTTACTGTTATCTGGTTGGGTCTAGGTTTCAGCAACTCAAACTGTTACCTGGTCGGGTCCAGGTTTCACAATAATTTGTTTAGATGGGATGAAGTTGAACTAGTATCTGGTTGAGTCTGGGCTTCATAGTAACTTGCTTGAAAGGATGAAGTTGAACTATTATCTGGTCGGATTTCAGGCTTCACAGCAACTTGCGGTGATAGTAACGACTCTATTGAGGATTATAATGATTTTGCTGGGGATTAGGGGGTTTTGGTCCCTTGATATTAGTCTGAGAGGTAAACTCGAGTTGGGGAGTTTTTAATTTTTTGGGAAAATAAACCTTATTGAAGAGAATATTTGACAATCTGCAGGGGAGGTTTATTTCTCAAGAAGGAACTCCATAAGACTTCTTCTTTTTAGACCAACTTAGCCGAGGAGAGGATTTTCCGGAGATTGGAACTCTGGATGAGGATTTCATGAATCCAAATTTGTGGGGATAATTTGATTGAAGTAACTCTGTGGGGATGTCCGTGAAATTGGCCTTGTGGAGATTTGTAGACATATTGGACTCTGTCATAGTGGCAAATATTATATTGATAGGCACACTTGTATTTGAATTTGAACTTTGTAATTATTTTTGAATGTATTTGAACAATAATTTTGAATGTTTTCAAATTGGAATGAAACTTTGTAGAAGTTTGCAAGAATTGCAACCAAACTTTGAATGTTAGAATCTAGGAGAAGGATTAATTGAATTGCCTTAAAAGGAAATGGTACTTGAAAACAAAATTCAATTTTCACCTTTTTTCCATATCTCAAATATTCCTTGAATTCTTTTGATCTTCACATCAAAACCCTTATCTTTCACAAGAACATTTAGACATTTGAAATGAGATCCAAAGAAACTTGCATGACAAGTGATAGAATTGGCTATGCAAACTACTTCACATTATAATGTCCATAACCTTGATTGGTGAGATAAGCCCGATTGTATCTTGTAGGAATCATGACCATATGTGCCTTTACTTAAGGACACAAGAATTAAAGCATGAAAACATTTTAATCTTGTAACTTGAAGACCAAGAAAACCATGTAAACCATATTTCTAAACTTAGCATGCACTTGAATAATTATCTCAAAATGATCTTGATCAAGAGTAAAACCAAAAACTCAAACCTTGTGTTCTGAATCCTGCTTTGCATGACATGATAAAGAAGATGCCTTAAAATCTTGCTCAGAAAGATGTCATACACTCTAGTAGTCAAAACACTAAACAAGGATAGGATGATGTTATTTCTCTTCAAAACCCTTTCCTACTTCAATTCTCTGACGAAACAAAGGATCAACTTGAGATTTCCCAAAGCCTTAGTAGCTCGAACCAATAGGATATAAGATCTATCACGGATTGATTGTCAACAATCAAATGAACGCATATGAGGAAACACAAGTCATGTAAAGTAAAATGAAGCGGGCAAATTTTGGGGTAACAATAGTTAGTATCATAGCACCGCCTGAAAATACTTTCTTAACAACAAATGACCCTTCGTAGGTGGGAGTCCATTTTCCCCTGGGATCACCTTGTGGTAGAATGATGCGCTTTTTTACCAAGTCACCAGCCTGATATACCTGATTCTTGATTTTCTTGTTGAATGCGTTGATCATACATTTCTGATACATCTGACTGTGACAGACAGCCGCAAGCCTCTTTTTGTCAATCAGATTCAACTGATCCAACCTAGTTTGAATCCACTCGTCTTCGTCTAAGTCTGCATCTTTCATAATCCTCAGAGAAGGAATCTGAACTTCGACAGGTAGAACAACTTACGTACCACAGACCAGAGAGAATGGGGTTTCCCCAGTTGATGTTCACGCGGAAGTGTGATAACCGTGGATAGCAAATGGTAACATCGCGTGCCAGTCTTTGTAATTCACAATCATTTTCTGTATGATCTTCTTAATGTTTTTGTTGGCGACTTCCAATGTGCCATTTATCTTTGGTCGATACGGAGAAGAGTTATGGTGCTTGATCTTGAACTGCGTGCAAAGTTCAGTAATCATAGTGTTGTTGATATTGGTACCATTTTCTGTGATGATTCTCTCGGGGATACCATACCGGCAAACAAGATTATGTTTTATGAATCGGGCCACAATATTCTTGGTAACAGAGACGAATGAGGACGCTTCAACCCATCTGTAAATTAGTCAATGGCGACGATAATGAAGCGATGTTCGTTATAAGTAGTAGGCTAGATTTCTCCAATCATATCAATGCCCCACATTGCGAATGGCCAAGGCGCAGTTATGATGTTCAAAGGTACTGGAGGCACATGAACTTTATCAGCATAAATCTTGCACTTATGACAAGTTTTTGAGTGGTGGTGATAGTCAGTTTCTGGTTTACCCCAAAAAATTCCCTCTCATTTTATCAAGATTTCCCCTCACAAGACTCTTTGAACTCCAGACAGGATTATGGTTTTGCTCTGCTCAAGACATCTCCTTGCACTGATGACCTAAATTAGGGTTTGAGTTTTCACAGGGATTTTTGGACTTCCGATGCTCAAGGTGACTTTCATACTTCATGTTGGACTTATAAGATTGCCTCTACCAAGTTTCAAGCCTTGAATCGAATTTTTGCCCAGTCAATTGGACAGTTGACCTAGAAATCAGTTGTATTGGGGAAAAAGTCAACTGTGGCCAATTTACAGTCAAACCTCACAATTTTTGACCCACATCAACATTATAGACTCATATGAACCATTTGATCAAGTTTGGACCACAACTCCTCAAGAAATTTGATCAGATCATCAAAAGGGCAAAATGGTCATTTTTAGAGTTTTGACTGCACAAGGGCAATTTCTGATTTTTAACCTAGCCAATGGCAAATTGGGCTCAAGCATGGATTCAAGGACTCAATGGCATCATCTTTACCTATTCACAAGGTTCAAAAGACCTCAAATGCATTGGATTGACAGATGAATTTTTCAGTCAACTGATCAAAATTTGACTGTACACTAAAAAGTCAAACTTTGACTTTTTGGTCAAAATCAAGTGCCAAGGGTCATTTTTCATCAAAATGAGTCAAAACATGAAACTTGTTCATCAAGAAACCTAATTTTGCAAATTAGGGTTTAAGATTGAAAATTTTCATAACTTCGAATTTTTCTAAGTTATGAAATTTTCTTATTTTTCCCCAACTTTGCCCAACATTTTCACCATCATGCAATTGGATTCAAACAAAACTTCCAACATAAAAGTTGTAGTACTCCACAAATTCTAAAACTTTGATTCATAAAGGTTTCCCAAAAGAAGCATGGATCTCAAGTTATAATTTTTGGAACAAGGGTCCATGAAACTTTTAACTTAGTGAAATTTTGCCCTAGTTTAGGCAGGATTTTGACCTATCTTCATAGCCATTTTTCACCTAGTTCCACTTGGTGTATAAAAATCCATTTCAAAGATGGATTGTAGAGCATGTTACAAGCTTTCCAAAATGTCCAAGAACTCTCCAAAATCATTTGTGGTTAGGGAGAATCGAAGGTTTGAATTTAGCAAAAACTCACTTTTGATCCATGGCATTTTCATGTTGATACAAGTTGCAACTTCTGTCCAGCTTCATTTGTACTTGATTACAGGTCCCTAAACCCTTTCATACTCAATAATTAAATGCAAATCCATTGGTTTGAGGCTTTTTTCTAATCATGGGAGGATCACACAAGAGATTAATCCAAAAATAGCAAAAAGGCAACATTGCCATTTTTGTCAAATTTTTATGTCAAATTGCATTCTTGAGCCTTGAACAAAATCTTGTACAGAAAACAATATCCACAAACTGAGGGGGCCAAGATCAAAAAGTGCAAGCTAGTAGATAGCCTGTACATGCCTGTCTTGCATCACTTGTTACTTTTGCTTAAAATACAAGAAAACTTAACAAAGAGCCACAACTTGCATATCTGTGATAACCAACTCTTGCAAGCATTTGAGACAAGTTTTGCACATTGTCTTGAGCCAAAAACACGAATTGTTGAACCCTCAAGCCTTCCCAAACACCAAATCACATTCTTCTTGCAAAACAGGGCACTCCCTGCAGATTCACATCCATCACACAAACCACTCGTGCATTTTGCCTCAAACTTGTTCAAACACATTCCATATAATCTATCCAAGCTATCCCAACCATTAGACAGTGACTGTAACTCCATTTGCAAGCTTCACCATTTCTGTTTTCAGCTTATGCAGGTTGAGTTCTATAAGCTTGCTCAAGCAAGTCCAAAGCAAACTAGGCATTAGGGAAGGTCAAAGGAAGTTCATGCAAGCTCCCAAGCACCTCAGGTCTCACTGAAAAGCTCCACATTGCCATACACAAGTTCATCTGAAACAGGTTTTTTTCAACTTCATATCTCTCTGTTTAGGAATCATTAGGCTTAGGTTTGTGAATAAAAAATGTAGTACTCATAGCCCTTAAGTTGTACATATGCTCAGTTTTCATTTAAGTTAAACGTGTTAAGAGAATTTGATTCATGAACTTCCTGAAAAAATTAGGTTAGAAATTAGGGCCAGAGAAATTCTCTCTGGTCTTTGAGAGTTAGCTTCAGTTCTTTACATGGTTGGAATCGTCTTGAAAAATGCTATAACTTTTGTGTTATGAGTTTTTGCATTAGAGCACGTATGCAGGTTTTCCATATTTGAGTCAGGCGCGCGCGTTTTTGGTTGACAAAGGTTGAAGATGATGTTCAGTGGGCTGGGCTTGGTTCTGGCATTGTTTTTGACACCCCCCCCCCCTCTTTACTGATTGCACCCCCCTGGCCCATTTCGTTATATTTTTGCATTTTTCTATTTGTTTTTTTCATTTCTGATTTTATTTTATATTTTTTAAACATAAAAAATACCAAAAATATTTTTATAAATTTTCACATTTATTTTTATATTTTATTTTATTTTTTCTAACATGAAAATAATTATTAATTAATATATACTTTTATTTTTCTTTAATAAAAACTTGAAGATAATACATAAAAAAATATTATATTTTTATTATTATTATTTTATATACTTAATAATATTTTTCTAATATATTTTCATTTTTTTTTACATTTGTACATATTTCATTATTTTTATTTTATGGTATTATAAATAATATTAATAAATATACTTTCTTAAAAGAAAATTAGGGTTTTCTACCCTTTCCAAAAATAAATTTTTATTTTCCTTTTTAATACATTAAATATTTTATTTTCACACATATAAAAATAAACAAAAACATTTTTTGCATATTCATAAATATTTTGCATATTTATATTTTATTGCTTATTTAAATATTACTTTTTTATTATTTAATGAAAAGAATTCAATTTGGATGTAATAGTAAATATTAGGGTTTTATTTTCTTGCAAATACCCCCATTCAAAAGTTGTATCCCCCTCCCCATATCAATGTTGTAATAGCTAGGGTTTATTTTGTGCACTTTATGCTTTCAAATATGCCATGTTAGAGATTAGGGTTTGTATGCAAATGTCCAAAATCAAAACAAATAGCTTGACTAATACAAAGACAAAAAGCATGAAAATGACAACACAATGCACACATGCACCCCTAGGGTTTCATCCACTTGTTGCCTTTAAAATGGCCATGTTATGCATGTTGAGTATTTTGGCAAAGCAAAAACAAAACAAAAAGATCATAGTCCCTCGATGACGCTATCTTGGTTGCCTATACAAAATGATCTAGTCCCTCAAGAAAAAATTGCTAAAGATACTTAACACTATTGCTATCATGGTCAATACGATGACCTGTGCCTGTCCCGTTTAACATCCTAATACAAGGTTGTTTACCAAATGCAATGGTAAAACAACACTGTCAAAAGGGTTAAAAATGTGTAGGAAAGATCTTTGAGTAAAATAGGGTAGACAACTCTTAGTTACTTGATCAAAACTTGCAAAAACATCCTTGCTATTTTCAAACACACCTCACAACACAATTTCAAAACAATTTCCCAAAACAAACTTTCAAACATTGAAAAATCTTTTCAAAAGACAATACACCTTTGTATACATTCAAACAAGAATCATTACAAAGGTTGCCACAACAATGGCCTCTTTTCAAAACATTTTCAAAACCACACACAAAAGCACCATTTCAAACAATTGAAAAGCAAAAGCAAGTGATCTAAACAAGTAACTAAGAGCCCATGGATAACCATAGATGAAAAGGGTGCTTGCACCTTCCCTTTTCATAATCTACCCCCCGAACCCAAGAAAACATCTCAAAGGTCTTTCATGTGCTTTTTGACCTTTCCTTTGGATAAAATAAAAAGTCGGTGGCGACTCTTGCTAAACTGAAACATTTGCGAACACAAACGCAAAACCTCAAGTCAGTTCTCCCACCGTATCACAGAACTGGCGACTCTGCTGAGGAGATATATTAAAAGGTGGGATACCTTAGGGTTTAGATCACCTTTATTTTCTTACAATTGCTTGACTTGTTTGCTTTATACCTTGGTTCTATTGTTTGGGTTTGAATCCTCTACCCGGATGTAGGAAACATAATAGGTAAATAGCAATACGTTGTGAAAACTATGCGGGGTATACCGACATGGTTGAAGCAATATCTATATTAGTGCGACATATTTGTGGGTACCGGTAGCCTTTGAGTCAATCAAAGAGAATACGGGGCCGCTAAGTGATGTCATGAAGCACTAATGAACTTTTAGAACTTTTACTTGACCATCTTGGCCTTATTAGGGGTAGTGAGATGACCGGCTTTGGTGCAGTCCGAAGTTGGTAGATACTCGATACTACACTCATTGAGGTTTGTTTTCTTGGAATATTTCGGTCGCCAGTTAAGTGGCTAAACTGAAACAATGAACACAGAAAATAATCCAGTGATATTGAGCTCCTTAGAACCCGGTTACTATTTATAGGACAAGTTGAGCCAACTAACTTCAAGAGGGTACTTACCTATGAAACCCCATGCAAGCCTGAAACTAGGAACTTGTATGACTTGCTTGTACATATACTTGTGCATACATCATGAACATCATAAAGCATCATATGCATCCACTAACCATTTCAAGGGTTTGGATCTTCATCTTTGTTCCTATTTTGTAGGTTATGGAATCTCTTCACAGGAAAAAAATTCAAGTCAACCTTGTGAGAATCCCTCCTCAACTCAAGGAGCTTACTTCCAAGATTCCAGAGAATTCTCCCTTCTGTGAAAGACATGGTAGACTTCTCAACTTGGTCAGCTCCAACATTGAAGAAGACATGGTGAAAGTTCTCTTCCAGTTCTTTGACCCCCTACACCATTGCTTTACATTTCCTGATTACCAACTAGTGCCTACTTTGGAGGAATTTTCTCAACTCCTGAGGATTCCTATTCTCCATCAACTACCATACAACGGTACGGAAAAAGAACCAAAGCCTGAAGATGTTGCTCAAGCCTTGCACTTGCAACCATCTGATATCAAAGGTCATTGGGAAACCAGAAGTGGTGTCAAGGGTTTCTTGGCAAAGTTTCTATTTGAGAAGGCACAAGAATGCTGGAATTCTCTATATCTGCAAGCTTTTGAGGAGATTGTAGCACTTCTCCTCTATGGGTTAGTCTTGTTCCCAAACCCTGATCAGCTTATAGATGTGAATGCTGTCAAAATTTTCATATCTCGGAATCTTGTGCCTACATTGCTCGGGGATATCCTCCACTCATTTCACACACGAACAATGAGGAAAAGAGGTGTTCTCATGTGATGTACTCCTCTTCTAGCAAGGTGGTTTATTTCTCACCTTCCCCAATCAGTCTTGAAGGATGAGCAAGGCTTGAGGTGGTCACAACGATTGATGACTCTTACACATTCTGATGTTCATTGGTGTTCTCGGTCCAGAGAAAATGTCATCATCATTGATCATTGTAGGGAATTCCCTAATGTCCCACTACTAGGCATTAGGGGAGGCATTATCTACAACCCCTGTTTGGCTCTGAGACAATTTGGGTATGCCCGAAGGGATGGCCCTTATGACATGTTGATTTCAGACTTGATTTTTGACTTTGACAACGACGCTCAAGGACTTCGACAAAGGTTTATCCGAGCTTGGAGGATGCCCAACAAGGTAGACAGTAAGACACTGGACATAAGAATTCCATCCCCCTTGAGCCTTACCTCAAGTGGGTATGAACCCGCGCCCAGAGTCTTATGATGCCTTACCCCTACATTCTGCCTATGATCAAAGAGCCTGTTATAGAAGGAGAGGTTCCATACACCCTCCTACATCCTGACATGCCAACATCATTGGAAGATTTGCAAAAGAGTTGGATACAGCTCAAGGAAGAACGGAATACTTTTGAAGCCAGCTTCTACGCCAGTGAGAAGAAGGTTTTGGAACTTACCCGTCGACTCCATGAAGAGCAGACTCTCAACACTTACATAGCACCAAAGAGGATGCGCATTGTCTTTTTACATTATAATTTTGTATTATTTTTGCCCATGGGGCACTTATGTACTAACAAATTCTATCTTATTAATATGACGTGCGTTCTTTTTTGTTTACAGATGCAGAATTCACAGTTCCAGTAACTCCTCATGACCTTAGCAAAGGGTCAGGAGGACCTTAAAGCACTGTTAGAGAAGGAAAAAGAAAAAGAAAAAAGAAAAAGAAAAGAGTTGGTGTGGCCACTATGGGAAGAATATTTGAGAACCAAGCTAGAAGAGTCCTGGATTTCCCCTCGACGTCTGATGAAGGGGTTGGTAAAGGAAAGGGAGTTGTAGGACCTTCCGAGTTTGAGGATGAAGAAGAAGAAGAGGAGGATGAAGATTACTCTGAGCAGCAGTACCCTCCTGCGGACGATAAGTATAAGAATCTGGAAGAGCGGCTGGCAGCCATAGAGGTACAAAGAGTACCTAGGTTGGATTTCGAAGAACTAGGGTTGGTTGCTGGAATTGTGATGCACCCTAAATTCAAGGTGCCTACATTTTCTAAATATGATGGTTTGTCTTGTCCGAAGATGCATCTACGGTCTTACGTCAGAAAGATCCAACCTCACTCTTCTGATAAGGATCCGTGGGTCCAATTTTTTCAAGATAGTTTGTCGGGTACGCAATTGGATTGGTTCTATCAACTTGAAAGATCTGATGTACATAACTGGGAGGATTTGGCTGCTGCCTTCTACCGACAATATCAATATAATGCAGATTTAGCGCCTACTCGTACTCAATTACAGAGTATGGGTATGGTCTCTAATGAAGGCTTTAAGGAGTATGCCCAGAAGTGGCAGGACTTGGCTGGAAGGGTGCAGCCACCATTGTCTGAGAGAGATCTTGTGGATATGTTTTTGGGGACCCTATCAGGTCCATTCTTTAATCACTTGATCGGGAGCTCATCTGCAGGGTTCACCGAATTAATTCTGACGGGTGAAAGAGTCAAAGCTGGAATTAAGAGCGGTAAAATTCAGAAGGATGCATCTGTTTCCGCTGTTATCAAGAAGACCTTTCTAGCCAAGAAAGAGGTCTCAACTGTTTACTCCCATAGAAATCAAGGAAGAATGGAGCGCCGACCAGCGGTGGGGGCTGTGATGATTCAGAACTCCGCAGCCGATCAACCTCGAAGCAGTCAACCCAGAGCTAACCAAACCAGGGTGGAAAGGCCTGCACGAAAATTCACCTGGATCAATGTGACACCTGCTTAGGTTCTCCCTCATCTGTTAAAGTTAAACCTTACAAATTTGAAAGAGGCGCCGAAGAACCCAAATACCTCTTCTCCCTATTACCATTCAAATGCAAAGTGTGCCTATCATTCGGACAGTGTGGGGCACGACACCAACAACTGTTGGGCCCTTAAAAACAAGATCCAGGATTTAATAGATGCCAAGGAGGTGGAGTTTGACGCACCTGAAAAGCCTAATGTGATATCCGCTCCAATGCCAAAACATGGTCACAATGTCCATGCTATTGTAGAAGATCTTTATGTTACTGTTGTTGATGACTTAATGACTCTGTTGCTAATGATCAAGATGAATCTGTTGAAAGCCGGGATTTTCCCGGGCTGTGAAAAAGATTGTTACGTTTGTTCGACCTTGCAATCCGATTGTCCGCTATTGAAGTCAGGCATCCAACGCCTAATGGATAATCAAGAAATCCTCTTCAAGAAAACTCCTGTTACTCTTGTTACTCCAATCAACGATGTTGCTATAATCACCATTTCCGACAATCTTTCCAAGGTCTCCAAAAGACCTGTTAAGATTACACCCGATCCAAAGTTTGTACCTCTGAAGATGACAATGTCGGAGCCTATCCCATACAATTCCAACAAGACAATACCGTGGAATTATGGAGGAGAAATCTTCTACCATGGTGTTAAGAAGATCGAATCAGTTGAAGAAAGTTCCGATGAAGAGACTCCTGATGTAGGAAATATTGCAGGGACAAGTAAGATCACCCGCAGCGGAAGAATCTTCTCTCCGGATATTTCTCCTCCAAGGGCAATCCTCAGACCCTCAAATGCTCCTAAGGTTACTCTGGTGCCCGTCAACACATTTGTACGAACTCCAGTAATTGAAGAAATCATAACTCCCGAAGTTGTACCCTCTGCTGTTACTGCTGATAAAGGTAAGGGGATCCAAGAAGCGCCCGTCAAGACGAGGGCTCAGCCTTTGGTTATCCCCAAGACCACTCAGAAGGAGATGGAGGAGATTTTAAAAATAATTAATAAAAGCGACTATGATGTCGTAGAACAACTGGGGAAAACCCCTTCAAAAATCTCTATGCTGGCCCTATTGCTCTTCTCCAAAGCTCATGCCAAAGCCTTGATCAAATTCTTGAAGAAGGCCCATGTGCCTCAAGAAATCTCTGCGGACCAGTTCCAGGAGTGTGTAGCCAGCCTAACTGCCGACAATGGTCTTGGCTTCTCTGATGTCGATCTAACATCTAAGGGAAGAAAGCATAATGATGCGTTACATGTCTCGGTGGAGTGCAGAGGGACCACACTTGCTCACGTTCTGGTTGATATCGGGTCGTCTTTAAATGTCTTGCCTAAGAAAGCGTTGGACAGATTGGAATGTGAAGGATTGACCTTAAAGCCCAGCAACATCATCGTAAGAGCCTTTGATGGTTCTAAACGGATGGTCCACGGGGAGGTGGACATCCCAATTAAAATGGGTACTGAAACTTTCCACTCCACATTTTATGTCATGGATATTCGTCCCTCCTACTCCTGCTTGTTAGGAAGTCCATGGATTCATCATGTTGGGGCCGTTACGTCCACTTTACATCAAAAGCTTAAGTACCCTATCCAGGGGAAAATTGTGACAGTTCATGGCGAGGAGGAGTATATGATAAGCCATCTGAATTCATTCCGCTATGTTGAATTAGATGGTGAATTCATTGAGACCCCCTTTCAGCACTTTGAATAGGTTTCTCCTGAAGTTGCGGTAGCCAAGACAATGACTTATGCGCCCGTCATTACCAAACCTGTGTCCCAGACGTCATCCCTTAAAGATGCGGAGGCTGTGATCAAGGAAAGAGGAAGCACGATATGGGGTCAACAGCCAGATTTTCCTTACAAGACAGATAGGTTCGGCTTGGGTTTCACTGCTGCTAGTCAGAAGGCTGTGCGTTGCTCCCGGGCAGGAGGACCGCCATTGAAAATCACTCATCATGGAGTTCATGCTTTAGAGGATGATGGAGAAGAAAGCAATTTTGAAGACTGGATCTTTCCAACTATTGAAGGAGGACTGAACAACTGGGAGGCGAAAGACTTTGTTCCCATTACTTTCATCAATCAGTAATTTATCTTTTGAACATTTTCTGTTGGTCTGTAATAATTTTTAAACAATTCGTACACTTTTTGCCTTATGCCTTACCCGGGGCATATAGGTCCATTTGTAAGGGCTTGATTTTTCATCTTCATATGCCATTTTTAATGAATCATGGACATTTTCATATATAAAATTTTATGTTCATTTTCTTTCTTTTTACATTTTATTTGTTTAAAGATGGTTGTCCCTTACACACACCCACACTCACAAAATGCAGGTACCCATCCATTCCGGATTCCATGGGTAACAATTCTGCTATGGCCTTCAGTGACTCTGAAGATCTGGTCAATCATGCCGAATACGAAGGTGATGAGGACTGTGAAGTGCCTGGAGAGTTGGCCAGACTTTTGCAATAGGAAGAAAGGGCTATTCTACCTCACGAGGAGTTGTTAGAGACTATCAACTTGGGAACAGAGGAAGACAGAAAAGAGGTTAAAGTGGGTGCCAACTTGGAGCCAAGTGTCAAAGAGCGCTTAGTTCAGCTGTTGAATGAATATGTTAAGATCTTCGCCTGGTCCTACAAAGACATGCCGGGACTAGATACAAATATTATGGTTCACTGACTCCCTACAAGAGAAGACTGTCCACCAATCAAACAGAAGGTCCTCCGAATGAGGCCCGACATGTCTGAAAAGATCAAAGCTGAAGTGATGAAGCAGTTCAATGCTGGCTTCCTTGTTGTTACTTCCTATCCATAATGGGTTGCTAACATTGTGCATGTGCCTAAGAAGGACGGCAAAGTCAGAATGTGCGTGGATTACAAAGACTTAAACAGGGCTAGCCCTAAAGATGACTTTCCACTACTGCACATTGACATCTTGGTTGACAATACAGCTCAGCACAAGGTATTTTCTTTCATGGACGGATTTTCAGGGTACAACCAGATCAAAATGGCACCTGAAGACATGGAGAAAACTACTTTTGTTACACAGTGGGGTACATTCTGCTATAAAGTGATGCCATTCGGACTGAAGAATGTCGAGGTAACCTATTAACGCGCCATGGTAGCTTTGTTTCATGATATGATACATCATGAGATTAAAGTCTATGTAGACAATATGATAGCCCATTCACAGATAGAAGAAGAACACCTCGACCATCTTCAAAAGCTGTTTGTCAGATTGAAAGAGTACAAGCTCAGACTGAACCCTAACAAGTGCACTTTCGGAGTCAGGTCCGGTAAACTCTTGGGATTCATCGCCAATAACAAAGGCATCGAGGTTGATCCTGCCAAGGTCAAAGCTATACAAGAAATGCCTGCCCCTCGCACTGAGAAGGAGGTCAGAGGTTTCTTGGGACGCCTAAACTACATTTCAAGGTTCATTTCTCACCTAACATCTACCTGTGAACCAATCTTCAAACTGTTGAAGAAAGATCAGGTGGTTAAATGGAATGATGATTGTCAAGTTGCTTTCGATAAAATCAAGGAGTATTTGCTGGAACCTCCTATCTTGATGCCTCCCGTTGAAGGAAAACCTTTAATCATGTATCTGATTGTCTTAGATAATTCAATGGGGTGCGTACTGGGCCAACATGATGAGTTTGGTCGAAAAGAGCATGCCATTTATTACCTTAGCAAAAAGTTTACCGACTGTGAGACTCGTTACTCACTGCTCGAGAAAACTTGATGCGCTTTGGTATGGGTTGCTCGCAGACTAAGGCAGCATATGTTGACACATACCACTTTACTGATCTCTAAGATGGATCCGATCAAGTACATCTTCGAGAAGCCTGCTCTATCCGGAAGAATCGCTAGATGGCAGATGATCCTCAGCGAATATGATATACAGTACACGACCCAAAAAGCTATAAAGGGGAGTGTGCTAGCCGATCATATGGCCCATCAAGCTGTCGAAATTACCAATCCATGAGGTTCGACTTTCCCGACGAGGATATCATGACTTTGAGCAACATTGAAGGAAACAGACTGTATGACGGACCTGAACAAGGATCCCGATGGACTCTGTACTTTGATGGTGCCTCCAACGCACTTGGAAACGGTATCGGCGCAGTACTTATCTCTCCAGAAGGTTGCCATACACCTTTCACTGCTAGACTCTACTTCAGCTGCACCAATAACATGGCCGAGTATGAAGCTTGCATCTTTGGTCTCAAGGCCGCAATCGACTTAGGAATCAAATCTTTGGTTGTGTTCGGGGACTCAGCTTTGGTTATTAGTCAAATCAAAGGAGAGTGGGATATTAAGCACCCTAACCTCATCCCTTACAAAGAACATGTCTTGACGTTGTTACCACATTTCGAGAAGATTACCTTTAAGCACTTCCCGCGAGAAGAGAATCAGCTAGCAGATGCGCTAGCTACAATGTCATCCATGTTTAAACTTAACTGGGATAATGAGGCTCCTCAAATCACCATTGAACGGATGGATGAACCCGCACATTGTCACGAGATTAATACTGAAGTAGTGGACCAACCTTGGTTTCATGACGTTAAAAGGTATCTCGAAGCATAAGAATACCCCAAAGGAGCTTCAGTCAACGACAAAAAGTTCTTAAGGAGGTTCGCGGCCAAGTTCTTTCTGAGCAATGGTATCTTATACAAGCGCAATCTTGATTGTGTCCTACTCCGTTGTGTAGACAAGGTTGAAGCTGAGAAGATCATGGCTGAACTGCATAATGGTACCTTTGGCACCCACTCAAGCGGTCATATGATGGCCAAGAAGATTCTACGGGCAGGCTACTACTGGTCTACCATGGAAGCTGATTGTCATCAACATTCCCGTACTTGTCACAAATGCCAAATCTTTGCGGACAAGGTACATATTCCTCCAGTTCCTCTCAATGTCTTAACAGCTCCTTGGCCATTCGTGATGTGGGGAATCGACATGATTGGAGAGATCAAGCCTACGGCATCCAATGGACACCGTTTCATCCTGGTGGCCATTGATTACTTTACCAAGTGGGTTGAAGCAGATTCCTTCGCCTCCATTACAAAGAATGTGGTTGCCCGCTTCATCAAGCAGAACCTCATATGCCGGTATGGTATCCCCGACAGGATCATTACGGACAATGGTACAAATTTGAACAATACTATGATCACCGCTCTGTGCGAGCAATTCAAGATTCAACATCACAATTTATCTCCCTATCGGCCTAAGATGAACTGTGTAGTCAAAGCCGCAAACAAAGATATCAAGAAGATCATTCAAAAGATAACAGTCACCTATAAGGACTGGCACGATATGTTACCGTTTACTCTGCACGGGTACCGTACCATGGCACGCACTTCAACTGAGGAAACACCCTTTTCTTTGGTATACGGCATGGAAGCTGTTTTACCTATCGAGGTTCAGATTCCCTCCTTGAGAATCATGAAATATGTTGGTTTGAGTGAAGACGATTGGATTCAGACCCGGCTTGATCAACTTAACTTGATTGACGAAAAGCGACTTACTGTTGTTTGCCATGGTCAGACGTATCAAAAACATATGATCAAGGCCTTCAACAAGAAAGTCAAGAGACAAGTATATCAAGTTGGGGACCTTGTAGTCAAGAGGATTATCTTGCCGCAAAGTAATCCCAGGGGAAAATGGACTCCTACTTACGAAGGACCATTTGTGATCAAAAACATCTTTTCTGGTGGGGAAATGATTCTGACCACCATGGACGGTGATGACCTGCCGCACCCTGCGAACGCAGACATAGTCAAAAGATACTACGCATAAACGACCCGACAAGTTGAAAACTTGAAAGGGAGACTTGGGCAAAAATGGGCATCCCGGTGAATCGAAAACCCGAAAGGGCGGTTCAGGCAAAAATTAGGGATAAATAAAAATTTGTACACCCAACAAGTTGAAAACCCGAAAGGGCGACTTGGGCAAAAAAGGGTTTCTCGGTGGATCGAAAACCCAAAAGGACGGTCCAGGCAAAAGTTAGGGAATTAAAGCGTATGACTATGTCTCGTCGGATCACTTTAAGAACAATCTCTTCACGGACAAGCTCCAAGCTTCTGATCAATCCAATCATCTGCGGACGAAGCAACGAATGGGCAAGACACTCAGAGTTACGAAGGCTATAGCAGAATGGGAACCCCATGGAATTTTTACACATAGCCATCTTTCTTTGTATAAATTTTTCTCAATTTTATGACAACATTCTCTTACTAGGATGTCTGTCTCCTTTGTACAAAATACTTACACAAAATTAATACAAAGATACTTCAAAGTGCAGAAAATTGTTTGCCTTTTCTTTCTTCTTTACACTTGTGTTTTATTAGAAAACGTCCAATGACTTATTAAATAAGCATATGCATTTTAATATAATCATTGCTTACAAATAAAACGAAATGAGAAAGAATAATTACTGACAAATTGAAAGTATGGGAAAACGTCTTTGGGCTATTCCAGGAGAAATCCTCAAAAGAGCTAAAACCTTGAAATACGTATCCCCGACGGAGTTAAATTTCAAAATCCCCATCAGAACTAAGTTTCCAAACTCCCAATCCCCAGTGGAGCCAGAAAACTTTGAACTTCCAACCCTCAGTGAAGATAAAACTTTCTTCCCCAACGGAGTCCAAAACTTCAACCTTTAAACCCCGGTGGAAGACCATCCAGTTTCCTCCAATTCGCCAGAGATTTGTTTTAAAACCAGAAGATTTCCCTACAAGTTGTCTTAGAAACCAGATGACGGCTTCGGATAATTCCTCAATAGATTGCCATACAACCCAAACCCTTGAGAACTCTTCAACAGAATAAGCATTCTCCCCACAGAGTTATTTCCCGGTAGATCGAAGATTCTCGGTCTCATTCTCCATTGGAAGCCTCCCAGGTTTCAATTCCCCAGTAGAGATCGTCAGAGTTTTCCTTATTCCCCAGGAAAGTCATGAAGGATTCTCACATCTCCACAGAAGCTATCAAAATCCCCACAGGTCACCAAGGATTTTCTATCCCCAACAGTGGTCCAAGTATTTCTCATTTCTCAACGATCAAAGATTTTGAATCTCCAACAGCGGTCAAGGGTTTATCATCCCCAGCAGCAGTCAAAGATTTCATTATCTCTAGCTATCAAGAATTTATTTTCCTCAGCAAGACAGCTAATCATCTTACATGCACATCCATTACATTCATATATCATAAACATTGATAGAACACATTTTATTGCATCATACATGTCATGCAGCATAACTCTGTGTGTTAGCTAACATTTTACCCATTTCAGGATAAGATTAAAAGCTACCTTTAACAAATGTTCAAAGATTTCAGATACAGTACGGATACGCTCCAAGATATGGAAGTCATTCTGCTACTCATTCAGATCTCTTATTTCAGATACAGTATGGATACACCCTAGACACGGCGGTCATTCTATTACTCATTCAGAATTTCAAGTCAAGATACAGTATGGATACACCCCAGACACGACGGTCATTCTACTCATTCAGACTTCAGCAATCGGATACAGACTAGATACGCTCCAGACACGGAAGCCATTCTATTTCTTATTCAGATTCAACTATCAACTTCAAGTTCAGATACATTCCAGACACGGAAGTCATTATGTCATTTGTCCAGATCCCAGTTACAGTATGGATACACTCCAGACACGGAAGTCATTCTGCTACTCATACAGGTCTCAATTTCAGATACAGTCCAGATACGCACAAGACATGATTGCCATTCTGTCACTCATTTGAAATTTATCCCCAGCCCAGAGATGCTCCATACACGGATGTTTTCTGTCGCCCATTTAGAATTCAGATACACTCCAGACACGGCAGTCATTCTGATATTCATTCAAGAATCAAATACAGTTATAGCTCGGATACGCTCTAGACACGGACGCGACTCCTTTGCTCATACGAATCCAATCTCCAGATACAACTCAGATACGTTCCAAATACGGATACCAATCTGGTGTACATTCTCCTGATTTTCAACAAACAAGTCTTGGATGGCATCTTTAAGCCCATCTCCAGCAAGATTCTACCATCTCCAAATGGCATCTTTAACCCTATTCCCTCAGCTACATTTTGACGAGTGCAAATTTACGGGCACTCTAGTGACCAATCATCTTTTACCTTCGAGTCACGAAAGGAAAAATTGTCAATCTAACTCTTCAGGTTCAAGAAGATTGAACAGGGGCAGCTGTTGTACCCCAAAATTTTCCCTCTCATTTTATCAAGATTTCCCCTCACAAGACCCTTTGAACTCCAGACAGGATTAGGGTTTTGCTCTGCTCAAGACATCTCCTTGCACTGATGACCTAAATTAGGGTTTGAGTTTGCACATGGATTTTTGGACTTCCAATGCTCAAGGTTACTTTCATACTTCATGTTGGACTTATAAGATTGCCTCTACCAAGTTTCAAGCTTTGAATCAAATTTTTGCCCAGTCAATTGGACAGTTAACCTAGAAATCAGTTGTATTAGGGAAAAAGTCA
Organism: Vicia faba; assembly: GCA_948472305.1. Taxonomy (NCBI): domain Eukaryota; kingdom Viridiplantae; phylum Streptophyta; class Magnoliopsida; order Fabales; family Fabaceae; genus Vicia; species Vicia faba. Next base: position 589,463,518 of record OX451736.1, on the reverse strand, counting down.
ATTGTGGCCAATTTACAGTCAAACCTCACAATTTTTGACCCACATCAACATTATAGACTCATATGACCATTTTATCAAGTTTAGACCACAACTCCTTAAGAAATTTGATTAGATCATCAAAAGGGCAAAATGGTCATTTTTAGGGTTTTGACTGCACAAGGGCAATTTTTGATTTTTAACCTAGCCAATGGAAAATTTGGCTCAAGCATGGATTCAAGGACTCAATTACATCATCTTGACCTATTCACAAGGTTCAAAAGACCTCAAATGCATTGGATTGACAGATGAATTTTTCAGTCAACTGATCAAAATTTGACTGTACACTGAAAAGTCAAACTTTGACTTTTTGGTCAAAATCAAGTGCCAAGGGTCATTTTTCATCAAAATGAGTCAAAACATGAAACTTGTTCATCAAGAAACCTAATTTTGCAAATTAGGGTTTAAGATTGAAAATTTTCATAACTTAGAATTTTTCTAAGTTATGAAATTTTCTTATTTTTTCCCAACTTTGCCCAACATTTTCACCATCATGAAATTGGATTCAAACAAAACTTCCAACATAAAGGCTGTAGACCTCCACAAATTCTACAACTTTGATTCACAAAGTTTTCCCAAAACAAGCTTGGATCTCAAGTTACGATTTTTGGAACAAGGGTCCATGAAACTTTTAACTTAGTGAAATTTTGCCCTAGTTTAGGCAGGATTTTGACCTATCTTCATGGGCATTTTTAACCTAGTTACACTTGGAGTATCAAAATGCATTTCAAATATGTATTGTAGAGCATGTTACAAGCTTTCCAAAATGTCCAAGAACTCTCCAAAATCATTTGTGGTTAGGGAGAATCGAAGGTTTGAATTTGGCAAAAACTCACTTTTGATCCATGGCATTTTCATGTTGATACAAGTTGCAACTTTTGTCCAGCTTCATTTGTACTTGATTTCAGGTCCCTAAACCCTTTCATACTCAATAATTAAATGCAAATCCATTAGTTTGAGGCTTTGTTCTGATCATGGGAGGATTACACAAGAGATTAATCCAAAAATAGCAAAAAGGCAACATTGCCATTTTTGTCAAATTTGCTTTATGTCAAATTGCATTCTTGAGCCTTGAACAAAATCTTGTACAACAAACAATATCCACAAACTGAGGGGGCCAAGATCAAAAATTGCAAGCTGGTAGATAGCCTGTACAGGTCTGTCTTGCATCACTTGTTACTTTTGCTTAAAATACAAGAAAACTTGCCAAAGAGCCACAACTTGCATATTTGTGATAACCAACTCTTGCAAGCATTTGAGACAAGTTTTGCACATTTTCTTGAGCCAAAAACATGAATTGTTGAACCCTCAAGCCTTCCCAAACACCAAATCACATTCTTCTTGCAAAATAGGTCACTCCCTGCGGATTCACATCCATCACACAAACCACTCGTGCATTTTGCCTCAAACTTGTTCAAACACATTCCATATAACCTATCCAAGCTATCCCAACCATTAGACAGTGACTGTAACTCCATTTGCAAGCTTCACCATTTTTGTTTTCAGCTTGTGCAGGTTGAGTTCTACAAGCTTGCTCAAGCAAGTTCAAAGCAAACTAGGCATTGGGGAAGGTCAAAGGAAGTTCAGGCAAGCTCCCAAGCACCTCAGGTCTCACTGAAAAGCTCCACATTGCCATACACGAGTTCATCTGAAACAGGTTTTTGTCAACTTCCTATCTCTCTGTTTAGGAATCATTAGGCTTAGGTTTGTGAATAAAAAATGTAGTACTCATAGCCCTTAAGCTGTACATATGCTCAGTTTTCATTTAAGTTAAACGTGTTAAGAGAATTTGATTCATGAACTTCCTAAAAAAATTAGGTTAGAAATTAGGGCCAGATAAATTCTCTCTGGTCTTTGAGAGTTAGCTTGAGTTCTTTACATGGTTGGAATCGTCTTGAAAAATGTTATAACTTTTGTGTTATTAGCTTTTGCGTTAGAGCACGTATGCAGGTTTTCTATATTTGAGTCAGGCGCGCGCGTTTTTGGTTGACAAAGGTTGAAGATGAAGTTCAGTAGGTTGGGCTTGGTTCTGACATTGTTTTTGACACCCCCCCCTCTTTACTGATTGCACCCCCTTGGCCCATTTCTTTATATTTTTGCATTTTTCTATTTGTTTTTTTCATTTCTGATTTTATTTTATATTTTTTAAACATAAAAAATACCAAAAATATTTTTATAAATTTTCACTTTTATTTTTATATTTTATTTTATTTTTTCTAACATGAAAATAATTATTAATTAATATATACTTTTATTTTTCTTTAATAAAAAATTGAAGATAATACATAAAAAATATTATATTTTATTATTATTATTTTATATACTTAAATAATATTTTTCTAATATATTTTCATTTTTTTGACATTTGTACATATTTCATTATTTTTATTTTATGGTATTATAAATAATATTAATAAATATACTTTCTTAAAAGAAAATTAGGGTTTTCTACCCTTTCCAAAAATAACTTTTTATTTTCCTTTTTAATACATTAAATATTTTATTTTCACACATATAAAAATAAACAAAAACATTTTTTGCATATTCATAAATATTTTGCATATTTATATTTTATTGCTTATTTAAATATTACTTATTTATTATTTAGTGCAAAGAATTAATTTGGATGTAATAGTAAATATTAGGGTTTTATTTTCTTGCAAATACCCCCCCCCCCCCCCCATTCAAAAGTTGTATCCCCCTCCCCATATCAATGTTGTAATACCTATGGTTTATTTTGTGCACTTTATGCTTTCAAATATGCCATGTTAGAGATTAGGGTTTGTATGCAAATGTCCAAAATCAAAACAAATAGCTTGACTAATACAAAGACAAAAAGCATGAAAATGACAACACAATGCACACATGCACCCCTAGGGTTTCATCCACTTGTTGCCTTTAAAATGGCCATGTTATGCATGTTGAGTATCTTGGCAAAGCAAAAACAAAACAAAAAGATCATAGTCCCTCGATGACGCTATCTTGGTTGCCTATACAAAATGATCTAGTCCCTCAAGAAAAAATTGCTAAAGATACTTAACACTATTGCTATCATGGTCAATACGATGACCTGTGCCTGTCCCGTTTAACATCCTAATACAAGGTTGTTCACCAAATGCAATGGTAAAACAACACTGTCAAAAGGGTTAAAAATGTGTAGGAAAGATCTTTGAGTAAAATAGGGTAGACAAATCTTAGTTACTTGATCAAAACTTGCAAAAACATCCTTGCTATTTTCAAACACACCTCACAACACAATTTCAAAACAATTTCCCAAAACAAACTTTCAAACATTGAAAAATCTTTTCAAAAGTCAATACACCTTTGTATACATTCAAACAAGAATCATTACAAAGGTTTCCACAACAATGGCCTCTTTTCAAAACATTTTCAAAACCACACACAAAAGCACCATTTCAAACAATTGAAAAGCAAAATCAAGTGATCTAAACAAGTAACTAAGAGCCCATGGATAACCATGGATGAAAAGGGTGCTTGCACCTTCCCTTTTCATAATATACCCCTTGAACCCAAGAAAACATCTCAAAGGTCTTTCCTGTGCTTTTTGACCTTTCCTTTGGATAAAATAAAAAGTCTGTGGCGACTCTTGCTAAACCGAAACATTTGCAAACACAAACGCAAAACCTCAAGTCAGTTCTCCCACTGCATCACAGTTTCCATAGTCGACCAATAGAAACCTACTCTCAAAATCTTCTTGGCCATAGTATGCCGACTGGAGTGAGTACCAAAGATGCCTTCATGCATATCCTCCATAATCTTCTCTACCTCTTTCTTGTCTATACAGCAAAGCAGAATCGAATCATGATTACGCTTGTACAAAATCCCATTGCTCAAGAAGAACTTAGCCGAGAACCTCTGTAGGAATTTCTTGACGTTGATTGATGCCCCTTCAGGGTACTCTTGAGCTTCAAGGTACCTTTTCACTTCATGAAACCAAGGTGTTTCTTCTACTCCATCAGTGTCAATTTCATAATAGTGTGTCGGTTCATCGAATCTTTCAATGGTAATTCTGGGAGCCTCGCTGTCCCATCTGAACTTGAACATGGATGACATGGTAGCTAGTGCGTCTACTAACTAATTCTCTTCTCTTGGTATATGCTCAAAAGTAATCTCTTCTAAGTACGGAATCAAGGTGTAATATGGTGGGAGAACTGACTTGGTTGTTTTGTGTTTTATCGCAATTGTTGCGGATAGCAAGAGTTGCCACCGACTTTTCTTTTATCTAATAAGGAAAAGGTGAAAAGAACAGGAAAGACCTTTGAGATATTTTCTTGAGTTCGGGGGGTAGGTTATGAAAAGGGAAGGTGTTAGCACCAATTTCATCCATAGTTATATATGGGCTCTTAGTTGCTTGCTAGATCACTTTTGAAATTGTTTTATTTGAAATGTGTTTGTGATGGGTTTTGAAAGTATTTTTGAAAAGCGCCTTTGAAAGTGTTTGGTGTGTTTTGAAAAGATGTTTGTTTTTGAAAATGGATTGTGAGCAAGAAATTAAGAATGTTCTACCTACTCAAAAGTCTTTTGTTCATTTCTCCCTTCCTTTGATATTACTATCTCACCATTGATTGGTAAGTAACCCTATATTTAAATATAAAGGGACGGGCGTGGGTCATTGTATAGTCATGGATAGAAATGTTATGAGATATCTTAGCATTTCTCTTAAGGGACTAAGATCATTTGTAAGGCAACATTCGTAGCGTCATCAAGGGACTATGATCTTGTATTTTTTATTGTTTTTGCTAAGATGTCTCACATGCATACCATGACCATTTTTAAGGCAACAAAGTGGAGTAAACCCTAGAGATTCAAAGTGTGCAAGTGTATTGTATTTCATGCTTGAGTTTATCTTGGATTAGGGTTTTCTATGTATTGATTTTATCTTTTCATACAAACCCTAATTTACTAGCATTTATATGAAAGCGATAAATTGCGGAAAGTAAATTTCTACACTATTACATCATTAGGGAATGGGGTATACAAATTTATAAATGGGGAATTGAAAGCGATAAAGTTCCTAATTATCTATTACAACCGTATTGAATTTGAATGAATAATATAAAAATGAATAAATATACAAGGAAGCAAATAGAAGAGAAAATGAATTTTGTTTGGATTTTGTTAAGAAAAGGTTTTTATTTTAACCTAATAAACTAAAAAAATAAATAATTAGTTAATAAAAGGAAATTTAGACTAATTTAATTTTAGAAAAGAAAATACTTTTTAGTGTTTGTTTTAAGGAAAGATTTTAATATTAACTAAAAAAAGTGTGAGAATTAATTAAATTAAGAAGAACCTAAATTCTAAATTAATGATAATAAAAAAAGAAATAAATAAAACTAAATCTAATTATTAAATTAATTAAGAAAAAGAAATAAAGTTTGTAACAAAATGTTTTCTAATTTTTTTGGTCTTGAAAATAAAAATAAATAGATATAGTATAAATAAATAAATATTTTTTTGGTATTTTTAGTTAGTAAAAATAATAATAATAATAATAATAATAATAATAATAATAATAATAATAATAATAATAATAATAATAATAATAAAAAAATAAAGAAAAGGAAAATAAAATAATAAGTCAGGAGGGAGGTGAAAGTTGAATTTGAGGTGTTTTTGTGTAGAAAACAGTTTTTGTTTGGCCTGGCCCATTAGCATTTTTATCATCAGAAATGAAATGAAATGAAAAAGAACCTATGGGTTGCGCTGTAAAACTTGCAAAGAGGGGGGTTAGGAGAAGTAAAAATACAAAGGCCCAGTTGTGGAGGCCCAAGGCGCGCTGGCTTGTTCAAACAAAGAAAAGATGGAAAATATTAGAAAAAAGGAAAAATGGCAGCGCTGGGGCTTAAACCCACGCCCTATACATAATACGCGTGCTGCCTTACCACTGGGGTGGCTATACATCCGTTAACTTAAACAAAACCATATATATATATATATATATATATATATATATATATATATATATATATATTGAAAATCCATCCCTAGGCATGTACTTCATCTTCAACCTCACGCCCAGCCAGATCAACTGTATCTCATTCATTTCTCAACCAAAATGAAAAATGTAAACATGAAACTTGTGGCAAATTTCATCACAAATTCAGAAATGTAACTCATTAAAACTATAAATTAAAGATAAGCATGAATTATTAATGGTACCAAATATAACCTAATTTTTTCATAAAGTTCAGGTCCAAAATTCTCTCTACTCAAGCAATATAAATGAATTCTAAGGACATGGTCAATTTCAGGGCAATGATATCTACATTTTGTCTTTGAAAATACAAGCTTAACAATGCCTAAATAATGAGATGAAAAGCCAGAAAACTCACCTTGCAGCTGAAGATCGTGTTTTGAGTTAGAGGACCTTTCAAGGTGTTGTGATGATTGAGTTAGCTTCCTTGAACCTCTAGGAAGCTAATGCAATAGTTACTTTGAACTGAGGATGACTGAATCGTGTTGGAGAAGTCCAAGTTCAAAGCTCAATTTTTGAAAATGGAGGTTGATGATGGAGGTGTTACAGTTGTGTAACAAGTGTTGAGATTGTTTATGGACGATGTTTAGAAGCTTTTGAAAGCAAAAGGCCAAGAAACGCACGAGTGAATTTGGAGATTGGATTCAAAACTCAGAAATGACAAGTTTTTGGTGTATTCTTGGTGATTCTATATTGTAGGGTGTTTCAAGGCTTGAGCATTCGTGTTTTTTCTTGTAAATAACTTGTATAGTTATAAGCAAAAGGTCTTAGGGTTTAAAGTTGACATATCTATGAGATATAGACTTATGGTTATGTTACTTGATTTTGAAGAAAAGTGGAAAATAAGTTTCAATGTGTTGTACAAGCATGGTCTGAGTTAGTAGGAGGATCTAGCCATGTTGCTTTTGGTTTTTGACTTTGCTTGTGTTCATATGAAACAAGTTAGGAGCTCTATGCATTGACTTTTGCAATAAAGCTTGTTTTTCCAAAATGGAAGTGTTACCTTTGTGCCATTAATGGAATAACCACTTAGACAATCTCTCAAATGCTTAGATCAAAGCTCTAACAGTTGTGTAAACATTTAATTATGGATTAAATTACAAGTTAGAAGCCTGCAAAGTTGGATTTGTACAGCATGCTTGAAGATTGGATCAAGTGTTCTTCACAAATCTGCCTTGTAAATCAAGAATGAATGCCCAACTTCTTGCCTTCGATTCTCTTAACTCAAAAATGATATCAATGAGATCTTTGACATTTTGGAAAGATTAAAACATCCTATACAACCTTCATGTTGGACATTTTTGAAGAATCACTTTGGAACCATGTGAAACTTGGCCAAGAAGTTAGGTCAAAAATCTGCCTAACTAGGGCAAAATTTCACTAAGTGTTTTTGTTTCATGGACATGTCTTTATGAATTAATAACTTGAGATTCAAGAATTTTTAGAACTTGATTCCTTCTATGAAGCTTTAGATCTCATTAATATCTACAACTTTCATGTTGGAAGTTTTTCTTGAATCATCTTGTATCATGGTGAAATTTGGCACAAAGTCATGAAGAAAGGTTAACTTTCCAAAACTTAGAAACATTTCTAAGTCTTAGAATTTTGACTTTTCAAAGATAATTTTGACTTTTTGATTTCTTGATGAAAAATCTTCATAGTTTGACATGTCTTGATGAAATATTATTTTTGAAACTTGATTTTGATCAAAAAGTCAAAGTTTGACTTTTCAATGTACAATTGACTTTTCCATCAGTTGACCAAATTTCAACTTGATATCATGCCTCAAACCATTAAGTCATGTATTTGGTCAAAAGTCAAAAATTGAGCCTTCTCAATCAAAACCCTAATTTTGACCACTTTGCCCTTTTGGTGATCTGATCAAATTTCTTGATGAATTGTGATCCAAACTTGACCAATTGACATATAGGAGTTCAAAATGTTGATATGGATCAAAAATTATGAATTTTGAATGTAAATTAACCACAATTGACTTTTTGCCCAATATAGTTGATTTTAGGTCAACTGAGCAAAAATGTGATCCAAAGCTTGAAACTTGACATGAGCAATCTTGAGAGTCCAAAATGATTCATGAAAGTCATATGGGGAATTAAAAGTCCATTTTTCCATTGTGCAAACTCAAACCCTAATTTGAGTCATCAGTATTGAGGAAGTGTCTTGAGCTGGTCAATCCTTGTGCAATTTTGAGCAATTGAAAATCTTGTGAGAAATTTCTTAAGAAACGAGAGGGCAAATTTTGGGGTACAACAGCTGCCCCTGTTCAATCTTCTTAAGCCTGGAGATTTAGATTGGTGGATCTGCCATTTGTGACTTGAAGGTGAAAGATGATTGAACACTAGAGTGCCCGTAAATTTGCACTCGATAATATGGTTGATTGTATCGAGAATGGGCTTAATGATGCCATTTGGGATGTCTATTAGTGGAGATTGGAAGAAGCGTTAGAATAAATCTTTGGTCGATTTATGTTGGGACTGCAGATGTCTTTTGCCTGTCTTTAATTGGGAGAGATAAATCTGATCCAGAAAGAGGACTTAATTGATGATTGATTTCTTCCTGCAAGGCAGAGGAGTTAGTTGTATGCAGATGTATGCATGGCGTAATGGTGTTCTCAAAATAAATGAGATTATGCTATATGCATTTGTTATGTATGTGACATGATATATGAATGTGAAATGTTAAAGTGCATCTATATCTGGAAAATAAATCCTCGACAAATTGTTGGGGAGTTTTGGGAAATTAAATCCTGGACCGCTGCTGGAGATGAAGAGTTTGTGTATATTTAGACTTTGTTAAAAATGCTTCTGATGGGGATTCCTGCTTTATTGAGAAGAACTCTGCTAGGGAATATTGACTTTACTTGAGAAGATTATGTGGATAGTGTTGATTTTTTCTTGGGAACCAAAATTCAGGAGTTTTAGTTGTCTGTTGCTCTGGTGGGGAATTATCTCTTGAAAGTTAGATGTTATCTGGTCAGATTCCAGGCTTCACAATAACTTGTTGGGGATAAAGAAGTTAATTGTTATCTGGTCGGATTCTAGGCTTTGCAACAACTCACTTGGGAAAGTGGCAAACTCTACTAGGGAGGAGGAGTTTTGTTAGTGACTTTAGGAATTAAACTGTTATCTGGTCGGGTCCAGGCTTCAGCAATTGAAGAAATTAAACTATTATCTGATCGGGTTCAGGCTTTAGTAACTTGGAACTGATATTAACTGTTATTTGGTCGGGTCCAGGTTTACGCAATTGAAGAAATTAAACTATTATATGGTCGGGTCCAGGCTTTAGTAACTTGAATTTGAGATTAATTGTTATTTGCTCGGGTCCAGGCTTCAGTAATGATTCGAGAAGTTGAACTATTATCTTGTCGGATCCAGGCTTTAGTAACTTACAAATGAGATTAACTGTTATCTGGTCTGGTCCAGGCTTCAGCAATTTTGATCTTGAGGTTAACTGGTATCTAGTCGAGTCCAGGTTTCAGCAATTGAAGAAGTTAAACTATTATCTGGTCGGGTCCAGGCTTCAGCAATTTTGATCTTGAGGTTAACTGGTATCTAGTCGAGTCCAGGTTTCAGCAATTGAAGAAGTTAAACTATTATCTGGTCGGGTCCAGGCTTCTTAGTAACTTGCTTTTAAGGAATGGAGTCAACTCTTATCTGGTCGGGTTCCAGGCTTTACAGTAACTTTTGTTGATAGAAATAACTCTGTTGGGGGCTGTAATGACTTAACCAGAGGTTAAGGGGTTTTGTCCATTGATTTGTAATAGTCTGAGAAGCAAATTGAAGCTGGGGAATTTGCAATTTGTTGGGGGAATAAACCCTGTTGAAGAGAATATTTAGATGACCTACAGGGGAAGAGTGTTTTTTAGGAAGGAACTCCAGAAGACTTCTTCTTTTAAGACCAAATCAACTGGGAGAGAATTTTCCGGAGATTGAAACTCTGGCTGGGGATTTCATGAATCCAAATTTGTGGGGGATAATTTGATTGAAGTAACTTTGTGAGGACAATCCCAAATCCTTAAGGAAAATGTTGGTTACTATTTTTATGTAGACATTTGGTTAATAGTTTAATAATGTTCATATGCATATGTTCATTCAATTTTAGTCATTGGACGCTTTTGCACTCAAAACATAAAAAACAAAAAGTTTCCACTTCAAAATATATTTGTATTGAAGTTTGCCTATAAACATGCATTTTTTTTGTACAAGGAGACAAATATCCTAGTAAGAGGAAATCATCGAAATACATGAAAAGTGTACAAAGTGGAAGCAAAAATAATAGCCATTTAAAAGTGATCTTATTGTGTTCCAACTCCGCTATTGCCCCTATGTCTTCGAACATCATCCCTTGTCGTTGGAAGAAATTGATTGAATTGATCTGGTACCATTGAATTTGGACTTTGGTAATAAACTAGATGTAGAGATACAACGGGACATAGTCATACGCTTCAATCCTTAACTTTTACCTGGACCACGCTCTCGGGTTTTTTGCCCACCAGGATACCCATTTTTTCCCAAGTCGCCCTTTCAGGTTTTCGACTTGTCGGGTGTATAATCTTTTGCATATACCCCTAAATTTTTCCCGAACCTCTGTGGTTCGTCAGGATGCCCTTATTTTTGCCTAGGTATGTCAACCTAGAGGGTCATTTTATGCGTAGTATTTTTAACTATGTCGGCATTCACAATATGTGGGAAATCTTCACCATCCATAGTGGTCAGCATCATGGCTCCACCAGAGAAAACTTTCTTTACAACAAATAGTCCTTCGTAAGTGGGATTCCATTTTCCCCTAGGATCGCCTTGTGGTAAAATGATGTGCTTTATTACCAAGTCACCAGTCAGATATACTTGAGGATTGAACTTTTTGTTGAAAGCCTTGATCATACATTTTTGATACATTTGACCATGACAAACAGCAGTCAGTCTCTTCTCATTAATCAAATTCAACTGATCCGACCTAGTCTGAATCCATTCGTATTCGCCTAAGTATGCCTCTTTCATAATCCTTAAGGAAGGAATTTGAACTTCTATAGGCAAGTCGACTTCCATGCCATAGACCAAGGAGAAAGGAGTTGCCCCAATTGATGTTCGAGCTGAAGTAAGGTAGCCATGGAGAGCCTACAGTAACATCTCATACTAGTCTTTATATGTTACCACCATCTTTTGCACAATCTTCTTGATATTTTTATTGACAGCTTCCACTGCACCATTCATCTTCTGCCTGTATGGAGAAGAATTATGATGCTTGATTTTGAATTGCGTGCAGAGTTCCGTAATCATAGCATTGTTGAGATGGTTATATTGTCGGTGATGATCCTTTCGGGGATACCATAACGGCAGATGAGGTTATACTTGATAAGTCTGGCTATAACATTCTTAGTGACCGAGGAAAATGAAGCAGCTTCGACCCATTTGGTGAAGTAGTCAATAGCAACAAGGATGAAGCAGTGTCCATTGGAAGCAGTGGGTTTTATCTCTCCAATCATGTCAATGCCCCACATTGCAAATGGCCAAGGAGCAGTCGTGACATTCAAGGGAATTGGGGGTACATGAACTTTGTCGGCATAGATTTGAAACTTATGACAAGTCCTCGAGTGATGGTGACAATCATTTTCCATTGTGGACCAGTAGTAACCAGCTCTCAGGATTTTCTTGGCCACAGTGTGTCCACTAGAGTGTGTCTCAAAAAGGCCATCATACATGTCTTCCATAATTTCCTCTACCTCCTTCTTGTCCACACACCAGAGTAGAGTAGAATCATGATTTCGCTTATACAGGATTCCATTGCTTAGGAAGAATTTGGCTGAGAATCTTCGTAAGAACTTTTTATCATTGATGGAAGCTCCTTCGGGATACTCTTATGCCTCAAGATATCTCCTTACTTCACGGTACCATGGTTTCTCTTCGTCAGTGTCAAGCTCATAGCAGTGTGCAGGTTCGTCAAATCTTTCGATTGTAATCATAGGAGCTTTATTGTCCTATTTGACCTTGAACATGGAAGACATTGTTGCCAAAGCACCGGCTAGCTGATTTTCTTCTCTAGGGAAGTGTTCAAAGGTGATCTCTTTGAAGCATGGAATCAGAGTTAAAACAAGCTCCTTGTAAGGAATCGGGTTAGGATGCTTAGTGTCCCATTATCCTTTTACTTGGATAATCACTAGAGAAAATTCTCTGAATACATCTAAATGTTTGATCCTTAAGTCAATGGAGGCCTTTAAACCCAAGATGCATGCCTCATACTCAGCCATATTATTCGTACAACCGAAGCATAATCTAGAAGTGAAATGAGTGTGACAACCTTCAGGAAAAATTATCACAGCACCAATTCCATTGCCCAGAGAGTTGGAAGCTCCATCAAAAACCATAGTCCATCGGGATCCTTGTTCAGGTCCGTCATACGATCCATGTTTTACACAGTCAGTCACTAACATGATATTCTCATCCGAGAAGTCAAAGTTTATATACTGATAATCATTAACAACTTGATGGGCCAAATGATATGCCAATATGCTTCCTTTAATGGCCTTTTGTGTTGTATATTGAATATCGTATTCAGTTAGAATCATTTGCAATCTAGCTATCCGTCCGGAGAGAGAGGGCTTCTCGAAGATGTACTTGATAGGGTCCATTTTAGAAATCAACAAAGTGGTGTGAGTTAATATATACTGTCTTAGCCGGCGAGAAGCCCATGCCAGAGTGCAACAAGTTTTCTCGAGCAATGAATATATGGTTTCACGGTCGATAAACCTTTTTCTCTGGTAGTAAATTGCAGGCTCTTTTCAGCCAGACTCGTCATGTTGGCCCAACACACACCCTATAGAATTCTCTAACACAGTCAAGTACATGACCAATGGTCTTCCTTCCACTTGAGGCATAAGGATAGGAGGTTCTTGCAAATATTCCTTGATTTTTTCGAAGGAAGCTTGGCAATTGTCGTTCCATCTGACTACTTGATCTTTCTTCAAGAGTTTGAAGATTGGTTCACAAGTAGCAGTTAAGTGAGATATGAAGCGGGCAATGTAGTTAAGACGACCCAAGAATCCTCTAACTTCCTTTTCAGAATGGGGGACTAGCATTTCTTGAATGCATTTTACCTTTGCAGGGTCAACTTCGATGCCTTTACCACTGACGACAAAACCTAGAAGCTCTCCAGACCTTACTCTGAATGTGCACTTATTAGGGTTCAACCTCAACTTGTACTTCTTCAGCCTCTCAAATAACTTTTGTAGGTGATCGAGATGCTCTTCTTAAGTTTGCGACCTTGCAATCATATCATCCACATAGACCTTTATTTCATGATGGATCGTATCATGAAATAAATCTACCATATCTCTTTGATATGTTGCCACTGCATTCTTTAATCCGAACGACATCACCCTATAACAAAAGGTGCCCCATTGTGTAACAAAAGTGGTCTTTTCCATGTCTTCGGGAGCCATCTTGATTTGGTTGTAACCAGAAAATCCATCCATGAAGGAGAAGACTTTATGTTGAGCGGTGTTATCAACCAATAAGTTAATACGAGGCAAAGAGAAACCATTTTTGGGGCTTTCCCTATTTAAATCCCTATAGTATACACACATACGAACCTTCCCATCTTTCTTTGGTACGGGAACCACGTTTGCAACCCATTGAGGATAAGATGTCACAGCCAGAAAACCTGCATCAAACTGCTTCATTACCTCAGCCTTTATCTTTTCAGACATATCTGGCCGCATACGACAAACTTTTTGTTTGACAGGAGGACAATCTTCCTTTGTCAGTAGACGATGTACCACAATATCGGTATCCAACCCTGGAATATCTTCATACGACCAAGCAAACACTTCAACATAGTCATGTAACATCTGAAACAATCTTCTCTTGATACCGTCTTCTAGGTTGGCACTGATCTTGACTTCTTTCCTATCTGCTCTGCGACAGTGTCCTTTTTCATATCCAATGATTTAGTCCCTTGGTAAAAATAGATATATGAATCCACGCTCTATACTTTAATGAGTTAACTGCGTAATTCTTGTCCTTTTTACTTTTTGATTTATTGTACAAATTATCTTTCAAAAGTTTTTGGTCAGAATTTAGGGTCTTCCATTATTTAATAAACCTTTGATCCGAACGCACGAGAACTTTGTATTCTCGCACCCTTCAACCAGAGAATAATTAAATAGGGGCAGCTATCATACTCCAAAATTTTCCACCCTAGTGCTACAAGTCAAATTTTATTTTTACTTGGTTTTTCTTTAGAATAATTTTACTAATTTTTTAAGTCACTTCTAATATGTGATCTAACTAGTATTTCATTTCTATTTTGTTAGTAACACTAACATTTAGTTTTATTTATGTTTATCACTTCAGTTTAAATATAAAGAAACGTTGCTTTATTTAATTATTTTAAAAATATATATTAAATGTTCTTTTATAAAAACTTTTTTATCTTATTTATAATTTATTTACAAAAAAAATGCATCATTTTCTCTAACTAGTCTTCTTGGTTCATCATCTAAATTATTTAAAATAACCCATTAGATTTTTAGTAAATCTTATACAAAAAATAAATAAAAATTTATTTTTAATGTTAAAGTTTTTTTTATCATTATTACTTTTTTGGTTAACCGGAGTCAACACCTCCATTAATTATTATTTTTTCATTTTTATAATATTTATTTTATTACTCGAGTTTATTATTATTTTTTGTTTTATTGTTTGAATTAATAATATTTTGTGAGAGTTGACCAGAGGTCAACTAGGGTTTTCAGATTTCTTAGCCTTGTGTCCATTGTATTTTCTTCTTCATTAAATTAAAGCAAGAAGCCCAAAATCTAGAAATTCATACTTTTGAATCAAATCTAAACAAAATCAAAAGATTGAAAAGAATCAATTTTATTGATTAAGATGACTTTATAACACAAACCAGACCAAGTACATTTGAAACCCTAAAAATCTATTTCCTGATTAAAATTAATCTAAGATTACATAATCAATCAACTCCTAATCTAATTGGTAACAACAAATTAAATTAAACTAATTCCTAATTAAACCTAAACCCTAAGTCTATAAATTGCTAAACCTAAACCTAAGAGGGGGACCAGAGATGGAAGAGGAAATTGGATAAAAGAAGTTGGAGAGCCTTTGCTCTTTGCGCTTCTACCACCATCATTATACCTGCACGGACAAAAAATAAGGAGGTTAGAAGCAGAAAGAGGAATTCGAAGGAGATTTTGTACAAGAAGTATCACTACAAAAAGGTTGGTAAAGCACTTAGCTTTCTAATATTACCATGTTTGTTGTTTGTTTTTGGATTGATTGAGGGTTCGATGGTAAAATTATGGAATTTGTGGGCTTAGATTTTGTTCTTAGGGTTAGGGTTCTTCGAAGTTAAGGGTAGGGTTCTTCTATACATGTTAGGGTTCCTAGGGTTTTAAGGGTTCAAGTTAGGGATCGTTAAAGTTTTGGGTTGAGGATGATGTTTTCGACGAACATTTATCCTGGACAGAGGCCTTGACGGCCTCCCACGGTGAACAAGGGTTAGGGTTCATAGGGTTCTTAGGTTTCTTGGGATTTTCTGGGTTTTGTTGAGATTCACGGTTGAAGTTCAACCAGAAACTAGGAAGTCATGGTTGGGATGGGGTGGTGTCAACGACGAAGCAATTTTCGGTGGGCCAAGGTTGTTGTTTCGTATGAGAGGGCGAGAGAGAGAGAGAGAGAGAGAAAGAGAGAGAGAGAGAGAGAATCGGAGTGAAGAGATATCAGAAATAGAAAAAATGAGGATTTCTGAAGAATTTTCGCTTAAATACTCCCTCTGTCGTTCATTAATGTGTGACGTGTGGCCATCTACTGGCCATACGATTAGATGACCATTGACTGGTCTTATGCATGCTCACTTACAATACTCCCTGGTCAACGCTCAATCCAGGCCTTTCACTTGTTATATGTCTAATCAACTCTCCCAAAATCAACTCCTGGTGACCTTGTGATCAGAATCGAGTGCTCCCAGATACGCTAGCACCCTACAAGCCTGTAAATCTGCCCACACCTTGTCCAAACGGCCTTCAAACATTGATTTAGGCTTAAGCCTGTTTCTAAACACACTCCTTGATTACTAAGCTTAACTAAAACTATATCATCCACGCTATTGGACTCAAATAAATGTTATGGGTCTGGCCTACTGCTATTTATACACCCCTAATTTACTTAATCAATTAAGATATACCGCCTATTTTATTTATTTGTAAAACTTTATTTATTTATTTTCTTTGGTTTATCTATTTTTATTTTTATTTTGAATTACTTCATAATTTATTTTTTATAACAAAAAACACCTTTTCTAAATAATTAAATATATATTTAATATATTTTATAACTATATTAGGTATTTTCTTTTAGAAAAGATAATAGACTTTTTTATCATCAATAATAATAATAATTATTAATTTAATTCATATTATTTTCTAAATATTTTCTAAATTACTAACTATTCTTTTTAAATACCAATTTATTTATTTATTTATTTTTCTAAACTTTTTACTAACTTCAAAATATCAATTTTCTAATTATTTATTCAGTTCTTTATTTTCACTTTTATTTTCAAAAACCAAACATTAAAACAATTAACTCATCAAACAATTTTTTCACTAACATAATAAAACTTCAAGATTATTTTTTCAAAAAAAGGATTAATATTTGAAACTGCGTCTATGATCACTCAATTTTCAAACCCAAACAAAGTTCAAAAGATCATTCAAAAGTAATTCTACACAATTCTATAAAAACACTAAACAAACACTTCGAACTACGAAGGACTCTGATTTCTTCGCAAGAGGATACGTATGCACACGGTTCAAAAACCAAGGTGAGTCCACTAACTTAAAACCAAATCTTTTCCCTTGATTTTATTATATATAATAATATGATTAAATAGAAAATCTTCTCGTTAAAGTTCTAAAGTTAAAGAGGGTCCCCTTGAGTACAAGGGAGATAAAGGGTGCTTAATACCTTCCCTTTATCTAATCAACTCACGAACCTAGAAATCTCTGAAAAAATTAGGGTTATTCGTTCCTTTCCCGTCCTTAGGACAAAAAGTATTGGTGGCTACTCTCTTATTTTTTGCCGGTTACGACAGTAGCAGGTAGAGAACTTACTTCTGGATTCCTTGTATATGGGTACGAGTCTACATATTTGTTTGTGTTTGGCTATGTGCTTGTTGTTATCTCATTGGTTAGTTATGGGACTTCTAATGATGATGTTACATCTTGTTGTGTATGTTTGCACCAGACCGTAAGGAAACCCCGGATTCACGATGAATCTGTTTTGATTGCATGCACTCTGTAGAACCAAGTGAATCCTTAAGATAGGGAGACTCACAGAGATTTAGTAATCTCACCCTATTCCAATTATCATTATTTTCCAGGTTGTTTGAGACAGGATCGAGGCAACGGTAAGATGACTTAGTCTTGCGGTGATGTTTCTTGGCGATGTTTCGTTTCGTTTGTATCTTTCTGCTTATGTATCTTAGATCATATATTAGTATCCTTGTTGAGATTTGTACTTTTGGGCCATGACGGTTTTACAATTGTATTTTGTATTAATACTTATATCCATTTCGGCTGCTTATGTATGATTTTAGTGTATCTTTTTAATACCATATGCATATATCATAGGCAATGTATGTGTGAGGTGTTACAACATGGGTTCAAATCATACAAAAGCAACTTCATAACAAGAACACACAACAACTATGGCAATTACAATCCCTAACATACCCGTCATTATTCAGAACCCTTAGAAAGTTGGAACCCTGCCCTTACCTTGGATTGACGGTTTCTAAGCCTCAACAATGAAGTCTTCTTGCCCTAGCCATTTCTCACCTCCTTGCTTTCTCTTCTCTTTAAAAATATGATCGTACATAATGATCGTCCTCAACCTTACTTTTTCCTTATTAGTAGTTTAATCCTTAGATCCCTAATATGCCCTTCCTTCATTACCCCCACTAAATCTCATGCAAATTACTACATTTCCCTCTATATTACTACACATTTGATTTCACTTAAACATTAATATAATATTTTAACAATTATTCTTCAATCTAAATAGTTACAACTAAATTATTTAAATTTAAAATAATTCTTATTATTATATTAATCCAACTCTACTCCATAAATATTAACAAACCATCTATTGTATCATATAATTCACAAACATACAATCAAATGATAAATAAAATATTAGAGACGTTACAGACCCAACTAAGGCCTCAAAGGAGGTAGCTGATACAAGATGTGATCATGCAAGATTTAGTTTTTTGGAACAACTTTATAAAGACCACATGCAGTGGGATATTGATGCCAAGTTGATGCTATGCAGGTTGAGTAGCTTGAGACTTGCGCATTGAGGTGTTACCTCTTTTTCTTGGTTTGCACATCCATTTTATGGACAAAAATGCAACCTATGTCGATATGGTCTACCTTGGGTATTTCATCGACTTGACTACAATTCACAAGTACAATTGGGGGGCTTCTGTTTGGTGTACCTGTACTCAAAGTTGGTTGAGAGTTGTCTTTGAAAGACAAAGTAGATGACAGGAAGCTGCATGTTATTTACGGTAATTTGCTATGACTGATATTTTCATAATTCATTTGTTACACTTGTTATTAATATATCTAAACCATATTCAGGGATGGATCATCTCCCACATTCCTCACATCACCGGATGGAAAGTTATGTCTGCCTACACTGAGGATTAACCATGTAATGTTGCCTTTATCCGGTACAGGGGGGATAATGTGATCGAGTCATTCTGAGCGTATCTTGATCGGCATGTACCTAATGACATATCCTTCTGCCCATAAAGCGGTCACCATGAGATACATCCCCTAGATATTATATCCCTATACTCTAGATAGATAGCACGTGAGCCATCTCTTATATATCCTTATCTTCCCGAGTGAGTGATGCAAAATTTTGGCTATTTGCAAATTATTATGAGAACCCCGATGAGTTCGCTCCTCTCACTATTTGATGTAGAGATCTTGATATGATATTGGAGGATTTTGAGAGTCGCTTGGTATCAGAGGAGTATCGCAGGGTGTCAACTCCTTTTTTGTGGGCTTATGTTGGCGGCTATATGACATGGTTCTATAGGGTGTGACGTCCTATCATGACACCAATCACTCTTGGAAGACTATCTAGGCCAGCTAATTAGAAGGTACTTGAGGCTAGGGATGACCACACTGAGGACATGTCGGTGATATGTCGGCGTATTATGGAAATGGTGAGATCGAGCATACAAGCAAGACTTTTTGAGGATGACACTCCGCAGTTGGCCCTCGTGGAAGGCATGATTGTCAAGGCATATAATGCCTTGCAGTACAGGCGGGGGAGAAGGTAGATGGTTAGACATGCCCAATAGATTTTTGTTTACTTGTATTATTTTATACTTTTGGAACAACTAATGTATTGTCGATACATTTTGATAATTGTATGACTTTTTCATAATTATGTATTATGTTTAAATCAATTAATGTGTGCTTTTTTTCTTCTAATTTATGGCCTAAAAATGATCTAAAATATGTGTCCCTAAAAAAAATTTAAAGTTAGTGAATAAAAACAAAACAGTTAAGTACAAAGGATATTTTAAAGATGCATCTTCGAATACACTAAATAACATATGAAAATACATCTTAGGATCATATTTTATTAAAAATGTGATAGATTTCAGAAAAACAAAAATTTGTCTGATTTTAAGTGCGTTAGGAGATGCATCTTCGAATGCATAAAATGTCATTTTAAGTTTCTAGAGATGTGAGACACAGTCCTAAGAGTGGAAAGAGCAATCCCCTAAAATCAGGCTGACCAAGTGTAATAGTGACGATCCTAACCCAAATAATCAATAATAATCTTCTTTTTAGTTCAAAAAAACTTGGTCCGATTAGTAAGGAGAGTAAAGACTTGATAAATTTTAATTTTAATTTTGTCAAAATAATTTTTTATTTTAAAATACTTAAATTGTAAATTGTTGAAACTTAATTTTATTTTCTAAAGTAATAAATTTTGGAAAACTAAAATTTATTTATTCTTAAAAACTTTATAATTCTACTGAACTCAAAATTATCAGAATTTTGAATGAATAGCTCAATTGATATGTTAAATTAATATAAATATAAATTGTTGATCTAAAATTTCGTATTTGTTAATAATATTTATTTATATTTATTTATTTATTAATATAAAAAATTATAAATATTTATAAATCAATAATTAAAAAAATTTGAAATCTTGTAGAGTAAAAAGTTTATAACTATATACTTATAAAAAAAATTAGGACTAATTTAAGATATTGAAAGATTTTTAGGGATGGGAATACAAATTCCGGATAGAAAGTAAAATTTTCTATCCTAAGTCCATTGTTGGATTTTTTTCAAATAAAAAAAACCATTCTTGTGGATTAAATAAATAAAATAATGTCCACAACGTGGATGCCATGTGATCAATGACATTGATAAAAAAAATCCAAAGAGATAGGATATTTGTGATAGATAGTAGAAAGATGATGATGACTCATAGTAGCACACAAGAACAAACCATTCAATTCAACACAAAAAATGGCTTCAATCACCAAAGTGATTCTTCTTTATTCTCCTCTTACCTTCAAAACTTCATTTCTTCCTAAATCACCTTCACTTTCTCACACCATTGTCTCTCCCAAAACAACTAATCTTGGTCTCAAAGTTCATGCTCGATTAGGTAACATTCTCCAAACTCTAATTGCTTAAGCTTAACCTATGCAACCAATATATGGCTTAATTTGTTGATATATGTTTGTATTAGGTGGTCGAGATGAAGAAACAAAGAAAGGAGAAAAAAAGAAATTCATAACCAAAGAACAAGAACCTGAACAGTACGTAGTAACTAACAACAATTAATTCAATAATCTTATTAAACTAGCATTTTTTTAAAGTTTTTTTATGTGCACATTTCATTATATGACATCAAGAGATTCACTTAAGATTTGGTAACTCACCATTTACTTCCACGCTTCACATGTTCAGTCTTTAAGCGTGAGAGTGTTAATAGTCTTACATCAGATAATATATTGTCTGAACATATACTTATAAATGGGGCAATTCTCATTCTAATCGATTTTATAGATATGAGTTACGTGGAGAGAGTAGACACGTTTCTTATAAGATAATGTTTGATTATGTTATGTTTGAATGTATTGGATGATACAGATATTGGCAATCAGCAGGAGAGAGGGAGGGAGAGAATCCAATGAAGACACCACTTCCTTACATTATCATATTTGGAATGTCAACTCCTTTTGTAATCTTAGCCATTGCTTTTGCAAATGGTTGGATTAAGGTACCTATTAGATAAGATCAAACCAAACACTTCCTTAAAGTTCTGTCGTGTTCACCATATCTTCATTCTCACCAATTTTATTTTAAGCACTTAATTACAAGAACTTGTCAAGATTTTGAGTAAATAATTTATTTACTTTTTCACATATGTAATGTACAAACATTATGTCATAAATAAATATTCAATTCCATATAGATGATTCAGTTCCACTTGATCACTATTGTTTGTGGAAGTTTTTATGTTGTTTTCTTTGGAATTTGTGGTGGTAATTCTGGGGGAGGTCTATAGAACTGATTTTTCATACTCGAGATGTAATCAGGTGAATAATGAAACCAAATTTCAAAATTAGTAATTTTAGTTTAAATACCACACCAACATTTTAGGGAAGACAACCAGAGAAAAAGTCAGGTTCTATGAAGCTTATTGTGAGAACGAAAATGCCCGCCCCAAAGAAAAGTGGGCGAATTGCCTTAGTGGTATAGTTAGCTCGGTCCATAGTGAAGGATCCAATCTCGCCAATAATGTATGATGTAGCCCCGTCAAGCTAACTTGAGAACCAATATGGAGGAGATAACAAAGTAAAAATACTTTACCGTATAGACGACCGATTCAAAATAAATTCATATGCAATCTATTATGCAAAAATTCATAATACGGTTGAGACTTTCTTGGCCTTCACTAGTAAGATTACATTGTTGTACTTTTACGAGTACACTTCATGTCCATCCTAAATCTAAAAAACTAATATCGATCATATTCTTACAAATCACACTGATAACCCTAACTCTAGTTTACAATGGTAAGGGAAACAATCAATAGTCCCAACAACGACAAAGTTGTCAGATCAGAGATGTTAGCCGTTGTGGAGGAGTTGCGTTGTCAAAACAAAATGTTGCAGAATAACGTCTATGACCTCCAACTGCAACAAACACCATAGATTATCGATGAGCAAGAAGAACCCATAGATCCTCA
Organism: Vicia faba; assembly: GCA_948472305.1. Taxonomy (NCBI): domain Eukaryota; kingdom Viridiplantae; phylum Streptophyta; class Magnoliopsida; order Fabales; family Fabaceae; genus Vicia; species Vicia faba. The sequence goes on along the minus strand of OX451736.1, from coordinate 589,441,144 downwards.
ACCTCTCTGTATATTGAAATCTGAGTTTCTCTAGTCACACCAAACATCAAATCGTCATCTCTAGCATTGTTCGATGGCAAGAGCGACCCTTGGAACACATCATCGCTATTCACACTCAAATGACTAATATTGAGGCGACATACTCGTGAAAAGAAAACACCATTGTAGAGACTTTAAAGGAGACGACCCTCTAGTGGTATATGAGTCTTATGATGCACTCAATATCGAGCTACCATGACTTAGAAAAAAAAATTGACAACTTTACACCGAAAAGCACTACAAGGTCTGTATGACAAGCTTGTTGAACATGCAACAAGACCATTCAGAGTCTTTCCGGGAGTATTTGGCCAGGTTTAATGAGGATATCGTTAAAGTCTCTAATCCGAACCATGCGATATTTGTTGGGGGCTTTTGGAACAACCTCAAGGTCGAGCACTTCAACGAATCACTTCCATAGATTCCGACAATGTTGATGGAAGAGATCAAGGCAATGGTGGAACTCTATATCAAAGGAGAATAGACAATTCAAAGAAGAGGGTATGATATTAGGAGGAGTGGCATAAAATATAAAACTTACTATCACTAGAGGAATCAAATCACGATACTAGTAAGAGAAATGGTGCACTCAAGACCGTCCAGAGACCCTTAGAGAACTTCACACCACTCAACATAAGGAAAACATGAATTTTGCATGAGGTATATTACACTGATCGGTAAATTTCGCAAGTGCACAGAAATATCGAAGTAATATAAAAGATTGTCGAACCACAGAGACCAATGTCAACCTACCGTAATCTATCGTCACTTTGTAAAGCTAAGGCTAATGAATAATTGACTAAGGTGAATAAAGGTACTAAATGATAAAGGTTTGAAAATAATACTAAAACGAGGCCGAGATATGATTTCCGCGTTCCTGAAGGACTTACAGAAAATAGGTACTAATAACGACTATAACTTAGTTTCGTAGAATATACTAACTTAAAGACTTCGTCTCACACTCTCGCTTTATTAACTAAAGTCATACTTCCTAGCCCCAAGATTTTGCTCTCGCTCGTCTGGTAACTAAGAAATATATTTTGAAAGCCAATAATATCTTAAACGCATCTAAAGCGCTCTCGCTCTATTTAGATTTGTTACCTAATTTCTACTATCTGGTTCAATTCCCACGCTCTCGCAGCGCCGGCTCTAACCTTAATTGATTTCTCACTCTTGTGACAAAATCGTGTTAAATAATCTTTCACTCTCGTGACAAAGTTATTTAAATTAGACTTCGAACTTAAAACCAAAACAGAATTCTAATCATAAATTTGCACCTATTATTTTCTACCGAGTCCGTTGGCAACAACGGTCCTCATACACCGGACTCAAGACTATTTAGCCAGACATGTTACTAATTAAAAACGCATGAATAATTATAGTTACGATGAAGAACGACATAACAAATACATTTGACAAACAAAATAGTAATAATAAATAATGCGATAAAAAGGAATAGTAATGATAATAATAATAAAACGGTAAAATGAAGAACCTGTAAATGCAGAAAATGGAAATAAAGAAAACTTGAATTGAAATAGCCGACAAACTTAGATCCAATACATAAATTAAACGGTAGAAATAAATCCTAAAACTAATTTGGTAATAGTCCCCCGATGTGGAGAACTATTACTTTTACATTCTAAGAAAAAGCTATGAACAAAAAATGGTGTAAAAATGGACGGGGGAGAGAGAGAGATAGAGAGAACCTATTTATAGCCTTGGAGACGCGCGGGAGTTGAGATATTTTCTCCTCCGGAATTTCCTCTGTGGCGACCGCTACGGACTGAAGAACTCTTAGTGTAACGGTTGTTACACTCCTGAACTTAGGGTAGGGCTTGCGTGGCAGGATGTAACGGTCGTTACACTTCTGCTTTTGAGAAAAGGCTTGCGTGGCAGGGTGTAAAGATCGTTACACTCCCTTAGGTCAATGTGTAATGGTCGTTACACTCCCTTAGTGGATTGGGCCAGTGCTTCTTTTCTTGGGCTTTTTGCTTTTAGTGCACCAAATTCTACCACACACCCCTCAATTGAATAATTGCTCTTGATTAGCTTGACTTTTCTCGACTTTCTTCCCACATGCCTTGCAAACATCAAATTCCTGAAAACATAGAAAATATCAGCATAATACGAATAAAAAGTAATTTAATTAATTAAAATAGATACATAATTTATGTTAATCAAGTCAAATATACTATACATTTTCATGTTATCATACACCATGGAAATTCTTAAGCCCATTTCCCCTAATGGATACTTGATGAGAAATGAACACGTCCAATGGCGCAAATACCATAAGATTAGGGATCACTTCACTGATCATTGCTAACATTTAAAGAGAGATATTGGGTGACTCATCCAAAAGGAATCCGTGTAAAGATATGTGCGGGGGAGGCTCACAAAGCTCAAAAAGAAGAGCACCTCATCTAGAAAGAGATTGCTAGAAAACTCCTCCACCAAGAAGGGGAAGAAGCCATGAAGAAAGAAATGATCCTAGACAAACACAACACACATTAAATATAATCTCTATAGGCTTTGTAGAAGGTAGTAAATCAAGTTCATCTCGAAAGAAGTATGCTCACCAGGTAATGCACATTGATAAAGCTCCACCAAAATAAAAGCAACTTTCTTGTCTGAAATTAGTTTTCCAAAAAAAGATACGAAGAGAGTCATACCACACGAGGATGATCCAATGGTCATCGAATTACAAATGTTTAACTATGACATCAAGAGGTTTCTCGTGAATCCCGAAAACGTACTAAAACGCCATAATTTACAAGATGATAATAAAAAATTCCATGACAAGAATTTAGTTAAAAAGAATTTTATATTGGACAACAAGTTTTGATGATTTAATCTATGTTGAGACTATTTTCATATAAAGTCAAGTTTAAATAGTGCTAGGAGTAACGCAACCAACCTTTATTTTTCTTCATGACAAAAAAGTGTCTTTCTTTTAGGATCCAATCTAAAAAATTGTTAAAAATATTCAATCATTCGATTTTAAATTTTTATGAGCAAAAAAACATATTTCCCAAGCATTAGAGCATGAGAGAAGGCAATGAATCATAAGACATGCATCCTAAAACTTTGTAAGGTATAATTCTTTCTTTTTATTGAATTTGCCATGAATTCCTTAATAATTAGTGGATATTTTCTCTTGATTAAGTGTCCTTGGATAAATTCCTCTTATTTATGTGATGAAATTCTTATAGTTATTCAATAATATTTTACATTTAATATTTTTTTCCGTTTCGAATTTGAAGAAATCGATCTAGATAGCATTTGAGAACTAACCTTAATTTAAGCTATTGAAATTAAATATTGTTTGAAGGTTGTTTATAATTACTAGATATAAGGTATATACAATAATAATAAGGTATTCTATAATTAATTAAACCTTTGTCGGTTGTGACTTCACCAAAAATGTTTGATTGTAATTTGATAAAATAGATTGTAGACATCACACACATTATTTTTATAAGCTGTGATATAAAAAAAGTTTTTATATAATCATGTAAAAATTTATCATATAAAAAAAAGACAAAGGGCTAGAATGGCGCTCTAATAGTTTCTCTTATTAGAGTTTTCACATATTAATTAGTCTAATTAACTTTTCCAATAATTGCACAACCAATCAAAATACGCGTATCTCTATCTCTTGAGTCAAATTGAATTTTGATATTTTCAAATTTTATCATTTTCTTCGACTTCAACCCTTGGTGGCGTTGAAGCACTCATCAAGAACAAAGTTTATGTAGATCTTTAAAATTTCAATCTTTTATTCAAACTAAAAATGATGCAAAATATCTAAAATTAAAAAAACAAAAAAAAACATTGTCTTGGTTGGATTAAGGTAGCCATTAGATGATGAAATCACACCAAGCACTTTCTTTTCTTGTCTTGTGTCCACGTTTTCATGTTCACCAACTTTACTTTAAACACTTCACACTAGTAATACTTCTTAAACTTAAACAAATAACTCCTTCCAAACATTATGTGATCATAGATTCAATTCCCAAAGAGGACAAAAATAAAAAGTATGATAAAAGAAAAAGAAATATTTAATAAATAACTTAAACACCCTTATGTAAAAACATAAATAAAAGAGGACTAATGCTATGAATATATTAACTGCCAGAATAAATAAATAACAATTCATAAACTTGCTTAAATGAAAATAAATCTTATAATTAATTTACCTATTCTAATCAATTTTCTATATATCAAATCAATGTTGTATCATGATCTGATATTTGTGTCAGAGTTCATGCTTCATAAAATATAACTAAAAATGTGATGAAAAAAGTTGATGTAGTTATACTTACAATTCCCACTTTCCATGAACCTGCAATAGCAACATTGGTACCTTCATGATTCCATATAATACTCACAATTTTCAATCTTTCATGAACTATTTTCTACATCTGGTCTCGTCATTCCAGGGACCTTAAAATGATAAATTTGACATAAATAATCCTTAAATATAAATTATATCATATTATTATACGCTAGAATAATCTAATATTATAGAAGCATTGTATCTTTTAATTGGAGAAATTCTTGTATAGAGTGAGTATGAAAGAATTACTATTATTTTGTTATCATCTAAATTTTTATAGTTTTTTAATCTCTAAAAAGTTTACTTTTTAAATACATTAAATAAATAATATATTATTTTTTAATTGTTTCAAATCTAGGTTCATTCCGATACAAAATTCAATCGAATAATTCTATTATAATTCATCAATCAAATAATTCTTTTACATTTTACTCAAAGACAAACTTCAATCAAATAATTCCATTACAATCCACCAACCAAATAATTTTATTATGGTCCACTCCGACACAAAATCCAATCAAATAATTTCATTACTATTCATTAATCAAAGAATAGTAACACTCGTACACAAAATCTAATCAAATAATCTTGGTCCACTCGGACACAAAATTCAATTAAATAATTTCATTACCCTCCACTCAAAAACAAAATCTAATCGAATATATAATCATAATTAATACTATCGGGTCTTCTTCTTTTTTCTTCTGTTTTCAACACCATATTATTTATAAGAAAAAATTCATTTTTTAGATACATTAAATAAATAATGTGTCTAAGTAACATATTGTTCAGATACATTATTTATTCAATGTATTTAAAAAGTAAATTTTTTCTTATAAATAAAACCAATTGAAGTATTTAATAACAATAAATCATAAAATAATTTATTAATAATTAATTATTTTAATCCATATTTAATTAATTACTAATTAATCTAACTTGAAATCATGTATTCTAACTTCAATTCTGATTTTATTTTGCATCAATTTGATTTTATATTCAAGAAACTTAAATTATTATTTTCCTAGCTTCAATTTAAACTAAACATGATGCAAGATATCAACACAAACAAACAAAATTTCCATAATTCTCCTTAGTTCTAGACCCTGTCGAAGGGACACTTGACAGCAGCAACCACGTTGGCCACCTGTTCTGGAATTGCTTCAGTGTTTGTAGGATTCTGGGTCCCTTCAGTAGAGCCTTCTTTACCATCCAGCTTCTAAAATCCTTTCATCTTGACTCCCCACCTCCAGTACACTTTCCCTCTCTATCACAGTCTCAGCATTAGGGGTCCTTTCCTCTTCAGTTTCTTGTACGTCAACCAATGGAGCCCTATTTTCTTCATGATTTCCTATAGGGCCTTCTTCATTGACTTCCTCTATGGTTTCATGTTGAAGTTCAGAAGTTTGATTCACTTCATCAACTGAACTCATGAAAGAGCCTTTTGCTGAAGAAGGCCTATAAGTAGGCTCTCCCTCACTATTTAATAGGGTGGCAGAGCCTTCGACAGGAGTAGGGATTTGGTTGGAGGTGCCAGCAGTGTCCTGAAGATTAAAAGAAGTTTGTTTCTTTCAGAATTCTCATAAAGAAAAAGGGTAGTTCAAGAAGTAAGTGATGGTCTGTCGAAGCAAATACCTGAATTGGGATTTCAGCACCGGGACTGGAATTATCGCTCTCGCTAGGATTGTTTAGCCTGGCAACTACTTCATGTTCAGTGGGCTCTTTGATAACTACAGGAGGAGGCCTCGTGGCTGTAGTCTTAATTCTAATTTTGGGACGAGGCTCAACGGCAGGAACTGGTTTCTTTAACCTTTGTCTCTTTAGAGGAACAGGAGGAGATTCCTCTTCTTCGTCACTAGAGATTTTGATCTCCTGGACCTTCCATTTTTTTTGGGTAGTTTTCTGAATACCCAAAAAGACAAGTCAAATAAATCAATACCCATGCCAGATGATCGTGGAAAAAAAGGGTATAGAAGAAAGTAAATACATTGGGAGAAGGGTTGACAGAAGGATCTCCCCCTTTTGTGCTTTCAGCAGCCTTCTTCGAAGTGGTTCTCTTGACAGCTACACAAAAACGAGAAAAAAAACTAAGGTTAATCGAGCGTCGAATGATAAATCTGAGGCAAAGAGAAAGAAAAAGAAGTAATACCTTTCTTGACCCTGTCAAGGACCAGCTTAAATGCCTCACGAAGGTGGTGGGCGAAGTCCTTCTCATCGAAGAACTCCTCATCATAATACTGTCTCCACCACCCCTCAAAATTGCCAGAACTCAAAAAATTGAGATTAGAGTCAAACATGGTTAGTACGGTTCGACCAACGTACCTACCAATATGCTTGGTAGCGGCATCTTCTGAGTAGTCTGCATTGTAAAATAACAGCAGTTTCTCTCGAGGATAAATGGGTGAGGGAAGTGACTGGACAATGCCAAATTATCGAGAGACAAGATTTGGTTGATAAGCAATCAACCTTAATTGATTTTTGGAGCTCTTGAATCTCAATGGCATAATTCTAGGTCGAAGAAACGACTCCTACATGCCCACGTATTCGTCGTTCAAGTCTTCCTCCTCAGTCGAAGGAAATGGTTTAGTAAACCATTCTGGGCCAACTTTTCGACTGGCAAAAGGAACCATGATCGAAACAAAACGTTTGCACTCCGCAAACATCATCATGAAACTTGTGAAAGCCTTTTGAAACTGTTGGCCTTCATCAGTAGGAGTCAGCAGTGCAAGCCTGATACCTTCGACCCTCCTATTCAGGATTTCTGGGGCCGCTTCATTAATCTTATTCTTCTGGGGAAGAAAAGATTCAAAGGTGGCATTGAGCCAAAGTTGGAGAAGCCAGAAAGGGCCAGAGAGCAGCAGGCTTGCCCTATCCCCTATAACCTTGAGTTGAGTCACACCATTGCTGATGGACTCATATAGATTCGCCAAAATCAATTCGGCCAGACAGAGGGGATAGCCATGATGAAGTTGCGTCGCGAGCGTGAGCATTTTCTTAGTCACCTGAAGTGACTTAGTGCAGAAGACGAAACGGGATAACCACATAGCCAGAAAAGCTATATGTTCCACCTCCGACACAGTACTGGAGGATTTATCATGGAAGTGGTTGATAAAATTGGTGTAGGTGGGTTTTGTAGCTGCAAACCCAATAACATCTTCAGATAAATCCTCAGGATCGAAATAATCTCCAGTCGGTCAAAGACCGGTAATCGCTGCTATGTCGAAGAGGGTAGGGGTCATCATCCCACAGGGAAGATGAAAGGTGAAATGTGTGTTATCCTAGAAATATAGCGAAGATACCAACATGAGAGGACAATAAGACAATCCTGTCTTCGACAGCATCACCAAATCGTAAATTCCCATTTCCTTCCAGATAGAGGTTTGTGCCTTCTCTACCTTATTCAACCAATCTGAATACTCTGAGGAGAGATTAGGGCATGATCGAAATATCCTGGTCCCTTTGTTTATAAATTGAAGGTTAATGTCCTCTGTAGTCTGAATATGCTGCTGGTTGGCCGGAGTGGCATCTTTAGGATCATCCCTAGGCTTCTTTGCGCAACCTATAGGTTTGAGTCTTGGATGAGTAGGGAAGAAGGCACGATTCCTCATGGGATTCTCGATGCATGTGGACAGAGGACCAGACATAGCGTATATGTCTTCGGAGTACCTAATGGGAATAAGGAGATGGGAATCATATGCTTCTCGCCTCTCCCTCGTCATGGGTTCAGAAACGAACCGAAGCCCACCAGTCGAGGAAGGAGAAGGGTTAGTAGAAAAGATCTCTGGTTGGCTTTGGATATCGTCAGCATTTTTAGGTTAGGGATTGTTTGGTGCATTGGAAAGGAAAGCCATTGTTGCAGATTTGGAAGAAGCGAAGTTGACAATGCAAGGTGTTTAAAAGCAGAAGACTTGGAAATATTTAGAGTTGTGAAAGTTCTAAATGAAAAGGCTCAAGAGTATTTATAGTCTTCAGAAAGGGATATGTCTCGTCAAGGTCATTTAATGCTATGAAGATAGTGGGGCACGTGGCGAAGCATGAAGCGATTACCGTGCAGACGATGGGAAACATTTTGACATGCTTGCCTAGGTTCTAGGAATATGGTCATCATGGCAGTGTGGTAACGGCAATTGGAAAAGACATCTTAGAGAAAGAGTAATGATGGGTTTTCGAAAGCAGCAGCTGTTGGAAGATGAAAAACACACGTCAAGCCTTTGTGGAAAGCGAGAGAGACAGGTGTCGAACGGAAAGATCAAAGAATGACTATTTCTTTTAACGTCGAAATAGACATTCTTGGGGGGCAATTTGTTGGCTCCTGAATTCGACACCTACTATATTTGGTCTTCTAGACCAAAATTGAAACAAATAAAACCAAGCTGAAGAATGTTTCGACATGTGGAATGCCTTAGAGAAAAAATCTAAGTTATATTTAAGTCTTCGACCAGAACTCACTTTCAAGATTTCGACGAAGAAAGTCTGATGACCTTCGACTAGAAGAAAATATCCTCGCATCGACAGCAAAAGGCAAGGGACATTTGAATTTGAATTATTGGAGGGAAAGACAGTTTCGCCAGTGGCTAAAGGAAAGCAACGTGGCTGGAAGCTAGAGGTCGAGGGACATGCAGAGGACACTTGTCTTCATCTTAGTGCAGAACCACCCCTCGACGGTTACATAGTTTTAGTATAAATTAGGAAATCTGTGTAGTTTTTAAAGGGTGTTCAACCTATTATGCTAGTTACTCAAATATTGTCCAAGTACCCGCTGTGTGAGAAAGGTTAAACTGAGAAATGTACGTTGAAAACACCTCTTTTCATTAATAAAAGTCTTTTACATTGCTTTAATCTTATTCTGCAAAGTTACCTTTCTTGCATCTTTACCTGCATTTCTACATTTCTATTTACTTTCTTATTTTCCAAAACCTCAAGTATCTTGTCTCTGGTCGAACGTGCGTTCTTTCTAGATTTCTTTTCTTACTTACATCAACCTAATATAAAGATTAGCATATGTTCTGGGATCAATCTGATCGATCCCGCGAATAACCAAAAGGACTTTCCTTTTTGGAGGATCAGCGGTTGTTTACCAAAAACAACGGTAAACAAATAGTCCAAGTTACCATTAGTCTCACCCTCTAAACTTACACTATGCATTATAATTCATTCATGTGAAACACTGATATTAACACTGATAGTTTAGAAGCTGATTAAGAACTCCAACAAAACTAGGAAATAAAATGACTAACTAAAATAAAAGAATATTTTCATTGATTTCATTGATGCTTCTCTAATCTCTAATGTGTTATTGAGACTACATATATAATATCCTTAATGGATAATACTAAAAACCCAAATATAATAAGAACTCAATAACAATACATAAAAACATTAATATAAATTCTAAATTATTTAAATAATATATTTCTACTGTCTAACACTGATATTGACACAACACACTAATTTACAATATTAAAGTGAAGAGAAAGTCAATTTAAAAATCATCTATAAATCCAATATATTGTAGACATAACTTGAATCAGTGAGATCTGATGAAGACTCTGATGCGTATGTTCAGTAACTATCAACCATGAAACGGTAGTAATAGATTCTTATTGGAAGCGTTTTAACAATCTCGAAGTATTCACCTACATTCTGCAAAGCCTCTCTAAAAGAACAAAATGTTAAAAAATGTCATGATATTGTTTTTTTGTCTTAAATATAAACTATATATGAAATACAAAGACTTATATGATGGACACGCATCGGTGTCCAAGATTTGTATGACATCTAAAATCAAACAAATGTTGTATCATGATCTGACATTTGTGTCAGAGTTCATGCTTCATAAAATATTACTAAAAATGTGATGAAAAAAGTTGATGTAGTTATACTGACACTTCCCACTTTCCATGATTCCATATAATACTCACAATTTTCAATCTTTCATGAACTATTTTCTACATCTGGTCTCGTCATTCCAGGGACCTTAAAATGATAAATTTGACATAAATAATCCTTAAATATAAATTATATCATATTATTATACGCTAGAATAATCTAATATTATAGAAGCATGATATCTTTTAATTGGAGAAATTCTTGTATAGAGTGAGAATGAAAGAATTACTATTCTCTCGTCATCGTCTAAATTTTTATAGTTTTTTAATCTCTAAAAAGTTTACTTTTTAAATATATTAAATAAATAATATATTATTTTTTAATTGTTTCAAATCTATGTTCGTTCAGATACAAAATTCAATCAAATAATTTTATTATAATCCATCAATCAAATAATTCTTTTACATTTTACTCAAAGACAAACTTCAATCAAATAATTCCATTACAATCCACCAACCAAATAATTTTATTATGGTCCACTCCGACACAAAATAAATAATTTCATTACTATCCATTAATCAAAGAGTACTAACACTCATTCGCAAAATCTAATCAAATAATCTTGGTCCACTCGGACACAAAATTCAATTAAATAATTTCATTACCTTCCACTCAGTAACAAAATCCAATCGAATATATAATCATAATTAATACTATCGGGTCTTCTTTTTTTTTTCTTTCTGTTTTCACCACCGATATTATTTATAAGAAAAAAATTCCTTTTTAGATACATTAAATAAATAATGTATTTAAACAACATATTGTTCAGATATATTATTTATTCAATGTATTTAAAAAGTAAATTTTTTCTTATAAATAAAACCAATTGAATTATTTAATAACAATAAATCATAAAATAATTTATTAATAATTAATTATTTCAATCCATATTTAATTAATTAATAATTAAGCTAACTTGAAATCATGTATTCGAACTTCAATTCTGATTTTATTTTGCATCAATTTGATTTTATATTCAAGAAACTTAAATTATTATTTTCCTAGCTTCAATTTAAACTAAACATGATGCAAGATATCAACACAAGCAAACAAAATTTCCATAATTTTTCTTCGAAAAAAGAAACTGAAAAAATAAAAAGAATGATTATTTCTAACCTGTTGCATGTGAAGAAGAATTTGAGAAGGCATAAAATTCATCTCTTGTTCATATTCATCATCATCATCATCTTCAACCCTTTTAATTCCAGAAGTTCCTTCACCATCAATTCTTCTACTGTTACTTCCCATCACAAACTCAAACACAAACCCAAATTTTGTTTTGTAATATCAATGATCCTTAAAATCAAACTATCCTTCACATAAACAGAGTAATCAAGATGATTTTTCATACTCAAGATGATTTTACTCTTTCTGGGATGTAATCATGTGAATAATGAAACCAAATTTCAAAATTAGGAATTTTAGTTTGAATTAAAATAAATATATAAATCAATTTTTGAATAATCTAAAACGGATACGGATTGCATGCTGGACAAAGTATGTGTTTGGTTGAATCCAATTCTCCTGTGGTGGCTGAAATTGTATCATCATTCCAGATTTGTGCATGACAAAAGAAGCAAAGGATAATCTAATTTTTAATCGAAGCTATTGTGATTTTTTTTTTCATAATTACTATGATAATTTCTTTCTTAACTTTAAATTTCAAATTACCAATCACCAATAAATTTTGTTTGGGACTTTTATTACTTTTATGTAATTTAGTTTTGTAACGTCATGGTCTTCCACTCAAAGTATTTTGTTCCTTCATGTCTCATATTTAGGAAACTATGCTTGATGAAATGAAGTTAGCAAATTAAAGATCTCACCAACATTCTAGGGAGGATAACAGGCTCTATGAAACTTGTTGCGAGAACGAAAGGGCCCACCCCGAAGAAAAGTGGGTGACTTGTCTCAGTATATAGTCGACATTGAAAGAAGAAGGCAAACAATCCATATGTAAAAATTCATAATACAACTGAGACTTTAGTGGCCTTCATTAGTAAGGTTACAATATTATTGTACTTTTACGAGTATATTTCGTGTCCATCATGGATTCAGTAAAACTAACATTGTTCAAACTCTTTTAAATCACACTGATAACACTAACTATATAACCCTAACTATAGTTCACAATGATACTCATAAAAATCAAACATTCTGGTAGAGATTTTAAAGAAGGCGGCCCCTAGTGGTATATTAGTCTTATGAGACACTCAGTATCGATCTACCATGACTTGGCACAAAAAAATAGTTTCGACAATTTTTTGCCAGCAAGCACCGCAAGGTCTCCACGACAAGCTTGTTGAACATGTAACAAGGTCATTCAGAGTACTTGCAGAAGTATTTGATCAAGTTTAATTAGGATGTCATCAAAGTCTCTGATTTGAACCATGATATATTTGTTGGGGGGATTTCGGAACAACCTCAAGGTCGGACACTTCAATAAATCATTTCCCCAGATTTCAACAATGTTGATGGAAGCGATCAAGGAAAGGGTGGAATTCTATATCAACGGAGAAGAGAGAAATGTAGAGCCTGATATTAGGAGGGTGGCATAAAATATGAAACTTACGACCATTTAGGAAATCAGATCATGATACTAGTAAGAGAAAAGATGCACTCAAGCTCGTCCAGAGACCCTTTGAGGATTTCACACCATTCAACACAAGGAAATAGTAAATATGGCATGAGGTATATTACACCAGGGAAAATCTCGAACCCCCTTCCCCTAATGGATACTTGATGGGAAGTGAACCCATTGAATGGTGTAAATGCCATAGGATAATGGATCACTGCACTAATCATTGTCAACATTTAAAGAGAGGGATTTAATGACTCATCCAAAAGGCATGTTTGCAAATATACGTGTGGGGGAGGCTCACAAAGATCGAAAAGAAGAGCACCTCATCTAGAAAGAGATCTTTATAGAACCCCTCGACCAATAAGAGGAAGAAGCCAAGAAGAAATAAATTATCCTAGACAAACACATCGCATATTAAATACAATCTCTATAGGCTATGTAGAAGGTGGTGAATTAAGTTTATCTCGGAAGAAGTATGTTATCTAGGTAATGCATATTGATAAACTCCACAAAAAGAAGGAAAAAAACTTCCTTGTTTGAAATTAGTTTTCCAAGCATAGACACGAAGAGAGTCATACCACATGAGAATGATCTAATGGTCATCGACTTACAAATGTTAAACTGCAACATTAAGGAGGTTCTTGTGAATACCAAAAGCGTAAAAAAATGTCGTGATTTACAAGATGATAACGAAAAATACCATGACAAGAATTTAGTTTAAAATATTTTTATGTTGGGCAACAAATTTTGATGTTTAAATCTATGTTGAGACTATTTCCATGTAAAGTCAAGTTTAAATAGGCAGGTCCACACATCAAAGTTATTTATTATGTCAGTTAAGTATGACGCTCAAATATTTTCCTCCCCTTTTGGGAGTAACGCAACCAACCTTTATTATGTTTCTTCATGATCGAAAAGAATCTCATTTTTGAGATCTAATTTGGAAAATTGTTAAAAGCGTTCAGTCATTTGATTCTGAATTTTTATGAGAAAAAGGGCATATTCACAAGCATTAGAGTAGGAGAGAAGATAATGAATCATAAGAGCTTCATCCCTAATAATTTGTAAGGCGTAATTTCTTTCTTTTTGTTGAATTTATCATGAATTCCTTAAGAATGAGTGGATAGTTTTCTTTGATTAAGTCCCCTTTGATAAATTTCTCCTATTTATGAGATAAAATTCTTATAGTTATTCAATACTCCCTCCGTCCTATATTATAAGAGAAATTTACTTTTTAGATTCAATGAATAATTAATGTATCTGATATACAAATATATATATATATATATATATATATATATATATATATATATATATATATATATATATATATATATATATATATATGTGTGTGTGTGTGTGTGTGTGTGTGTGTGTGTGTGTGTGTGTGTGTCTGTGTGTGTGTGTGTGTGTGTGTGTGTGTGTGTGTGTGTGTGTGTGTTCTGGACTGGGCCTGCCCTTGGCCCAACTCCCAGCGAGGCCCAATCCAAGTGTGCCAGCCTGCACCAGTGACCGATACTACTCTCGAACACGGCGGGCAACTACCTACCTTTTCCCGCGAGGAGACAACCTCACCACGCAGGGACAACGCCCGAATAGACTGAGGACACTCACACCCCTATCATGAAGGCTTCAAGGACACCTCAACTAGCTCATCGACTAAGATTGGTCCCCTATCGATCTCATATCTGGCAGGGATCACCCGCGACGAGCAGGTACTCCTCCCGAGCATCTTCCTTGCAGGGCTGACTACCAACGTCTCCGGATATTGCGAAGTCTTCGTGGTCCCAGAAAGATCGCATCCATTTCCTCCTGACCTTGCGGAGGACGTCATCCAGGTAGGGGGCCACTCGCGGATCCCCACTACTCACGTAGAACCTGGCAGTCTCTACGTTGGGTCTGCTTGGTCAGTCCAATAAAGATACTTTGGCCCAGCATTGGGGGCTATAAATACTCTCTCTTTTGAGAGGGTCAGGTATTCAACACTTTCTAACCCTTACGCTTGCTTGCTCATTCCGCAACTTAATTTTCCATCAGAGTGTCTTGCAGGTACCCCCCCCATCTCATTCAACTTCTGTCCGAGCCAGCTGTGACGGTCCATTCTAATCTGGTAAGATCAGTGGCGCCATCTGTGGGAAACTTGCTTCCCTGTCTTCTTTTTACTCGAGACTAAAGCTAAATCACCCCCGACAGTCATGGCTGATCAAACTGCAGAAAATATGAACGTCCGTATTGTCGACATCAACAACAACATCGCCGACAATAATGCCTGCCTCGACAACGCTGGTACTGTCGGCCACAACACGGCCCCCACAATTAATATGCATGGGTCTTATGACTATAGAGATGGAGAAATTGCCTCGTCATCATCGATACCTCCATGACTCGAAGACGACCGGCCACCTCCCCAGAACTACCAACCCATTCAGTTCCATGAGGTCCCCATTCCCGCCGGAGCAGACGCTACGACCAGGGCACTGTTTACGACGATAAATCAGACTAACTACTTGATCTTTTCTCAAGGATAGAGATTGAGGGCTCTCGAAGATGCTCGGAGAGCCCCCGGAAGACACAAGAGGCCCCAGTCTCCTCCTCATCGCCAAGTAGAAGAACGTTCGTGATCTCCCCCACGGAGACCTAGTCGGGACGTCTCTTGAAGTCCTTATCCCTGACCAATTGGGCGACGCCCCGCGTTGGAAAGGGACCAGCCCGTTGACACGGGGAGACGCAATCACTTCCCCTCGCGTCATGAACGAAGACCCCCTGGAGACAGGAACGGGGGAAACAACGAACGACCATACCGCCCGAGGAATGCTCCGCACGATCAGGGCCACCATAACCGCCAATACATCATATCCCATTCTCGCTCGCCCGACAGAAGTGACGAAGACGACCCTCGCGGTCCCTTGTCATAAGACATTATGGAGGCACCCATCCCCCCGAACATGGAGAAGCCTCCCCACCTGAAGGAATACGACAGCATCGCCGACCCGATCCACCATATAGACGGGTTCGAGGCCATGCTACATTATCACAATGTCGGGGGACCAATTAAATACAGGTTGTTCCCCACGTCTTTGAGGAAAGTTGCGATGGACTGGTACAAGAGTCTCTCCCCTGGGTCAATTACCTCCTAGCGAAATTTAAAGAACCAATTCATCAGTTTGTTCGCTGCTTCGCGATGACACCTAAAGACCGAAGCATCCCTCGAGGCTATCGTCCAGAGACACGACGAGACCCTGAGGGAATTTATTGATCGGTTCAACCGGGAGGCCATCCAAGTCCCCTGTACCGATCACATGAAGAGATACCTGCTTGAGAGGGGACTCCTCCCGGGCACAAAATTCAGAAAGGTCGTACGCATCGAACCGCCCTGGACATTCGATGCCCTCCTCAAAAAATCCAGAGCCTACATGGACTACGAGGAGAGGGAAGTGGCCAACAGAGCCAAAAACCTCAGGAACCGCAGATCAACCAGTAATCCGCGATAAGACACCGGCCCTCCTCGACGAACTGGAGAGAAGAGAAGGGACAACAAACCACGAGACCCTCGCGAGAAAAGGTGACCCTCAGGGATGTTTACTGAGTACACTCCACTAACAAATTCCCGCGAGTGCATTTTGGCGGAGTGTGCAAACACATATTTCAAGGACGACGGCGTTAAGCGTCCTCGCCCCGCTCCTGCTGAAATCGGGGAAGATTGGAGAAAATACTGCCAATATCATCAGAGCCATGGACACTTGATTGAAGATTGTGTCCATCTCAAGGATGCTATCGAGACCCTCATAAAGGTGGGAGACTTGGGAAATATCGGCACGGTGACGCCCCCCATCGAGATGCCCGCGAAACAAGGGAGATAGAGGAGGATGCACGACCATCTGACGAGTCGGTCCCCATTCAGACCGCATTCTCCGTTACGAGACCGAAGGACTTCTATGTCCCCAAACATATGGAAGAGCCTCTGTCCATGCACAGCAGGTGGGAAAACTTCCCCTCCGCCATGGTCATAAATGGTGGAGGGTTTAATGACTTAACTATAAATTCAGCCAAGAGGAAGTTAGACGAGCTGGTCGACACAGCCCCCCCCCCCCCCCCCCCCCCCCCCCCCCCCCCCCCCCCCGTAAAATGGTAACTTTCGAGAGGATTAAAGGAAGATCAGAGCCAATCACCTTTTACCTCGAGGAATTTCCCGGGGGGGGGGGGGGGGGGGGGGGGGGGGGGGGGGGCAATTCAGAAATCCCTCTCCTAATCAGGGCAAGAATGGCCAACTTTGATGTTCACCGGCATCTTGGTCGACGAAGAAAGTTCCATCGACGTGATGTACAGCCAGCTTTTCAGAACCCTGCAACTCGGAGACTCTCACCTTTCACCATACATGGGATCCGACCTACATGGCTTTAAGGGCTCGACCTCCAAGCCATGGGGGGTACGTGGAGCTAATGGTCACCTTCGGTGAAGACACTGCTAATAAAGAAAGTCAAGGTGCATTTCCTGGTCATCGACTGCCCCTCCCTCTACAACTACATCCTTGGGAGGCCGACATTGGCAGAGCTAACCGCGGTGCCTTCCACCGTCCATCTGAAGATGAAGTTTTACACAAAGAAGGCGTGCATCGCCACCATATAGGGTGACCTAGAAGCTGCCCGAAGATGCTTCAATGCGACGACTAAGGGACACAACACAGTCGACACTAGGACATTACTTGACAAGGAAAGCTGCGACAGCACAACCAGAGCCACAACAGTCAAAGCCACATCCCATCAAGGCAGAAATGAAGAGGGCTCCTCCAAAGGCCGACTCGATCTCGTTAGACACTCGCTTCAACCAAGATGAATCTTCCAACGGTGAGCAGGAGCTCCTCCAACCAATTCCGGATGGGGGCTTCGAGCTCGTACCTCTCGATGAAGACCCGAACAAAGGGGTGAAGATCGGCACCGGACTCCCCGACCTGGAGAGGAAGCCGATCAAGGCCTGCCTAAGGGAGAACGCGGATCTATTCGCATGGAGTGTTGCATAGATGCCTGGGTCTCGACCTCGAGGTCGTCTGTCATCAACTCGCCATTGATCCAGCCGCTAGGGCAGTAGTACAACATAAGCGTAGGCAGCCTCCCGAGAAAACGGAGGGCTGCTGAAAAACTGTAAAAGACCTCCTAGAGGAGAATTTTATTTCTGAAGCCCGATATTCAACCTGAATGTCAAATGTTGTACTTGTTAAGAAAAATAATGGAAAATGGCGTATGTGTGTTGACTATACTGATCTTAACCGGGCATGCCCCAAAGATGCATTTCTTTTGCCTAATATTAACATGCTGGTCAAACACTCGACCGACTATAAAATTTTATCTTTCATGGATGCCTATTCAGGATATAACCAAATCTCAATGGAAATGAGCGACAAACACTACACTGCATTCATGACCAGCTCGGGCAACTATTACTACAACGTAATGCCCTTAGGTCTGAAAAACGCAGGAGTAACATATCAGCGGATGATGAACAAAGTCTTCTGCAATGAGATCAGAGATATGCTCGAGGTATACATGGACGACATTATTGTTAAATCCCGAGTAAACACCGAGGTAGATATGCTCAGGAAAGTCTTTGCCCAAGCAAGGCAATGTAGAATGAGGTTCAACCCCGAGAAATGCACATTCAGGGTTAAGGCGGGCAAGTTTCTCGGCTTTTACCTAACAGAACAAGGAATAGAAGCCAACCCCGACAAGTGTCGGGGCGTTTTCTGACTTCCCTACACCCACTTCGAAAAAATCCATTACAAGTCTTGAATGGTATGCTTGCCTCACTCTTCCGTTTTGTCGCAAAATCCGCTCAACACGCCCTGCCTTTTTTCAAACTCCTGTGCAAGGAGGCAGCTTTCGAGTGGACCGAGGAATGCGAACAAGCCCTTCTCCATCTCAAACAGAGCCTTTCATAGTCGTCCGTGCTATCACGACCAGTCGATGGGGAGACATTATTCCTATATCTGGCCGTCTCCGTCGAAGTCGTCAGTGCGGCCCTCATTCGCGAGACTCATGATGGCCAAAAACCCGTTTATTTCACGAATAAAGCGCTTCAGGGACCTACGGTCAGATACCAACAGACCGAGAAGATAGCTCTAGCCCTCATCAATGCAGCGAGAAGGCTCAGACACTACTTCCTTGCACACACGATCATCGCACGAACAAACAAACCCGTGAGACAGCTCTTATGCTGACCAGATATGGCAGGTCGAATACTAAAGTGGTCCTTAGAGCTTTCAGAATTTGACGCTCAGTATAAAACCAGGAAGGCTCTGAAGTCCCAAGCTCTGGCCGACATTGTCGCAGAGATGACCGCTCATAACCCCCCGCAGGGGAAAGAGCACAAATGGACCATCTTTGTCGATGGAGCCTCCAGCTCGACTGGGAGTGGAGCAGGAATCCTCCTCGAAAACAAGGAAGGTGCGTAGTGATCAAACATTCGCTCACTCTCTCTTTTCCAACCTTAAATAATCAGGCAGAATACGAGGCTTTACTCGCAGGTCTAAGACTGGATGAGGATTTAGGCGCTCGTGAGATATAAATTTTCACTGATTCCCAACTTGTCGTGTCTCAAGTTCAAGGGGGATACCAGGATAAGAACAACAACCTCATCGAATATTTAAACTTGGTCATAGAACATATGAAAAAGTTTGACCAAGCAGAAATTACACACGTACCACGCGAACAAAACACACGGGGCCGACCATACTTTCAAAGCTCGTAAGTACGAAGAAGAAGGGCAGAAACAAATCTATCATACAAGAATCCCTATCTCGCCCGAGCATTGAAAAGTCCACGCCTTTACTCGAAGTGAATGCTATCGGGGACAATTCATGCTGGATGACCCTGGTGTTCAATTTTCTAACGAAAGGAGAACTTCCCCTGGACCAAAGGGAGGTAACCGCGACCAAAATACGAGCATGCTCTTATGTGGTGCTCGAACATAAACTGTATCATTGTGGATTTTCCATTCCACTCTTGAAGTGTGTCTAAGAATCTGCGGTCCCTGAGATACTACGGGAAATCCACAAAGGAATCAACGCCCAGCACATGGGCAAAAAGTCCCTAGCGCGAAAGGCGCTACGGGCAGGATATTACTGGCCGACCATGCAACGAGATGCCAAAGAGCATGTCAAGAGGTGTGGACAAGTGCCAGAGACATGCTGACATGCACCTCGCTCCCCCCGTACGAGCTAAATACACTATCGTCTCCGTGGCCATTTTTCCTGGTGGGGGAATGGACATCCTCGGACCGTTCGTACAAGGAACATACCAAAATAAATTCCTTATCGTGGCCGTAGACTATTTCACCAAATGGATAGAGGTCGAAGCCCTAGCGAAAATCACCTTGCATAACATCCTCCATTTTTACAAACGAAACATGCTCGCTCGATTTGGGATACCACAAGTGCTCGTCACGGACAACAACACACAATTTCACTGACCAAGGTTTCCAAAGCTTCATTGCCAAACTCGGCACCAAGCAGCATTTTACCTCGGTCGAGCACCCCCAGACCAACGGGCAAGCCGAAGCCGCGAATAAGGTCATCTTGTGAGGACTCAAGCGCAAGTTAGGCGAAGCTAAAAGGGGATGGGTTGAATAATTACACAGTGTTTTATGGGCTTATCGAACAACACCCCATTCGACGACTGGCGAGACGCTATTCTGACTGACCTACGGCATCGAGGCCGTCATCCCAGTAGAAATCATGGAGCCATCTAGGCAAACTGAAATGCCCATCGACGAGGAGATGAATGATGAGGCCCTCAGAGATGAGCTCGACCTTGTCGAAGAAATCTGATCAGGAGCAGCCCTCCGTGAGGCCACGCTGAAATAGCAGGTATCCCTACACCACGACAACAAAGTCATAAAGCGCGAGTTTCAGGTCGGCAGCCTAGTCTTGTGAAGAAACAAGAAGGATTCCCGTGAAGGGAAGTTGGCCAGAAACTGAGAGGGACCTTACCGCGTCCAAGGAGGTACGGGGCACCAGAGCATATTACCTCGAGCAATTGAATGGAGAACCACTACCTCGACCCTGGAATGCTCCGAAGCTAAAACAATATTATAGCTAAGTCACTCACATGCTGAGGACTTTTGCTGTCGAATATTCATCTTCAGTCGACGAAGGGAAAAGCTCGACCACATAGGCGCGTCGAGGTACGGATGCCGCCTACCAACTAACAAAAAGTAGGATGTCAATCATTTTGACGAGTAGCATCCTAGCCCGACAGGGACACCTCGATCGAGCTCTGTTTTTGAAGTACCCTAACATGGCAAAACACTCAGCTCGCAATGGGCAGTTCATGCCACGAGTGTAGGATCCCGATCGCGATCATATGCTCGTCCTGAGATTCCCACTCCGTGCCCTCGACACATTTTGACATGTGTCGAACTAATATTAGGGTCGAGCTCATATCTTCACGGGGGAAAACACGAACTTCGTGGAAAATTCATAATGACCACAACAATGGTCGAGCACGTATATCCAAAGGATATACCAAGTATTCATCAAATAACCAGTCAAAAACAACAAAAAATAGGAATAACGATAATCATCAAATAAAGCGAAATAATTGCCAAAGGAAACCACTTGGATCGAAGATGTCTGAATATTACAAAAATTACGGGCACGCAGGCCCCAAATACAAACGAAAAAACAAAAATGTCAATCACTCCTCGGAGTGCTAACTTCGACATCAGGAGAGTCAGGAGGAGGGACCCACCCGACCATCAACAACCTGGGACAGAACCCAAGTTCCTTCAGTATTTAACCCCGGATTCAGTAAGGACAAGCTGATTCACAGCAGAATCAAAGCCGTCGGCCAAGGCATCAACGCAGTCCGACTCCAAGAGTTTAATGCGAGCAATGAAATCAGCACGCGTGCGCAAGTCGACCACCCCTTAAGGCTCGCCCTCCGTGGGTAACATAATAGCCCTCAGATCTACAACATCCCTCATCATCTGTTGGTTGTCACTCTCCAACCACTCCTTATCAAGTTGGAGGCATTCTTTGTCTTCGAGGGCTTTGTCGGCTCTCTCCTTCTCCCCCCGCTAGCACGTCAGACTGCTCACGAAACATCTCCTCACTTAGTTCGAGAGCAGTTTTCAGTTTGCGGGATTTTGTCACAAGAGTCGCCTTCTCTGACTCCAACTCCTTGACCCGATCCGAGGAGTCTGACCCTTCGCCCACCAGGACAACCGCCATCTCTGCCATCTTGACCACCCCGACCATGTTGGCAGCGAGGTGCTTCCTTTGACCTTCCTTGTCGAGCCGCCTGATGATGTCAGCCTCGTTGTCGGACACAGTCAAGGGAAACCCCGCGAAGAAGTCTGTTTCCATGAAGCAGGGTGGTAGGCTGAAGGCCCGGGCACCCGCCCCTCCGTCAGTCACATCAGCATGCCCACCTTTTGGTCGACTCCGCTTTTTGCTCAACAATGCAGGTTGGGGATCGACATCACGAGAACCCGAGGACCCACTACATCCTTCCCTGACCGGCTCGGGGGCTGGACCCATACACGTAGCTTGCTGCGGTTTCACCAACCTTTTATTGCTCTTCTTCTCTTGGGTCAACTTCAGCAATCTCTCTCGTCATTCCCACCATATGACCTGCATAGGCTTGCCTCCCAGTGTAACTGTAGATCGAGGCTATCCCTCGGGGTTCCGCACCAACCCAATCTAGAGTAGGATCGTCGACGGTGTCAACCAGATTAACGCTCTCCTCGGCCGCGCTGGTTCCCTCGGTGTCTATATGCTCTGATGACTCAGGAGTGTCGGCCATTTACCTGCCAAGTACAGGAAACCAGTGAATTCGACAGCAAATCCACCTTCCCGCGATACAGATGAGGAGGTTAAGCAACGCCCAGACCAAGTCGACAACCATTCTCACAAAAAGGGGAAATACGTGGACCTCGATCAAGCAGCGATCCTTACGACGAACGCCTATGTCTGTCATAAATATACCGGGCATAGGAAGAATATGGCGAGCAGACTATGAATCTCATGACCGAGTTCATAAATTTGTTAGTTAAACGCATGAATGTCACAGGGATAATCATAAATCATATGCCTAAACGCATGAACCCCACGAGCATGATCATAAATCAAACGCCCTAAACGCCTGATTTCTCGGGGCGCAACCCCTAGACACGAAACCCTGCTACTAAACATCATCAAAATCTATCTACACACAAGATATCAAGGAAAAAGAACGCTTACTTGAAGAAAAGATGAAGAGTGACGGTTGTTTAAAGAAGGATTACTCGGCGGACTATGCGGCGGTCTCAAGGATTCTGGAAAAATGCACGATGTTGACGGCAGAGAAAGTGTAGAGCACGAAAATGTGAAATTAAGTTATGAGCCCAGGAGCCCTATTTATAGAGCTGACGTGGAATATGAAACATCACGTCGGGCAGTCACAAGCCGCTCTTTCTCCCCGACACCTATATGTACAGGCAATGGTGGCCCCTACTCCCTAGGTCATCATCACTGTTCCTAAGAGCCACGCCACGTATCTGACAAGTGTATCATCTTCTCCCCGCGAGTCCTCCTCAAACTCGCTCCGACCGCTGCCCGGAGCAAAATCATGAACTGATGACGTTCTCCATCCACGATAGAAAAACTCCATGTCGAGCATAGCACCTCGTGAAAGTACGAACTTGAATCAAGTCATGACTCATTCACCAGGAGAAACGACTTGAGGGGATCCTGTTCTGGACTGGGTCTGCCCTTGGCCCAACTCTCAACGAGGCCCAATCCAAGTGTGCCATCCTGCACCAGTGACCTGTACTACCCTCGAACATGGCGGGCAACTACCTACCTTTTCTTGCGAGGAGACAACCTCACCACGTGGGGACAACGCCCAAATAGACTGAGGACACTCATGCCCCGACCATGAAGGCTTTGAGGACACCTCAACTAGCTCGTCGACTAAGACTGGTCCCCTATCGAGCTCATATCTGGAGGGGATCACCCACGACGAGCAGGTACTCCTCCTGAGCATCTTCCTCGTAAGACTGACTACCAATGTCTCCGGATATTGCGGAGTCTTTATGGTCCCGGAAAGATCGCATCTATTTCCTCCTGATCTTGCGGAGGATGTCATCCAGGTAGGGGCCACTCGCGGGTCTCCACTACTCACGTAGAACCTGTCAGTCTCTATGTTGGGCCTGCTTGGTCAGCCCAATAAAGAGACCTTGGCCCAGTGCTAGGGGCTATAAATATCCTCTCTTTCGAGAGGGTCAGGTATTCAACACTTTCTAACCCTTACGCTTGTTTGCTCATTCCGCAACTTACTTTGTCATCGGAGTATCTTGCAAGTACCCCCATCTCATTCAACTTTTGTTCGAACTAGTTGTGACGGTCCATTCTGATCCGGTAAGATCAATATATATATATATATATATATATATATATATATATATATATATATATATATATATATATATATATATATATATATATATATATATATATATATTATATATATAATATATATATATATATATATATATATATATATATATATATATATATATATATATATATATATTAATTATTCAATGAATCTATAAAGTGAATTTCTCTTATAATATGAAACGAAAGGAGTAATATTTTACGTTTATTATTTTTCCCGTTTTTGAATTTAAAGAAATTGATGTAGATAGCATTTGGTAACTAAGCGTAAAATTATGCTATTGAAATTAAATATAGTTTGGAGGTTGTTTATAATTACTAGACATAAGATATATACAGTAATGATAAGGTATTTTATGGTTAATCAAACCTTTGTTGGTTGTGACTTAACCCAAAATGTTGGATGATTGTAGTCTGATGAAGCTGATTGTGTGACGAGACATCATGCACAACAATTTTATAAAATAGTCGTGATATAAGAAGAGTCATTATAGATTCATATCCAGGATTAAGTCCTCTAGAAAATTCCCTTATTTATGTGATAAAATTCTTAGTGTAGATAATATTTCGCGTTTTAATATTTTTTTCCGTTTTCGAATTTAATATTTTTCTTGTATTCAAATTTGAGGAAATCAATCTAGATAGCATTTCAAAATTAACCATAGGTTAGACTATTGAAATTAAATATTTTTTTGAAGTTGTTTACAATTACTAGCGTAAAGTATATACAGTCGTGACAAGTTATTTTATAGGTAATTATACCTTTGTCGGTTGTAATTTCATCCAAAATGTTGGATGATATAGTAAGACGAAGCGGATTACATAATGAGACAGTGCGCACAAATTTTTTATAAAATAATCGTGATATAAAAATAGTCATTATATATTCATGCAGAAAAAAGGACAAAGGACTCGAATGAGTTTTAATCGGTTCTCTTATTAGAGTTTTCAACTATTAGTTATAGTTTAATTAACTTTTACAATAATTGCACAACCAATCGAATATGCGTACCTCCATGTTCTGCACAAAGCAAAACATTAAACACACTTATGCTAGTGTTGAGATCAATGACGTTCTTTGAAATGGTGAAGCACACATCAAGACCTTAAGTCAGATTGAGCTTTGATATTTTTAAATTTTATCATTTTCTTCAACTTCAACCGTTGGTGGCGTTGAAGCAGTCATCAAGAACAAAGTTCATGTAGATTGATCTTTTAAAATTCAATCTTTTATTCGGACAAAAAAAAATGATGCAAGATATCTAAAATAAATAAAAAATCATTGTCTTGGTTGGATTAAGGTAACCATTATATGATGAAATCACACAAACACTTTCTTTTCTTGTCTTGTCTTGTGTCCACATCTTCATGTTCACCAACTTTACTTTAAACACTTCACTAGTAATACTTCTTAAACTTGAACAAATAACTCCTTCCAAAATGTCATCATAGATTCAGTTCTAAAGAGAACTATAGTGTTATGAATATATTAACTGCCAGAATAAATAAATAACAATTCCTAAACTTGCTTAAATGAAAATAAATTCTTATAGTTAATTAATTTACCTATTCCAATCAATTTTCTACATATCAAATCAATGACCATAAAAAATGTTCTCAAAGAAAGTTCAATAAGAGATAGTAAAATGTTGCATTATCTCTCTCTGTTGTGCAGGGACTTGTACATTAGATTAGTGACAAATTTCTGTTGAAACCTATGAGTTGACCTTAGTGCCACACATTGTTCACCATCAGATCTGCTCATGTATAAATGATTCAAGTCCACATGTGTTAAACTAGGGACTGAAACAGGACCAGCATTGCTCGTCGACGCGTATTCGTCTGTTATTGTAACTTGTAGTTGTGGTGGTAATTCTGGTGGAGGCTTGTTGAAATCATCTTCATTTAAGAGCATGTTATCGTAACTCGACGGAGGTGATGGTGGATCTTCCGGATTTTGTATTCTTAGTGGGATATAATCCTGTAATAGTCCAGGTTACAATTAGTCTCACCCTCTAAACTCACGCTACATATGAATTATAGTTCTTACATGTGAAACACTGATACGAACACTAACACTGATACTGACACGACAACAGTGATACTAGTATACAATATTAAAGTGAAACAGAAAGTAAATTTAAAGATTACCTGCAAATCCAATATATTGTAGACATAACCCGAATTAGTAAGATGCGATGGAAACTCTGGAGCGTGTGTCCAATAACCATCTACCATAAAACGGTAATGATAGATTCTTATCGGAAGTGTTTTGACAATCGCAAAGTGTTGACCTACATTCTGCAAGGCTTCTCTGAAAGAAAACCTTATATGACATGTGTTAGAAAAGTCAAAAAGTGGACATCGTACATGAGTGTCGGTGTCTCTGTGTTTGTGCTTATAGAATATAAGTAAAAAGTGATGAAAAAA
The DNA here is from genome assembly GCA_948472305.1 of Vicia faba. Lineage (NCBI taxonomy): Eukaryota > Viridiplantae > Streptophyta > Magnoliopsida > Fabales > Fabaceae > Vicia > Vicia faba. The sequence continues at coordinate 589,414,435 of OX451736.1, read as the reverse complement.
GTTGATGTACTTACGTTGTTTCCCAGTTGTTCCATGAACCTGCAATAGCAACATTGGTACCTCCATGATTCCATATAATCATCACACTTTTCAATCTTTCATGAACTATTGTTTCTACATATCTGTCGTCCATCCATCTTTGTGGCGATTCATCCTGTCTCATTATTCCAGGGACCTTGAAATGATAAATTTAACATAAATTATAACACATCAAGGGCATGTCTCTCATTAAACTTAACTATTCCAAATTTATTACGTTCACGCAAACACAAAATTCAATCAAATAATTTTATCTCTTACACAAAATCCAATCAAATAATTTCTCTATAATCATAATTAGTGTCTAATAACAATGAATCATAATATAATTTATTACTAATAATTAATTATTTCAATCCATATTTAATTAATTAATAATTAATCTAACCTGAAATCATGAATTCGAACTTCAATTCT